>OY856410.1:448910705-450110705 GCA_963693085.1 Alisma plantago-aquatica | reverse complement strand
TTTATGTAAGTAAACACCTTTGATAAACCACCTATGAAGTCCTTGATTTGTTATCTAGAAAGAGACACCATTTAAACCTAGACATACCTTTATTAACAACACAAATAGTTCCATTGAGAGTAGGGTAAAACCCACAATCGACTGTTCATTTAAAACAAGCCATCCATTGTCAACAAGTAAGATCCTTAAGTTGATCATATAAAGGAAACTATATAAATCACATTATTTGGACCAACATATTATATTAGACATAATTACACTTTATTGGAGGAATAAACATTAGATCTTGACCACTGGGTCAAGTTCATATGTTAAAACCATCAATTATAGTATAAGTCTGACCATTGCATCAAGTAACCCAAGAAACCATTGGTCTAAGGCTTAATTGATGCTACAACTACAATGCTTAACTCACCATAGGTTGTAAAGACCTGATACACCATCATTAGTGACCATTAAGTCACCATAGATTGTTAGATAAACACTATATTCATTAATCAACATCAAATATTAAGCTAATGTCATCATTAATTGATAACATCAGTAGGGTACTTAATGGTTGATCATCTAACTTCTAATTGATCCAAAACCTGACCTAAGGGGGTGACCATAGGTTGTCACCATCATATGAAACCTTTGATCCTGACCATCAGTTGTCATAAAGATAACACCATAGGGTTGTTGCAATGGTACCATCATCGGGTCATGGGTTTATGGAAGAAATCATCTTAAAACCCTAAAATTGACCATTGGTTGATAGGTGCTTAGCACCGTAGGTTGTCAAACCAACCTGATCCAAGTCACATTATACCTTAGGAATAATGTACACATGATCACAGGTTCATCTAGAACTGAAATCAGAATAGGGAATATTATAAAAATCGAAATCCAAGTCAAGCATAGCTTTTTAGTGCATGGATCATCATTTTCAAGCAAGAACGTGATCTAGAAAGCTTATGGTAAGCAATAAACGTGGAGCAAGTTATAAAACTTGCCTCTAATGAGAATATGAAACCCCACACAGAAGAGAAATTGAGAAGGTAGGGTAGAAAATCCAAGAATAAGCTATGAACTCATCCATCTAGGACCTTTCTTCATCAAATGAGCAAACCCTAAGTATAAGGAGCAAGAAAGGTAGGGTTTTAGAGCTTTAGAGCAATTTATACCATGGAACAGCAAGGTTCCAGCCTGGAGAAAGGTAGGAGGAAGGATGAAAAAGAAATAAATGGAGGAAATAAGATGACTCTTACTCTTTTAGGTCAAGATCACTAGTAGGAAGCTTTTTAAACCCTAAAAGGAAGTCAATTGCAACCCTAGATTCTTTTTCCAAGAAGATCCCCTATTTCTTCTTCCTTGGACACACAATTCGCAGCAACATAGAGGGAGGTCAAGGTTTGTAGAAGGAGGGAAGTGGTGGAGAGCAAACGGATCATTTTGGTGCTTAGGGATAAGTATATGAAACTTTAAGATAAAGAAAAAGAAAAAGTTGAAGTTCTAGTATCTTTCCAAGTGTCCATGGACTTAAACCATCAAGAATATACAAGAACACACACAAGAAGCTCCCCCACCATCCATAGAGACATGCTTATCCCTCGTTTCTTGAATTTCCAAGCAAAACAAATAATTCATTAGTTGATAGCTACTAAAGGTAGCTCATCCATGAAGGGGTAAACCCTAAAATACCCTTGGAGAAAACACCTTAAAACCAAGGATTAAGTAGGTTCCCCATGGCTCAACAAGCTCAAGAATGATGAAAGAATATAAAAGAAACATAATTCAAGTGATAAATGGCAAAGAAAACCTCTCAATTGGGTAAATTGCATTAAAGTCCAAAATGTGCATAAAATTGCATAACTTGCTCAAACAGTGTCCAAATTGGACCAAAATTGAAACTTAAGCTTATCTTATGATTTCAAAGCATATCACAAGGTTATATTAGGGTTATAAGAATTAAATTATGATAATTAAGCTTATTCAACTCATTAAGAAAGTTTAGGGGCCTTATAATGACCTCAAGGAGTGTGTTGCCCACACTTCCACATGGTGTGTCAGCCTAAGTGTGTCACCCATCACACTTGTGTCAGGCTAGAGGATTATCGTATTATGAGTGTATCAAATTAGGGTTAGGGTTAACCATGTCAGCCTCTACACTCAACTAAAGCATCATGGTTTGATACTCCATCTTTCAAGACATTCTCTTGCTCATGACGAGCTAGTGCCATTAAGGCATATCATTTTAATGGTGTCAAACATATCGGCCTAGCTTCTTCTAGGTCATGATGGATCATCAACATATAGTTTTTAGGCATCATAAGTCTTGACGATCATCCATGTTATATTGCAAGTGTATGTTAACTTCATTACCTTCAAGATATCAGCCTGCCCTCATCTTTTGCTTTAGGTGACAGGTTATACAACTGAAAAGACAATAATCCCACACATATAGCAAACTGATAGGAAGTTAGAAACTCATGTATATCAGTCTTTCTTCATGGAGTCTTATATCAGGTTAGGGTTCCCACGAACTGATATCAGTTTGTGCATAGAGGTTCTCATCATCTTCAAGCTCCAACCCTTCATCCTTTATTACTCTAGTTCATGGACAACAACCTCATATATCCATTAGAACTCATAGAACCATCATTCAAACAAGAAAAGTCGAAGCAGAAAAGGAATCACCAAGTATTGCATGACAGAAGGTGAATAATAATAAAGTCGAGTTCAAGTTATATAACCTGCCTCAAGATCAACTCAAGAGCTTCAAGCTCCAAAGATCCATATTCCCAAGGTTGAAGATGACTTATAAAAAATCCAAGACTTGATCACAACACTCCTATATGAAAGAAGATATCATAGTAAGGAACTTGGTGAAGAAAAAATGGAAGGAAAGAATCATGATCCGAGAAGCATAGTCTTTCTAAGGCTGAAGATGATCATGGATTCACCTTGGACAAGTTGCTCAGCCTTCCACTTGCTCCTTGAGATCCTAGGGTTGTCCACCAAGCAATAGATGGTAAAGGAGTCAAAAGGTTTACTCAGAGGTGAAAAGAGGGGTATATATAGTTGAGGCCCATGAAAGAGAGTATGTGTAAGGTGTCATCATTATGTACACTTAGGTGACACGTGCCCATGCATGGTGACTCCATGAAACCATAATTATCTCATCATGCAAAAGTATTGAGGATAATCCATAAATAAGATATCAGCCATTGGGTATCTTGCTTGACAAGATATCACAATCCAATATCACTTTATGTGCAAACCGATACAACTTTTGCAAGGAACATGTAAACCGATAGGCTTCACCTACTTGAGGTGCTTAGTGTGAGATGAGTACTTGTAGGTTACCAAACTGATATGGGACTTCCTCTATGTCTTCCAAGCCAATAGGCACTCCCATATACACTTCATAGCTCGACACAACCCCATCTAGGGTTCAAAATACTCAACATTTTTTGGTTCTTTCACCACAATGGGTGCTATCATTCAACCAAGACTCAAACAAGGCACCCCCTTCTTTCTCTCTCCTCTAGATGATGCTAAGAGAGATAAGGAACACTCAAGAGGTGATATTTTGCACATAAACCCCTCATTTAAGTAAATTGCAATCTTTACCAAAGTTATCATATAAGGCACAAACAATTTGCAAATAAGTTCAAAATTGAGAAATAAACTCTCCTCAAGTCTTAATTACTTTCAAAAGATTAAGACAATGTTGTAAAAAACTTACTCAATAAAATCTTATAGGGTTATCTCAAAAACTAGGTCAGGGGTTTTACGGTAAGTGTGATAATAATCGAGGTGAAAGTTACATAACTCACCTTAAAAGAGAAGAAGTAACTCCAACAACAAGGAACCTCTAAGGAAAGAGGGTTGAGAACCCTAGGTTGATCACCTCCTCGGCCAAGCTAGCTCCACATCCAAGGAAGAAACCAAACCCTAGGTCAAAAAACATGAAGGAGAGCAAAAATCTAGGTACAAAGATCAAGAAGAGAAGTTCTTCAACCTCAACTTGAGCACTACCATGGAGTGCCATGGATTCGGCCAAGAAGAGATAAGATCCCCAAACTCAACTCAAGCACTACCATGGAAAACCATGGGACCAGACAAGAATAGAGAGAAGGAGAGGGTAGATAAGGGAAATGAAGATCAAGAGAGGTAGTTCACTTACCAAGATCACTAAACGATCAACAAGGAAGGGTTGCTCCTAACCCTAGCTCAACATGCAAGAGGGATCAAGCACTCCTCCAAGCTTGAGCTCCACCTCCACCACCAAGAACAAGAGGGATGGGCTCTAAGATAGAGAAGAGAGAGAGAGGTTGCAAAGGGTTTAGTTGCATAAAAGAGAGAGGTTTTTATATCCAATGATTGGAGAGAGAGAAAGGAGGTTAGGTGTCATGCAAACACATTCCATGTGTCCATCAAAACTCATCCATGAAGGCACCAAACTCAAACATGCAACTTAGGGCATTAAAATCAAGAAAAGAAAATGATCACATTGTCTAAGAGAAGTCGCTAAAGATCACCATGCTTAGTGATCGCTGAAAATCTTTAGCGACCAAGGTGATATCAACGACCACTTACCCTAGATTCTTGGCGACCTAGAAGGGGTCATATTCCTCATCGATCACCAAGGTTAGGGGCACACTCCAAAACATCATCGATAGAAGAAAACATGGCCAAAGGAAAGCTTGGCAATCACTGAAACATAGCTTCATCGGTCAAACACATAGCAAGGTCAATTATCCACTAAGGGCATCCATGCAAACCCTAAAAATCAACACATGATGTCACCACATCAAACCAAGGTACAACAAGGCTTTGGGATGCCACTATATCCAACATGATGCCAAAACATGTAAGGCACAACAAGCATGTAAAAAAATGCAAGATAAACATTAGAGATGGGTAAATTGCACTTTAGGTCCAAAATAGGCACATAAAAGCAAAACTTGTTCAAACAACATTCACACCAAACCATACTTGAAACATAAGCCCATCACATGATATTTAAGCACATCTCAAGGTTAGATTAAGGTTCTAAGCATATAATAATGCTAATCAAACAAGATCAAGCAGAAAGCATGGTCAGAGGTCTTACAACCATAAACCCCTAATAAGGATTTAGCCCCCAAAATATTACGCAAACAAAGATGGGTACTTCATATGGATCTCATCCTCTAACTTCCACAAGGCCTCCTCCACACGATGGTGGTGCCATAAAACCTTAACCAAAACTATATCCTTCTTCTTCAACTTCTTCACTCTCCTATCCATGATCAAAAAAGGACCCTCCACATACAACATGTCCTCCTCCAACTCAAATTCCACAAGCTACAACACCAAATCGGTACTAGGGTGACACTTCCTCAACATGGAGATGTGGAGGACATCAAGCAACCTGTGCAACTTAGGCGGTAGCTCCAACTTATAAGCCACCTTCCCAACACGATCCACAACAGGGTAAGGTTCCATAAACCTGGGAGCCAAGTTACCCTTCTTACCAAACCTCATAACACCTTTCCAAGGGGAAATTTTAAGGTATACCTGGTCTCCCACTTGGAACTCTAACAACCTATGATAGTTATCAACATAAGACTTATATGCAAATTGGGCTATCTTCAAATGATGCTGTATCACTTTGATCTTCTCTGTAGTCTAATGCACTAGTTTAGGAGCCCAAAGCTAATACTCACATGTCTCATAACAACAAAGTAGTAAGCAATAATGCCTCCCATATAAAGTTTCATACGGTCCCATATCTATACTCCTCTGATAGCTGTCATTGTATGCAAACTCTATCAAACTCAGGTGCACATCCCAAGAAATATCGTCTCACAAACTCTTGCCAAAACTCCTCCCAATTGATCACCATTCCAGGTCTCTTCTCCTCCCCTATGGCCCACCAATGGCCAACACTTCCCTTCAACAGATACACCACACGCTTCACCTTCTCCTCTTTCGGGATATTGAGGATCTTAAAAGCCTTCTCAAGCTCCGTCAACCACATATCTGCATCCGCTAGGTCCATCGTACCAACATATTCTATCACTCCAATGCGTCTCAAATGCTCAAATGTCTTCCCAGAACCCTATTATTATGCATTGGGAACAACTGTCCTAGGTTGTGATACATGCGCTCTATCCGCCATATGCATAATCATGGCCATCAAATGTCTAAAGGTGGACTGGAATGATGGATTGGACATAGTTTCTGGGTCAAACTGAGGCATCGAAGCTACTCCATGTGGAAACCCGCCACCACATGAGCGAGATTACTCAAAACAAAGCATCAAACATAACACTAAACATCCAGACTACCAGAAAACGTGGTAACTTAAAATCGATCACTCATATATTCACAAGCAGAACATGTTACATCCAAGTCCGCAACTATTCTACCTGTATCACATGTCAAATTGTAGAAGGTATTCATATCACTATTCACTAGATAATTTCCACAACCTGTTACAAAGGTAACATGTTCATATATATACAAGCCATACATGTACAACCATGGCATAATGCCAAAACCTCATATCAATGTAAAACATATATAAAACCTCTCTAAGGACCTGAGAGTATAGGGAGGATACATAGGACTACTACAAAACACTAACAACATATCCAACCTTCAACAACTACTACCTTCCTTGTTGCTCTTCCTCAATCGCACGATCACTGCCTCATTGTGCACAACCACCTAAAAATGTGGAAACCCACGAGGTGAGACCAACATCCCTATGAGATATATAACTTTCCACCAAGAACTACTATTAACACAAGTAGATTATAGAGAAAAAAGATAATACCATTAACAATATGAGCAGATTTAGCTAAATGATATAAGTAAAACTAATAACATAGAAGAATTTTAAGCCACTTCAACTGAGCAGTAGAACATTATATACTTTTAGAAGGAATATGAAGAACATGTATAACCATTATCAACTAAACAATATAAGAAACAAGGTAACATCTAATGTGAATCGTGTTTGACCTTAAGCAAATATATTACATGGCTGTATTACGTCTTTTATTATTCCTTTTGGAGATGAGGTATACCAATCATGCTCCAACAGACCACTACTAAGTTGAAATAAGTGCCATACAAGATCTAGGAGAGTTGGACCCCTATGATATCCCACACCCTCAATCAGTTCGAGTATGCTACAATGACATATAAAGTCAAACAGCAAATCATCCTAGTCCACCTTGGTATGTAAGTATGACACTAGTGAGACACGACTATGACCGTTATCCTACCAGGGTATGATCACAACCATCCTTGAAAACATATCATTTGAGATATAACCTCTACCGTTCTCCTATCGGGGTATGACCACAGTCATCCTCCAAATCTGTGTTTGTGGATGCAAGGATATATCCTCAACTTGCACCCATGCATATTCAACAATATGTGATCCAGGTTTTAGGTAAGAATTACTCATTTCATCATACAACAAGTACTCACACTGAATATGGATCTATGTCTTAGGGCAACCTACATGATCAGGGTTTTAGTTGATTAATTATTACCAATTGGGTGTCTTTTAGTGCATCAATCAAGTTACAACATACAAACTTAAAACAAACTCTTCAAAGATAAGGGTAGGTTGCAAAGTCAGAAGATATAAAACATATGAGGTATAAACTTGTCACATCATCACATGATATCACTGCCATGGAAGACCATCACCATTATCACATAATCCTGGGATAACCATCCCTCATTGCATCACTAGAGGATATCATCTTGCATTAGGCACTGAGCCTCTGCTAGGTCATAAGATCCAATCACATAGTTCCTGCATAACAATGTTGTCTCATCATGCCTCATCAAGACTCATAATCACCCCCTGTGTCATATAAGATTTACCATATAAATCACAAGCTATGATGTGTATTTAACCTAAAATGTTAGGGTTTCACAAATAGGAGAGAGAAAACATCATTACATGCTAATCACTTCAAGCAAGATAAGCAATTACATCATATGCCCAATTTAGAGTCAAGGCGTCCATAGATAGTCGATTAGGGTTTCCATCACAACACTCAACATCAAACCCTAGGTACATAATTTCCCACATCTTGGAGCATATTAGGTTGAGCATCATTATCATTGTTACTCAAACATGTAAACAACAAAGGGTAGTGACCATAATGATCAACGTCATCTCTTGTGACTACAACACATCATTATGTGTAGCGACCATATGGTTACACCATAGTGTAGCTACTGTAAGGATTAGAGTTAGCCCTTAGCCATGTAGCGACCACGGTTGCGACCATCCAAGAACAAACCAAATGTAGTGACCAAACCAATTGAAATAGATGTTGTGACCTCAAGACACTAGATGTAGAGACCACCCTTACTGGAGTTAGGGTTGTTGCAACCGCAACACAACCATCAATCAAAGGAAGCAACTGCAAAAGAGTATATACATTTGTAGAAACCTCAAACTAAACTAGGTGTAGTGACCAAAATGGCTTAGGGTTATGTTTATGGTGACCAAACTAGAACCCTAGCAAACCATCAACATGGTCAAACAATCCCAAAAAATCAAGCTAACATGTCTACCAGAAAAAAGCTTAACATCAAGAAGCTCAAGTGTCACCAAGATGAAAACTCATGAAAGAATGAGCATCAAAACCCTAGAAACGATCATCATCAAGATCAATATGGAAACCATGCTAAGAGAGAGAAAACCAACGTCCCACACATGCACATAAGAACCAAAACCTCCATCTAACATATGATAGATGAAACATAAACATGGTGATAAAACCAACAATCAAGATGCATGTAAGAAATAAAAACTCCACTATCACTTAAATTTCAGTACATGAATTTAGGATTAAAAAGAGCAATCTATGTGAGAATACTTCATAATCTTAAACCCTAAAACAAGATAGCATCATATATCAAATTATGATCACATTTTAGAGATTAATAAGTAACATGCAAGCAAGATAAAGGCACGACAATAGTAGAGGAAAGAGTTATATAACCTACCTTGAGGTGAAGATCAAATTCAAAGCCACAAGCTCCAAGAGAGGGAAAGAAACACCAAGCTTGGATCAACTCCACGCCCAAACAAGATCACCTCAAGAGAAGAAAAACACTCCAAGATCAAAGGAAGATCAAAAGAGAGAGGGTAGAACCCTAGGCCAATAAAGAAAGGGGAAATAGGAGAGCTTCATCTCACTCAGGTATTACCATGGTCAAACCATAGTCTCAACCTCTATGGAGAGAAGTTCCTCAAGATATCCACCATAGTAACCCATAGTCTAACGACCAAGAGAATAGAGAAAGAGATAGGGTTGAAAGGAAACAAGATCGAAGAAAGATAACAACTTACCAAGGTCAAGGATCACCAAGAACCACCACAAGGAAGATGATCAAGCCCTAGATCATCAAATGTAAGAGGAGAATGACCACCTTCTCCAAGATCAGCACCTCCACTTGCACCACCAAGCTCAAGACTGAACTCACTAGTACATAACTGACCTTTAGTGTCGGTTATTTAAGGCCTTTGGTGACAGTTTCAAAGCGAAACCCAAGTGGGCGTCGCTAAAAGTTGAAACCTTCAGCGTCAGTTTTATCACTGATTCCATAACCCTTCCCGCCACCAAAAACGCGCCAGCAAGGGCACTATAGGCATCGATTATTTAATAAAACTGACACTATATCCTGGTCAAAGACGTTGGCGTTTCACAACAACCGACACTATATAACCCTTCCCGCCACCAATAAAACGCGCCAGCAAGGGCACCATCGACGTCGATTTTTATGTATAACTGACATCAATAGCTACATAGACGTCAATTTTTTGCTAATAACCGATGTTGTATGTCTTTGTTGTCGGTTTGATACTAATAACCGACGCCTATTTTATGATTTTTTTTCTTATCAGTTTGTAGGCCTACTGTATGGCTGGTCAACAGGATGCGGAACGAACAATTTAGTTCTGAATTGTAGGTTTACAACATCCATTGATATCATCCAACAACAGGCCACAAAACTACAAAATTAATAAGATGGGAAACAATTTATGATCACACACATGTATAAGCACATTTATTTCATATTATTTTTCATCACACACATGTAGAAACCAGTAGTTCCATTTTGAATTTCCTCCATTTTCACACACATTTAGCAACATGTAGTTCCATTCATTTCATCTCTTTTCACATTCAAACACATGTAGAAACATTCATGTATTGATCATCTTCACATTCACACATATGACAATTCAGAAAAATTCATTCACATTCACACAAAAATAATTATGAGAACAAAGTTTAGATATATCATTATTTATTCATCATCGTCATTATTGCCATCAGTATCCCAATCATATTTAAAAATTCCCACTACTTGTAGGGATTTTACCCATTGTTATCTTACATCATTTAAGTCTTCCATCGTTTAGGGAGTATGTACATCTAATAACTTTTGATCTGTAGTGAAGTCAGTTTTAAACACCTGCAAAGAGAATGGCATATATATATAATAAGATTGATATATTTCATATTATCTAATGAGACTATATATAATACCTTATGTATAGTATCGATTTCCATTGTGGCATGTTTGATGATTAGGTCCATAAATCACATCACATAGTATGCACATGCCCAACCGTTGTCTTGTGTAGCACACTATAAATTGAAACATACAAAATATTCAAAAATACAAATAAGCACAGTTCACATAAATAATATATACATTGGAGTCGGAAAATTACTTTCACATTCTCCCAAATTAGTGGCTGATTCTTTTTCTTGGGGACCTTTCCACCAATTCTTTTGAACTCTTGTAAAGCCCTACATGTTAATGTAACATATTAAATTGTAGAATTAAATAGTAATGTAATAACAAATGTTAACGGATATAAAAATATGAAATATTTCTCAGGGGAATAATGGCTTTTTCATCGTGTGTCCATATAATGTATTCAATTCATCCCCCGCATGATCTAGATAATAGACAATGAACGTCTTGGTGACAATAACTAGTAACTCCCAATGCCTACCACTACAGGTAAGAAAGTTAAAAATTAATAACTCAAAATCCACAATAGAAATGTAATTTTCTTAAGTCCAAATTATAAGCAAAGTAAACTTACTTGACATTGAATGGAGGTATTATCACCATCTTCTTTTTTTACCAAAATTTTTAAAAGCAGCACAACAACATGAAGTAGCTAAAGAAGGGTCTTTATCTACAAGACTAATCAAAGATGGAACCAAAAATACCACATGGGAAAACATGTATTACGTATGCATTAATATATAAAAAACCAGATCACTGTATATAAAACAAGGTATATGGATGTATAAATAAGATCTCACCATATCCATAGCTCTATCATAGATGTATTCAACCAATCATAGCGAAACAACTCCAAAATATCTTGTATAAATAGCTTATTGTCGTATGATTGACCTGCAACATCCTCTGGAATAGAAATATTTATAGGGCAATTTGGATCATGTTCTCCTAACCATACTACCATACCCCTACAATTAGGACCTAACGAGGCATGTAGGTCCCTTAGAAGCCAACTTGGTACTTCATGATGTGGAGGTAGAGGCCGAGATGTAACAGGTGTCTTCCTTTTGACCTGTATATATAATTTCAGATCAATTGACTCATATATACACACTAACAAATTAACGTAACGTAAATTTACCATACAATATTAGTATAGACGACATCCGCTTTGGGCCACATTATCACTCCGCCTTCTGCCTCACCAAGTGTTTCAGAATCTAGGTGGGCATATGGCAATGGAAGATCCCTCCAATTGGGGAGTACATGTATCAGGCTCACACGAACCGCACCAGCTGGTACTGGAGTCCCATGAAACATGTCCCCTGGATGGACTGGATAAGCCTTTGCCTCTGCAATGATATATTCTTGACTTTTTAGACGGCATGGATTCAACCCCTACAAATTTACATAAAGAATGTAATATACAAATATACATAAACATATCATCTTGAAAATACTGGCTACTATATATATCATAAAAATACTTATAGAGGACATGCTAGGTGGTGGGTCTACATGATTACTCCCAACCACCTCTACAGTAGGAGAAGAGAGGCACGCCACATGTACTGTTTGAGTGGCAGGCTGAGACACCTACCACTTGCTAATTGCTTTAGGGAGTCTCTTATCGGGTGCTTCCTCGACTCTCCTATCAAGTGCTTCCTTGACTCTCCTATTAATTAACTCTTCTACCTATACATGGACAAAAGAAATGCTAGCTTTTGATTATTGAATTCCCTTTCATAATAACATTCTAAAAAAAGAACACGTTACCTCAACATTTGATAGTCCCGCTTTTGGGACAAATTTGCGTTGTGATGGCCCAAAGAATGCTTTTATGCCCACACTAGCGCCTACACCCCTAACGCGTCCAGGATGCTCTGGGTTACCAAGATCAACTGTCAATTCATCCCTTGTGCCCTCAGGGATGAACTTGCCTTCCTTCCTCTACTCGTGAAGCTCCCGCTAATTGCCATCAACAGAAATTGGTAAGTAAACATAACAATAATCAATATTGATTGCTCTAAGAGTTGAATTTTATCATTTTTGCAGCCGCCTCAGCAGTTGCAGGCTTCATTATATCTCCCTTCTTGTTTTTCCTCCCAACTATCCACATAGCATGGCGAGGCAGAGGTGCGGGACCAATAGTAGAGGACTCTGCAGTCTCCTGAGTAGCAGCAGACTGAGCAGTAGTCTTTGGCGAACGCCTGCATATCCTCTTGGACCCATTGTGTGGTCATGCACATTCAGTGCACACCTTGCTCTTTGAGCATCACTGATAGCCTTGTTAGTAAGGACATTGATTTGGTTAATAACACTAAAGATTAATCTTGAATAGGTGAATACATAAGAACATATATTAATTAAATTGGGAGTGACGGTTAATACCTTGAATTCATCTGTTTTTCTTTGGGTACCAAACTCCTCCCAGTCTTTGCGGTCCAGGTAGTTCCATTGCTCAGTGTCTTCCTTCTTCCTAAATTTATTTTTTAAAGAGAATACAAACAAAAATTATTAGTGTAGAGTTAGTCAAAAAGTGATCAATGTCTAGAATTGGAAATCAATCAAGAACCTCTTCTCAGCATCACATATGTAATCTCGGTTGAGATTTGTCCTATAGTTCCTTAGGACCCTCCCACAACATTACATCACGCATTTACGATGCAACTTTTCATCCAGAGATCAAATATACTCTACAAAATAGAATTGCTATTAACCAGTATCTTAAAAATTAGTAATCTACAAAAATAGAATTGCAAATAATAATAACTCAAGCATAGTTCCTTCCTTACTAAGTCTTTCTTCTCCTTAGGAAACTTTATGCCAAGATTCTAAATTAGGACTACAATGGCTACGAGTAAGAACTGTAAGATATGAAATAAATGAGTTGCGGTTCACTCCAACTAGATGTCCTGCATGATCAAAATCCACAACCAGTTTGGTTCCATTGCCCTTTTGCTGTAGTACTTGTTCATCATTGTGATGCCCCTCACTTTCTCAATTTTTTTTATTGCTCATCAAGTGCCCCAATTTCTTCAGGGGGTACATCATCAATCTAAAATTTGACAAAATAAACACACTTATAAGATATAACTATAAATGGACATATAGATAGAAATATAGGATATATTTTTAAAACTTACATTGTGAGGCGACACATTGATATCCTCACCCTCACGATAATCATCATCATGGTCATCATGCTCATGCTCATCCATATGAAAGTGTCATTAAAAAATCAAACATTTAACATTTGACATAACTAGAAGATAATAAAACATTGTAAAGCTCACATTCAGAAAAATAAAACACTTAAAAAAATATAAACATGCATGCCTCTAATATTGGGATCTTTTATCAATTAACAATCCTTCATTGTGATCTCCACACACATACAAGTCATCATTAGCTTCAATATTTGGTGGTGTTGGCAACCCAACTGAGTATGGACTGGAGTCATCATACTTACCATAGTACTCTTCTTCATCTATAGGATCTTCAATGAACTGTCTTTTACCATGAAGAACAACCGACCATTTATCATTTGCAAGATCATTGATATAAAATACTTGTTTCACCTATGATGCCAATACGAATGGTTCACCCTTCTCGCCAATCTTTTCAAAGTTCACTAATGTGAAGCCCAATTCATCCACTATAACTCCTTTGGTGTTATCAACCCAATTACATTTAAAGAGCAGAATTCTGAAATCTACGTAGTCGAACTCCCATATGTCTTCAATGACACCATAATATGACATTTTAGCTTCATGTGGACTCTTATCCTTTGCACTTACAAAAAATAATGAAGATGCTTGAAGGGTGACCCCACGATTTTGGATGACACTCTTATCATCTTGACACTTTGTGTAATATGAGAATCCATTTATGTCAAACCCTTCATAAGACATAACATTCAATTTTGGTTTAAAGGCAAGGCATTTGATAGTTTTAGTAAGATTATCTGGTGTTTGAGATAGTTGATGTAAGACTTTATCTTCAAACCACTTAATAAATGTCTTGTTATGCTCTCTAGCAAGCCACATTGAATTGGCTCGAGGATATTGTCTCTTGATGAAATTGGTATGTTCCTCGATATAAACACTCACTTCATTGATGTTGTGTAAAATATACAAGTGACCTTGTTCCAACTACTCATGGCTGATTACTTTCATCCGTGATCCCAAAATTCCTTTGCCAAAATGCTCCTCAATATTCTTGTCATTAACAGGAGCATCATTACCACTCAGAAAGTCATTGCAAAAATCCATAACCTCTCTCGCCACATAACCCTCAATAATACTCCCTTCAGGCCGATAACAGTTTTGAACATCACCTTTAAAAATGCTCATGTATCGTTCAAAGGGATACATCCAATGCAAGAAAACTGGTCCCAACATTTTCACTTCCCTAGTCAAGTGGACAACAAGATGTACCATGATATCAAAGAAAGAAGGAGGAAAATACATCTCAAGCTGACATAGGGTAACAACCACTTCTCTTTATAATTTATCGAGAGTATCAGGGTCAATAACTTTGCTACATAGACTGTTGAAAAAGAAACAAAGTCTAGTGATTGCAAACCTTACATGCTTCGACAATATAGATCAAATTACCACATGCAGTATTTGTTGCATTAGAGTGTGACAATCATGACATTTAAGACCTATCAACTTTAGATCTTTCATTGATACCAATCTACGGATGTTGGATGAGTAACTCTGTGGCACCTTAACATTTACCAAGCATTCACAAAAAGCTTTCTTCTCCTTTCTAGACAACATGTAACAAGCGGGAGGTAAGTATGTTCTCTGATCACTATTAACTACTTATGTTAATTCTGTCCTTATTCCCATTTCACGTAGGTCCATTCTAGATTTTATCCCATCTTTAGTCTTACCTGGTATATTCAACAGAGTACCAATGACGCTATCACAGACATTTTTCTCAACGTGCATGACATCGATACAATGCCTGACTGCCAAAGAACTCCAATAAGGAAGATCCCAAAATATTGACTTCTTCTTGAATAAAGATTTGTCATTCCATGTGGCCATGGTACATTGTAAAATCTTACCAAATTCATTGGCAAAGTATTTTACTCTTTCATAAACAACCTCCCCTGATATAGGTTTAGGTGCACTCCGTTCCTCATTTCGTCCATTGAATGCTTTGCGCAGCCTACAATATGGATGGAATTTTGGTAGAAACCTCCGATGACCAAGATATATAGTCTTGCCGCCATGTTTTAGTCGTATTGAATCAATGTTCTCTTCACATATAGGACACACTTTAGATCCTTTGACACTATATCCAGACAAATTCCCATATGCTAGAAAGTCATTAACATTGCAAAACAACATAGCGTGCAAACGAAATGTCTCTCTTCATAAAGCATCATAGGTCATCACACCTTCACCCCAGAGTTTCTTTAAGTCATCAATCAGAGGTTCAAGATAAACATCGATATCATTTCCAAGTTGTTAGGGCCCGATATCAACAATGACAACATAACATACTTATTTTTCATACACAACCAGGGAGGAAGATTGTATATAACAGGCATAACTAGCCAAGTGCTATGTTGGCTGCTCAATGTCCTATACGGATTCATCCCATCTGTAAAAAGCCCAAGTCTTAGATTCCTGACTTCTTCACCAAATTTAGGATACAATAAATCAATCTTCTTCCATTGTGGGGAATCGGACACATGTCATAGGATCCCATCATTATTTTTCTTAACATTTGCATGCCACCTCAAATTCTACACATCTATCGGATTGACAAACAAGCATTGAAATTGTGATATTATAGGTAGATACCACATCACCTTGGCAGGAGAACCGATTTTGGACTCCCCCGAAGTCGTCAATTTATACCTTGACGCACCACATTTTGGACAATCTTTCAAATCCACATAGTCCTTTTGAAATAATACACAATCATTCAGGCATGCATGTATCTTCTTGGCCTCCATTCCCATTGGGCACAACAATTTATTTAACTGGTATGTTGAGATTGGCAGCTCGTTTCCTTCAGGAAGAATTTCTTTCAATAAAGACAACAATGCCGTGAAGCTTTTGTCGCTCCATCTATTGTTAGCTTTCAGCTTATACAATCTCAACACAGCGCTAAGCTTCGTAAACTTAGTACAACTTGTGTATAATGATATCTCATCATCATGCATAATGTTTCTAAACATGGGAGGTGGATCGGTGTGCTCTACCCCACAACTATCCAGCATGACATCAACGATGTCTACTGGAACTGGTTTGTTCACATCTACGTCATAAGAGGGAATTTCTTCTTCCACACAAGCACTGCTATTGACATCCACTGATTTTAGGTTTGAAATCTCTCCATGCCAGTGTCATTCTGTATAGCCTTGTACAATCCCATTGCACATGACATGACTTTTGATTTCGTCACCAGTGCTGACTTTCAAGTTGTTACCGCAATGCCTGCATGGACAATAGAACCTATCTCCAGGTTGTTTCCTATGTTCCTCGGGAAATCTAATAAACTGATCAAGACCAGAAATAAACTCTAGGGTGCAGCGATTTGGAATGGACATCCATGATCTATCCATTTTATGATCAAAGAGAAAACAAGTATATATTAGGTTTTAGGGTTAAAAGATTAGGGTCTAGGGTTAAAAGTTTAGGGTTTAAGGTCTTATATATAATAAATGTGTACCATCTATCCCATTCTTGAATACCTAATCTTACTAGTAAGTGTATAATGTGTATTGGGTTTTCAAGAAAATTTCGGCAACATTTCCCTACTGTTTTCCAAGTACATATGTACTTAGAGAACAAACATGGAAATGCTGCCAAAATTTTCTTGAAAACCAATACACATTATACACTTACATCCTAAGTGAGATTAAGTGTTCAAGAATAGTCCCAAACCGGGGACTATCCAAGATTTACTCCTAATGAGTAAATCTTGGATGGGTTTCTAGGCCAACAAATACATGTATGTTGTCATTCTTATACCTACAATTCTAGTTTCATCATTCATATCCTAAGTTTTATGTAACATCATTTAATCATGCTTGTCAGTAAATACTAAACAGTAAATAAACCATGATTCCATATATCAAATACTTGAATTAAAATGAAGCCTAATGGCACATTGGGAGAGTGAGAATATTATACCTCACTTGAAGGCTGAAGAAGAAATATATGCTAGGTCATATTTCAAGTCAAGATTTTGGCATACATACTAGGTTATTGATTTAACTATAATGTATTAATTAGGGGTCAATCTTGAAGTTTTAACTAGCGCTTCATTTATCAACTTACATACTAGGTCATATTTCAAGTCAAGATTTAGGCATTTATCACCTTAGGGCGCATACATGATTCACAAGGTATTTGGGTGCACAAAGAATAATATATGTTATTGATTTAGGAGTTCACGTAATCATTTTAGAAATAGAAGACCCACATATTAGCTTTGGGCATGACCATTACGTCACAAACCATCACATTACTACCAATTTCAAGTATAAAAGGGGTTTGATATAATAGAAGACCAAGGTTCCCCAATTGACCTATGACCATGCCTCACCATAAGGGGGTGATAATCATTCATATAGACAAACTTTCAATAAGGGAGATGAGGGGCTGATAAGAGTGTCATGTATGACCACAAAGTTACTGATCTTCAAGTTAGGGTGATTATTGATGTCTTTAGAAGCATGGTTGGTAATCTAGGGCAAAGTTCATTATTTACATTCCAAGCATGTCACATGAGTGCATTAGAGTTCATCATTAAGCAAGAAGAGTGATTAGGATTCTGAATATATGTATTTGTTGAAAATAAGTTGTATTGGATAGACCCATAATGGAAGTGATCATTGAAAAAATACTAGACAATCATTATACTTTAATAAAATGGCATCTATGATTGTTTGACCTAAAGTTCTTTTTTGTAAGCAAAAACTCTTCCTTTTTTGTATTTTTGAGAAAAAGTATTACAACCTAAGCATGAAAGAAAAACACTATAATTTGTAAAAAATAATACAATTTAGAACTATACTTCAAATCACGAACAATAATAATCAAACATATGCACATAAACAGCACGAATGCCCACAATAGCACAAGTTCACAACCAAGAGAGGATAAACAAAAAAAATACAAAATGAAGCGCAATGGCTACCACCCAAACAAGCAAAGAGACCCACACGAATGCAGAGCGCATCATCAACAAAGCCATTCCAATATCCTCACATACACTACTTGCCACCAACACCATCAAACAAACCCTATCTCGTGGCAGAGGAAGAGGAATAGGACAAACAGGGAGAAGGAGTAGGACGAAGAGTGGAGGAAGAAGAGGAGTAGGCCAGATTGTAGGAAGATGAGTGGAGGAAGAAGAGGAGCAAGAAGAATAAGAGCATGAAGTACCTGTAGGCAGCGGCGCGAGCTCATGGCTCCTAAGTGCAGCGGCGGCGGCGGTTGTGTGGTGTCCGGCAACGAGCACAACTCCTCACTATCGGTGGGGGCGGTACGATGGTGGTGATGGTGGAGCAGTAGGCGGCAACGGCAATAGGCGGTAGGCTGCAGCAGCGATAGAGATATCGGTGACGGAGAGAAATTGTCAGACCCTAAACTAATCGGGAATGAAACAGAGAAAAGGGAAGAGTCGGGTTCACGCGAGTGCTATTAAGTTAACTATAGATGTCGATTATTAACAAAAACTGACGCTTATAACAATAGGCGTCGGTCACCTTAAAAATATCGACACTTATGTTCAATCATAGTCGTCAGTTTCAAATAGAAAAACTGACGTCTATCTACATCTGCCGACAAAAAAATGTTCTTGAATTACGACCATAGTCGTCAGTTGTCATACAAAACCGACGCCAAAGGGGGGCAAAAATTTTCATGGGAACATCACGCGAACACACATCTACGTCAGTTATTGTAAGAAAACTGACGATAAAAATGGGGTCGATTTCTGTCTCGCGAAAAATCTTTAGTCATCGGTTTTGTGGTAAACAACCGACGTCGTATGTGAAATTTTGGAGGTAATTTTTTTGCACTGGAAAAATTAGATTTGGCGGGCGATTTTACGCATCGGTTTCTTATTGAGCAACTGATGCTAAATAAAAAGAGATACCCGTATCTGGCCGGTCTTCACATATAGATGTCGGTTTGTTTTTTTCAACCGATGTTGTAGGGTTTAGGCGTCAGTTGTTGGTATACAACCGACACCTCTAGATGTGATGTTGTAAGCCATTTTTGTAGTAGTGACTCAAGCAAGAGGATATAAAGAAGATAGCTAAAGGGGATACTTACATGTTAAAGGAAGGGTATATATACTCAAAGGTAGGAGATATGTAGAGGTTATGAGGTGCCAAGATATTAGAGAACCTAAGGACACTTGTCCCTCAAAAGTTCAACCATGCAAGCACTCTATGATGGGAAATATGGCATCAGGTAGGCAGTGGAGACAAAAATTGTACTGACATATTTCCAATTAACCAGCAGATCACGTCAATAACTATGCAATGGGAAGGATGGTTTCATGAAGATATACCTGGTCCTGGAGAAAGTCTAACGACAATCCTCGTTGATGTAGATGCACACTCTATCTTGGACGGTGGTTTTGTAGCTCCTAGTCACACTTGGACTTGTCTGACTGATTGTTCACAGATATCAGACTCGAACAACTACTGCAGTGGCTCCTCAGATCTCACCATGGTTGTGAGTTGACGTTTCCCTTCTAGCAACAACCAATAGACTCCTGCATCTAGAGTAGTCCACACAGACCAACTAGAACTCATGTCTAACTGCAGGAACAAAAAGGAAGGAGTTGTCCCTCCTGTTTGTGTACTAGTCACCAACATGCTCTCCCACAACTATGATCCTCAATTGTTTCTCTCCCATTGGATATCCCTCCCTAGTCGGGTAGGACTTGCCGGAGCTCTTGTGGTTACTACAACCAGAGAGGATAACACTTGTAAGAGAAACTGATTCTCAATTGTCTGTGTAGTAGTTGTACTCTAGGTAGCCTACAATACCCCTCTATATATAAGAGGGGTTAGGATCAGGGTTCCCAGTCCATGACCAATACGACACTAACGCTGGAGTGGAAATGACAAGTAGATCTTGAATTTTTACAACTTTTCTAGAAGTTTCACAAGTCGAAACGGTCGTTTCGCTAATTGGAACGACCGTTTTGCACCTTCCAATTCTGCACATATGTTGGCAATTCAATTGCAATTAGTACTCAACTTGACCTACCCCAAAAATGGGAGTTAGGTGCAACTGAGACGGGCATCTCGCACCAAACCAAACAGCCATTTGGTGCAACTGAGATGGGTTTCTCACACCAAGCCAGACGACCATTTCACACAAGCCAGATGACCATTTCACACAAGCCAGATGGCCATTTCGCACAAGCTAGACAACCATTTTATACAACCCATACGACCGTCTTGCAGCCCATGTCAGGAAAAATTCCAACCAATGTACAATACAATTAGCCTGACACACCAAACAATAGTCTCAATGCTTGAGCTGATAGTTTGGCAGTCTAGTCATCTGATCCGTTGTGTGAATTGAGATGCCTAAACACTTTAATAATTAATTCAATCATTATTCAAGATCAAACTCCTCTTCTAGATGAATTCCTATGTGTGTGTGACCCTATAGTCCCATTTCACGTTGGTAGTGAATGTCCATAACTAGCTTATGACATCACAATCAAAGAGTGGTGCCTAGTTGTACATCATTGCTACTCAAGCAAATGGAAAGTTGGAGAGCAACTTCAACCTACAATCTATGTATGGTGTTACAATGTTTGTATAGTTCCTTTGTTACTGATATCTAGATTGAACTAGAGGCATGGAGTAGTCATCCTCATTATTATTCAATGTTGTTTCTTGAACTAGAGTAGACTGCATGAAATATATGTAAGCTCAATATCACATATTGACTCACACGCGTATGTCCATACTTTTCTCAGTCTCACTAATCAAGAGGCCTTGGATATCATACTCCTATTAGAGGGACAAATCCCATATCTATCACTCACAGTCATGCCCCATGTGTCAAAGTCACCCAATCATCACTGTTATAACAACCCATGTTTTAGGACTGTGTTTGATGATGTCAAAGCGTACCCAACCACATGTGATGAGTGTAATGATTTCAAGTCTAATAACCACAACCACCACCATCACTGTGAGAGCTGACTATGACTTCCGTGATGATGGCTTCCATGTGTCAGTCTCGTGGTGGGTCTGTCTGATACACTGTTATCTAACATGTATCTGTATGCTTGGTTTGATATTGCCATATCATGACTAATGAGATTTAGTCATCAACCAACTCACACTCTAATCTTGTGTGTTATTGTTATCAATCTACCTTCCACAATAACAACCGATCAGGGACAAATGAGAATGAAGATACTGTTAACATCAGTATGATCTCATTCTTCCAAGTCACATACTTGAAGACATACGTCATTGAGTAATATCATTCTCTTGACATTTATTATGTAATTCATTATCTCATAAATGAATATACAAAATAAATTAGAAGCTTGCCTTTATTACCAAATCAGGTATTTAATGCCATATCACAATCATCATATGGTTGGCTCTCTTGGCATACATACCAATAGACTTCTACTTACACTTAGAGCCAATCACACACGGATCTCATCTCGAGTGACCTAACATGACCTTCATGCTTCTGCTATGTAAGTGCCTTGATAGCGGGTTTAGTAACATTTTCCTTAAGTTGATATTTTCCAATTTTCACATCTCTTCACTGTACGACTACTCATATGAGATGAAAGTGTCATAGTATGCTATCCGAGATTCCTAGACTAAACTACAATTTTTTTTAGCTACGATTGTTTACATTACATTTAATTTATGTGTAGCGAGAGATATTTTTACTTATAAAATATATTTGTGTAACTTAAATAATTGTAGCCACCTCAATAAATAAGATGCAGCTACAAATTTTTACTCCTTTAAATTATATCCTGAATAAATGTAACTAGATGGACTAGAGGAAAAAACTCCCGCACTCTCTCCACATTATCCCCCACGTCTTCTGTGCGAACGATTTTGCCTCCCAGCCCCCGACTCGATCACACGACACCATGGCTCTCCAGATTGTGCGACGCCGAGGATCTCCCGATTGCCAACCTCGTCTGAGATTCCTCTGTTCTGTCGAGCGCTCCAACGACCCCCCACGGCTGACTTCTGTTTCCAGACGGCCGCTGCCCATGGGTTGCTACTCTGCCTACAAATAATTCCCTCTTCCCAGTAGAATCTGTCTGTGTGCAGACGATTTCACCTCCCCGCCCCCGACCCCAATCCTGATTGCACTACACCTCACTCGAGGCTCTCCTGATCATCAACATCGTCTGGGCTTCCCCCCCTTCTGTCTGAGCGTGCTAACGACGCCCCCCTCCCTGCGGCTAAATGCGGTTGCCGGACGTCGCCGCACTCAGGCTGCTACTTCATCGATTTTTAGGTATTTCCTATTTTGTGCCTCGCCCAACCTTGATCCAAATAATTTACCATGATTTTACAATCATCTATTCTATTGATCTAAGAGATGATATGCCATGTGATCTTAGAGATGTGCAACAATACTTAATATCCCCATGGTTGTTTTATAATTGAATAGGCTTGTCAGTATAGTATCTGGAGATTTTGAATCATGTTACCTCGAACATTCTCATGTCTAAATTTTTTCCTATTAATGTCACCTCAAACACTGTTTGATCCTGTAAGATGATGCTCAGCTGGGATCTGAAGTAATTAAGGCCAATCTTGCAGATGAAAAATATGTATTTAATTAATTTCATATGAATCTTGTTATACTTCAGTTTAATTTGGATTCTCATCAAATAGATACCTCTAGGATTAGATTTAACTTCTAAGTTCTCCCAAAATGTTGATCCTAGGTTCAGTGACTCTTCATCCACCTTAGAACCATCATTTTCCCGTTGGTGTGGATACCTTGTTCTGTAGAGAACTACACAGAGAGAGGGAGTGTTATGGGAAATGAGATTTTGTGCAGGGAGGTTTTATTAAAATGTGAAATCAATCAGGCTCGTCAACCCAAAATGAAAGCATAAGTCATTCAGTTGAGGCATGCCTTATGAAGTATAAAGCATCTTGCATGGGAATCAGATAAATACATGTACCAAGCACTTGATATCATCATAAAATACATAAAAACAAAGATGAATGCGCTAGCAAACAAACTAGCCAAATAGTTCCTCAAAGAACCACCGGTGGAGCCGGAAGTATGCTAGATAATGGTTTTGTTGTTTGTAGTTGTTGTTTTAACTAGACTCACCTTAGACTAAGACGAGGATGAGTTCACTATTAGTGACAAAGTGGATCCTGTGTACAATGCTTAGGATGGTGCAGTCAACAAGCTTTGACCAGATAATGACTTGCAATACACTTCTTAGCTTCAACAATGCTATGCTCAGACAAAGAGATACCTCTTCCCCATGCTCCAGTTCTCCCTATTATCACCAACTGAGATGGGGCCAGATTGTTTAGAAGAAAATAATCAGTTATTGGCACTCATGAAAATTATAGTGGTTTGTCTTTGTGGAATGATAAGTTAGAGACATAACGATATTAACCGCTCTTTTAAGTACATTTTGGTTATAGCTCCTTATCCTTGGTACAAATTCAATCTTCAAGTTGGAACTTGTCTAAAGCCTAATTACAGAAACATACTAGAAAGAATTAGTAATAAAATAATTAGTAGCACAACAATTTTTCCTAGGGGATGGTTTTAAAAGTTCTGCCAAGCCCACTACATGAAAACACATGAGTAATAGTTATCAGAACAAATAGGTTATTTATTGAATTCACACATGACCATATTCCCTATCTATTAAATGTAATAGTATGTGTTGTTAAACACATGCATACACCACCTCTTTTCTAATTCTTAAGGCTAGAGGTCATGGAGGGACAACTACTAATTAGGCTCTTCAGTTGTTGTAACTAGACACTAAACACAAATATGCAATATCATGAATCAACATCAACTTCAATGACATGTGTATAGTTAGTTCTTACTTTTCTTGTAGTATAGCTACATATGAATATTTGACACAAAGGGAGAAACATTAGCCTTAGGAATGAAAGGAAAATCTAAAAAAGAATAAAATTAGTAGTTAACATCAGCGTGAGACAATTTTTTTAATTGGAACAATATAATTATTTTCTAAGCAATTGTTCTCTTCGATTGGAGACAAATATTTTTTTTCATTAAAATAAAAATATGTATTAATATTATAAATTTTTTATATTGAAACTAAGTTATATAATATTTTTAATACTTTATATTCTTATTCTTTTTTTTCTTGATTGTTATAGGTAGTCATGTTAGATAAAAGTTGGATCCATGAGGAACAGAGAACAAGTATGATGTATTTACTAGGGGTGGTTAAATTTATAGAGCATGCATTTTCAAATTCCAACAGAGATGGGACTATCTTATGTCCTTGTAAGCAATGCTTAAATGCGCATAGGAAGAATCGTCAATTCACAACTGAACACTTGTTATGGAATGGATTCTTGACTAGCTACACAAATTGGATTTTTCACGGTGAGGGTTCATTTCATAGCTCTGAGGATTCACATATAGAAAATGACACGTCCAAAGATGACATGAGAGACATGCTGCATGATGTGTTTGGAGTATCACAGGATGGAGAGAATATGGAAGACGATGACCATTGATTTGTATTTGTTGATGATGTAGAAGCTGAGCAATTTTACAAACTGTTAGAGATTGCTGCACAAGAATTGTATCCTGGAAGTAAGAAGTACTCTAAATTGTATAATGTTGTGAGGTTGTTTCACATAAAATGTATCAATAATTGGAGTAATAAGTCATTTTCTGAGCCGCTTGAGCTTTTTAAGGAATTTCTTCCAGAGGGTGAGACATTGCCTGACTCCTATTATGAATTTAGGAAAATAATCATGGACCTTGGACTTGACTATGATAAAATCGATGCTTTCCAAAATTACTGCATTTTGTATCAAAAGGATTTTGCAAATAAGACTTCATGTACGAAATATGGTGCTTCTAAATATAAAGAAATCATAATTGATGAAGTAGGTGTGGAAAATATTCGTATGAACAAGAAAGGAGTTTCTTGTAAAGTTCTGCGCTGCTTTTTCTTGACTCCTAGGTTAAATAGATTGTTCATGTATTCAAAACCATCACCCCTAATCCGGTGGCATGATGAAAGTCGTACTAAGGATGGGATTCCTCGACATCCAGTATATTCTCCAACATGGAAGACATTTGATAATATGCATGTTGAGTTTGCTTCTAATTCTTGCAATGTTCGCCTTGGATTAACTTCCGATGGATTTAATCCTTTTAGCCTCATGAGTCTATCATATAGCATTTGGCCCATCGTATTGATTCCATACAACTTGGCACCATGGTTGTGCATGAAGTCTCCCAATTTTATCCTATCCATGATTATTCCTAGTCCAACTCAACCAGGAATGGATATATATGTTTACCTACAACCGTTGATTGAGGATTAAAAGAACTGTGGGATGCTGGTGCTGATACTTATGATGTTAATCGTAAAGAGGTATTCAAGTTGCATGCTGCCTTACTGTGGACGATAAGTGACTTTCCTACATATGGTTATTTGTCGGGTTTGGAAGCTAGTAGATATCTTGCATGTCCTTTCTGCAACTAAGACACGTGCTCATGGAGACTACCATATAGTAAGAAAGCATGTTTCATGGGTCAATGGAGGTTCCTCCCAATGGATCATAAATTTTGTAAAGATGCTTCATTATTTGACGAAAAAGTAGAATTTAGAAGTGCTCCTAAGTTGCTGTTTGGAAGTCAAATTCTAGATCAAACTATAGATGTAGATAATGTACTGTATAATTGGAAAAAACAAAGTATATTTTTGAGTTGTCGTACTGGAAGCATAACCTTATATGTCATAATCTTGACATGTAGAAAAGAATGTATGTGAGAGTTTGATTCACACACTACTAGGAATGGAGAAGTCAAAGGACACAACAAATTCTCGATATGACCTCAAAGAGATGGGCATAAGGCATAGACTTCACATTATCAAGAATGGAAATAAAAATATCATCCCGCCTTCATGTTTTACTTTGAAGAAGGAGGAAAAAGAATTATTCTATAAGATGTTGAAGTCTGCTCGAGTTCCTGATGGGTATTCTTCTAATATAGCTAGAAATGCATGCGTCAAAGAAAGAAAGCTGATGGCATTGAAGAGTCATGATTATCATGTATTGATGCAACAATTTCTCCCATTAGCTATACATGTAGCGTTGCCCAACAAAAATGTTAGATCTGTTGTAATTGAATTGTCCAAGTTTTTTAAAGACTTATTCTCTAAAGTCATAAATCCAAATATTTTTGAGAAGCTAAAAGCTAGAATAGCAGTGACTCTTTGTAACTTGGAGAAAATTCTCCCACCATCATTCTTTGATGTGATGGAGCATGTGGTCATTCATCTTCTAGGAGAAGCAAAGATAGTTAGACCGATATTCTATCGCTGGATCTACCCCGTGGAGAAGTAGTCTTTCTAATGATTAAATCTATTCAGTATGTGATAATCTTACAAAATATTTTCTTCTTCTTATTGTAGATACTTAAAAACTTCGAAATAATATGTACAAAATAAAGCTACTCCAGAAGCTTCTATAGAAGAAGGTTACTTGGAAAACGAATGCTTAACATTTTGTTCAATATATCTCTCATGAGTTGAGACAAGGTTCACTAAATTGTCTAGAAATGACGTGGAAGATGAAGATATGGATAATAATGATGAGTGGTCTATATTCCTTCATAAAGGGCATCGGTTAGGAAAGAAGACTCCTATTACGCTTCATAGCGCAATGCTAAAAAATGTGCATTAATATATTTTAGCCAACTGTGATGCAGTTGATCCATATGCGAAGTAAGATCATTATTTGCTTCTGATTAACTAATTTCATGTTTACGTCTAGGTGTGTTACACACATTTGTTAGCATGGAGCACATCTGGTACTTGAAAAAGTCAATCCACATATGCGACAATGGGAAATCAGTAATCTTCATTTGAACAATTTTAGTGAATGGTTTAAGAATGAGTAAGTTTAAATAAGTTATTTCCATTAGCATGATAAAAAATATAAATAAATAAATTAATAATATTTTCAGATTGAGGAGAAGGCAAAGTCGACAAAGGTGTCACCAAACCTTCTAGTGGCTCGAGGGCCGCTACAAATGACGATGCAATATGTGGGATATGTAACAAATGGTTATAGATTTCACACCAAGGATAGAGAATGTGGCAGGAAAACACAAAATAGTGGAATCATGGTGAATGCTCAGACATAAAGTTTTGCCAGTTCCAAGGACAAAAATCCTATCATGGGTCAAGTTACCTACTAGAGAGTGTTAAGAGACATTTTCAAGATCATTTATTATGAGCAACTTAAAGTTGTGTTGTTCAAATGTGACTGGGTCAATGCAAACAGAGGCATCAAAAAATCTAAAAATGACTTCACAATGGTCAATATAAAACAAATTGATGTAACTGATCATCCATTTGCATTGGCCTCCCAAGCACAAAAAGTGTTTTATGTGAAAGACATAAGTAAAAAAAACTGGAGCTTTGTTGTGCACACTATGGCTCATGATACTTATGACATGGAGGAGAAGCTTCATGACAATTTCATGGATGGAACCTGCTTATCTGAAGATAATACTTCAAATGATTTTGAAGATATCTTAAGTGACATTTGTGATGATTTTAATTTATTCAGAGAAGACATGGAGGGTGTGACCTTTTATGACAGGGGTCATGATCACCAACATTGATCTTATGGAACTCTTTTTATTTTATTAGTTGGATCAAATAGTGGAAACACTCATGTCATCAATTTATTTATAACATGTCATATATTCTTTTACATTGATTATACATTTGTTGTATAAATGTTCTCTTTTGGGTTAATCTATTTTATTTGTTTTCTTGTTGGATGTTGGCTTCATCAACAGAATATAAATATTGTTGAAATGTTTATGATGATTTGAGGACCACAATTATGCAATGCATGTCATAGTTTTAGTTTGTAATTCAATATTTTTGATATGAATATTGTCTTTTTAGGAGAATGAAAAGACGTAGTCAGCTCTTGTCTCCACTTACTGACGATGTATGCAATGAAGGAGTAACTCATGGGAGTATGATAGGTGAAATCACAAATTATTACATCATTTGATATCTTTCTTAGAACCGATCATGTCATAATTTTAGTTGCAAGTATTTCCAAACAACCAAAAGGAGGATATCTTGGTTTGATAAATGCTGATTGGGGGTGTTCAATTCTAAAAGAAGGATTTAGAAATAGTAAAATCGTGAAAGGATCAACTGCAAACAACAACAAAAGTTCTTCTATGAACCTTGCAAAAGAAAAGAATCCCTCTGTGTCAAATGATGGAGTTGGTACCGTTGTTAAAAGTCATATGGTGTTGATCTCAAATAATGGTAGAGAAAGCAGTCATTCTAAAAAATACTTAGAAAAAAGAAGTCATCAAGGAGTGCCTGTAGAAGCAAGTATGCAACGTTTGGTAAATGATGTCCGTAACAATCAAGAGGTTGAAGTTGATAATTTAAATAATGGACTGGATAAAGATAAACAATCTGTTGTTGATTCTCCTCATGCTGATCTTGGGCAGAGTGAAGGTAAGGAAATTTAGATAAAGATCGACATTACAATTTTCACAAACTATTAGTTGTTTATATGTGTATATGTATAATCTTATAAATGCTTGCATCATATTCCTTTTTATGGGGAGTTGCGAATAAAAAAACTAGGGGCTATTCTAAGTGTATCCGATTATGGGGTAAGATAGGGGATAAAAAGCTGGCTATTACTTTGGATGAGAATGGAATCCAATAGGACCACATAAGAATGACCTTTCTTCTTTTTTGGGAATTGTTGCTAGAAATTCTGATCTTGCACCATTAAACTATCTTGATTGGTGAAAAGTACCTACAGAAAACAAAACCACTATATGGAAATATGTGCTGGTAATTCTAGTCTTGGAGATTTAGTATAATACTATGAAACAAAATTTAAAAACATGTTTCTTTTGTTATAGACCAAGTTTGTTATTGACATAGAGGGGGAGAATTATGTTTTGAGAACAGTGAGGGATTGTTGGAGAAACTTCAAAGCGAATATAGAAAAACCACTATATGTGTCATAAAGAAAAATATGACCGACTTAATGATTGTCCCTCCTGTTACAACCTCAATTTTTGTTTATATGGTTATAATTGCAATTGTTTCAAAGAAATGCACTTGTTTGCAAATTGTATGGGTTATGATAAATCTATGGGTTTCTTTTACAACTTTTCCCTTTTGCATGGTTTTTTGTGGACCCTTTGGTAATAGTGGGTCCAAGATAATAAAATAAGAAGAAAAGATAAAAGAGAACAATTAATGCATAAATAATAATGGAAATTGAAATAAATGTTAAAAATACAAAAAAAATGTGGAAAGATGTGTGATTGAACATAATGGATGATATTTCAAACTCGACATAGTTTCTTTATATACGAGGAGCCCAAATAAGAGAAAACAAGAAAGTAAAAGAGGAAATATGATTAAAATATGCTTCATTAAATAATAACTTGCACATGAAGGAAATACTCTTTTACTTTTGAATTATGACTCCAAACTTAGCATACGAGTAGATTAATTTATTATTGACTTTCCCTCAAAATTTGAGATAAAAAGGAGTCATGGTTTGGGAGTTATGAATTTTACAAATTTTCCTAGTGAGAAGGATAATATTAATGTCATGATTATATTTTGAGATATTAATTGATTATTTGTTTTTGCACTTGTAATGTGGTCCATTGGATCCTAGATCCATGGATGCTGCTCATCATCTAATTCTAACAGGACTGGGAAATAAATTGAGCGAGATTGAGTTTGCAATCCTGATTTCCTCGCGAATCATCACATGTGCGGATGAGAAAATAACTTAGTTATGTTCGGGAGAGGATTCCGAACATTGTAAGCCCTGGTTTGTTGAGGATTGGAGGATTCTAGAAGAAATGCCAAATTGCCCTAAACTGAGGTTATGGCAAGGGGATTGAAAACCCTCATAGCCCGCCCAAAACCTATAAATAGGGCTACCCTCGGCTTCAGTAGACCCTCACGAGATCAATCGACTACTTTTTGTGCCCCCTCGTGCCTTGAGTTCTTCTATTCATGTTTTCACCAATGAGCACGCCGCCGCAGGACCACCGCGGTTCGAAACACTCTGGATCAGTGGAGACAAAGAGCGTGAGCCGTCCGGTCTGAGTCAGCTGTTGACCGCCGAGACAGATCAACGGTCCAAAAGTGCTCTGTGTTTCTGAAGGCGTGAGTGGACACGATCAACCTTGTCTGTTCGATCCCCGCACAGTCAATGACAATTGGCGATCCAACGGTCATAGTTTTTCCAAAAAGAAAAGGTAATTCACCTCTCTAGTCAGAAAAACTAGAAATTCAATAGATCTTAGTTACTTCGTCAAAAATCAACCTTTGGCCAAAAAATAAAATTAGATAGTGATTTTTGATTAGAAAAATATGTAGAATCTAATAAAAATGGAATTGGAGCCTGATATCACTTGTAATTGAAAAAGTATATGAAGTTACCATTCTTAATGCATTGGATTATGATAAAACCCTAAGTTGATGAGAAAATTGGATGTAATGATTATTTTAGATTATTTTGAGTAATATTAACCTATTGAGAATAAAAGAGAAGTTGAATTAGAAAAAGTTGATTTATGCGTGTTTTAGGGTTTTATACACATGTTTATGTCTTAATGGATTAGAAACGCTAATTTAGGAAAATATGGGTTTTTATTGGTTGTAATACAAAATTGTAAGTATACCACAGAGATATACTGATCTTGAACCTGAGTGAAGATTAAAGAACCCTTAATGAGGATAATTGGAATAATTAGGATTTTGTAAACAAGAAACCTATTTTAGGGTTGTTAGCCTAAAAAGGAGGTAAAGTTGGATAAAGCAACCTAAGAAACCCTAATGAACCTTAAGGGGCTTGAAATCCTTAGAAAGCATCCTCATGTCATTAGGAAGTAGTTTAGAATATGATAGTAACATTAAGTAATATATATGATTCAAGAATTAAGGGTTGTTTGCATTAAGGTGATGGCTTGGATATCTTGTTGAATTTGGATTCTCTACTCAAGAACAGGTATGTGGTTACGCTTATGGCTATATCGCTCTAGTTTCACGGCAATTCCTAAGGTTTTATCAGTTGCTTGGAAATAAGTGCTTGATTGTCTTTTATTCCATGCAACTGTAAAGTGACTATGATTATCACCATAATTATATGCACATGTCTAGCTCATATCCTGGTCCTCCTCTGTAGCTCTGATGATGATGAGATAGATGATGTAGTACATGGTATACCCGTGAGGTAGGATCATCAGGTTATCATAAGTCGATGTGTTTGCCTACCCTTGGATAGGACCATACGACTCCATGACCCTATGTATTGATCTACCTGCAAGGTAGGACCATGGGGGTTAGTTGAGATCTACCATATGAGAGGTAGTATCCATGTCCACTACAGGGACATCACAGAGGGTATGGTATGTAAGGATTGAGTAGTCATGTTTAAAACGTAAAGTTTGTTTTGTTAAATCATAATTGATTCCAATATGTTGTTACAATTAAATGCAAGATTATTGGTTCCTCCACATACCAACATAATTCATTATACTGACCACCGTTTTGTTTATCAGCATTTTAGGTTATCCATAAAATGGATATTCCTTTAAAGTGACATTGATGTAATAAAGCTTAATAAAGAATTGGAGGATTGTAGTTATATAACTTCTTACTTGGGTAAAGACTTCCACTTCATATATTTTGCAAGGTATGAATATAATTTTTTTTATTCCATTAAAAGTTTAGTTGTAGTAGAATTTATTAATTATTGTTGATTATTTGCAAAACCACTGATCTCATTTTTGGATAATGCCTTTGACCTCTTGGTCTCCCTTTACTGGGGTTTACCAAGAGGCGGGGTCATTACACCTCCCGTGTTGATCCTAATCAATGGGCATTTCTTGTGAATTTTTGGGATTCTGACGACAGAAAGGTAAAACAATTTCTTATTTAACTTTCTAGATTTCAATAGTGTATATTATATAATTATATCATAATTCATTGTACGTAGTTAAGGAGTGCTAAAAATGTTATGAGCAGAAAGTTTGTAATGACAAGACATACATCGGGATCGACGTCGTATGCTTGTGTGAAGGCTAATATGAGTTATCTTCTGGTTGAAATGTGCATTACACTTTCATACTACTATGCTTATATATGCTTGTACTGTTAAATATAGTTGCAAGAAAAGAAAAATGGTGGCAATGTAAGCCGGTTAGACTTGTTTAAGGCCACCATTTGAAGAAGGACGATACTGATGTGGATGTAAAATTTATATAATTGATTGTAAGTAATTGATAAATAAATGTATTTTTTGTTGAAAGAAAAATTCTCATTAATATTTTTATGTAGGACAAGTTGAATGCAACACTTTCTAGTAATGATGAAAATATCAATGAAGATGAGATATTTGATCAGATTTTGGGCCCAAAGAAGATTCATGTGAAACATGAGTCTCATCATTCATATGTGGAGGGGTTTGATAATAAAATCAAACATTTAGAATAGGTGATTGATGCTCAAAAACAGAAATACGAGGCTCAACCAATGGAGTTATTAGAAATGAAGAAAATACAAGAACATCTTGAAGTAGTGATTATGAGAAATTCCAACATGAGCGTTTCGTTGCAGTCCAATGAGGTAACTCTTCAAATTCATATATAATGATATTTTCAAGTGCTGATTTTCTTATAGTCACAAATTTATTTTGTAGAATATCACAAGGACCACCAATGAAAGGCTACCCAGAACATATCCATCGAGTAGTGGAACACCCATTAGTGAAGGACAAGTAATTATATGCAAACATTTATTTAACTTTTTAACCTGAATTTTAGATATACATAACACTTTTATAAATTTTAAGGATGTTTTCTTATTAAGCTTTGATGACGGGAAATCAATCGTAGCATAAGGACACATTACTTCTACAAGTACAACCTATGTCTTAGGAGGAATAATGTTGGGTTACACATTTTCTTCCGTGTTCATTACTATACCAATCCAACCTCAAGAACAGTTGATTAGGATTTTTGATCAACACCAAGTCATTGAGGATGTAATTGGGACAGTGATAGCTTGTCCAAAGAAATTACTTATTGTTAGGTATTTTTTTTTAAAAATAAGCTCAATACAAGAATTCTACTTTTTAACTTTTTTTATTCATCATTGTAGGTGAACCATTTGGAGATGAGGAAACCAAGAATAGCACTCATTTGATTGAGGATATAGAGATTCACATATCATAGGCATTTATAGGATTCAACAAAAATAGAAGAATGTCATTCATTATTTCATTTATTTTATTTTAAATAAATGTGGATGTCACACATATTTTGATTGTTCATTTTCTTAGTTGTAATTTTTAGAACAGTTAATTACTATACCAATCCAACCTCAATCGTAGCATTCATTATTTCATTTTCTTAGTTGTAATTTTTAGACATGAAAATATTTTATCAAATGTGAACACGTCTTCAATTTTGAAAAGATTTTATCAAATGTGAACATGTCTTCAATTTATACATTAATAATCTGGCTGGTTGTACTCCATTATCAAATGTGAACACATATTAAAAGGCTTAGGGTGTAATGGAACCATCTACTGTATATTAGTCAGATTCAACATGTTAGGGATTAGGGATTGAGCCATTAGATTTATTTGTACTCATGTATGAAGTTCAATGCATCATATTATAATAGATTCTCATCTTTTCTGTTATGTCTGTCAATGCTGTTGATTTTTCCATGCCTTTAACTGTCTATTGTGCCAATGCATAATCTATTTATTGCTGCTTGATTGATGTTTCTTACTGATAATATTGCTACAGTTGTTGTTTAGACTGATGAATTGAATTAATTTGTTCATAATGATCTGAAGTAACTTCTTGAGACTTAGTAAAGATCTACAACTCATGCAATGGTATAGGAATATTTGCTACTCTTTACTAAACTATTCATTTATTGTTAGTTTGTTCATATATGTATGTATGTTATATGTATCAGGCTTTTAGTGTGTGTAAATCCAACACTGGATTGCTAGTCTGATATATGTCTCAGGCTTTTAGTGTGGTGATTTTTTTTTTCATTTATGTTTACTGTTTCTCGATTCTTTCCTTAGAAACAATGGTTATTTCTTTTTTGATATACAATACTTTAGATGAAACTCCTTTTTCCAGGAGACTGCTGAGTCCTATCTTAGAAAATATGTTTCACAAGAAGTGATTATTGTTTTAGATTATTCTAGTGATGCTTTGTGTCAGGCTACACCAGCCTAGTTTGTTTTATGTTGTGATTACCTACTTGACAAGGTGTTTATTTGGGAGTGCCTTGACAAGGTGTAGGTGAGCAGTTCACGTATTGTGATGCATACTGTGTTTTCTACTAGGGCAATCATTGAGATGGGAACAAGAGGAAACACAAAGAATAAGACCAGGGCACAAGAGATTGTCCTGATTTGGTTGTTTTTTCCTTCCTATGAAGATCAAGTTATATATAACTTTTGTATGGATTATCAAATGCAATGTTCAATTTGATCTCAGTTGACATGTCAAGAGTTATAGAGCTGATAGGTTATGTTATTTCCTTTGAAGCTTCTCCTCAGTCTGATTGTTCTGATTACTTGGAAGATGACATCACTAATATCATGCACATGCCTCAGTGAGATTTTTGGAAATACACACTATTAATCTCTAATGGACTCATTCTCCACTTACTTCATAGTAACTGTATCTATCCTTCGATTGTAACTACCATCATCACACCTGTATAGACGAATTTTAAGGTAGAAACCAAGGTGCATGACATCATGGAATCACATATTCATAGATGTAATTGCAAGACAAAAGAATATGTCTTAGTGGAGCAGCTTGGCGGTGCATTTATGTCTGAAAAGGTGATCTCTATCAAAATTGCAAGAAGTGAATAATATTTACTATATAATCTTGATTTTATCTTTCTTTGATTCTTATGATTAATAATTTATCATGTTTTTGCTAGAATAATAGCAAGAGGTGACCTCCATGTTGCCTCAGTGCCGTACAGATCCTGGGGTGTTATGTAAGGAGATAAATCAAGGATTAAAAAAAAATTCAAATCTTGGTCACTTAATAAGAAGCACTTTAGGCAAACTAGCATACCATCCCTTCCTCTTGTCAATTATCATTTTTAGTTGTAATATTAGTTACATGTTTCAATTCTATTACTTGAGTCTGTAAATTGTGCATATAGTTTTGTCATCTGATCAGGTTATGTTGATTATGGAATCACATCTTAACCCTCTCCACCTCCAATACACCCACACAAATCTTCATACCTCTTCTTTTCTCTACATACATGCTTAGGCCAACGACAAGCATAGATGAATAGTGAATGTCAAGGTTTCTGAGTATTGCCAAAACTATATGGATTGGAGTTGTCATACCTAGATCATGGTACTTAATGTGGGTTACCTCCATATTAGAGTCAAATTATATTTTAGGGAGTTTTTTTTACTTCCCCTTTCTTTCTGTTGTTCAACGTCTTTCTTCCTCCCTTTACCATTTTAGGAACATTGTTCTTTGTTATATACTACATTTCCTAGAGCAAAATTTATTTGAACTTAGAACAATGTATACAATTCATATAAAGGAGGAACTAAATTTTGGAGGGAATGAAAATCTGGTATGTACATGTTTTAGTTTCTTTCACGAGATAATGTAGATGGTTGTCTTCTTTTAGTTAGCCCAGTGTGGAACCAATGTTTAGAACTAATTTGAAAAGCTATTAAACATACAATTGCTGTGACAGGCATAACTTGGTCCTGTTGGTTTTACGGGAGGCAGAGAAGCAGCGGAAACAAAAATTTTCTCCCAAAACCCAGAACAAAAGGAATCGCGTCAACGTCTATACAATAGGAAAGATGGTTTGTGAATGCATACCTTGTCCCGAGGCTTGCTCGGCGACTGTACCTCATGCCTTGCACGGTCTTTACCTCCAGTCTTGGACGATGTCTGTGCAGCTCCTGGTCGCACCAGGACTGAAGACTCCTGGTCTCACCGGGACTGTCGGGATTGACAGTTGTCCTCCGAGCGACAGAGGTCTCCCGCCTCTGCAGTCGTCCACACGGACTGCCTAGAATTCCGATCTCCTTGTCCCACAAGGAATTGGAAGGAGTCGCACCCTCCTGTCGGCGTACTAGTCGCCAACACACTCTCCTTCCACCAGTCGCTTTCTGCAGTTGTCTTTCCCTTGCCGTGCCTCCCTTATCGGGTAGCACTTGCTCGGGCTCTCTCTCGATTACCAAAACCAGAGAGAATGAAAACTTCACAAAGCAACTGGTTGCACTGAGTTGTACTTTGAGAAGCCCCCAATACCCCTATATATAGGAGGGTCATGGGACAGGGTTCTCTATCCCGGGCAATGCGAGACTAAAGAAGGAGTAGAAGGGTTCGAGATTTTCCACAAAAAAAACCAACTGCGCAACCTGAACTGATCGTTTCACAACTGAAATGGTAGGTTGGGGATTTGAGCCGGTCGGTTGACACCTCAACCGATCGATTGGGACCCATGAAACGATCGGTTCACTTCTGAACCGCTCGGTTCGTGGTCCTGATCAGTTCTCGATTGACTTTTCTTCTTTTGTTTCTAATTGGTATCAAATACCAATCCTCGTTCCAATCAAATTGGGCAAGCGAAACGAAAGGAAATTTCTCACCAATATTACTTTCCCAACTTGCTCAGTTGCAACAGTTGAACTGATCGTTTCAACACTTGAACAAATCGCTTCACCCTGTCCATGAGCCGATCGAATCACCAGTTGAGCCGATCGGTTCACCAAGCTCAGCCGATCGGTTCATCACATGAGCCGATCGGTTGGGAGTGCAGATTGTGCAGAATCAGTCAATTGCAGTTTCAATCAATCCGATACTCCAATCAATATGTCCAACACCTTGAACATCATGACATTGAGCTATCAATCAATTGAATGTTTAATTGAACTACTAAACTCCTTTAGTAATCAATCTAAACATGTTTGTGGACAAACTCCTATTCCAGGTTAAATCCTATGTGTGTGACCCTGCAGGTCCATTTCACGTTGGCAATGAAAGTCCATAACACTTATGACTTCACAAGCAAAGAGCGGTGCCTAGTCACACATCAGTGCTACCCAAGTGAAATAGAAAGTTGGAGAACAACTTTCAATCCTACAATCTGTGAATGGTGTTACAGTGAATGCATAATTCCTTTGTCATTGATATCCTGAATGAACTCGAGGCATGGAACAATCATCCTATCAACGTTCATTCATTTCCTTGATCTCAGAGCAGACTGGGTGAGATGTGTGTGACATCAATATCACATATTGATTCACACGTACATGCGCATGCCTTTCTCAATCCTACTCATCAAGTGGCCAAGGACATCAAACTCCCTCAAGAGGGACAAATCCCATATCTATCACTCACCCCTCAAAAGCCCCATGTGTCAAAGCCACCCAATCATCACCTTTATAACAACCCATGTTTTAGGACTGCGTTTGATAATGTCAAAGTATACCCAATGACATGTGTTGAGTGTAGTGATTTTAGGTCTAAGAATCACTCTCACCACCATCACTGTGAGAGCTGACTGTGACTACCAAGTCATGGTTCCATGTGTCACTCTCACGGTGGGTCCGTCCAGTACCTTGTTCTCTAACAAGTACCTATGTGCTTGGTTTGATATCACTATATCATGACTAATGAGATTCTGTCATCAACCAACACACAATCTAGTCTTTAGTGTTATTGATGTCTATGGCTATTTCCACAATAACAACCGACTAGGGACTTATAAATAATGTATACTCTTAACATCCGTATGATCTCATCGTTTAGGTCCTCAACCCAAAAACATATGTCATTGAGTAAAACAGTTCTTTAGACATCTATCATGTTACACCATCATCTCAGAAATAGTTTAAACATATAGATCAAAAATTGCCTTTATTATTATTCAAATCATTTACAAAGTATCCCATTACAATTATCATATGACTTGCTCTACGGGCATACATACCAACATGTCACATATTCACATCATTCTCAGTAAAAAGTCCACATAATTGAAAGATGCATGTCTCGAGTACATATCACCTTACTCATTCATATCTCTCTCAATAAGCTCCTTAACCTCGCCTCAATAGAAAAAACTCTTCTACCATAGGCCAACACGGTAGCACACTGCACACATATTGGCCCCCTATATTTATCTATTACTATCCCTATAACTGCAATCAACTATCTTCTTCTCCACCCCTATATTAGTACATTAAAACTTCATGTAAACAAATACTTATACACACATTTTGACACACGGGGCTGTCAACATTGGAGGGTCTAGGAACTAGTGCAAGTAAATCTTTGTGTCTATAATGTGTATGCAAACAAGTTTGTAATGTCTGCTCGGATGAATAAATTTAGAATCAAATTGCGAATAAATTTAGTACAATAGGAAATTGAAATGAAGGAAGGTCAAGCCTGCTTCCTGTTCTAGTGGACTGGGGGTTTTAAATGGAGGAAGCCCTAGGTTAACATGTAACTTTAATTTCTTATACTAAGGATATTACATACACAATATTTTTTGACATTTCTGTTGATGAAAAATTACTTCTTACAGGGATTCAACCTAATCCAAGGCAATTCACAAAACTTGACAAGAATGTGTACTTTCTTTTATACATTCTGCATTCACACCATCTACTTGACATAATATCATCAATTGTTTGACAAACCTCTTCTTTGGTAACCCAATTGGGTAGGAAATCAATTTTCTTACATGTTATCACGGAAGATGGCATTCCTTCTATCAAGACACCATTGGGAAGCTATTCTTGTTCAATTAGTTGATCTACTAATCTCTGATAGCTTTTGTATCATCTAGCTGCTCCCAATATTTTCTACAAGATCAAATAATGCATTCATACATTTTGGTTTTCAAGGATGCATACAAGACTTTGCATATTCAATCACCTTGAATCAGCCATGGTGCATGCAATTTTGGTCTCATCAAATTTCTCAATTCCCAAGGTTTTCTGTCCCTCAGGCTCTTTGTGTTTGGGTTTAAGTTCATTTGACTTTTTAGGAGAGGATATACCCTCCCCATGCTCTTACACCACCCACCAAAAGCTACATGGAACCAATAGAACAAGTAGACCATCATCATATATTGGTTTTTAGCCCCTTACCACCAATTTCATAGTTGACATATAGAAGAAAAATAAGAACTGAATCACTAGGTCTCTGAGTAGAAAGATTCCAATTTAGTTTAGGTTTAGTAGAACCAAAAATTCTAATAGATTTCCGTACCAGGGAAGAACTGATTCACATGAATAGAGAACTAAACAGTAATGTTCAGATCTGCCATGTATCTAAACATGTATGTCTCCATTCCTATTTAGAACTTATGAGGTGTAACAAATTATCAAGGCATGTCAGGCATACAAGTTGGAATGAAATAATACGTACTCTCAAAATGAACTCAAAATACAATGTAGAGTAATCATGTGTGAACATATTGGATATCATTTCAATAAGGAGACATCTGCTACTAGGACTTGTATGTAATTTAGATTATTTATCTATAGTGCTTCTAGACTTGTATGTAATTAACAGAATACCACACATGAATAATTATCTTGTATATATTGAATAGATAATAATCTCTAGTGTGTGCATTTGGTAAAACCAGTGAGTTAGTCAAACATGATTTTGCATTTTTCTTTTTGCTTAATGGTCAAGACTGGAATTGTATACTATTTCCATTTTCACTATAGATGTCAAATGGTTTTCATCATGACTATGAACGTTAAACACATTATATCATGCCATATCAAACCATTTAATTAGGTAAGGTAATCACTTTACTTTTTAGTCCCATCATTTTTTATTAGGATCTGTATTTTCTACATCAACAACCTAGGCTGATTTATCCTAGTATTGTAAACTCAGATTTAGCCTCGATAAGGATCTGGAAATAATGTATTAACTTCACCTAGAAGAAGATCTTACCCTCTCAATCTAGACCTAGTTCCTTAAAAAATCTCATTTTTATGTATAATAGCATACTTAGGAAGTAATCTAGTTCCCTAAAAAATTTCTTCGAAGCATCAAATATAAGCTTACAAATTACGCACTATCTTTTCTTCTTGCATGCATATATAGACGAGTGTTCCAGAAACTTTCAATAGCCTAAGCTATCCTTAGCTAAAAATAAGAATATATTTTACATACGGCTAAGCCATCCTTAGTCCTAGAACAAATTGATTTTTAGGGAACAAATTTATAGTTCAAGAAACACAATCAATTATGTATTTAATTTTATTGGTCATTTATTTTTATCTCCACATTTTGATTAACTTCTCTTCTTTTAACATGAATGTTGGGCATGAGGACTTTATCCGATTGTTAAAATGTCTTTGTGAGTACTTTCGTAAGTGATGCACATGTATTTCATTTTGAGTGAGCACTATTTTTTTTAATGAAACGAATCATTTGACTTCTTAAGTGATGACTCATAATCTTCTTAGTATTCACTTTGGTTTGACAATATTATGTGAAAGTATGTGGAAAGAAACTCTCTATAGTTAGAATCTAGCATTTACTTGGATAAATTTCGTCAACACCAAGAAAATTTACCTTTTTGTTTGTTAAAATTTCATGATTTGGGGTTGCAGTCTAGAGCATTGGGTATTATTTGTTCTCATGTATTGCCTATATCAAAAAATATATTTTCTCAGGTAGCCTAGTTTTCTACTACTTAGAATAGTTAGAAGCTCGAGCAACATTTCTGATTCTCACTGATTTTATGGGTGCAATATGCAATCTAAGACAGTAACATGAACATAAACATAAGTTTCTGTAGGCATAGAAGAATCACCAATATATATTTGTTTTGTAGGCTACTGCTGGAGAGATGTGATTCAGTATGAACTCCACACACATCATGTAGTATGATTAGACAACAATGTGTTGAGTTTTAATCTGGTTAGTCTTCACTTTGTAGGTAATAATGGGTATCATTAAGAATAGTTCAGTTACTTCCACTCTTCCTCATCAGCTGGTAACTATATATTGTATATCTTCAGATGCAATTGATTAAACATAAATAAAATGATAAGATAATAACTTATTAGTATTGTATTCTTAATTCACAAGAGAATAAGACTGAGGAGCATTCATACCTCTCTCATAGATAATTGATTTGAGGCTAGCATCAGAGAGAAGAGGGTCTATGTCACTCAAGTTCAACCACCCCTAATGTACATGCTCTCTTGTACCCACCCCTCATATTTTTGCACACAATTGAAATTCATCTCCACCTCATAGACCTTATGATGTGGCCATGAATATTGGTATTTGGGAGGGGTCTTTCCATTTCACCCTACTCCATCAGCTCTGTCGGTTCATCTATGCATTCAATGACACAATCGACTTGCTCATGTTTTGACACTGAACGAAGCCTCTGCGCTTCTACATTTCTTACTATTGCGACCTTCCAGGAAGGATTCATATAGCTTTCCAATATGCAGAGCATTAAAGAGAGTTCTTTATGTTCTTTCATGTCACTATTGTTGTGGTTTCCTGTCTACTACAAGTAGGATTCAGAACCAAACTGAATCCTATTAGTTACCATACATCACATATCATATCCAATAGTAGTGGATGGGTTGCATCACATTTTTTCTCCTGGTCTATTTGTTGACTCTATATCAGTCAGATTGGTTTGGTCAACTTTCTATTTTGCTTGGGAGATCCTTACTGGCATTGTTTGGAGATAGAAGATTAGATTGACCAAGGTTCTTGGGAACCTTGGTTTAGAATTATAGGTTTTTCCTTGTGTGTAAAAAACCTATTTTGCACAGAGGTTGTTCAAAACTCATATGTTTCTCATTTCATTAAGGCTCTTCCTTAGCTTTTGGCTATTTATTTATTTCATGCTAACCATGCTTGAGATTTAACGATCAAACTAATGCATCAAGCCATGTCTTGTTGATATCCTAGTACATAACCAATCTCCACACTGGCGTTGTAGAGTAAAAGATCATCAATTCTCTTACTCTGAGACTTAACATCTCTTATTTATAGGAAAGGAATATGAAACCCATTTATGTCTCTTTAGAGTGAGAAGATCACAAGGCATTTCCTTTACTTCTCTAAGTACGTTGCATGTCTCCTAATCTTATAGAAGCATGTATTAGCAAGGAAGCACCATTGTTGGGGTTGAATGAAGAAGTCCCTGATGACATTCATGGGAAAACATGCAACCATTTTCTAACGGAAACCATTTTCTATCATACCCATTTGACAGTCGAGATTCATTAGAAAATTTGTAGCCATATAGAAACATAATCATGAGTTTGAAACCCTTCAAAGTTATGTCCTTGAGCTTCTTCCTGGACATGTCGATATGTTGCATAAATATTTACATTTATCACCTTTGAGGTTGTACCCATAGAGATAAAAGTTAGAAGGCAAGTCCTCAGAAAATAAAGACTCCTCTTGGTGAGTTGGTTTGTAGGAGTGTTATCAGTATGACTGTTAAATAGTTTTCTATAGTAGTAACTTAACAACTCCCACATTCATGATAATAAATATCGTATTAAGCTAAAAGTAGAGCCAACATGGTCAAATTTGTAATACTAGTTAACGTTATTATTCTTTTATAATTTTTCAATACTCGGTAGTGGATGCAATTCATGTACACCCTCACTCAATTATCTATTTTGTTATGTAGTTAGATTCATGTAGGAGGAAGCAAGCACTTGCTTGGGCCAGATGACTTTTCTATATATTTCTATATTTTTCATTATGCATGAGATAAAGTATTTACTTCTTTTAAGTAAAAGAGAAAATTCATTCATTTATCCTGCTCTTCCTCTTAGAGACGACTATTCCTATGGATGTAATTTCATTTGGATTTATTAGAGTCATATAGTTTTCAAATCGTTCATGGACATTCGGGGCCCTCGATATTAGTGTGCTATTCCTTAGTTGATATTTTGCAAATGCATTTTTGAAACAGTTAATTTCTCTACTCACATATATTTCTTGGACATCCTCAAATTGGGAACTCAGTTCCCATGATTTTTTAAGTTGTTGGTCAACATATGGTATGTTTTCTAGCTCTTGATTATGTGAAGCTTATTCTACTATCTCTAATCATATGTCTTATAAAGCTTTTTTTCTATTGGGTCAGCAAACACACAACCCTCCAATTTTTTTGTGGTTGGGTCAACAAACACAAGGCCCTCCAATTTTCTATGGTTTGGTCAGAACCTGATGCCCTCTTAATGTGTTTGAAATCACCAGAGATCTAGTTTGTCCTCAAGGAAATCATGGTTAGTCAACAATCCACCAAGAACTTGGTGCCTCCTATGTAAACATTATGGTTTGTCTTTGGACTAACTTCCTATTTAATATTTTTGAGGAAGAAGCAACATGCTTATCACTCACCTTACTATTATCATAAATATACATGTAACATACTAGATCTCAAACCCTACCCTGGTAGTTGACATTTTGGACTTATCCAAATAAGGTTGAAGGTTAGACCTAAATAGATGTTTAGTATGATCCTAATGAGCTAATACACGAATTTATCACCCTAATGTAGCCAAATGTTTTCATATTAGTCTTAAGTTAATAATGGATACATAAAATATTTCACATAACTCATTTTGGTGGTAAGGAACTTGATTGGATGAATAATTTAGATAATGATATGTTGATGGGCCATATGAAATTTCTCATAAAAAGAAGTCTCAAAATTGAAAACAAACTTCGAATTCGTAATCTACATATCAAAATTAGCCTACATGTCAAATTTCATCTAATTTGGACTACCTTGAAATATTAGGATAAGTTTAGGAGAGAGAAAATGAGTAAAAGGCATAAGTAATGAATAATGTGATTATATAACTTCAAAATATGTAAATAATGTCAAATTTGTATTCAACACATCAAAGATAACTTGTGGATGAAGTTTGGTCCAATTTGGATGTTGTTTGTGTAAGTTATGCAATTTTAGGTACATTCTAAACTTTTCTACAATTTACCCAATGGGGAGGTTTTCTTAGCAAAATGTCACATAAATTATAATCCTTATATATTCCCTTACCATTATCGAGTTTTTGAACCATGGGGCACCTGGTTTCACCTTGGTTTGAAGGTGTTTCTCTCCAAGGGCATTTTAGGGATTACCCTATTTATAAATTAGCTTATCTTTAGAAGCTATCAACCAATGGGGCTATTTCTTTGATTGAAGGTCGATTGGAATGGCCTATAAGTGTCTGTAAATCTACATTTGATATTCAAGAAGCCTCTATGAGATGTCCTCTTGCATGGCCATGAAATCCCTAGGCTAAGGACACATGGAAAGCTCCATGGACACCTAATGCTTGACTTCTTCCTTATCCATAAAGGTTTGCATGTCCTTGGGCACCCTTACCATTGGACACATGGAAAGTAACTTGAAACCTCATGCTTGACTTCTTCCTTATCCATAAAGGCTTTCATGTTCATGGATACCCTTATACATGACACATGGAAAGTCTCATAGACACCTCATACTTGACCCCTTCTTTATAAAGCCATGTCTACCCCTTCCCAACTCCAAATTCGAAAACTCTTGCTCTCCTTTCTTTCCTCTAGATTAGAGCATCGTTCCTTCTATGTTTGGAAATGAAGTTGCTGTCTCAAGGTAAAAGAGGGTGCCTACCTTGGTGAAGAAGGCTCCTTGGGTTCCAAAATTCTCTATTTAGGATTTCTTAAGCTCCTCCTTGGTGATTTCGACCAAAACTAGTAAGTATCCTCCTTTCCTTCCCTATTTTCATTTTGTTAGTATTCCTTACACCTTCCTCCAGGTTAGAACCCTGGTCTTCCATGGTGAAACCCTACCTAGAACCCTTAAACACCTCATCTCTGTGTTCTTTTGTTAGGGGTTTTCACCTCTAAAGTGGAGAAGGTGCTTCTTGCTCGAGAATTGAGATTTGTTGGAGAAACTAGCCTCTCTAAGCTTGGGAACCTTACTTATTGGATCTGTCCACCTTCACTAGAGGTTCTTTGGAGGCCTAGTCTTGGATCTGGGACAGACTTAGACTATTTAGACTCCAAAGTTGAGGTATATTTGTAGACTCGATTATTCATAATGAGCAATTTCTCTCTCTTATTGTATGTTTGCATCCCCAAGTATTCTTTTGATCAATTAGCCTATGTTTATTCTTTATCTTGGTCCTATGGAAATTGGCCTACACATTATGTCCTATCTTTTTATATCATGGTGAACTACCATATTTGTTGTGATCTTGGATATTCTCTTGGACTCTTATCTTGTGCTTTGGTGCATGATGGACTTATTGTTGATATGTTCCCTCTTTGATATGGATGTATGTGTTGTCCATTGTATGATATGGAAACTTTGTATAATTCTGACCATATCTTCTACTTGCCTCTACATTTTACATGCTATGTGATTCATTAGCAGTAGAGTAGTGTAATTACATTGGTTTTGTGTAATATGACAACATTGTGATATTATTGGGATGGAGGATGTATGATTCCCCATACCCGGGTCTACAAGATGTATGATTCTTGGGAGTTTGGTTAATGTACCATTCTCTATCAAGTGCAATATGTATGATTCTTGGCCGCCACATCTTTATATTGTTCTAGGGCTATGTTTATCTCACATGCATGCAATTTGATGATATGGGGTGTGTGCCCTAGTTATTTACATGTACTTGTGTGGCACAATCTTAATGTTTTATTAATGGCAAGTATTCTTTTGTTATCATATGATTTCAATTCCTTTTCTCTTGGTTCCCATTTGGGTGGTCCTTATCCTTTCTATGGGAAGCCTTTTATATTTTTTGTCCTTTATTCTATATATAGCTCAATTTTCCTATTTAGTATGCACATGCCATCCTTTGCTGATGTCATCTATTTTTCTCTTCTTGATGGGGTATGCTTCCAACCCTAGGTGAAGGACTTGGATGATATGGCATGAAGACTTTGACTTAGCTTAAGGAGTTAAAGCTTGGAGACAATCTTGATATGGTTTAGATTTCCCTCTACTCAGATCCTTATGTTTGTATCACACATGTAAACCCTTATGGGATATTATGTTGTACTTTTGTAATCTTTTGTGAAAATAGAATATAGTCATTATTTTTATTCCTCTTCTACACTTTTGTTGTTTTGAATACCATTTATTGAAGTTTGAAAATTTTACACCTATTCCAACATACCTTTGAGTGTGTTTGGAATGAATGTTTTATTCTTCAAATTCTTAGTAGGGAGTGGTTCCCCTCTGGGTCCCACTCCTTACAACATGGTATCAGAGCCCATGGTAGTCGGAATCTGACTATATCAATTTTGTCTCCCTAGTTAGAATACTTGCCTTACCATTAAGTGACATGTTTTCCCTAGAGTTGATCGATAGATGATGAAGGGTTGATTTAGGATCCTATAGTTTCACATTAGAATAATGATGAATAGATCCCTAAAATAATTACAACAAAAAGATGCATAAGTAAGCATAGTAACTTGAGGTTGTTTAGCTTGGCCTTTAAGAAACTACTAGGACATGAAGTTGAAAGCAAAGGTGTCTAGAAAGAATCAGGGTTCGGGGGCTAGCAAGATTTTCTTCACACCAATATCTTGGTTTACGAGGACTCCCGAATCCATATGATACCAGCCTGGCCTGAGCTGATATGAATTGTCCAAAATAGCATGATTTTAGGAAATAGTAGCCTTAGACATCTATATGATTTATCTTTAGGGACCCTAATATGTTGAACTAGTCTCCCACGTGTAATGACTATTTGAGGATGGATACCCAATATAGTTCCCTTATGACCCATAGAACCACATGTTTGTATAGTTATCCCTAGAACCTAGACTTTAAAGATTGGTGTTTAGTAAGCAATCAGAGTGCACTGTGAAGCATGATGGATCTTGTATATGGTCTAGTTAGACCCACCCTTTTACCTCTAGATTAGTTTGGCTTGGTAGGTTAAATACTTGAAGGAGTGGTGAATAAGTTTTTTTCTTATATGTGGATGTTTTGATTTCAATGACGAAATCCCTTTAAGGGGTGGTGTGCTGTAACATACTAGATCTCAGACCCTACCCTGGAAGTTGTCATTTTGGACTTATCCAAACAAGGTTGAAGGTTAGACCTAAATAGATGTTTAGTATGATCCTAATGAGCTAATACATGAATTTATCACCCTAATGTAGCCAAATGTTTTCACATTAGTCTTAAGTTAATAATGGATACATAAAATATGCCACATAACTCATTTTGGTGGTAATGAACTTAATTGGATGAATAATTTAGATAACAGGATGTTAATGGGCCATATGAAATATCTCATAAAAAGAAGTCTCAAAATTGGAAACAAACTTCAAATTCGTAATCTACATATCAAAATTAACCTACATGTCAAATTTCATCTAATTTGGACAACCTTGAAATATAAGGATAAGTTTAGGAGAGAGAAAATGAGTAAAAGACATAAGTAATGAATAATGTGATTATATAACTTAAAAATATGGAAATAATGTCAAATTTTTATTCAACACAACAAATATAACTTGTGGATGAAGTTTGGTCCAATTTGGATGTTGTTTGTGTAAGTTATGCAAATTTTAGGTACATTTTGAACTTTTCTACAATTTACCCAATGGGGAGGTTTTCTTAGCTAATTGTCACATGAATTATAATCCTTATATATTCCATTACCATTCTTGAGTTTTTAAACCATGGGGAACCTAGTTGCACCTTGGTTTGAAGGTGTTTCTCTCCAAGGGCATTTTAGGGATTACCCTCTTTATAAATGAGCTTATCTTTAGAAGCGATCAACTAATGGGGTTATTTCTTTGATTGGAGGTTGTCTAGGATGGCCTATAAGTGTCCATAAACTGATATTTGATATTCAAGAAGCCTCTATGAGATGTCCTCTTGCATGGCCATTAAGTCCCTAGGCTAAGGACACATGTAAAGCTCTATGGACACCTCATGCTTGACTTCTTCCTTATCCATAAAGGTTTGCATGTCCAAGGGCAACTTAGCATTGGACACATGGAAAGTAACTTGACACCTCATTCTTGACTTATTCCTTATCCATAAAGGCTTGCATGTCCATGGACACCCTTATACATGACACATGGAAAGTCTCATAGACACCTCATACTTGACCCCTTCTTTATAAAGCCATGTCTACCCCTTCCCAACTCCCAATTCAAAAACTCTTGCTCTCCTTTCTTTCCTCTAGCTTAGAGCATCGTTCCTTCTATTTTTGGTCATGAAGTTGCTGTCCCAAGGTAAAAGGGGGTGGCTACCTTGGTGAAGAAGGCTCCTAGGGTTCCAAATTTCTCTATTTAGGATTTCTTAAGCTCCTCCTTGGTGATTTCGACCAAAACTAGTAAGTATCCTCCTTTCCTTCCCTATTTTCATGTTTTTAGTCTTCCTTCCACCTTTCTCTAGTTCAAAACCCTAATCTTCCATGGTGGAACCCCACCTATAACCCTTAATCACCTCATCTCCATGTTCGTTTGTTAGTGTTTTCACCTCTAAAGTGGAGAAGGTGCTTCTTGCTCTAGATAAGAGCTTTGCTGGAGAAACCAATCTCTCTAAGCTTGGGAAACTTACTTATTGGACTTATCCACCTTCCCTAGAGGTTCTTTGGAGGCCTAGGCTTGGATCTAGGACTGACTTGGATTGTTTAGACTCTAAAGTTGAGGTATGTTTGCAGACTCGATTGTTCATATTGAGCAACTGATCTTTTTCACTCTCTTATTACATGTTTGCAGACCCGATTATTCATATTTAGAAATTTCTCTCTCTTATTATATGTTTGCATCCTGGATTATTCTTTTGAGCAATTAGCCTATGTTTCTTCTTTATCTTGGTCCTATGGACATTGGCCTACACATTATGTCGTATCTTTTGATATCATGGTGAATTACCTTATTTGTTGTGATATTGGATATTCACTTGGACTCTTATCTTGTGCTTTGGTGCATGATGGACTTATTGTTGATATGTGCCCACTTTGATGTGGATGTATGTGTTGTCCATTGTATGATATGACAACATTGTATAATTCTGACCATATCTTCTACTTGCCTCTATATTTTACATGCTATGTGATTCAATAACACTAGAGTAGTGTAATTACATTGGTTTTTTGTAATATGACAACATTGTAATATTATTGGGATGGAGGATGTATGATTCCTCATACCCAGATTTGCAAGCTGTATGATTCTTATCCCTCATTCATAAATTGGGAGTTTGGTTAATGTACCATTCTCTATCAAGTGCAATATGTATGATTCTTTGCCGCCATGTCTTTATATTGTTCTAGGGCTATGTTTATCTCATATGCATGCATGATGATGATATGAGGTGTGTGCCCTAATTATTTACATGTGCTTATATGGCACAATCTTTATGTTTTATTAATGGAAAGTATTCTTTTATTATCATATGATTTCAATTCCTTTTCTCTTGATACCCATTTGGGCAGTCCTTATCCTTTCTATGGGAAGCCTTTTATATTTGTTGTCCTTTATTCCATATATAGCTCAATTTTCCTATTTAGTATGCACATGCCACCTTTGCTGATGTCATCTATTTTCTCTTCTTGATGGGGTATGCTTTCAACCCTAGGTAAAGGACTCGGATGATATGGCATGAAGACTTTGAGTTAGCTTAAGGAGTTAAAGCTTGGAGACAATCTTAATATGGTTTATATTTCCCTCTACTTAGATCCTTATGTTGTATCAAACATATAAAACCTTATGGGATATTATGATGTACTTTTGTAATCTTTTGTGAAAATTGAATATAGTCATTATTTTTATTCCTCTACTACACTTTGGTTGTTTTGAATACCATTTATTGAAGTTTGAAAATTTTACACTATTCCATCATACCTTTGAGTGTGTTTGAAATGGATGTTTTATTCTTCAAATTCTTAGTAGGGAGTAGTTCCCCTCTGGGTCCCACCCCTTACATCATGGTATCAGAGCCCATGGTAGTCAAAATCTGACTATTTCAATTTTATCTCCCTAGTTAGAATAATTTCCTTACCATTAAGTGACATGTATTCCCTAGAGTTGATCAATAGACGATCAAGGGTTGATTTTGGATCCTATAGTTTCACATTAGAATAATGATGAATAGATCCCTAAAATACTTACAACTAAAATATGCATAAGTAATCATAGTAACTTGAGGTTGTTTAGCTTGGCCTTTAGGCAGCTACTAGGACATGAAGTTGAAAGCAAAAGTGTCTATAAAGGATCAAGATTTGGGGGCTAGCAAGATTTTCCTCCACACCACTATCTTAGTTTATGAGGACTCCCGAATCCATATGATACTGGCCTGGGCTGAGCTGATATGAATTGTCCAAAATAGCATGATTTTAGGCAATAGTAGCTTTAGACGTCTATATGATTTATCTTTAGGGACCCTAATATGTTGAACTAGTCTCCCAGGTGTAATGATTTGTTTGATGATGGATACCTAATATAGTTCCCTTATGACCCATAGAACCACATGTTTGGATAGTTATCCCTAGAACCTAGACTTTGAAGTTTGGTGTTTAGTAAGCAATCAGAGTGCGCAGTAAAGCATGATGGATCTTGTATATGGTCTAGTTAGACTCACCCTTTTACCTCTAGATTAGTTTGTCTTGGTAGGTTAAATCCTTTAAGGGGTGGTGAATAAGTTGTTTTCTTATATGTGGATGTTTTGATTTCGATGACGAAATCCCTTTAAGGGGTGGTGTGTTGTAACATACTAGATCTCGGACCCTACCCTGGAAGTTGACATTTTGGACTTAGCCAAACAAGGTTAAAGGTTAGACCTAAATAGATGTTTAGTATGATCCTAATGAGTTAATACATGAATTTATCACCATAATGTATCCAAATGTTTTCACATTAGTCTTAAGTTAATAATGGATACATAAAATATGCCACATAACTCATTTTGGTGGTAAGGGACTTAATTGGATGAATATTTTAGGTAACGAGCTGTTAATGGGCCATATGAAATATCTCATAAAAATAAGTCTCAAAATTGGAAACAAACTTCAAATTCATAATCCACATATCAAAATTAGCCTACATGTCAAATTTCATATAATTTGGGTAACCTTGAAATATTAGGATAAGTTTAGGAGAGAGAAAATGAGTAAAAGGAATGAGTAATGAATAATGTGATTATATAGCTTCAAAATATGGAAATAATGTCAATTTTTTTTCAAAACATCAAATATAACATGTGGATGAAGTTTGGTCCAATTTGGATGTTGTTTGTGTAAGTTATCCAAATTTTAGGTACATTCTGAGCTTTTATGCAATTTACCCAATGGGGAGGTTTTCTTAGCAAGTTGTCACATAAATTATAATCCTTATATATTCCCTTACTATTCTTGAATTTTTGAACCATGGGGCACCTAGTTGCACCTTAGTTTGAAGGTGTTTCTCTCTAAGGGCATTTTAGGGATTACCCTCTTTATAAATGAGCTTATCTTTAGAAGCTATCAACTAATGGGGTTATTTCTTTGATTGGAGGTCGGTTGGGATGGCCTATAAGTGTCCATAAACTGACATTTGATATTCAAGAAGTCTCTATGAGCCGTCCTCTTGCATGGCCATGAATCCCTAGGCTAAGGACACATAGAAAGCTCCATGGACACCTCATGCTTGACTTCTTCCTTAACCATAAAGGTTTGCATGTCCATGGGAACCCTTAGCATTGGACACATGGAAAGTAACTTGAAACCTTGTTCTTGACTTCTTCCTTATCCATAAAGGCTTGCATGTCCATGGACACCCTTATACATGACACATGGAAAGTCACATAGACACCTCATACTTGACCCCTTCTTTATAAAGCCATGTCTACCCCTTCCCAACTCCCAATTCAAAAACTCTTGCTCTCCTTTCTTTCCTCTAGCTTAGAGAATCGTTCCTTCTATGTTTGGCCACTAAGTTGCTGTCCCAAGGTCAAAGGGGGTGCCTACCTTAGTGAAGAAGGATCCTAGGGTTCAAAATATCTCTATTTAGGATTTCTTAAGCTCCTCCTTGGCTATTTCGACCAAAACTAGTAAGTATCCTCCTTTCCTTCCCTATTTTCATGTTGGTAGTCTTCCTTACACCTTCCTCCAGGTTCTTCCATGGTGAAACCCCACCTAGAACCCTTAAACACCTCACCTCCATGTTCGTTTGTTTGTGTTTTCACCTTTAAAGTGGAGAAGGTGCTTCTTGCTCTAGATAGGAGCTTTGCTGGAGAAACCAACCTCTCTAAGCTTATGAACCTTACTTATTGGACCTATCCTCCTTCCATAGAGGTTCTTTGGAGGCCTAGGATTAGATCTAGGACTGACTTGGACTATTTAGACTCTGAAGTTGAGGTATGTTCGCAGACTCGATTGTTCATATTGAGCAACTGATCTTTTTCACTCTCTTATTACATATTTGCAGAACCGATTATTCATATTGAGAAATTTCTCTCTCTTATTGTATGTTTGCATCCCGAATTATTCTTTTGAGAAATTAGCCTATGTTTCTTCTTTATCTTGGTCCTATGGACATTGACCTACACATTATGTCCTATCTTTTGATATCATGGTGAACTACCTTATTTGTTGTGATCTTGGATATTCATTTGGACTCTTATCTTTTGCTTTGGTGCATGATGGACTTATTGTTGATATGTGCCCACTTTTATGTGGATGTATGTGTTGTCCATTGTATGATATGACAACATTGTATAATTCTAACCATATCTTCTACTTGCCTCTATATTTTACATGCTATGTGATTCAGTAGCACTAGAGTAGTGTAATTACATTGGTTTTTTGTAATATGGCAACATTGTGATATTATTGGGATGGAGGATGTATGATTCCCCATACCCGAATTTGCAAGATGTATGATTCTTGACTCACATTCATAAATTGGGAGTTTGGTTAATGTACCATTCTCTATCAAGTGCAAGATGTATGATTCTTGGCCTCCATGTCTTTATATTGTTCTAGGGATATGTTTATCTCACATGCTTGCATGCTGATGATATGGGGTGTGTGCCCTAATTATTTACATGTGCTTGTGTGGCACAATCTTTATGTTTTATTAATGGCAAGTATTCTTCTGTAATCATATGATTTCAATTCCTTTTCTCTTGATACCCATTTGGGTGCTCCTTATCCTTTCTATGGGAAGCCTTTTTATATTTGTTGTCCTTTATTTCATATATAGCTCAATTTTCCTATTTAGTATGCACATGCCATACTTTGTTGATGTCATCTATTTTCTCTTCTTGATGGGGTATGCTTCCAACCCTAAGTGAAGGAGTTGGATGATATGGCATGAAGACTTTGACTTAGCTTAAGGAGTTAAAGCTTGGAGACAATCTTGATATGGTTTAGATTTCCCTCTACTTAGATCCTTATGTTGTATCATACATGTAAACCCTTATGGGATATTATGATGTACTTTTGTAATCTTTTGGAAAAATTGAATATAGTCATTATTTTTATTCCTCTGCTACACTTTGGTTATTTTTGAATACCATTTATTGAAGATTTATAATTTTACACCAATTCCAGCATACCTTTGAGTGTGTTTGGAATGGATATTTTATTCTTCAAATTCTTAGTAGGGAGTGATTCCCCTCTGGGTCCCACTCCTTACATCATGGTATCAGAGCCCATGGTAGTTGAAATCTGACTATTTTAATTTAGTCTCCATATCTATAATACTTGCCTTACCATTAAGTGACATGTTTTCCCTAGAGTTGATCAATAGATGATGAAGGGTTGATTTAGGATCCTATAGTTCCACATTAAAATAATGATGAATAGATCCCTAAAATACTTACAACTAAAAGATGAATAAGTAAGCATAGTAACTTGAGGTCATTTAGCTTGGCCTTTAGGCATGTACTAGGACATGAAGTTGAAAGCAAAGGTGTCTAGAAAGGATCAGGGTTCGGGGGCTAGCAAGATTTGCCTCCACACCACTAGCTTGGTTTACGATGACTCCCGAATCCATATGATACCTGCCTGGCCTGAGCTGATATGAATTGTCCAAAATAGCATGATTTTAGGAAATAGGAGCCTTAGACATCTATATGATTTATCTTTAGGGACCCTAATATGTTGAACTAGTCTCCCAGGTGTAATAACTTATTTCAGGATGGAATCCCAATATAGTTCCCTTATGACCCATATAACCACATGTTTGGATAGTTATCCCTTGAACCCAGACTTTGAAGTTTGGTGTTTAGTAAGCAATCAGAGTGCACAGTGAAGCATGATGGATATTATATATGGTCAAGTTAGACTCACCCTTTTACCTCTAGATTAGTTTGGATTGGTAGGTTAAATCCTTCAAGGGGTGGTGAATAAGTTGTTTTCTTGTATGTGGATGTTTTGATTTCGATGATGAAATCCCTTTAAGGGGTGGTGGGCTGTAACATACTAGCTCTCAGACCCTACCCTGGAAGTTGACATTTTGGACTTAGCCAAGCAAGGTTGAAGGTTAGACCTAAATAGATGTTTAGTATGATCCTAATGAGATAATACATGAATTTATCACCCTAATGTAGCCAAATGTTTTCACATTAGTCTTAAGTTAATAATGGATACATAAAATGTGCTACATAACTCATTTTGGTAGTAAGGAACTTAATTGGATGAATAATTTAGATAACGGACTGTTAATGGGCCATATTACATATCTCATAAAAAGAAGTTTCAAAATTAGAAAAAACTTCAAATTCATAATCTACACATCTAAATTTGTCTACATGCCAAATTTCATCTAATTTGGACCACCTTGAAATATTAGGATAGGTTTAGGAGAGAGAAAATGAGTAAAAGGCATAAGTAATGAATAACATGATTATATCACTTCAAAATATGGAAATAATGTCAAATTTGTATTCAACACATCAAATATAACTTGTGGATGAAGTTTGGTCCAACTTGGATGTTGTTTGTGTAAGTTATGCAAATTTTAGGTACATTCTGGACTTTTCTGCAATTTACCCAATGGGGAGGTTTTCTTAGCAAATTGTCACATGAATTATAATCCTTATATATTCCCTTACCATTCTCGAGTTTTTAAACCATGGGGCACCTAGTTGCACCTTGGTTTGAATGTGTTTCTCTCCAAGGGCATTTTAGGGATTTACCTCTTTATAAATGAGCTTATCTTTAGAAGCTATCAACTAATGGGGTTATTTCTTTGATTGGAGGTTAGTTAGGATGGCCTATAAGTGTCCATAAACTGACATTTGATATTCAAGAAGCCTCTATGAGCTGTCCTCTTGCATGGCCATGAAATCCCTAGGCTAAGGACACATGTAAAGCTCTATGGACACCTCATGCTTGACTTCTTCCTTATCCATAAAGGTTTGCATGTCCAAGGGCACCCTTAGCATTGGACACATGGAAAGTAACTTGACACCTCATTCTTGACTTATTCCTTATCCGTAAAGGCTTTCATGTCCATGGAAACCCTTATACATGACACATGGAAAGTCTCATAGACACCTCATACTTGACCCCTTGTTTATAAAGCCATGTCTACCCCTTCCCAACTCCCAATTCAAAAACTCTTGCTCTCCTTTCTTTCCTCTAGCTTAGAGCATCGTTCCTTCTATGTTTGTCCACGAAGTTGCTATCCCAACATTAAAGGGGGTGCCTACCTTGGTGAAGAAGGCTCCTAGGGTTCCAAATTTCTCTATTTAGGATTTCTTAAGCTCCTCCTTGGTGATTTTGACCAAAACTAGTAAGTATCCTCCTTTCCTTCCCTATATTTCATGTTGTTAGTCTTCCTTCCACCTTCCACCAGGTTGGAACCCTAATCTTCCATGGTGAAACCCCACCTATAACCCTTAAGAACCTCATCTCCATGTTCTTTTGTTAGGCTTTTTCACCTCTAAAGTGGAGAAGGTGCTTCTTGCTTGAGATAGGAGCTTTGTTGGAGAAACCATCCTCTCTAAGCTTGGGAACCTTACTTATTAGACCTATCTACCTTCCCTAGAGATTCTTTAGAGGCCTAGTCTTGGATCTAGGACTGACTTGGACTGTTTAGACTCTAAAGTTGAGGTATGTTTGCAGACCCTATTATTCATATTGAGCAACTAATCTTTTTCACTCTCTTATTGTATGTTTGTAGACCTGATTATTAATATTGAGCAATTTCTTTATCTTATTGTATGTTTGCATCCCCAATTATTCTTTTGAGCAATTAGCCTATGTTTCTTCTTTATCTTGGTCCTATGGATATTGGCCTACACATTATGTCCTATCTTTTGATATCATGGTGAACTACCTTATTTGTTGTGATATTGGATATTCTCTTAGACTCTTATCCTGTGATTTGGTGCATGATGGACTTATTGTTGATATGTTCCCACTTTGATGTGGATGTATGTGTTTTCCATTGCATGATATGTCAACATTATATAATTCTGACCATATCTTCTACTTGCCTCTGCATTTTACATGCTATGTGATTCAATAGCACAAGAGTAGTGTAATTACGTTGGTTTTGTGTAATATGGCAACATTGTGATATTATTGGGATGGAGGATGTATGATTCTTGTCCCACATTCATAAATTGGGAGTTTGGTTAATGTACCATTCTCTATCAAGTGCAAGATGTATGATTCTTGGCCGCCATGTCTTTATATTGTTCTAGGGCTATGTTTATCTCACATGCATGTAGGATGATGATATGGGGTGTGTGCCCTAATTCTTTACATGTGCTTGTGTGGAACAATCTTTATGTTTTATTAATGGTAAGTATTCTTTTGTTATCATATGATTTCAATTCCTTTTCTCTTGATACCCATTTGGGTAGTCCTTATCCTTTCTATGGGAAGCCTTTTATATTTGTTGTCCTTTATTCCATATATAGCTTAATTTTCCTATTTAGTATCACATGCCAAACTTTGCTGATGTCATCTATTTTCTCTTCTTGATGGGGTATGCTTCCAACCCTAGGTGAAGGACTTGGATGATATGGTATGGAGACTTTGACTTAGCTTACGGAGTTAAATCTTGAAGACAATCTTGATATGGTTTAGATTTCCCTCTACTTGGATCCTTATGTTGTTTCATACATGTAAACCCTTATGGGATATTATGATGTACTTTTGTAATCTTTTTTGAAAATTGAATATAGTCATTATTTTTATTCCGCTGCTACATTTTGGTTGTTTTAAATACCATTTATTGAAGTTTGAAAAATTTTCACCTATTACAACATACATTTGAGTGTGTTTGGAATGGATGTTTTATTCTTCAAATTCTTAGTAGGGAGTGGTTCCCCTCTCGGGTCCTACTCCTTCCAATACATGTCATCATGTGCCTAAGTTTTTTCACTTTGAAAAGACATATTCAGATCTATAATTCGATGTTTCACTACTGGGCATATTCTGGATTTCCCAAATTCTATTCCAATCCTTAGATTTCCTCAAGTGAGATGCAACTTTGGAATTAGTAAAGTAATCACTGTGAACTGGTACCTATTTGCAACCAACATCTACTACATTTAGTATCAAATAGTGACTTAATGGAATCTGCTTAACTTCTGATTGGAGAGGAGAATGATTTCGAGTAGAACCAAAAAAACCTTTTGCTACATTTGTAATTCAATGCAAGATAGAGCTGCCTTTACCAATCAAAAGACTAGTGAATGATGATTCATCGCTTTTTTTAGTCTTTTGGTGCTTTCTATATTTCCAGATCAATCGTCAACATTTTCTTACCTTTTGACAATAGGCACTTGTTATTTCTCTCAAACTTTGATGACTGCTATCCCAATCAAACTCTTTTTTAGAAGAAATCCTTACAAGGAACCAAATAAATAATACAAGAAATGGTCAGTGAAAATATCCACTATAAGAAGAAGATCCAAACACATTGCATGCAGTTGTAACATGTATAACAGAGGTATTTCAACTGGATATTCACAAAGTTGAGATGAGTCGTAAATGCAATATTTTAAGTTACCTCTTTCAATTGCTTTGACTTAAGGATTGTGAACCCAATAATTGACATACATGTACCATGACCCTTTCTACTTCTGTCAGGTAATCATAGAAGACTTTCTTCCTGCCTTTGGGCTTTGCAGGAGTTGCTTAATTTTTGTTGGGTGATCATATATGACATTAGCTGAAACCTCACTTACTAATTGTCTCACATTAACACATTAAACTAAGACATCAGCTAATGATCTCAGGAATAGTTACACTTCTATGCTTCATGTCTCATAGTTAACAAAGTCATGCACTTCGTTAGTTTCTATAGGTAAAAGGGGTTTCCTAAAGGATTTGAGTGGATAATAAGATCTACATTGGTTCTAATGTACAACAAATTTTTTACTACATTGTAGGTTTTGGTAGTAAAGTGACAAATGACTAAAGGTTTTTCTTTGGCCGTATTCTTTATTTTCAAGCCTTATACTGGCTTATCAGGTGCTATGCTATGTGAATTTATAACAAACTGGACAATGTATACATATTTGGACAATGATTATCAGTAAAAAGAGTCCTATTTTTTCATCTCTAGATTACAAGGAAGAGAGTGATGAACTTGGTGACAGTAGGAGTATCCATCTGGGTCCAATTCAAAAGCATGGGTTGTTTATATATATTATGTTCTTTTTTCCAAAAACCTGTTACCCATGCAAACAATCATACATGAGAATGTTGTGACTTGGCCAAACTCCTATAACAAACAACAAGGCCATACGTTAGGATTTAGATTCACGATCAAAATCCCACAAGTCATCAACTGGTAGCAACAAACTGATATGAGTAGTAGAAAAATGAATCACTCAGTAAATCAGATTTAGATTTTGAATAATCATAAAAGTTCATTTCTCAACTGTCACACATGATAAAGCACAATTTGAATCAAGTCATGGTGATTCAGCTGTCATACATGATAAATAATCAAGTCATTTTCATACAGTTTCTCCTCTAAAATTTTTGTTTATTTTTGGTAGTTGTTGGTGCTTCCTGTTCAGACTAAAATGTTTAGATGATACCATAAGTAACAATTAGTGTTTTGTTGTATGTTCATCTAATCAGGTTGGAAAAGATGAATAGGTGGAAGGAATTATTTTTGGAGGAACTCATTATCCATGGGAAATGGCTACCATCATGGTTTTTTCCTGGGCCTAGGGAAATTTGGCAGACCTCTAGATCAGGAAGACTTTGTTAGTATCATTGTTCTCCTCTAGTAAAATACAATATAAGTTTCATTAAATAAAACAACACTAAAATGTTGCTACTGTGCCCATGGCTATTATTATGCCAAAGACCAAGGTTCTTGGAGATGGTTGATGGATTGAGGAGGATGCAAAAATCCTTGTATATGTTGGTATGTATGCCCTGAGAGCCAATCATGGGATGATTGGTGGGATACATTAAGATTGATTTGATAAACATCAAAGGCAAGCTTCCAATTCTTTCTGGTTCAGTCATATGAGATAATGATAGAACATATTGAATGTCTAGAGAATGATAGTACTCAATGACGTATGCTTTCAGGTTAAGGACCTGAACGATGAGATCATATGAATGCTAAGAGTATGTACATTCTTATTATGTCCCTAGTCGGATGTCATTGTGGAAGGTAGATAGACAGCAATGACACACAAGACTAGATTGTGGTGTTGGTTGATGACAGAATCTCGATAGTCATGATATGGAGATATCAAGACAAACAACCATGACATACTTCCAAAACCTAGCTATGTACAACATCTAAAAAACCTCCCGAAGGATATAAGAGTACATGGACGACACATAGGACTCTACTACAAAACATTAGCAACATATCTAACCTTCAACAACTATTGCTCTCCTTTCTTCTCTTCCTCAACCACACAATCTCTACCTCATTGTGCACAACCACCTAAAAGATGTGGAAACCCACAGAGTGAGACCAACGTCCCAGTGAGAGATGTAACTCTCTGCCAACAACTATTGTTAAATAGTACAATGTCCCATACCGCTACACTACAAGGAAAGAACGTCATCTAAGGACTGCTACTCAACAAGCACCAGTCTAGACCTAGTTCTCAGACATCTAGGTGCTAACCTAAAGGCTAGGTCAGATCTAGTTTTTAAAAGATGACTAATCTAACCCTAAAGATTATTAAGTTCAAGGTTCTTTAGTTTTAAGTAGCATAATGAGTAAATGTCAGGCTTTGCTATTGTTCATGCTTTGATACCACCTGTGACGTCCCCAGATTTTCTAAAACATAATTTGGTGTGTGACGTCCAAATTGAAACCCTCACCTCAACGAGAATCCCAATTTAAACATCCCACACTAGGCTAAGAAGGAGAAAATCAAGGGAGTCAGAAGGAAACACAGTAGCACATGTACATGAATAATAATAAAACCATACACACATGTTCACCATTCAACATATAATTACAACATGAATTGTTACAACATTTGATATTACACATTGAAGGGTAAACTTATACATATACATGTACTACATCTAAACAACAGGATCTTAAGATAATAGGTCCACCTGTACATCAACTCACCACACAACTCTCACTATCCTGGATCTTCAAGATCATATTTCCACAACCTAAACAAAAGATTACATGCGGTACACGTCAGCACAATATTCAAGAATATTGTATTGAGTACGCCTACATGTCTTTTATTTACCTCTCATCATATCTTGACAATAAGATAAAACTAATACTTGGTAGTTATAAAGAAATATAAGAAAAGCGTATACTTGCACGAAGACATTCATCAACAAAAGAGAACACATATTTTAAACACATTTTCCATTATATCATCCATGCATTGACCGCCGAAGGTTGAATGAATTAAGGCCTTTATGATCACTACCAAAGAGTTGGATCATATGTACAATGTGACCACTACCACAGAGTTTGGTCCAAGCACACTACCAAAGAGTTGGTTCTTCCATATGTACAATGTGACCACTACCAAAGAGTTTGGTCACTTCCAAGCTCACTGCCATAGAGTTGGTGCTTTCATATAATGGAACAAATATATTATGTTTGATGTGTTCATATCAATACATATGGAAATTCAAGCAACATATCATACAAGACAATCATTTTAATCAATACCATATGCCAAGTCTTTACTACCATATAACACAAGCATAATGTATAATAAGCCAAGTAAGAGGTAATAGCGTACCTTGATCAAGAGACAAACCTAATCATCATATCCTCATATCAACTATAACTTTGATAAACCTAATCAAGACAAGATCATATACTATCATCAGGTTCACATCATCTTACATCTAATCTTAACCCTAATAATGTTCATTAGAGTTTCTCTTAGTTCATTAGGATATGTGTATCATTACTTATATTCTTATCTTATGATTATCTCACTGATGTCATTTTCTAGATTACAACTCATTATCAAAGTTCATAATCTGAACATTAGGTTCCATATCCTTTTTGTGCACATATTAACCCTCAGTTACATCATTAACCTAGATTAGAGTTTTATAACATGTATTAAGATTCATCTTCATATAACATGGATTTTGTTCATCTTTATGATCTCATAATTAAAATTGAGGTTCCATATACTGATACGAGCTTACTCTGTGAATTTCATCATTTATTGAGCATGTGTGCATTTATTGCATTTTATTTAGGGTTATTAGCCCTAAATAGACATTCTAAGAAAATTACATGATTTCATACATCAACATCATGATTACTGACCTTATATGGACTAAAAATATGATTTATGATTTATAAACAAGTTCTCATAATTTTAGGCCATCATTTACTATTTATAACAAACGGTATAAGCATTATACAACTTACATGATATTCCTAAAATTAGTGCATCAAAACACTGATTTTATGGTACCATGTTATTCTACTCATTTTCTGAGAATTTGGATACTTTGTTTGCATTTTTATGATATTCAAGCGAATTACTATGAATTATCTAAGAACTGGATATTTACTGAATGGTTTACCTTTTTGGGCCAAATAGCAGCCGACACGTGGCTTCTACGGCACGTTGCTCCTTTACTTGAGCCGACTGGTTCAGCGCGGCTGGACCATGAGTTAACTAGCACAGACTGATCTGATTTCTTTGGTTTGTTCGTCAGGCAACTGGGTCCAGTCGGCCTCTTCTTCTCCAGTCTGCACGACTCCTCAGTTTCTGGGATTCGGCTGTGGATATCGACATCCACAAGCTTAGTAGCCATGCCCACCGCCATGGTGGTGGAAGAAGTGGGAAAATGAGCCACCTTCCCTCATCCTCAAATCTGGTACCTCCAAAAGATTCAGAATTCCTCCAAAAACTGACACTGAACCTTCATTTGCAGCAAGGAGCGTTGTTCCCAAGTCCCAAGTACCACCTTCTTCTCCGTCTGAAGTGATGTTGGTCGGCCATGGAACTGCCATCGCAGGGCACACAAAATCCTGTAATTGTATCCTCACACCTCAATATTCCTTTCCTCTCTCTTATATTTCTCCAGTCTCCTCTTCTTCATTTCCCCTTCTGTCTCTGTATTGCTCTCCTACACCCAAGATGCTCTCCGCAATGGAGAAGCAGTGGAAAGGATGAGATGGTTCTCTCTCGTCTGTTTACCAATAGGCACATGTAAAGGGTCATACACTAGTCCTCGACGAGTCGATCTTAACTGCTCAGTCACCTCTTCCATTCGATGCACGTTTGAAGATTGTCGTGGCGTGGGTTCTTGCACGCCTCACTGCTCCAAGACTCCTCATGATCCGGAGCTTGGGGATAATCTGCTTGCCGTTGAATCTACTTCCAACGGTTACAAGGGACCCAGTCTAAAACGTGATCCACGGCTCACTTAAGTCAGCACTCCCAGCCATTGGATTAGCCACAAATGGCCAAGATATGTCCACACGAACTGCCCTCAATCAAAGGGGCACGTGACACATCACCTAATATCGAATCTTAGGTCTATCAATCATCAATATGCACATTATTTCATAAAATACAAACATAAATAACTTCCACTAGGAACATCCAATTGCCACCAAATTTTAACCATAGCTTCATCACTACAAAAGGTACCTTGTATACGAATTTGGTACCAAAAATCAATTGGTATACCATTCAATTAAATTCCTCAAGAAGGCATAAAAAGAGAGATCTTAATCATGATATCAACCTCACATCAACACACCTACTTTGTCAAAACCTTAGAACTCATAATATTATTCAACCTTATGATTTCACTCATGTCATTGGATGATTAAGGACTCCAAAAGTCCACTCCATCACATCCTACACGCCTTAAAAGAAATTTCATCCTCAAAATTAAGCAAGAAAAACTACTTTGTCACAAGAGTGTGTCGTTGACTAGTACGCCGATAGGAGGGTGTGACTCCTTCCGGCACCTCGTGCGATAAGGCAATCGGAGTTCCAGACAGTCCATGTGAATGACTACAGAGGTGGGAGACTCCTGCTACTCGGAGGACAACTGTCAATCCCGACAGTCCCGGTGACACCGTCTAAGACCGGAGGTGAAGACCGCGCAAGCTGCGAGGTAACGTCGCCGAGCAAGCCTCGGGACAAGGTATGTATCTACAAACCATCCTTCCTATTGTATAGACGTTGACGTGCTTCCTTTATTCTGGGTTTGGGAGAAGAAAATTTTTGTTTCCGCTGCCTTCTCTGCCTCCCCTAAAACTCAACAGTATAAAGTTGGGTGACATAGTCCCTATTGGTACTTATCTTCTTGAGTGTGACCCACTGAAGATTGATCAGTCTGCACTTATTGCTGATTCCATCCCTACCAAGAATCCAAGTGACAAGGTCTTTTCTTGCTCAATCTACAATTAGGGGGGATCATGTTAATTGCCAATGTTGTCCATAGTTTTGTTGTGTCCAACAAAATCCAACCATGGTGCTAATCATATGCTGCAATGATGGCTTATGGGCACCTCTATAGCTGTCTGGGTAAGCTTTCAACTAGCACTTGCTCCACACTATGTGTTGTAGAGCATTGTTTCTTGTTGTATACTTGTACGAGGGTTAATCATCCCAAAATATAACTATTTCATCCATTATTTTGTCTAATGATTGAAGTGCAATTGATTTGAAATTTTTATTGCATAATTTTCCTATAATGAGTTATTCACATATTTCCATATGATCTTGTAGCTTGCTTCTATGAGACATGGCATAACAGTCTCATCATTAACAATGGCTTGTCTTTGAAAGCCCAAAAAGTAAGGCACATAGCACAAGTTGATAATTATTGTTACCCGCCTTGGTCAACATTCTAGATTGATGATGAAGTCAGTAGTTGGTGCATCCATAAGAAGTTACTTTTTCAATTGTGTTCTCCCACATGCCCTTTCCACACTTACTACCAAACTAAGTATGACAAGAAGTCTTTGTTACCATATAAAAAAGTTGTACATGATCATGTGGTATATAGAGTCTGTAGTTGTAACATACCGAATTTTAGACTTTTTGCCTTTTTGGTCATATTTTTCATCTTTTCCTTTCATTTCTATCCTCTTTGGCCATTTTGTTTAATTTGTGGATAATATAAATGCCTAATGAGCATTTGTTCACCTTTTCTCTCAATATTTGGGTTTTATGCACAAATACCTCAGTGAAAGCTTAGTAATGGTTTTAATATGCAAAATGTGCACTCATGTGGTAAAAAGAATAAATAAATTCATCCTAGAACTTTCTAGTGCTTTTTAGAATATGAAAAAGAAAGGAAATCCCGAAATATACATAAAGGAGATGATAAATGTAATAATTGGAGATAAATGGGATATAATGGATAAAAGGAGATAATGAGGAATATATTGTCTCAAAAATCATAAGTGGAAACCAATGAAGATAATTTGGATATCAATCTCGTTTTCTTGATTTAAAAGAAACTTAAGGGCCAAGTATCACCTAATTTGGAAGATAAAAGCATATATTAAAGTCTTTATTAAAAGAAAATAGGAGATAAGCCAATAAGGTGAAATAAAATATCTAATGTTCTCAAATTGGAAAACTAACTCCACATTCGTAATCTAAGCATGGAAATACACTTTTGGGCAAATTTGTATCTAATTTGATCAATGCTTAATATTTTATTTTATTCAGGAGAGTGAAAATGACTTAAAGACCAAAAATATTAAATATATATTGAAAAAAATTAATTAAGGCCAAACTCGTGTTCCACACATTTATTATTACTTATAGACCAAGTTTTATATTTTTAGAAGGTTTATAGATGCCTCTATTAAATTAAAAGGATATAATAAGTGATAAATTTAAATGTATTAAATAAAATAATAAAAGTCTTAAAAAATAAAATAATGCCAAATTCGTGTTATATATGTTAAAATAGACCTTTGGATGAATTTTGAATCAATTTGGAAAATATTTGTTAAGAAGATAAATTTAGGAGAGAGAAAGTGTGCAAAACCTTCAAATCATTAATTAAAATAACAAAAAAATGAAGTTAATAACAAATTTATGTTCCATATTTTTTTTGCTTGAGAGTGAAGTTTCACATTAATTGATAATTATATAAGTCTCTAATATATTAAGAAAGAGAAAATATGAATTACTTTAAAGGAATTAAATAAAATACTTAGAATTCCCAAAAATGAAAACTAATGTTATAATTGGGATCTACATGTATTAAATAGTATAGGGTTCAAATTTTATATTTGACTAGATAATGCTTGCTTTCCCAATTGAATTGGTATTTAAAATCCTAATTACCATAGACTTTAATAGTGGTATTTGATTAAACAAATTAATGTTTTCCTAAACCAAACGTAACATGTTACTTCCTCTCCCTCCAATGTGACCTCACATTTCCCCCCTTCCAAAACGGACAATGCCCAACGCAACAGACGTCGCCCCCTTCCTCTCCATATCCTATTTATCTTCCTCCCTTCATTCCTTTTCTCCTCAAACACACGAAGCCCTAACCGCCCAGCCTACCCTCACCTTGTGTCCAACTGTGGTGAACAACACCAGACAAAGTTGAGGATCATTGGGTAGTGTCGCCTCCTCTTCTTCTTTCTCTCCCTGAACGACGCCTGAAACACGACGCCCAACAGCCCCGACGCTGCGTCAGCGTCGTTAACACCTTCCCATATGATCCTCGACGTCCAACAGCTCCCGACGCTGCATCGACGTCACTAACATCTGCCCAACCGACACCTCGACGCTGTGTTAGCGTCACTACTACTGCCCTTCTGACGCCCTGACGCTGCGATGCCCCGACGCCCACAACACCACATCCAGAGCAACCCTGACGCCATCAAACACTGACAGCAGGGCATCGTAGCCACCAAGTGCAACACCATCGACCTTGATAGCTATGCCATCATTCAAGACCACTAGATCTGCAACACCATGACATTTGCAAACACCTCCATTCAACCTGACGATGGTGACTCATTACATGCTGCTTCTTCCTAGGTCACATGATCATAGAGAACGTGATGATGTGTTTGGCTCCCCATGTTGTTGTGAATCAACCAGACATGCAACCCCCATGGTAACTCTAGACATGTAAGTCTTCATTTCACTTTCAATAGTTTTGTTTTAGAAAATAGATTATAAAGATGGGATAAGTATGGAGTAAGGATACTCTAGTTATTTAAAACCATAACATGAACTAGTCAATTATCTTACCTATCAACTCTTTTGTATACAAATGTAAATATTAGATTGCATGAAATCAAACCTGTAATGATACGTTAAAGTGGAGACTTGATATTAAATAGAAGATATTGTATAAGACACAGATGGATTGATATCCAAAATGATTAATGAATAACCCTAATTTCTTATTGTATACTTACCAAATCCTAAGAATCATTAGTGGGTGTATCCTTGTTTTAATGTATCCTTTACATTAGAAATCATATATATATATATATATATATATATAGGTGCATTACATGATAATTAGAAATACATATGGATCTAGGGAACACTCTCATCTAAATTAATCCATGGGAACTTGAAATCTGTATAAGAATTCATCTAATGATATTGTCTTCTTAGGATTTAAATAGTAAAAAAAAAAGATAATAATGTGTAAAGGAATATACTTTTATAAACATATATATAGATGACATGTTCGTTGGATCAAATCATGTGTATATTAGTGAACCTAATAAATATTCATATGGAATATACTTACACCAATAAACATGGTAAGCATGATGTTAGGAATAATATGGACTCACATCATTAAACCTATATTGGAAGCATATATATTATTATCCACATATATATGAGTTACATAAACTTATGTGACTAAATATTGGTAACTAGAACTAAGATAGATATGTAAAGCATCACATATTTTGTCAACAAAGATTAAAATCATAAACCCTAACATGACATTACATGATCGGGAATTGGGTAATAACAATATAAAAATATAATAGGAACGAATATGTTCACTTTGACTTGGCTAATATACATAATGTGTTTCTAGGATGAAAAGTTGACTTTGTGGACCAAAGTATACTATACAGGTTAACCTTTATGTGTGAAAAGAGGTATGTGCATCTACCCCCTTCAGTTGGGAAATTATTTGTACCATTACCTATGTTCCTTAATGAGGCTTAATTTGACCTAATCCATTATTCTTGAAACCTAATTTGTTTATGCCTTAAAATTAGTTGTAGTATTATCTTGCTTGGGTTTTATACCCCACTGCCATGTTATATAAATCCTTTGATTAATCTTACCATAACTCTTTTTCTAGCATGTAGTTATATGTTCTATTTAATCGTAAAGTAGTGGTACTTATGTACAACCACCCACAGAGGGCATGTATATAATCGCCCTAGGGGAATGTTTATAAATCTCCCCATAATATTATAGGTGAATGGGAATGTCTTATTCTCCCCTCACCTAAGGTTAGAGGTCCGATAGGTGCCTCAACCCTACTTAGTTAGGTAGACATATTAGTTTACATGCAAATCCTTTATTTACTTTTGTTATCGGCAAGTTTCCTTAATTAAAGCCTCATACTCTTGATGTCTCCTCTTTTGATGAATCCCTAGCATGATTTACTTGTTATATTTATCTTGTCACCTTTATTATAGTTTAGTGAAACATACTTTTATTTTCCTTCCCTCTTGCTGGGTGCTTTCCCAACCACCCAGATGTGGAGCAAGGTGATGGATAAGGCATGAATATCTTAGCGTTGACATGGACTAGTTGATGGATATGTTGCTTGGAGACAAAAGTGGAGTAGTCTTGACTTCCCTCTATCTAGATCCTAGTTGTGTATGATGATGTAACCCTAAAAGGGAGAATTTGATGTATTTTTGTACAATCTTTATGAAATTGAATATAGTCAAAAATTTTTTATTCCACTGCTTTCCAATGGTGTTATGTTTACCAAATTTAGTAAAGAGTGATCCCACACTCTTTACAGTAGTGGATAGAGGTAGTTAGAAGAAGACATTGTATACATGTATCTTTTTCCATGCATATTGTAAAATAGGGGCCAGGTTAATGTCCTCCCCATGTATAATCATTGTTCAAATATAAATAAAAGTATGATTGTTGACATTGTAAGCACAACTCGATCTTGATTAACATTCATCTTTTTTCTTTTTGAAAAACCCCTCTATATTGGCAAGCTACTGATTGGATGCATAATATCTCTAACTACATATGTATGTGTAGTACATGGTGTCTTTCTCTACGCACTAGCTATAATTACATGTGTAGTAAGTGCTAATTTTTGCTATACATGAACTACGTATACAAATTGTAACCAATGTCATTTCTCCCTGCATATCATAGCTACAAATTGAATTATAGTCATATATTTAGCTACAATGGAAACTACATTTTTATGTGTAAGGACATTTTTTACCTGCAACCAGGGTTACATATGACTTTGTAGCCATAGGACTAACTAACTACAACTTTGAAAAATGTAGCCTAAACAATTAGCTACATGAGTATTAGCTTCATATTCTAAATGTAACATAAATGTAGCCAAAGCTTTTAGCTACAAATTTTGGGGTTTTCATTATAATTTTTTTTGTAGTTAAAGACCATATTTTTTGTAGTATTAGCTCCATTGTTGTCATCACTGGTTTGGAAGCTCACACAAGTTCACCCATATGGAATTCTTGATCCATATAGTATCCTCTACTGTTCTGATAACACAGAGATACTCAATTTCTTTTATACATCAGTACAACTGTCATTAACTCAGAACCCTTTTTAGCCTACAGTTCTCATTTAATGTCAAACATTTTTGTGAACATTTTATCTGTCTAGAAGCTTTCATGGGTGTAACCCTTTACATACAACTCTTCCTTATTACCATAACGAAGGAATCAATCTTTTAAGTGCTTCACAAGCACATAAGGACGTTCATTATGGTATTCCAATGACTCTTACTGGTATCTGACATATACCCTCTCATCATGTCCAATACATACAAGATTGCTAGGTAGGTACATATGTGTCTTCTCATCATGTCAAAACATATGAGATGACTGGATATCCTCTCATCATGTCCAATACATATGAGATTCCTAGATATCTTCTCATCATGTCCAATACATACGAGATAACGGGATAAGTACATATCATTGCATTCAAGATAGATCCAATGGCATCTATCCATGTGTCCCTGTTCTTCATAAGAACTAGGACACTAGGCTCCTAAGAGACTAACTCCATGGAATATGGACACGTTTTCTCTCATTGAGTCTTACATCTTGAACCCTTCAACATCTTACCAATCTATGCATTTTTACTTAGGTCAAGAAGCTTCCCAGATCTATCTCTACAGACCTCGATCCCTATCACATAGGATGCTTTGCCTAAACCCTTCATATAGAAGGTACTTTCCTTTCCAAGTTTTATCATTTGCAGGATAAGGACATTATTCCCCATCATTTTATGGAATATTAATATGCTCTGACTAAATATTTTATATTCACATATTCCATCGTCATTCTGACTCAATCAAACCCTTTGACTATCTTTTCAAATCAAACATTCCAACTCTGAGATGCTTTCTTCAAGCCTCAGATTGACCTCTATAGCTTATAGACCTTATTCACATTAATAGTTGTATAAAACCATTAGGTTGTGTCACATACAATCCTCTTAATTATTCCAATTAAGGAATGCAGTTTTAACATCCATATGCCAAATCTCACAGTCATAATAAGTTGCAACAACAAGCATGACCTAGATGGATTTAACCATGGTAATTGGTGAAAGGCTTCATCATGTTCAACAATTTGAACTAGTAAGAAACTCTTTTGGAACCAATTTTACCTTTCCATGTTGGTCTTCTTACAGAGACCCAAATGCACCCAATGGGTTTTACCCCTTCAAGTGGAACCACCAAGGTCATACCTTATTGGTTTACATGGAGTCCATCATTGATCTTATGGCCTAAAGTCATTTCTCAGAATCTGGTTCCTCAATAGTTTCTAGGTATCTTACCGCCTTCTTGAGTTATCATAATCTTTCAAACTCAAAGCATTCTACTAAAAGTATGAGTTCTGTGTTTAAATAAGGAACTTGAGATATATTCCACAACAACTTGTGATTCTCCTTATTCCTATTGTATCTCTTTAGGTTCAATGTTTTCTCATTTGTCTCGAACATTTTTAGTTTACTTTTACTCCCACAGACTCCTTTGGCACTAATTTCCATTTATGAATTCAGCCATCCTAGCAACAAACACTTTGTTGTCGGGTTGGAATATAAGTAGTATTAAACAAGATAACATATATGTGATTTGTGGATAAAGCCCTTTAAGAAACTTTTTTTTATACAAGATTTCATTCCTAATCACAATGAAAGATACACCGGGGTACTTCCCATGTCATATCTCATATAGTGTCTTTTGAACCATTTTAGACGGTACTTTTTTTAGTGTTTAAGCATGTGCCCAAAAGAAATAGTAAGATTATCTAGAGTTTCTTGATAATCTCATCATGACTTAACAGGGTGTGATACCTTCTTTCTGACACATCAGTATGTTTTAGGTGGAGTTCATTATGACACACTATCATGATCTCCCAAAGGGACCTCAAACTCTTGGTTTACATATTTTAACATCAATCATATCGAGGTATCTTAATACTTTTACCAATTTAGTTATGTACTTTATTTATGATCTCCTTGAACACTTCAAGAGATACAAACTTGTATTTCATTAAATACAAATTTCAATATCTAGTGATCGTATCAGTAAATATAATGAGGTACTTGTAACTACCCTTAGCATTCATTCTAAAAGGTCTATGTACATCAATATGTACTAGTCCTAATGGAATAGTCGATCTCCCACTACATCTAGTGAAGATCCTTTTGTCATATTGCATAACAAATAAGACATGCATGTCTCTATTGGTTCAATAACCAAAAGAGTCTAGATAACCATCATATGGATTATAGATATGTATTTCTCATTTATGCGCTCTAGGTGAAAGTGATATAGGTATTTTAGTTATCAAGTCATTCAATATATGTGTCATACACATTTTCCTTTTCAACTATGAAGTATAGTTTATGAGACATAGGACATTGCCATAAAATATCATAATGTTCTTTTCATAAAAAACATATGATGTTTGGCAAGTACACAATAACAATTCACTAATTCTATTATGTTCCCATGAATGACAACCTTTAACTATGGTGGCAACAACCCTTGCTCCATATAGTTCTAGCTTACTTCTTCTCAGGTCCTGAAGTAGAGATCTCTATCTCTATGTTCTTCCTGAGATCCTCTATGAAGAGGATAATTCCTTTACAATGTCCAAACAAGAGACAATGGTGGCACTTTATTTTCTTTATCCTTTAATTGAAAATGCAGATTCCTTTTCTACTTACCCTTCTCCATATATTGAGTGCTGAAGACTTGGGCTTCGACTTAGCCTTAGAACACTTCATGGCCTTGTTTTTGCCCTAGGACTCACTTCCACTGATCACCATCATAGATTTGTCCTTGTTCTTCCTTGCTTTGGCATCAACATGCCAAGCATGTGATAAATTGACTATATGATTCATGGAATGCTTGCATAATCATATTCATGGCCAATTCTTGACCTAAGAGAAATCCCAGTCATTCCACATGTCCAATCACATTGAGCACATGGGGTTCTACTGTATCTCCCTTTGTCAGTTTGTACTCAATTAGCGCTTTGGAGACATTATACCTTCTTTACATGATTCTTGAGATGTGTTACCATCTCAAGAATGTCCATGTATTCATGTTGTTCATGCAACTCATATTTCATGCAACATAATATAGGTATTTTGATGTCTATGGCATCATTGGTATGCTTCCAATAAGCATCAATTTAGCCTTAGGTGCATTTGAAGCGGGTTCCTCTGGCCTTGGTCTATCAAGGACATAAAGATTTCACTCATTGATGAGAACATTTCTCAAAGTCCTTAACCAATCGTGGAACTTTATCTCATTTTGTCCTTTTTTAAGGACTGATCACAATTTTGAACGTGTTTGTATTTGACATTTGATTCTACAAAGAAATATTGTAACTTTTCAAAACATTTTTGATTTGGTTTGATTTGATAAATTTGACGATATTAATTAGGTCTTTAGTTATTATCACTCCCACTATTTTATACAAATTGATAGCCCTTAATATCACAGAATATGACAACATACAATATTCTAGTGGGCCAAGATCCATATTTCATCAAATCATGAGTCAGCTTTGGCTGATCGTCCACAACTTGACTATATAGGTAGGCCATCATGCCAGTTGCATCATATGTAAATCTCAGATAGATTATATGTGCAACTCCTTGACATGATCATCTGCATGCTTCTGGGCCCAGACGCTATGAGAATCACCAGTCATGCCTGACCCAAAAGCCGACACGATAACAATGTACCCCGCTTTGGTGGCACCTACATCATTACCATCACACTTCCACTAGATAGACAGCGTACCATGCTTTGGCGTCACCTATGCTTGGTCTATCAAGCTTTTCATGTGTACCTTGAAAGCATCTAAGACTTGATAGTTTAATGAAGGTGTTTTTATAAATACATATACTTTATCCAATCACCACATATATAGTACGTATCATATACATGCTATAACCACAAATAAGAACATGCAATAAATAAAACACACAAGTGATGGGTATGGCCATTCTAATGTAATTCCTTGGAGCCAAAAGGAATTACTACCACCTATGGTCCACATCATATGTAACCTATTATTGGTGAATATCTATGCTCAAACCAATCCGGGTTGATTGGTTCAACTCTTGAACCATTCGACTTGCCTCCTGGTTTCTCAGTTGGGCTCTCCTGAATCAATCATCTAGTTTTCAGGTTCAAGCAGTGTCTGGACATCTCCAACCGGTCAGTTGGGCCACCATTCGATTGGTGAATCCTCCTAACATCTAGCCTCCTCAGTCCTCTAGTTGATTAGGTCGTCTTACGAGCCAGTCATTTCACCTTGTGCAGATCATCATCTCACATTGGAACATAAATTAAAACTATCCTATTTCTTATTACATTGTTTATGGAGAAAACCTCGAGTTACATTTGAGGGGAATAGTAAGAAAAGCATTAATTTACATTTCAAAGGAGAGAGAGGCTCGGTACGTAGACTGTTTAACAACAAGAATAAAAACCACAACCATGCACACACAGATCAAGGGTTTTGGCCATAACCATGCTTTACATCTACCATCAAAACTGATTTTATGATGAAGCGTGTAAATATACACACACACACACACACACACACACACACACACACACACACACACACACACACACATATATATATATATATATATATATATATATATAGGCTGTTCATTCGTTACCCGCGCGGGTAGCAATATTTTCGCTACCTGCTGGAGTAACTAGGGGTTAAAGGAGTAACTATATGGTACACTGGAGTAACTCTTCTGAATCAAAAGAGTAATTGTATTGATATATAGAGTAACTCTGAGAGAAAAAGAGTAACTGCGCAGAAAATATACAATTAGTAAATATATGGACAGATTTTTTTTTATTTTGGGGGGGGGCAAATGATATTATTTTTGGATCAAATTTTTTGGAGAGCTAGAAAAAAATGCTCCTCTACAATTGCGAAAAAAAATAAAAAAAATATCAGGAAGTGTGCGCGGGTAGCTACCCGCACGAGTATTAAAGATGGGCCCTATATATATGTGTACATATATATACATACATACATACATACATACATAAATACATACATATATATATATATATATATATATATATATATATATATATATATATAATCAGGCTAGAATACACTCGAGTGTATCCGGAGCAGAATACACTCGAGTGTATCCAAAGCAGAATACACTCCATGATGTAAATTTTTTTTTGAAAATATAATCCATGGATCTTCTTAAACATCTCATGAATGACTCATACACAAAATTTCAGCACATTTGGATATGTATAGCTCATGTTATGAAGACCGCAAAAATTATGCATTTCAAATTAGTTTAGCGCGTTGATTTTGTTGCCCTTGGATGAGTGAATTACACTCATCCAAATGGGTTCAAAATTTGTATGTAGCCTATTTATAGTATGACGGTGAAGATAAAAGGTTTACATTTTGCAAAAAATAGTCTTGATATGCAAACACACTTGAGTGTATTCGTGCGATCCGTACACTCGAGTGTATTCTAGCCTGACTCTCTCTCTATATATATATATATATATACGTTTGGGTTCTTTATGAGGTGATTCGACAAATGTGCACATCAACCAATTTAAATATTCACATTGCATACAATAAATAAATTTGATAAAACCAAAATCCGATCATATCGATTATCCCAAAAAATAATTAATTGATATGGCTCTGATACCACTGATGTGAAATATTGCATCAGGTAGGTAGTGGAAATAAATTTTTTACTAACATATTTCCCATTAACTAGCATATCACATCAATAACTATGCAATGGGAAGGATGGTTTCAACAATATATACCTAGTCCTGGAGCAAGTCCAGTGAGAATCCCTATTAACGTAGATGAACATTCTTCTTAAAAGTGGTTGTGCAACTCCTAGTCATACTCAGACTTGTCAGACTACTTCTCTAAAAATATCAGACTAAAAAAACTACTGTAGAAGCTCCTCAGATCTCGCCACGGATGTGAGTTTACGTTTCCCTCCTAGCATCATCCAAAAGACTCTTGGCTCTCGAGTAGTCCACACACACCAACTAGAACTCTTGTCATCCTGTAGGAACATACAATAAGGAGTTATCCCTCTTGTTGGTGTACTAGTCACCAATATGCACTCCCACAACAATGATCCTTAGTTGTTTCTCTCCCATTGGCTATCCCTCCCTAGTCGGGTAGGACTTGCTTGGGCTCTCGTGGTTACCAAAACCAGAGAGGACAACACTTGTCAGAAAAACTGATTCTCAATTGTTTGTGTAGTAGTTGTACTCTGGGAATCCCCAAATACCCCTCTATATATAGGAGGGGTTAGGGTCAGGGTTCCCAGTCCCCGACTAATGTGGGACTAAAGCGGGAGTGGAAATGACAAGTAGATCTTGAAATTTTGTAACTTTTCTGGAAGTTTCACAACATGCATGTAACGAAACAGTCGTCTCACCAGGAGAGACGGTCGTCTCATGCGTGAGACGGTCATTTTGCACCTTCTAGTTCTACACACATGTTGGAAATTCAATTCCAATTAGTACTCAACTTGACGTACCCCCGAAATGGGCGTTTCGTGCAACTGAAACGGGCGTCTCGCACCAAACCAAACGGCCATTTGGTGCAACTGAGATGGGTGTCTTGCACCAAGCTAGAATGTCAGTTCACACAAGCCAAATGGCCATTTTGCACAAGCCAGATGGCTGTTTCACACAAGCCAGACGGTCGTCACGCAACCCAGGTCAAGCATAATTCCAACCAATGTACAATACAATTAGCCTGACACTCCAAACATTAGTCTCAACACCTGAACTGATCGTTTGGCAGTATAGTCAGCTGATCCGTTGCATGAATTGAGATACCTAAACACTTTAGTAATCAATTCAATCATCATTCAAGATCAAACTCCTCTTCTATATGAGTTCCTATGTGTGTGACCCTATAGGTCCCATTTCACATTGGTAGTGAATGTCCATAACTAGCTTATGACATCACAAGAAAAGAGTGGTGCCTAGTCGCAATCATTGCTACCCAAGTGAATGGAAAGTTGGGGAGCAACTTCAACCTACAATCTGTGTATGGTGTTATCATGTTTGTATAGTTCCTTTGTCACTGATATCCATATTGAACTAGAGGCATGGAGTAGTCATCCTCATTATTATTCAATCTTGTTTCTTGAACCAGAGCAGACTGCATGAGATATATGTAAGCTCAATAGCATGTATTGACTAACACACATATGTCCATACTTTTCTCAATCTCACTAATAAAGAGGACTTGGATATCATTCTCCTATAGGAGGGACAAATCCCATATCAATCACTCACAGTCATACCCCATGTGTCAAAGTCACCCAATCATCACCGTTATAACAACCCATGTTTTAGGACTACGTTTGATGATGTCAAAGTGTACCCAACCATATGTGATGAGTGTAGTGATTTTAGGTCTAAGAACCACAACCACCACCATCACTGTGAGAGCTGATTATGACTTCCATGATGATGGCTTCCATGTGTCAGTCTCATGGTGGGTCTGTCCGATACACTATTTTCTAACATGTATCTGTGTGCTTGGTTTGATATTAGCATATCATGACTAATGAGATTTAGTCATCAACCAACTCACACTTTGATCATATGTGTTATTGTTGTCTATCTACCTTCCACAATAACAATCGATCAGGGACATAAATGAGAGTGAATATACTCTTAACATCCGTATGATCTCATTCTTCGAAGTCACATTTGTGAAGACATATGTCATTGAGTAATATCATTCTCTATACATTTATTATGTAATTCATTATCTCATAACTGAATATACAAAATAAATTGGAAGCTTGCCTTTATTATTATCAAATCAGGTATCTAATTCCATATCCCAATCATCACATGATTGGCTCTCTAGGCATAAATACCAATACTCTAGACATGCATGTAACAAAGGGTGATAAAAACAAGGTAGTGTAGCGACGACTTACGTCCGCTACACCCTTTCATCGAAGCAAAACACCAAGGTATCAGCTGCAAAACAAAGCCAACCAAGGTATAGGTCGCAACACATCAAAACATGTCAACTAAGATCAAGAACAAAAGGGCATCAGTCAAAGAACTCTCAAGAATACAAAACACATGGTCGCTAACTCAAGGAACACAACATGGTCGACACCACCAGCCATGCAAACCCATGCAAACCCTAGCTCCACACACATGATGCCACCTCATCAACCAAGGTCCAACAAGGCACCCCTAAGCATCTTCTCTCTCTCATGATGCTAAGGCACAAGAGGAACACCCAAAATGTGACAAATTACAAGATAAACACTCATCATGGTAAATTGCAACTTGGTCCAAAGCAAGCAAACATATAGCATAGCTAGCTCAACATCAACCAAACTGGACCAAATTGAAAACATAAGCATGTCACATGTTATTAAGGTGCATCACATGATTAGATTAAGGTTTAAGCATCTCATTAAGCAAATCAAGCAAGATCAAACACTAAGCTAGGTTAGAGGTCTGACAACCATAAACCCCTAACAAAGATTTTTCCCCCGAAATCCTATGCAAAAAGAGACAGATACTTCCTACGCATCTCATCCTCCAACTCCCATGTGGATTCCTCTAAGCCATGGTGATGCCACAAAATGTTAACCAAAACAATGTCCTTCTTCTTCAACTTCTTCACCCTCCTACCTAAGATCAAAACATGACCCTCCATGTATGACACATCCTCTTCCAACTCCACCTCAATAGGTTGCAACACAAACTAAATGTCAGGGTGACACTTCCTCAACGTCAAAATGTGGAACACCAGATGCAACTTGTGAAACTCAGGTGGAAACTTCCTACTTATAATCCACCTTCCCAACACGTGCCACCACAGGGTAAGGTCCCATATAATTGGGGGGGGGGCAACTTACCCTTCTTCCCAAACCTCTGCATGCCTTTCCAAGGAGAGACCTTGATATACACCTTATCTCCTACTTAGAACTCCAAAGGCCTTCAACGATTACTAACATAAGAGTTTTGTCTATCTTAGGATGCCTTCAGCTACTGTTGTATCATCTTAATCTTCTCTATCATCTATTATACAAGATCAAGACCCAAAAGCTAATATTCACTAGTCTCATACCAACACAATGGAGACCTAAAACATCTCCCATACAAAACTATGTACGGTGCCATGCCGATGCTCCTTTGATAGCTATTATTGTAAGCAAACTCTATAAAAATGAGATGTACATTTCAACTACCAAAAATCTATAGAGCATAGGCTCTCAATAGGACTTCCAAGGTATGTATAGTCCTCTCAGACTGTCCATCCATCTGTGGGTGAAACATTGTATTAAACCTCAACTGTGTACCCATGGCTATGTGTAAATGCTTCCAAAAGCAACTAGTAAATTGAGGACCTATGTCAGACACTATTGTCATTGGGATACCGTGCAAAATACTATCTCATCAACATACACTTGTGCCAACTTCTCAGATGTATGTGTTGCTTTTACTGGGAGGAAGTGTGCTGATTTGGTCAACCTATCAACCATCACATATGGAATCATGACCTTTGACTGTACTAGGAAGCCCAACTATAAAATCCATTATGATATGATCCCATTTCCACGACAATATAGGTAACAGTTGCAAAGTACCTGTAGAGTTTTTGATGCTTTGCCTCAACATTCTGACACACAGAACACTTCGCCACAAACTCAACCACATCATGCTTCAAGCCAGGCCATCAATACATATCTTTCATATGATGGTACATCTTGATACTGCCTGGATGCATTGCTCACATCAAAGAGTGAGCATCTTCCAGAACCAACTTCCTTAGATTATCGGCATCAAGAACCACTAATCTACCGTGGTAACACACATTCACATCATCTAACTTGTGGAAGCCATCACACTTTTCACTGCCAAACTCTGCTAGGATCTGTTGCATCACACTATCACTACGTTGTGCAACTCTAATATGCTGCCTCATCATATTCTTCATCTACAACTGAGCTAAAAAGCTTTCCAACAAGAAGACCTACAACTTCACATTCATCCATCGAAGAGACACCAACATGACTCAGTTGTATCACACCAAAGAACACAACTCAACTTAGTATCCACCACATGTGCCACAAAAGCCTCACAATCTTGCCTCATTAGCCTCTCTGTTGTCATTGCTGACACCAAGCACGTTAGAAGAATCTTCCTCTCTCCTTGGAAGACCCAAAAAACATCACCATCAAAGAACGTTGCCACCTTGGAACTACAGTTCAAGACCACCCGATACTTCTCCAAAGTATCCATTCTAAGGATCACATCAAATCCATGCATGTCAAGTGGTATAAGGTCCACTTGACTACTACATCCTGAGAAAGAAAGAATGCAGGATGGACACACTTCCCACAACTCGGCAGAACCAACCAAAGGGGGTTCTAAGTGGAGACTATCATATCTATGATTAACATGCAAAGAACAACTATCTATCACTTATCTAGTGATAAAAGAGTGTGTCACACCCGGGTCAACCAAAATAGATATAAAGCAGGAAGAAGACAAATTAGAATGAAATAACTCCATATGACCTATCACAACCCAAGGATTGACTACTCCTTTCACTTGACTCGTAGCATAGAATTGAGTCATTTACTGTTGTCGTGCCCACCCTCTACTGTCTTGCCCAGACAAACCAACATGTGATGCTTGACCGCATCCTCTGCCACTGCCACTACTGAGTTGTCACTACTCTGACCCCTGATGACTCTATCTCGGTTGTTGCATCATCTCCTCATCCTTCACTGGGCAAAACGGCCTCAAATGTCCCTATTGTCCACACCTATAATAGGTCCTTGTGTCAAACTGCAGCCTAGATGACCCTGTCATTGATACTACACCGCATTGTGAGCTCCAGTTGGTGAAAAACTATGACCACTGCCCTTGCTTGGCAACCACTAAGACTGAACAACTGAACTCTATTATGATTGAGGTGATGAGAACCTAGACTTCTTAAAGCCTTTAGAAGACAGTCCCTGATACTATGCCAATCTATTCTTGGTGTTTGCCTCACACTTCTCTACAACTAATCATTCTATCCACCTCACAAACTCTACAAATGCGGCAAACCACTCCCTATTATCTAAAGTGACATCATCTTTGTCAACTCAAAGCTCAAACTTTTCTAAAAACCATTGATCCTCTCCTTATATATCGCATCCATATGAAAGCAAAACTTAGAAGTTCCATGAACTAGGCCTCATACTCGTTGATGTTCATAGATCCCTGCCAAATCTTCTCGAACTGAGAGATCTTCTTGTCCAGGTATGTCTCCGAGAAGTATCAACTCACAAAATCCTGCCAAAACTCTTCCCAACTAATCACCACACCATGCGTCTTTTCCTCCTTAATGGTTCACCAATGGCCAACACTGCCCTTCAACAGGTACACTGCATGTTTAACCTTATTCTCTTCTAAGATGTTGAGGATCTTGAAGGCCTTCTCCAGCTGCCATCCACATATATGCATTTGTAGGACCTATCATACCATCTTACTCTATCACCCTCACATGCCTTAACCTCTCAAAGGTCTTCCCAAAACCTTGGGATTGTGCATTGGGGACAACTTCCCTTGCTTGGGGCACGTACATTCTATCCACCATATGCATCATAATGGCCATGAACTGTCCAAACATGGATTGGAAAGAGGGATTGACCACAATTGTTGGGTCGAACTGAGGCACCTCAAGCCCTCCATCTACTCTTATCTGCCTCCTTGCACCACCTCTTGGTGCAACCCTAATTTGGTTTGCTTTGTTGATCTTAACCCTAATTTAAGTCTTGTTTTTCTTCTCTGGCTCTGGGGATCGTGGTCGCGACCTAGGGCTCCTGCTCGGGGGAGAGGGATGACATCTTCTTACCTTCTCCCCCAGGGAAACCCCTCATTGCTCTCTCTATATCTCTCCCTCCTTCATTCCCTTCCCTACCCTCTCTACGGTCGTGGGGTTCCCCTGTATTGGGCTTCATCATGTCTAGACTGGGCGGTGGGTGGCTTGGTTTTGGACCATGCAGTGGGGTTGTGAGGAGTTCTCTCCACATGGTGACAGCTTCTGGTTTGACCATTGTGTTGGCACTGGGCTAGGCATCCTCACTCTAGGGCTATTTTGGGCGACTGGACAGATTAGGGGGCTTGCCCCTTTCGGCTTCACATTTTTTTTCTACTTTCTATCTTTTGTTTTGTGTGTTCTCTACTTGTCAATATGGTGCTTCTTGGCTACCTTGTTGTAAGATTGGTTGGGTATTGGGTGGTTCAAGGTCAGGGTTGTGTCATGTGCCCTCCACTTTCAATGATCAAGAGTTGTCCGCCTTACCCCTTATAAAGACCCTGACCCATGTTTTGGGATAACCCTATTTATTTTGCTTGAGTATGTTGCTTATCTCCTTGCTCTAATCATCTGAGATGAAATTCGGACATGTTGGAAGCTTGAGCTCCTTGTTTGAGCTTGTTTGGTTGATGCTTGTGTTTTGTGGAGGGGTTTTGGTACAAATTGCAATTAATCCAGAGTAGGGGTTGATGTGTAAATTTTCCACCTCTAGAGTGTACCTTCTCTCTCTTAACATAATCTAGAGGAAAGAGATATATGAGCATCTTGTTTGGACCTAGTTTGTGTGGTGACATCCTTGGTGATGTTTTCAGCACATGTTTGAGGTGTGCCTTGCACCTAGAAGTGTCGTCTTGGGCTTGAGAGCCTTAGAGAGGCCCTGTATCAGTTTGTGGGTATCCTAAGGGTTATCCTATCAGTTTGTGGTTGTCTTGAGGGACATCTTATAAGTTTTGTGGTGTCTACAGGTTCACCATATCAATTTGTGGTACCTAGGGTTTACCCTTATCGATTTGTGAAGAAGGTAGATGTGTGTATCGGCCTTGATCATCATAGGTGACCTAGTGGGTGATACATCGATCTTATCACCTCATTTGCATGGTGTTGCATGTGGCTCCATCTTGTGGAAAAGTGACACCTAGGGTTCTAAGGTGGTGACACCTTCTCCTTGCCATCTCTTTCATCCCTCTTGTATATATACCTCTTTCTCTCAATGCAAGAGAACCCTTTTGGTTATCCTTGCATTCCCTCTTTGGTGGATGACCTTGATCTAGAGGAGTCTCTCCCTTGGAGCTTGGAGGACGAGTCCCATGCTTGTGGTGCTCTCTTCATCCTCTACCTTGGTAAGCCATGATCCTTAGCTTCATTTCTCTCTTTCTTTCTTCTTCTCAGTCATGGACCTTGGTTACTTTCTTTTCCCTCTCATGCTCTCTTAACCTTGGTTCCATATTCTCTCTTAGAGGTATTGTGGTGATCAAGCTTGGAAGATCTTCTTCTACCTTGAACATGTGAAGCGTGGAGCTTGGTGGTTATCCTTGAGGTGGGTTATGTAACTCTAAATCCTCTTTGTTATTATCACCATTTACTTACTATCTTGTTCTTTATCTTTGGTTTGTTATCCCTATTTGTTAGCATTTCCCTCTTAGTAATTTTAAGTGATGTTTTGAAGAAAGGAATCTTGATTAGTTTTCTGCTCATGTGTTGCACTTCTTTTGCCTTGCTTGTAACTCTGTTATAAGGTTGAAGATAAGTGGGCTAATATGCATGTTTAGGCCGATATACTATGGGTGGCCATCACAATCTATGATGCCACTGACCGTCACGACTATGATTGGTCATCATGACCTTGTTAAGGTCTAGGTTGACACCTTTTATTGGATGGTCATCACATCCTTGGGGAGGCCTGGGTCGACACACCTTGGTAACATTTAGGTCGTCATGCCTTATGCATGAGTAAACGGATATGAGAAAAAATGTTACATGTTGCTTAGAGAAGTGTTGCCCAATACATATTGATTTCCGTCACACCATGTGATGATGTTGCCTAACGGGTTGGGTTGTCCGACACCCCCTCCTTAGATGTTGCTTCCTGATACCCTCATGATGATAAACTGATACACATCTTGAGTAGGTATCCTGATGACATGTTTGCTCACCTAACACGTCCTAAACTGATACCCTACCTTGGAGTGGCTTCCCGACACACCTAGGGTTAACCCGATACCCTATGTTGTAACCCTAATCGATACCTTGTGATGGTGTTTATGATACAACATGTTGATGCTTGGGTCACGTAATATGATGTGCTACTCTATGGGGTAGCCGTATGAATGATGTTGAAAGTTATATTTCTATACCTCGTAACATGTGTTATAATGATGATGGAAGTCATGATATAAGGATGGTTGTTGGTCCAACCTTGTAAACCCTAATCAAGTACAGGAAACTCTGACCCTAATAAACATAATGAAACATGTATGGCATGAGTCCTATGATATGATGGTGTCGATGATGTATTTCTTTCTTGTTATCAGTTTCTAACCATGCAGGTGATACCAGTTGATGTACATAGACAGGTATGAGCTATGGTGGCTATGATATATTTGAATGGGCCTTGTGAGGCATAAAGTGTTGTTGACATTCTTGAAAGATAAGGTAAATGGTCTTATGACCTAATGATGTCTTATTGCCTTGCATGAGATGATTTCCTTAGTTATGTGAGGAGGGGTTGTCATTCCAACATATGTGGTCCTTGTGATGGACACAAGTTGAAAGACATACATAAAGTTATGATGAGGTCCTTTTGTGATTCAGTATGTAGATTTTGTTAGAGGCTGTGCATTGTAACTTGATTTTTTTAGAGGCTAGTGATGTGTCATTCCTTGTTTATGTAGATTTTGTTTAGAGGTTGTACATCGTAACTTGATTGATGCTAAAAGGTGTTTAAATAACCTAATTAATCAAGTGGAACATAATCTTGTAGCTTTCTTTGTGCCATAGATCCATTCAGTGTCATCATTTACTAAATGGTGAAACGATTTTAACTCAGAGTGCATATTTTTGAGTATGTGGGGTACAAGTCGAGTACTTCCTTGTATCCTTAACTATAGTATGTGTGACATGACCATGCGTGAATCGATCTCATTGTGTTGTCGATGGCCATGCTTGAGCCACTTATTCTTGTTAGAACAGCCATGCATGAGCCTGTTCTTCTAACATCATACCTATACCAAGGTGGGCTAGTTATGATTATATATGTGGATGGCCATGTGTGAGCCAATCCCTAAATTTGACAATATGTCATTGTTGTAGTTGATTGATATGTCTCTGTGGTGTTTTCTCTTGTGTTGACCAAGAGGTGGTGAGGTTTCAGGTTCTGGCTCTTCCATTAGACCTTGTATGGCACCAATTTTGACTTATCTAGCGGTCGGTGGGATTTGGGTGGTACGACTCAAGTCCTCGGGGCATAATAAAATGTGTAATCAGCCATGTAGTGTAATTATATAGGATCATATATAGAAATAATGGATGAGGCCTTGCTTGATCTTTATACAATGTTGTTGATAGGAATTATACATGTTCTTCGTATTCCTTTTAAACTATTAAGATGTTTCATAATTGAACAATAATTGCTCTTCCTATTATTGATCATTACCTACTTCACTTAGTTGTAATAATAGAGTTGTTAAGGAGTCATATCTCCCACTTAGATTTGGAATCTCACCCTGTGGGTTTCCCACACCCTTTTTAGTTGGATGAGCGTGAAGAAGTAGAGGTCGTGTCACAGAGATTGAGGAGCAGTAGGAGGACATGTAGCTGACGAGGTTGGAAGTGAAGTTGGATGTCTTTTGTTTATAGAGTCCTAGAGTCGTCCATGTACACTTGGGTCTTTGGGAATGTTTTGTAGGTCTTTTGTGAACATGCTTTCTTTATGTGGCTGGATTGTATACCTGTTATGTACATATGTGGTGGAATCATGTATATATGTTCAGGAACATGTTCTCTAGTAATAGGATGATATCATGCCTTGTATATGCTTTGAGGCATGAAAGGACTTATGTGTAAAGGTTCTTGATTTTTGGTAGTTTTATGAAATGGTTTTAATTTATAGTGTTTTCTAATAATCTACTTGTTGATCTCTCTTTCACGGTTTTGTTTTGAGTAATCTCGCTCTGTGTGACTGTGGGTGTCACAATCGGTGGCATCAAAGCTTTAGGTTTGCTAAGTCTATAGGGACCTAGGACTAGGGTTTGTGTCTATTCTAGTATCCTCCAATCTATCTTATAGTCACTTCTTCTTATGCAAAAGAAGAAGAAGAGAAAGCTTAAAGATTTCTGGAGAACGCGAAGAACATGCTATCGGGAGTAGTGTTGCAGCACTAGGTGGTGGTGTAAGGAGCCAGGCATGAGAAGATCAGGTGCCTGAAGTCCCCCAGGCTGACCCAGCCATGATAGAAAATCTTGTCTTTCGATTGCTTTTTGGGCAGTTTATGGCAAAGACTCATATGGCAGATAGGATGCCTGCACCTTAGCCTAGGAAATCGGTTCCCCATACTGAATATTTGGGCACTGGGAAGACTTTCGAGCGGATTTTCCATGTTGGAGTGGTTGAGTATGCTGGGATAGATGACCCGACGGATGAGGATTGATGGCTGATAGAGCATGAGAAGGCTTTCAAGATCTTGAGTATCCCTGAAGAGGATAAGGTGAAGCACACAGTGTACCTTCTCAAAGGGAGTGTTGGCCATTGATGGGCCATAGAGGGGGAGAAGAGATCAGGTGTTGTGTTTGGTTGAGAGGAGTTCTAACGTGAGTTTGTTAGTCAGTACTTTCCTCAAACATATCTTGATGAGAAGATTAGTCAGTTCGAGAGGATTTGATAGGGATCCATGACAATCAATGAGTATGAAGCAAGGTTTAAGGAGTTGTTGAGGTTTTGTCCTCACATGGATGCCACAAAGGATGAGAAGATTTGTCATTTTGAGAACGGGTTGAATGTTGAGTTGCCTACCCCAACTACTGCTTTGGAGAATCGAGAGAGGTTTTCTGTGTTTGTGAAGTCTATTTGTACGATCAAGTGGTATGTGAAGGAAAAGAGAGAGGAAAGTAACAAGAAGAGGTATGCACAATCTTAGGGGCGTTCATCAGGAGGCTTTAAGAAGCTGAGGTTTTCTACACTGCCAGCATTACAGAGGTTTAGTGCTTTGACACAGTGGTCACCAAGTAAGGGAAGAGGCCATAGTTTTCTGCCCACAGGAGCCCAGAGTGTTGCATCAACATCAGTGATAGGACCACCTAGACCTTAGTATGAGAATAGGATGTGTTATAAGTGCAGACAAGTTGGCCATACCAAACTGTTATGTCTAGTAAAAGATGATGAAGTGACCCATCAACCAAGGCAGAACCAACAAGGCTCGTAGAGATAGCAACACAGTAGTGTAGGAGGATGAGGACGTGGCCAAGCATCACAGGCCAGATTATCAGCTCAGGGAAGCAGAGGATGGGGGGGGACAACAAGAAATGGCTAGATTCTATGCTATGAGTCAGCCGGAGGCAGTGGTCAACATGTGAGTGGTGGCATGTCAGATGGAGTTATTTCATTCTAATTTATCTTCTTCTTGCTTTATATCTATTTTGGTTGATCTGGGTGCAACACACTCTTTTATCACAAGTGAAGTGCTTAGTAGTTGTCATTTTCATGTTAGTCATAAGAAGAATAGTTTGTTATTAGAAACCCCATTGGTCAATTCTGTAGTGTTGCAGAATGTGTGTCCTTCCTATGTTCTTTTCTTTTTAGGACACAACATTCAAGTGGATCTCATACCACTTGACATGCATGGATTTGATGTGATCTTTGGAATGGATACCCTGGAGAAGTATAGAGTGGTCTTGGATTGTAGTTCTAATCAAGTGACGTTAGTGAATGGTAGTGAGATGTCGATCTTTCAAGGAGATAGGGTTGTGAGGCATTTTCCGACGTCTCTGGTATCAACTATGGTAGCAAGGAAGCTTCTAAGATAGGGTTGTGAGGCATTTTTGGCACACATAATGGATACTGAGGCAAGGAGTCCTAGTATTCATGAGGTGACAATTGTTAGAGAGTTTGAGGATGTGTTTCCTGAGAAGTTTCTAGGTGTTCCCCCACCCTGAGAGATTGATTTTGAGATCAATCTGGTTCTCGGTACGCAACTGATAGCTCAGACATCATATAGGACGACACCAACAGATATGGAAGAGTTGAAGAGGCAATTACAAGAACCTCTTGAAAAAGGTTTCATCAGGCTGAGTATTTCACCTTGGGGTGCTCCAGTGTTGTTTGTGAAGAAGAAGGATGGGTCTATGAGGTTGTGCATAGACTACAAATAGGTGAACAAGGTAACGATAAAGAATAAGTATCCTTTGCTGAGGATAGATGACATGTTTGATCAATTGTGTGGTGTGAAAGTGTTCTCAAAGATAGATATGTGATCAGGATATCACCAATTGAGGATCAAGGAGGATGACATACCTAAGTCAACTTTTAAGATGAGGTATGGTCACTACGAGTTTGTGGTTATGCCATTTGGGCTAACCAATGCACTAGCAATGTTTATCAATTTGATGAATAGGGTGTTCTAACAGTTCCTTGATCAGTTTGTGGTGGTCTTCATAGATGAAATTTTGATGTATAGTCAGGGGAGTCAGCAACATGAACATCATATTTGTTAGGCATTGACAATGTTGAGACAGCACCAGCTCTATGCCAAGTTTAGCAAGTGTGAGTTCATTTTGAAGGGGGTACCTTTCTTGGGGCATGTTATATATACCAAAGGAGTATGCGTGGATCTAAAGAAGGTGGAGTCTGTGACAGAGTGGGAGCAGCCGAAGACACCGATAGAAGTACACAATTTTCTAGGTTGGCATGCTATTACAGGAGGTTCATCAAGGACTTCAGTGCTATCACCTTACCCCTAACTAAGTTAACAAGGAAGGATGTGCCATTCGTTTTGGATGACCGATGTCAACATGCTTTTTATACATTGAAGGAAAAGTTGACAAGTGCACCGGTTCTAGTTTTTCCTAATCTAGAATAAGGATACATCATCTTTTCCGATGCATCCAAGAATGGTCAGGGATGTGTGTTGATGCAAGACAAGCAAGTGGTCTCTCTTGCTTCTCGACTGCTTAAGAAACATGAGGAGAATTACTTGACCCATGATCTGGAGTTAGCAGCAGTAGTCCATGCTTTGAAGATTTGGAGGCACTACCTGTATGGAGAGTTGTCATATCTTCACAGATCACAAGAACCTAAAGTACATCTTTTCTCAACAGGAGTTGGCAGTGTCGTTGGATGGATTTGATCAAAGACTACGACTGCATGATTGATTATCATTCACGAAAGGCAAATGTCCTGGAAGACGCTTGAGCAAGAAGTCTTCATCCTCATCCATGGGTAAAGTCCAGTTGAGTTCTTTGATGTTCCACAAGTGAGAAATGTTGGTCTTCTTGCGTTAGATGAATGTCAACTTGGAAGTCTCCTTGTTAGTAGGATTTTTGGCACAGTTACAAGTGAAGCCTATGCTGAGACAGAAGATCAGAGAGGCGCAACAAAAGGATGTTATGGTATAGCATATTAGATCAGAGTTTGGTAGTGATAAGTGTGATGACTTCCAAGAGTGGGATGATGGGACAGTTTGTTATCATGACAGGATAGTGGTTCTTGATGTTGATAACCTAAGGAAGATGGTGCTGGAGGAGGCTCATTCATCCATATATGCTATGCACCCAGGTAGTACTAAGATGTACCACAATCTGAAGGATATGTATTGGTGGCCATGCTTGAAGAAAGATGTAGCTGAGTTCATTGCAATATGTGCGGTATGTCAACAAGTCAAAGCTGAGCATCAGAAGCCTGCATGATCATTGCAACTCTTGTCTATACCTCATGGGAAATGGGATCATGTAATTACGGAATTTGCAGTTGGTTTGCCTAGGACAGCCAAAGGTTATGCTTTCATTTGGGTGATCGTTGACAGGTTGACCAAGTTAGCACGTTTCCTTCCCATGAAAATGACATTCACAGTAGAAAATCTTGCCCAGATCTATAAGGATGAGATAGTGCATTTTCACGGTGTTCCAGCTACTATCATGACTGATAGAGGTCCTCAATTCATGAGTCACTTTTGGGAGTGACTTTACACAGATTTGGGTAGGCAATTGAAGTTCAACACTTCTTTCCACCCGCAGACATATGGTCAATCTAAAAGGACCATTCAAACCTTGGAGGATCTCCTGAGGGCTTGTGTGATTCAATTTTTAGGAAGTTGGGATATACACCTCAATTTGATAGAGTTCACCTACAACAACAACTATTAGAGTAGTATTGATATGGAACCTTTTAAGGCGTTGTATGGGAGACGTTGTAGATCTCAGTTGTGTTGGTATGAGACAGGTGTCTATCAGCTTCTTGGTACTAAGCTTATGCAACAGATGACAATGAAGATCAAAGTGATACATCAATAGTTAAAAGCAGCATAGGACAGACAAAAGTCTTATGTAGACAATCGACATAGATCCTTGGAGTTCCAAGTGGGAGACAAGGCATATCTGAAGGTCTCTCCTTGTAAGGGTGTTCATAGGTTTGGGAAGAAGGGAAAGTTGGCATCCAGGTATATGGGACCTTACCCAATGATGGCACGTGTTGGGAAGGTGGCTTACCAGTTGGAGTTGCCACTTGCATTGCACAAGTTGCATCCAGTGTTTCATGTCAGTATGTTGATAAAGTGTCTTCCAGATACAGAGTTGGTGTTGCAGCCTGTGGAGGTGGAGCTTGATGAGGATGTGACCTATGTGGAGGGTCTGGTGTTGATCCTTGATTGGAGAGTGAAGAAGCTAAAGAGTAAGGACCTTGTACTTGTGAAGGTTCTTTGGCATCATCGTGGTGTTGAGGAAGCCACGTGGGAGCTCAAAAAAGAGATGAGGAGAAAGTATCCCTCCCTTTTCTCTTAGGATTTCAGGTATGAACTCCCTGTTAGGGGTTTATGGATTGTAAAGACCTGACCCATGTTTTGGAATAACCCTATTTGTTTTTCTTAAATATGTTGCTTAGCTCCTTGCTCTAATCATCTGAGATGTAATTAGGGCATGTTGGCAGCTTGAGTTCCTTGTTTGAGCTTGTTCGGTTGATGCTTGTGCTTTGTGGAGAGGTTTTGGTACAAATTACGATTGACTCAGAGTAGGGGTTTATGTGCAATATTTCCACCTTTAGAGTGTTCCTTATCTCTCTTAACATCATCTATAGGAGAGAGATGTGCATCTTGTTTGGACCTTGGTTGTGTGGTGACATCCTTGGTGATGTTTTGGGCACATGTTTGAGGTGTGCCTTGCACCTAGAAGTGTTGTCTCGGGCTTGAGAGCCTTGGAGAGGCCCTGTATTGATTTGTGCGTGTCTTGAGGGACATCCTATCAATTTGTGGGTGTCTTGAGGGACATCCTATCAGTTTTGTGGTGTCTAGAGGTGCATCATATTGGTTTGTGGTACCTAGGGTTTACCATTACCGGTTTGTGAAGAGGGTAGATGTGTGTTGGAGATGTTGTGTTGATCAAGCTTGGAAGATCTTCTTGGTACCATATTCTCTACCCGCTTCACAAACCGGTGTTGATCGAGCTTGGAAGATCTTCTCTTGGAGATCTTCTCTGAGTTAAAAAATATGTACAACATCTTGGAGATGTTGTGTTGATCAAGCTTGGAAGATCTTCTCTGAGTTAAAAAATATGTACTCTCTTGGAGATGTTGTGTTGATCAAGCTTGGAAGATCTTCTTCTACCTTGAGCTCGTGAAGCTTGGAGCTTGGTTGTGATCCTTGAGGCAGGTTATATAACTCTAAACCCTCTTTGTTGTTATCATCCTTTACTTGCTATCTTGTTCATTATCTTTGAATTTTTATCCCTATTTGTTAGTACTTCGTTCTTGGTAGTTTTAAGTGTTGTTTTGAAGAAAGAAATCTTGCTTAGTTTTATGCTCATGTGTTGCACTTCATTCGCCTTGCTTGTAATGTTGTTCTAAGGTTGAAGATGAGTGGGCTGATATGCATGTTTAGGCCGATATGGTATGGGTGTCCATCATGATCTGTGATGCCACTAATCATCATAACTATGACCGCTCGTCACGACCTTGGCAAGATCTAGGTCAACACCTTTTGTTGGATGGTCATCACATCCTTCAGGAGGCATGGGTCGACACGCCTTGGTAACATTTAGGTCATCATGCCTTATGCATGAGTAAATTGATATGAGAACAAATGTTATGTGTTGCTTGGAGAAGTGTTGCCTGATACCTGATGATGTTTGTCACACCATGTGATGATGTTGCCTGACGTGTTGGGTTGGCTGACACCCCCTCCTTAGCTGTTGCTTCCCGATACCCTCATGATGATAAACTGATACACATCTTGAGTAGGTAGCCTAATGCCATGTTTGCTCACCTAACACATCCTAAATTGATACCCTACCTTGGAGTGACTGTCTGACACACCTAGGGTTAACCTGTTGTAACCCTAATCGATACCTTGTGATGGTGTTTATGATACAACATGTTGATTCTTGGGTCACATGATATGATGTGCTACTCTATGGGGTAGTTGTATGAATGATGTTGAAAGTTATATTTCTATACCTCATAACATGTGTTATAATGATGATAAAAATAATGATGTAAGGGTGGTTGTTGATCCAACCTTGTAAACCCTAATCAAGTACAGGAAACCCTAACCCTGATAAACATAATGAAACATGTATAACATGAGTCCTATGAGATGATGGTGTTGATGATGTATTGTTTTCTTGTTACCAGTTTCTAACCATCCAGGTAATACCAATTGATGTACATAGCCAGGTATGAGCTATGGTGGTTATGATCTGTTTGAATGGGCCTTGTGAGGCATAAATTGTTGTTGACATTCTTGAAAGATAAGGTAAATGGTCTTATGACCTAATGATGGCTTATTGCCTTACATAAGATGATTTCCTCAGTGATGAGAGGAGGGGTTGTCACCCCAAGATATGTGGTCATTGTGATGGACATAGGTTGAAAGATAGACATAAAATGATGATGAGGTCCTTATGTGATTCAGTATGAGCTGGTGATGTGTCATGCCTTATTTATGTACATTTTTTTTAGAGGTTGTACATTGTAACTTGATTGATGTTGAACGATGTTTAAATAACCTAATTAATCAAGTGGAACTTAATCTTGTAGCTTGCCCTGTGCCATAGATCCATTTAGTGTCAACATTTGTTGAATGGTGAAATGAGTTTAACTCAGAGCACATATTTTTTAATGTTTGGGATACAAGTCGAGTACTTCCTTGTATCCTTAACTACATGATGCATGAGATGAGCATGTGTGATTCGATCACATTGTGGTGTGGATGGCCATGTGTGAGCCACTCCTTCTTATTAGAGAGCTCATGTGTGACCCTATTCTTCTAGCGTTGTACCAGTACCTATGTGGGCTAGCTATGATTATATATGTGGATGCCCATTTGTAAGCCAATCCCTAAATTTGACTATATGTCATTGTTGCAGTTGATAGATATATCTCTACGGTGTTTTCTCTTGTGCTGACCAAGAGATGGTGAGGTCGTGGATTATGACTCTTCCATTAGACCTTGTATGGCATTAATTTTGACTTATCAAGTGGCTGGTGGGATTTGGGTGGTACAACTCTAATCCTCGAGGCATAATAAAATGCATAATTAGCCGTGTAGTGTAATTATATAGGATCAAATACGGAAACATTGGATGAGGCCTTGCTTGATCTTTATACAATGTTGTTGGTAGGAATTATACATGTTCTTCATATTCCTTTTAAACTATTAAGATGTTTCATAATTCAACATCAATTGCTCTTCTTGTTATTGATCATTACCTACTTCACTTAGTTGTAACTTTATTGTTGCTTTGTTTATCTTATCTGTGATAATAAAAGAGTTGGTGGGGAGTTATATCTCCTGCTGAGATTTGGAATCTCACCCCATGGGTTTCCTACACCCTTTTTAGGTGTACAAGCATGAAGAGGAAGAGGTCATGTAGTGGAGGTTGAGGAGCAGTAGGAGGACCAGTAGCTGACGAGTTTGGAAGTGTTGTTGGATGTCTTTTGTTGATAGAGTCCTAGAGTCGTCCATGTACACTCGAGGTCTTTGGGAACGTTTTGTAGGTGGTTTGTGAACATGCTTTCTTTATTTGGCTGGCTTGTATACCTATTATATACATATGTGGTGGAATCATGTATATATGTTCTGGATCAGGTTCTTTGGTAACAGGTTGATATCATGCCTTGTATATGCTTTGAGGCATGAAATGACTTATGTGTAAAGGTTCTTGATTTTTGGTAGTTTTATGAAATGGTTTTGACTTATAGTGATTTCTAATAATATGCTTGTTGATCTCTCTTCCGAGGTTTTGTTTTGAATAATCTCGCTTTGTACGGCACGGGGCATCACACCTCTTTTTGTTGTTGCCGATATAGGGTTTTCCCCTATTTTGTTATGGCTCTAGTCTACTCAAGAGCACATCGTGAAGACTACCTACTACTGGGGAAAGTTTCTTTGGCTTATACTATGGCATTCATTCTAATGGAATGGGTGATGGAGACTAAGATCCTTTTGGGGCAAACTATCTTCAAGACGTCGATCAAGACTGATGATGGACTCCATCAAAAAGCCACTAGCATGATTACTACTAGGATCATGTGCAAAAGTGTCCCCTATATCCCCATCTTTGGCCTCAGTTGTACCTCTGGTCTTAGTCCCTTATGTTGTTATTATATGTCTTTGTAGATGTCATTTGGCTTTCATCAATATAATTCCTCCTATTTTACCTTAAAAAATCAAATTTAATTGCAGGGTGATAATGCTTAGTTTCTTGAGTAATTAGCATGATGATGGAGTAATCTCTCTCTACTAATGTTGTAACTCTAATTTGTTGTTAGATGAGCATCATAGATAAATAAATGTTTATTTTAGCACTTATTTATCACATGTATGTATGATGTTGAGCCTTATTGAGGCATGGAGAGATAATGATGATCTTAGAGCAGATGATATGATATCTCTATGAACTTGAGTATGGTGTTGTGCCCTAATTGAGGATATATCCTCTATGTGGTGTGAGAAGGGATTGGTATACCATGTGATGTGATAATGGTGATGGTCGCATGAGTGGCAATGAACAATACCATGTGGTGATGTGACAAGTTTTATGTTTAATATGTTTTATATCTTCTGAAGTTGCACTCTACCTATGTTTTGTAGAATTATTTTAGGGGTTTCTTGTAACTTTATTGATGCAATAAAAGACACCCAATTTTCTTTAACTAATCCAATGGAACCCTAATCATGTAGTCGCCCTGGCCATAGATCCATTTTAGTGTCAGGACCATTGGATGGTGAAACGAGTATTCCTAAGGGAAAGTAGAAGCACATATTGTTGAGTATGTGAGGTGCAAGTGACTATGTGTCCTTGTCATCTTAATCCCAGGTGTATGGAGGATGTCTGTGGTTATGGCTCATTGTGAGAATGATTGTGGTCATGTCTCAAAGATTTATTTATGTGATATTTTGAGGACAACGATGGTTGTACCTTGATGGTAGGGTTCCATATACCCTGGTGTCTAGTGCCATGACCTATATACCAAGGTGGGCTAGGTATTTTGTAGTTGAATTTATATGTCACTGGGGCAGACTCGTACTGAGCGAGGGAAGAGAAGATCTTAGGAATTCGGCTCTCTAAGATCTTGTATGGCCCTGATTTCAAATTAGCAGTGATTAGTTGGAATTGAGTGGTATACCTCAATTCCTTAGGGCATTAATAAAATATGTAATACAACTGTGTAGTATATTTGCTTAGGGTTAAACACACTTCACATTGAATGTTAAATGCTTGCCATGTTTCTTATATTGTTCAGTAGGTGATAAACTTACACATTCTTCATATTCCTTCTAATCATGTACAATGCCATGCTTATCTATTTTAGTTTCTTAACTTGTGTAATCATTTAAATGATTCACTTAGCTTAATCTACTCATCTTGTTTAATAATGATATTTTTTGTAACAATAACTATTGGTTGAGAGTTATATCTCTCACTGGGACATGGGTCTCACATCCTAGGTTACCACATATTTTTAGGTGGTTGTCAGCGGCGTGGTCAGGATCATGCCTTCAAGGAAGAGTATCTTCGAGATCAGTAGAAGCAAAAGGTAGTAAAGCTACTATTATCAATAGTAGAGTCCTAGTGTCGTCCATGTACTCTTAGTTCTAGAAGGGGATGTGTTTTGTAGATGTTTTTATAATTGATACATGGTTTTTGGTAGTATGACTTGTTTTTATATGGTATATACATGTGGAACAAGATCTTTTGTAACAAGTTATGGCCTCAGTCATGGAACAGATGTATATACATGGTTTGATATGTGATATGATACAAGTTGTTGGACCTTATTGTAATGTCTCCACTCAGAATTGTTATATGTAATCATTTTTATATACCACGTCTTGTAGTGTATGGTTAATTAGTAGTTGATAGTGCTCTTTTGTTTTGAGTAATCTTGTTTGTATGGAATTGGGTTGTCAGAGTTTTATTGAAGTATAAGAGGTATATGTTCGACGAGTCTACAGGGAAATAGGAACTAGATTTATGTTTGTTCTTATGTTATCCAACATATCTAATCTTATATTATTCTTATGCAGATATGTCTGGAGAAAGTGAAGAACATGTAGAGAGTAGCTATGTCACGCCAAGAGGTGGTGCTAGGAGGTAGGCACATGAAGACAGAGTGCCACTGACCAGGCTGATGTGTAAGACCCATGACCTAGCTTAGTGCTTGATCTTGCTTACTTTGCTTATATGAGATGCTTAAACCTTAATCTAATCATGTAATGCACCTTAATAACATGTTGCGTGCTTATATTTTTAGATTGATCCAATTTGGTTGATGTTGAGCTAGCTATGCTTTATGTTTTCTTATTTTGGTCCAAGGTGCAATTTACCCATCTTAAGGGTTTGTCTTCCAATTTGTCAGATGTTGGATGTGCCTCTTGTGCCTTAGCATCATGAGAGAGAGAATTATGCTTAGGGGCACCTTGTTGGACCTTGGTTGATGAGGTGGCATCATGTGTGTGGGGCTAGGGTTTGCATGGTTTTACATGGATGGTGGTGTCAACCATGTTGTGTTCCATGAGTGTAGTGACCATGTGTTTTGTATTCTTGAGAGTTCTTTGACTGGTGCCCTTTTTTTCTTGATCTCGGTTGACATGTTTTGATGTGTTGCAACCTATACCTTGGTTGGCTTTATGTTGTGGTCGGTATGTTAGTGTTTTGCTTCAACCGAAGGGTGTAACGGACGTAAGTGGTCACTACAGTACATTGTTTTTATCACCCATTGTTGCATGCATGTCTAGAGTGGTTGGGAAAAGTGTCCTTATTTGCTCTAATGTCTTGACACCTCATAATCTCTACCTCTCTCCTACCTTTGAGTATATATACCCTTCCTTTTACATGTAAGTATCTCTTTTAGCTCTCTTCTTTCTCTACTCTTGCTTGAGTTCGATCTTGAGCTTGGTGGTGCAAGTAGAGGTGTTGATCTTGGAGAAGGTGGTCATTGTCCTCTTGCATGTGGTGATCTAGGGCTTGATCAATCTTCCTTGTGGTGGTTCTTGGTGATCCCTGACCTTGGTAAGTTGTTATCTTTCTTTGATCTCATTTCCTTTAAACTATATCTCTTTCTCTCTTCTCTTAGGCATTAGACTATGTGTTACGATGGTGGCTATCTTGAGGAACTTCATTACATAGAGATCAAGACTATAGTTTGACCATGGTAGTACCTGAGTGAGATGAAGCTCTCCTATTTCTCTTTTCTTTCTCAGCCTATGGTTCTATCCTCTCTCTTTTGAGCTTCCTTTGACCTTGGTGTGTTTTTCTTCTCTTGAGGTGATCTTGTTTGGGCGTGGAGTTGGCTCAAGTTTGGTGTTTCCTTCTCTCTCTTGTTTCTTATGGCCTTGGAGTTGATCTTCACCTCAAGGGGGGTTATATAACTCTTTCCTCTACTATTGTTGCGCCTTTATCTTGGTTGTATGTAACTAATTAACCTCTAAAAGGTGATCTTAATTTGATAGATGATGTTATCCAGTTTTAGGGTTTAAGATTATTAAGTATTCTTGTATAGATAGCTCTTTCTCTTGACCCTAAATTCATGTACCTCAACATCTAAGTGGTGGTGGAGTTGTTATTTCTTACATGCATCTTGATTATTGGTTTTATCACCATGTTTATGTTTCGACCATCATATGTTAGAAGTAGGTTTTGGTTCTTATGTGCATGCGTGGGACATTGGTTTTCTCTCTTAGGATGGTCTCCTTGTTGATATTGATGATGATTGTTTCTAGGGTTTTGATGCTCATTCTTTCATGAGTTTTCATCTTGGTAACGCTTGAGTTCTTGATGTTAAGCTTTTGATCGGTTGACATGTTTGCTTGGTTTGTTGGGTTTGTTTTGATGATGTTGATGGTGTGCTAGGGTTCTGGTTTGGTCACCATAAACCTAACCCTAAGCCACTTTGGTCTCTACACCTAGTTTAGTTTGAGGTTGCTACATATGTATATACTCTTCTGTGGTTGCTACCTTTAGTTGACGATTGTGTTGCAGTCACAACAACCCTAACTCTAGTAAGGGTGGTCACTACATCTATGTCTTGAGGTCCTAACATCTATTTATGTTGGTTTGGTTGATACACTTGGTTTTGTTCTTGGATGGTCACAACAATGGTCAGTACATGGCTAAGAGCTAACCCTAATTCCTTGTGGTCGCTACACTATGGTGTAACCATATGGTCGCTACACATCATGATGTGTTACGATCGCAAGAGATGATGTTGATCATTATGGTCACTACCCTTTGTTGTTTACATGTTTGAGTAACAATGATAATGATGCTCAACCTTATATGCTCCAAGAATGTGGGAAGTGATGTACCTAGGGTTTAATGTAGAGTGTTGTGATGGAAACCCTAATCGGCTATCTATGGAAACCCTAACCCTAAATTATGAATATGATGTAATTGCTTATCTTGTTTGATGTGATTAGCATGTAATGATGTTTTCTCTCTCCTACTTGTGTAACCCTAACGTTGCATGTTGAATACACATTATAGCTTGTGATTGCTATGGTAAATCTTATATGACACAAGGGGATGATTATGAGTCTTGATGAGGAATGATGAGACAATGTTGTTATGCAGGAACTATGTGATTGGGTCTTATGACTTGGCAAAGGCTCAATGCCTAATGTGAGGTGATGTTCTCTAGTGATGTGATGAGGGATGGTTATCCCAAGATGGTGTGAAGTTTATACATCATACATTTTATATCTTCCGACGTTGCAACCTACTCTTATCTTTGAAGAGTTTGTTTTGGGTTTGTACATTGTAACTTGATTGATGCACTAAAAGGCACCAAATTGGAAATAATTAATCAAGTGAAACCCTAATCATGTAGGTTTCCCTAAGTCACAGATCCATCTTCAACATCAGTACTTGTTGGATGTTGAAAAGAGTAATTTCGATGGGAAAATCGGAGTGCATATTGTTGAATATGTGGGGGTGCAAGTTGAGTATATATCCTTGCATTCACAAACATAGATTTGTAGAGTAGAAAGATAATACCATTAATAGGATGAGCAAAGTCAGCTAAATGATATAAGTAAAATTGATAACACAGATTAAGCATTTTAAGAAACTACAAATGAGTAGTAGAAGATCATATACTTTTAGAAGGAATATGAAGAACATGTATAACTTTTATCAACTAAAAAATATAAGAAACAAGTCAGGGGTCATCCAATTTGAATCGTGTTTGACGCTAAGAAAATATATAACACGGTTCTATTACGTCTTTTATTATGCCCTGTGGAGATGAGTTATACCACTCATGCCCCAAATGACCATTGCTAAGTCAAAATCATTTCCATACAAGATCTAGCAGAGGTAGACTCCTATGATCTCCCACACCCTTAGACAGTTTGAGTCTACCACTATGACATATAAAGTCAAACTACAAATTAGATTAGTCTGCCTTGGTATATAGGTACGACACTAGTGAGATACGACCACAACTGCTCTTCTACTAGGGTGTGATCGCAACCATCCCTAAAAACATATCATTTGAGATACATCCTCAACCATTCTCCTGTCAGGGTATGGCTTGTATATTTATGAACATGTACCCTTTGTAATAGGTTGTGGCAATTGACTAGTGAACAGTGAAGTAAATACCTTCTACAGTATGACATGTGATACATGTGGCATAATTGTAGACATGGATGTAATATGTTTTGCTTGTGAATATATGAGTGATCAATTTTAATTTACCATGTTTTCTGGTAATATGGTGTTTAGTGTTAAATTCTACGCTTATTTTGAATATTCTAGCTCATGTGGTGGTGGATGACACCTAACCTCCTTTCTCTCTCTCCAATCCATGGATATATAAACCTCTCTCTTTGCATGCAACTAAACCCTTTGCATCCTCTATCTCTTATCTCTCTTGGAGCCCATCCATCTTATTCTTGGTTGTGGAGTTGGAGCTCAAGCTTGGAGGAGTGGTTGATCCCTCTTGCATGTTGAGCTAGGGTTTTAGAGCAACCATTCCTTGGTGATCGTTTGGTGATCTTTGCTTCTTATTGATCTTAGTAAGTGATCTACCTCTCTTGATCTTCATTTTGCTTCTTTATCCTCTCCTTCTCTCACTTCTTGATTGAACCCATGGTTTTCCATGGTAGTGCTTGAGTTGAGTTTGAGGATCTTCTCTCTTCTTGGTTGGATCCATGGTACTCCATGGCAGTGCTTGAGTTGAGGTTGAAGAACTTCTCTTCTTGATCTTTGTACCTAGAGTTTTACTCTCCTTCTTTCTCTTTGACCTAGGGTTTTGTTTCTTCCTTAGAGGTGGATCTACCTTGGTCAAGGAGGTGATCAAGCTAGGGTTCTCGACCCTCTTTCCTTGGAGGTTCCTTGTGGTTGGATTTGCTTCTTCTTCTCTTTTGCGACAAGTTATATAACTTTCACCTTGATTATTGTTGCACTTACCTTGTATGCAAGTAATCTACCCTAAAAGTGTAGTTACATGTTGAAGTATGATATCCTTTTCTAGGGTTTATGATTGCATGGTGATCTTTAGTAGATATCTTCCCTTTCATAAACCCTAATCTTTGTACCAAAAATTCTTTCTTGGTAATGAAGGTTTTAGATGCCTACATGTTGGTGAAATCATTGGTTTTTCCTCTCTCATAATCATGGTTTTGTTTTCTCTCATGGTGATGGTTGACTTTAGGGTTTTGGAATTTACTTTCTTCATCTATTTTATAGCATGATGGTTTTCAATCTCATGGAGATGACCAACCCATTTTGGATTCTATGTGGTTGCCAGATTTTTTCTCTCTTGATGAGGTCACCAAGAGTGATTGATGTTGAGTGGTCGCCAAGGTTTTCCCTCCTATGCAGTCGATAAGCTTTTCTATCTTCTTGGTCGTTGAACTTTCACCTATGTGGTCGCTAAGGATGGTGATTTCTCATCGATTGCAAATGTTGGTTGATCTTAGGTGATAGTTGAACCTTGAACTTTAACGGTCGTTTATGCCTTGGACTTTAACGGTCGTTGAAGGTGGTAGTTCACCTAGTCTATTTGGTTGCCAAGAGTGGCATGACCTAGTTTTTAGTGGTCTATGATGATGTGTGGATCTATGTAGTCACTAAGGTGGTTGATTTCTTTGGTTGCCAAGAATGGTAAGGACCCTGACCCACATTTTGGGATAACCCCATTTGTTTTTCTTAAGAGTGTTGCTTAGAACCTTGTTCTAATCATCTGAGATGTAACTAGGGTATGTTGGAAGGTTGAGTTTCTTGTTTTGAGCTTTCTTGGTTGATGCTTGTGTTTGATGGTGAGGTTTTGGTGCAAGCTATATTTCATCCAGAGTTAGGGTTGATATGCAAGTTTGCCGCCTTTAGAGTGTTCCTTCTCTCTCTTGGCATCATCTGGGGGAGAGAGAGAGATGGACACCTTTCTTGGACCTTGGTTGTGTGGTGACATCCTTAGTGATGCTTTGGACACATGTTTGAGGTGTGCCTTGCACCTAGAAGTGTTGTCCCGGTCTTGAGAGCCTTGGAGAGACCTTGTATCAGTTTGTGGGTGCCTTGAGCTACACCTCATCGGTTTGTGTGTGCCTTGAGCTTCACCCCATCAGTTTTTGGTGTCTAGAGTTTCACCCCTATCGGTTTGTGAGAGGGTAGAGATGTGGTATCGGGCAAGACCTTGATGGGTGACCTAGTGGATGAGACCTTGCATGGATCTTATCACCTTTTTTGCATGGTGTTGTGCATGTGGCTCTTTCTCGGGGACACGTGTCACCTAAGATCCTAAGGTGGTGGCACCTCTTCCATGATCCCTCTTTCATCCTCTTGTATATATACCCCTTTCTCTCCATGCAAGAGAATCCTTTTGGCAATCCTTGCTTTCCTCTTCTTTGGTGGACGACCTTAAGAAGCTAAGGAGCTAGAGGAGCCTCTCTTAGAGCTGGGTGGATGAGTCCTAAGCTTGTGGTGTTCTCTTCATCCTCTACCTTGGTAAGCCATGATCCTTAGCTCTTTTTCTCTCCTTCTTTCTTCTTTTCAGCCATGGATCTTGGTCATCTTCATTTCCTTCTTGAACCACCCTAACCTAAGTTCGATCTTCTTCCTTGGAGGTGTGGTGGTGACCAAGTTTGGGAGATCTTCTTCTACCTTGAGCTCATGAAGCTTGGAGCTTGACCTTGGAAGCTTGGATCTTAGTGGTGATCTTTGAGGCGGGTTATATTACTATAAAACCTCTTTTTTATCATCACTCTTTAAATGATATCTTGTTCTTCATCTTTGGTTCATTATCTCTTGCATGCTAGTAGTCCTTCTTGGTAGTTTTAAGTTCTGTTTGGAATAAAGAGTCTTACTTAGTTGCTTCTCATGCATTACATCTTTTGGCCTTTCTTTGGATGAGTAACCTTAGGTTGAAGATGACCAGGCTGATATGTTGGAAGGTGGCCATCATGACATGTGATGCCATAGATCGTCACACCTTGTGATAGGTCATCATGACATTGGTGCAGTGTAGGTCGACACATTTTTTTTGATGCTTAGTTCATCATGCCTTATGCATGCTTAGGTCATTTTGGTCTTGGCTTCTAGTTGTTAAACCGACATGCGCTACTGACCTGTGAAAACACTAGCCCGTCACGACTTGGAATTATGTTGATATGTGATGCCATCATACCCTAGGGAGGCATGGCCCGATATGTGGTGATGTGGAGGACCATCACACCTTGTTAAAACCCTATGCAATCCATCACCCTTTTGATGCCTGATATACATGCGCTGCCCATTGCATGCTGATAACTGCTATGCCTTGAGACGGCATTGCCTGATACCCAGTTATCCGTCACACCCATTTTCATGTGGAGGCCGATATACTTCTTGAGAGATGTAAACCGATACACCATGTGCTATAAATTGATACACATCTTGAGATGGTATACTAACACCATGTTTGCTCATCTAATACATCCTAAATCGATACCCCACCTTGATGAGGTTACCTGACACATTTAGGGTTAACCCGACACTCTACGTTATAACCCTAACCTATATCTTGTGGTGGTGTTTGTGATACACCATGTTGATGATAGGGTGACATGAAATGATGTGATACCCTTTTGGGTGGTCTTATGTATGATAATAAGATCCATGTTTCTATATCTCATAACATACCTTATGATTATGATGGAAGTAATGATCTAAGGGTGGTTGTTGATCCAACCTTGTACACCTTGATTGGGTAAAAAGAAATCATAACCCTAAAATGGGATATGTACAACATGGATCTTATAAGATGTTAGTGATGATGATGTCTTGCCTTTCTTGTTACCAGTTTCTAACTATGAAAGTAATACCAATTGAGGTACATAGCTAGGTATGAGATATGGTGGTTATGATCTGTTCGAATGGGCCTTGTGAGGCATAAAGCGTTGTTGACATCCTTGAAAGATAAGGCAAATGATATTATGACCTAATGATGTCTTAATGCCTTGTAAGACATAATGATTTCCTCTGTGATGAGAGGAGGGGTTGTCACCCCAAGATATGTGGTCCTTGTGATGGACACATGTTGAAAAATAGACATGAAGTGATGAGATCACACCTTATATGTTTCAGTATGTTCTGGTGATGTGTCATGCCCTTGTTTATGTAGATCTTAGTTTGAGTTTATACGTTGTAACTTGTTTGATGCTAAAAGATGCTTAAATAACCTAATTAATCAAGTGGAACCTAATTTTTGTAGTTTTTCCTATGCCATAGTTCCATTCAGTGTCAGCACTTGCTGAATGGTGAAATGAGTTTAACTCAGAGTGCATATTTTTTAATATGATGGGTGTAAGTTGACATATCTCCTTGTATCCTGAATGTACATATGATATGGGATTGGTTGTGTTCATACCCCAATAAAAGAAGAGTTGTGATCGTAGCTCAATAATGTGTAATACAGGATTGGATGTGGTCATACACTGATAAGAGTACGGATGCAGACGTAACTCACTAGCGTTGTGACCTGTACCAAGGTGGGCTAGATATGTGCAGCTGGATGAATGTCACTGACAACAGTCTGACTTATGATGTCACTACATGTTCTTGTACTGACTGAGGGGGTGAGGTTGTGGATTCTGACTCTTCCATTAGACCTTGTATGGCACGGATTTCAACTTATCAAGTGGCTATTGGGATTTGGGTGGTATGACTCAAATCCTCAGGTCATAATAAAATGCATAATCAGTTGTGTAGTATAATTGTATAGGATCAAAATACAGAAATAGTGGTTGAGGCCTTGCTTGATCTTTATACAATATTGTTGATAGGAAATATACATGTTCTTCATAATCTGTTGAAATTGTTAAGATGTTTCATAATTCCTTAGTAATTGCTCTTCCTGTTAATAATGATTACCTACTTCTCATAGATGTAACTTTACTAGTCCTTAGTTTATCTCATCTGTGATAATGATACAGTTGGTGGAGAGTTATATCTCCCGCTGAGATTTGGAATCTCACCTCGTGGGTTACCCATGCCCTTTTTAGGTGGACATGCACGAAGAGGTAGAGATCATGCAGTGGAGGTCGATCAACAACAAGAGGAGCAGTAGTTGACCAGGTTGGAAGTGTTGTTGGATGTCTTTTGTTGATAGAGTCCTAGAGTCATCCCTATATACTTCGGTCCTTGTGGGTGTTTTGTAGATGCTTTGTGGATGTGCTTTCGATACGTGTTTAGCTTGTGTGCCCTTATTTGTATACAGCTATAATGGATAAATGTATATATGTTCTGGAACATGTTCTCTGGTAATAGGTTGATGGTACAGACAATAAGTGCTTTGAGGAATGAAAGCACATGTATGTAAAAGCTCTTGATATTTGGTAGTTTTATGAAAAAGATTTTAATTTTTATTGTTTTCCAGTAATCTGTTCGTTAATTGTATTTGTGATTTTGTTTTGAGTAATCTCACTTTGTGTGGCAATGGCTGTCACACGAATAGTGTAGCCTATTTCTTAGCGGTTGATGAAGATATTTGTACTTTGTAATTTCCATTTTTTTTGACTTGATGATGATGGTGTTTGACTTAATTGCCCCCATAATTATTGGAGCTGATTATAATTAGATTTAGCTTTTATTGATGTTTTGGCATGCCATGTGTCCACCAAAACTCATCCATGCAAGAACCAAACTCAAACATGCAACTTAGGGCGTTAAAATCAAGAAAAGCAAATGACCACTTGGTCCATAAGAAGTCATCGACCGCTAAAGATCACCATGCTTGGTGACCGCTGAAAATCTTCAGTGACCAAGGTGATATCAATGACCATTGACCCTAGATTCTTGGTGACCTAGAAGGGGTCGTATGCCTTATCAATTGCCAAGGTTAGGTGCACACTCAAAAACATCATCAACCAAAGAAAAGCTTCACAATCACTGAACATAATTTCATCTGTCAAACACAAAGAAAGGTCAATCATTAGGGCATCCATGCAAACCCTAACACTCAACACATGATGTCACCACATCAAACCAAGGTACAATAAGGCTTTGGGGTAACACTCTCTCCAAAATGATGCCAAACATGTGAGGCACAAAAAGAATGTGACAAACTGTAAAAAATCCTTAAAGATGGGTAAATTGCACTTAGGTCCAAAACAAGTGCATAAAAGAAAAATTTACTCAAACGACATTCAAACTGAACCATAAATAAAACATAAGATCATCACATGATTTCTAAGAAAATCACATGATTCTATTAAGGTTCTAAGAATCTTATAATGCTAAGCAAGAAAAATCAACTAGAGTGTAAGGTCAAGGGTCTTACACTCAACCCGAAAATGTACGTCATTGAGTAATATCATTCTTTAGACATTTATTATGTTAGATCATTATCTCAGAACTGAATATAATGGAATAAATAAGAAGTTTGCCTTTATTATCAATAAAATCATTTACAAGATATGCCATTACAATCATCACATGATTGTCTCTCTGGGCATACATACCAACAGACTCCCACTTGCACTTAGAGACAATCACCCATGAACTTAATCCCAAGTGATATAACATGAATTTCATGATTCTATTGTGAAATTACTTTTGTCAAAGGGTTAGTCCCATTGCTTTAGCTTGGTACTACGCAAATCTTCACATTTCTTGTTGTATGATTTCTCGTATGAGATGGAATCACCTTTGTATATGCTTGGAACATTGATGCAAACTTGGTTCCTTAGCTTGTGCAATAGCTCCATTGTTGTCACAATATAGATCATTTGCATTACTAATGCTTGGAACCACTCCATGTTCTGAGATGAACATCTTGATCAAAACAACCTCCTTTGCTGCATTGGATGCAACAATATACTCGACCTCTATTGTAGAATCTACAACTGTTTCTTGCTTGGAACTCTTCTAGCTCACAGATGCATTGTTCAGGAAAAATACAAATCTAGACTACAATCTATTTTCATCTTTGTTAGTTTTGAAGTTTACACAATATAACCTTTTACCACCAACTCTTATTCTCTGTCGTAGACAAGGAACTGATCCTTCGTTCTTCTGAAGTACTTAAGGAAGTTCTTCTTGACAGTCCAATGAACTTCACTGGGATCTGACTGATATTTTATGGTCATGCTCAAGGCATACGAGACATCTAGACGAGTACATAACATTGTGTACATGATATATCCAATTATTAATGCATATGGAATCTTATGCACATGCTCCCTTTTTTTCATAAGAATTGGGACATTGATCTCTTGAGATATTAAATCAATGAGACATCAGAATGATGCCTCTCTTTGAGTTCTCCATGCTTAACCTCATCAACACTTTGTCAATGTATGTGCTCTGACTTAGTCCAAGAAGCCTTCTAGATCTATCTCTATAGATCTTGATTCCTAGAACGTAGGATGCTTCGCCTAAGTCTTTCATAGAGAATGTATTTCCTAGCTAGGTCTTTACCATCTGTAAAGTAAGGATGTCATTCCCCATCAATAGTATGTCATCTACATACATCATGAGGAATACAATTATGCTCCCACTAAACTTATTATAAACACATGGTTCATCTTCATTTTGACTAAAGCCAAACTATTGGACAGTTTCGTCAAATCAAAGATTCCATCCCCGAGATACTTGCTTCAATCAACTGATTGAACTTTGTATCTTACAAATTTTATTTGCATCCTTTAGAATTATAAAACCCTCAGGTTGTGTATTGTACACATACTCAAGAAGATTCTCGTTAAGGAATGCATGTTTAACATCTATCTGCCAAATCTCGTAGTCATGGTAAGCTACAATGGAAGCATGATCTTGATGGACTTAACCATGGAAACAAGTGAAAAAGTTTCATCATGGTCAACACCTCGAACTTTTTTTGTAACCTTTTGAATCGAATATTCCCTTATATCTTTTTACATTTCCATCCATGTTAGTATTCTTCTTGAAGACCCACTTGCACCCTATGAGTTCCACCCCTTCAGGTGGATCCACCAAGTCCATACCTTGTTGGTATACATGGATTCCATCTCACATCTCATGGCATCAAGCCATTTCTTAGACTATGGTCCCTTAAAAACTCTTAGATAGGTCGTTGGCTCAACATCAATGATCGACATATCACCTTCTTGAGTTAGCAGATAACCAAATTTATCTGGCTTAAGGCGTGTCCTACCAGAATTGGAGGTTCTTGTGTTGCATGAGGAATTTGAGATTCCATAAGGGTTTGTGACTCTCTATGTTCCTCTTGTACCTCTATAGACTCAATGCTTTCTTGTTGGTCTTGAATTTCCTTGAGTTCTACTTACCTCCCACTGATTCCTTTGTAAATAAGTTTGTTTTCTAGGAATCTAGCATCCCTGGAAGCAAACACTTTGTTATCAGTTGAGTTATACAAGTAGTATCCCTTAGTTTCTTTGAGATATCCAATAGAGTAACATTTATCTGATCCAGGGCCAAGATTTATAGGAAACAATTTTCTTGAAATAAGCTTCACATCCCCAAACCCTCATAAAAGACATTTTGGGATGCTTCCTAGTCCATATCTCATATGGTGTCTTTTGAACCGATTTAGATGGTACCTGGTTAAGTGTAAATGCTTTGGTTTCTAGAGCATAACCCCAAGTGGAAGTTACACGATTGAAAAAACTCAACATTGATTGTGCCATATCTAGTAATGTGCAATTCCTTCTTTTTGATACACCATTATGATGTGTTGTTTTAGGTGGATTCCATTATGATACGATACCACATTATCACAGAAGGTCCTCAAACTCTTAGCTTAAGTATTCTCCACCTCGATCTAAACAAAGTGCCTTAATACTCTTACCAAGTTGGTTTTGTATTTCATTCATGAAATCCTTGAACTTTTCAAGAGTTTCTGACTTATGTTTCATCAAGCAAACATAACCATACCTACTCAAGTCATCAGTGAAGGTAACGAAGTACTAATAACCACCTATAGAATTTTCTCTAAAAGGGCTACATACATCAATATGCATGAGTCCTAATAGATCACTATCCCTCTCACTATTTCAAGCGAAGGGAGTCTTTGTCATCTTGCCCAAAAAACAAGACTCACATATCTCCATTGTTTCAAAATCAAAAGAGCCTAGATAACCATCTTTATGGAGTCTAAAGATGCAATTCTCATTGATGTGCCCTAGATGACAATGCCAAAGATATGCTTTGTTTGACTTATCATGTTTTAACCTTTTGGTATTTACATTATAAAAATTTGCCTAAATATCAAATAAATAAAGACCATAGAACATGAAGGCACTTCCATAAATGATCTCATCTTTTGAAATAGAACATTGGCCATTCTTTATATGAAATCCACGTCCATCCTTGTCCATACAAAATATGGAAACGATGTTTCCATTTATTGCAGGTATAAAATAACAATCCTGTAACTCTTACAAGCCTTATGGATAGAGATAAATTATAGGTTCCAATTAAAGTGGCATCAACTTTTGCTCCATTTGCAAGATCAATTCAACCTCACCCTTTCATATATGCTTACTTCTTTTCAGATCCTACATATTTGAGCATATGTGAGATCAACATCCGATATCTAGTACTCAAGATGAAGAAATAGACAAATTTATCTCAATAACATATATTACTAAAGTGGAGTTCTCTATCCCCTCCTTCCTCAATTCCTCTAGGTAGAGAGGGAAATTCCTCTTCCAATGTCTAGGCTGGTGACAGTGGTGAAAATTGCCTCCCTTGTTCACCCCTCCCCTTGCCTTGAGTACAGAAGATTTGGGTTTCTAACCAAATTTAGAACTCTTTTTATCTTTTCCTTTACCCTTGGACTTTCCCTTTCCTTTGCTGATCATCATCACAAATTTGGGATTGTCCTGATTCATTTGTGCTTTAGCAGTCCTCAACTTGCCAAGCAATTCTGACAATGTCCTGTCAAAATTGTTCATATTTGTAGTTCTTGACAAACTGGCTACATGACTCTGGGAGTGACTGTAGTATCACGTCAGTGACTAACTCTTGAATCAAGGGAAATCCCAGTCTAGCAAGGTTCTCCACGTACCCAATATTCTTGAGCACATGGGGACCTACTGGATCTCCTTCTGCCATGTTGCACTTGAACAAAACCTTGGAGACATCATACCTCTCCTGTCTTGACTGATCTTGATACATGTTCTTAAAATGTGTTACCTTCTCAATCACATTCATATTCTCATGTTGTCTCTACAAATCATAGTTCATTGAGAACATCATCAGGCATTTGACATCTACAACATTCTCAGAGTGCTTCTTATAAGCATCTTTGTCAGCCTTAGGCACAGTTGGAGCAGGTTCATGTGGCTCTGGTGTCTCTAGGACATAGAACTCATGCTCCTGTATGAGAACAATTCTCAACGTCCTAAACCACTCATGAAAATTATTCCCATTCAACTTGTCCTTCTCAAGAATAGATCAAAAGGAAAATGTGTTATTGGTTTCCATTTCATTCTACAATAAAAATTTGCAATTTTTCAAAATACTTTTGATTTAATTTGATTAAAATAAATTTGATGATTTTTAATTAGGCCTTTAATTAATTATCACTCCCACTATTTTTTCAAATTGATAATCGTCACTTATCAATTTAGAAGTTTGCATCATACAATCTTCTAGTGAGCCAAGATCCATATTTCGATATTCATATTTCATCAAATCATGAGTGAACTTTGGCTAATCGCCCACAACTTGAATATTTAGGTAAGAAAGTTTTGTCAATTGCATCTAAATGTAACTCTTGGACAAATCATGCGCACAACTCTTTGTCACAATCTATCTTCATGCTTCTAGTTACTTAATCTCATTAAGATCACATAGTTAAGCCTGACCTAAAAGCCAACACAATAGAATATGAACCCTGCTTTGGAAAATCTACATATCTACCATTACTCTTCCACAATATGGACAACACACCATGCTATGGTGTAACCTATGCTTAGTCTATTAGTTTTTTCATTGGTGTTTCTTATAGAAAGCATCTAAGAATTAATATTATATTAAGTGATTATATATTTACATATACATATCCAACCACCACATACTTATAGTATATATCATATACATGCTATATCCCACAAACATAAACATGCAATTATAAAACATGAGTGATGGTTATGGCCATATATATTGTAATTCCTTGGAACCACAAGGAATTAATACCACCTAAGGTCTACATCATGTGCATCAACCTGTTGTTAATGAAGATTTGTGCTTGAATCAATCCAGGTCGATCGTCTCAACTCTTGAACCAGTCAGCTTGCCTCCTGGTCAATCGTTTGGTCATTGGTTCAAATGACTTATGGACTCCTCCATTCACTGAGTTGCCCCTCCAGCCTATCGGTTTGGCTCCCCCTATTGTCCAACCTCCTTAGTCCTCCAATCGATTGGTTCGTCTTATAAAATGAGCAGTTCGTCTGGTGAAAAGTTTCTTATTTGCCACAATAAGAATTAAAACTATCCTAATGCTACTTAACATATTACACAATAATAAGGAAACCTCAAGTTAAATTGGAGGGGGCATATGAAGGAAAGAATTAATACTTTTACATATGGAAAATGAGAGAGAGGCTTGGTATGCAAACCAAGATAAAATATGAATAAACAACCACAACCACACACAAAGATCTAGGGGTTATTGGTCATAGCCATGCTAAACATCTACCATCAAAATTGATTTTAGGGTGACACATGTAAATTGCAAATATATATGTATATATATTGGGATCATATGTGGTATCTAATCATACATGCACATTAATCATTTAATTATTCACATTGTATGTAGTAAATGAATGATAAAATAGAAATCTAATCATATCAATAAAATTCTAAAACAAAGTAAATTGACTTGGCCCTGATAACACTGTAGGAAAATATGGCATCAGATAAGGCAATGGAAACAAAATCTGAACTTGCCATTATCCCCTGAAATAGTATATCGTGTCAACAAATATGTAATGGGAAGGAGGGTTGTAAGGTTTATACTTGGTCTAGAGCAAGTCCAACGACAATCCCTTGTAGTAGTGTTCACCTTCCTTCAAGTTGCACCTAGACGGCTGTCAGTGGTGGCCTCAGGGTTGATCATAACAGAAGGTGGTTTGCTTTGTCTCCTAGCGGGTGGCAACAACCTACTCGCCTCTATAGTAGTCCACACAGACCACTGAGAACTCCTATCATTATAGATGAATGTACTGGAAGGAGTTGTCTTTCCTAGTGAGTGAGCTAGAACTGACTTGCTCTCCCAATTGCCTCTCCCTCGTTGTTCCTCCCTTTGACGGGTAGAACTTACTTGGGTCTCACATTACCACAACTATGAGAAGACAACAATTTTTAGATCTTATTATTGTGTCTTTGGAAGGCCACTAGTATCCCTCTATTTATAGGAAGGTCAGGTTCATGGCTTCCAGTCTGAGCGGGAGTTGAATAGATGAAAGTTTCATGAATTTTCCTAGAACCTGTGAACGTTGAACTAGTCAGTTCACTACTGAATCGGTCAGTTCACATGTGAAATGATCAGTTCAACCCTTGAACATGTCATTTCACTATGTTTTCCAATCACAATTGTATTAGCAATCAATATTTGGTTAATGCACAACATGACATTAACATCAATTCCCAATCCAATCGAATTGATCAACCAAATAGTCAATTCACAACCTGAATTGGTCGGTTCACAAATATGAGCCGATTGGTTCAGTTGGTGAACTGGTCATCTCATGCATATGATCGTCAATGTTGGTTCAATTATCCTAACAGTTGAATTGATCAATTCAATAGTTGAATCAGCTAGTTCACAGTCTAGTCACTCAACTTTCAACCATTGACATTTAAATTGAATACCTAACACTTTAGTAATCAAGTTTAAACTACATTCACAAATGAACTCCTATTCCAAGTGTATCTTATGTGTGTGATGTTGGTATGTATGCCCTGAGATCCAATCATGGGATGATTGGTGGGATACATTAAGATTGATTTGATAAACATCAAAGGCAAGCTTCCAATTCTTTCTAGTTCAGTCATATGGGATAATGATAGAATATATTGAATGTCTAGAGAATGACAGTACTCAATGACGTATGATTTTAGGTTAAGGACCTGAACGATGAGATCATACAGATGCTAAGAGTTTGTACATTCTTATTATGTCCCTAGTCAGATGTGATTGTGGAAGGTAGATAGACAGCAACAACACACAAGACTAGATTGTGGTGTTGGTTGATGACATAATCTCATTAGTCATGATATGGAGATATCAAACCAAACACATAGGTACTTATTAGAGAACATGTTTACCGAATAGACCCACCGTGAGTTTGATACATGGAACCATGACATGGTAGTCACAATCAGTTCTCACAGTGATGGTGGTGAGTGTGATTCTTTGACCTAAAATCACTACACTCAACACATGTCATTGGCTACACTTTGACATCATCAAACATAGTCTTGAAACATGGGTTGTTATAAAGGTGATGATTGGGTGTCTTTGACACATGGGGCTTTTGAGGGGTGAGTGATAGATATGGGATTTGTCCTTCCTGAGGGAGTTTGATATCCATGGACACTTAATGAGTAGGATTGAGATAGGCATGTGCACACATGTGTGAATCAGTATGTGATATTGATGTCATACATATCTCCTCCAATTTACTCTAAGATAAAGAAAGTGAATGAACGTTGACAGGATGACTGTTCCATGCCTTGAGTTCATTTGGGATATCAGTGACAAAGGAATTATACATTCACTGTAACACCATTCACATATTGTAGGGTTGAAAGTTGTTCTCCAACTTTCCATTTCACTTGGGTAGCACTGATGTGCGACTAGGCACCGCTCTTTGCTTGTGAAGTCATAAGTGTTATGGACTTTCACTGCCAATGTGAAATGGACCTGCAAGGTCACACACATAGGATTTAACCTAGAAGAGGAGTTTATCCACAAATGATGTTTAGATTGATTACTAAAGGAGTTTAGTAGTTCAATTGAACACCCAATCAATTGATAGCTCAAAATCATAGTGTTCAAGATCAACCGATCGGCTGGTGGCACCCAGACGACCGGCCAAGGTGAGAAGGTCATTCATGTGATGAGTTGATCAACTCGGACGGCTACAACACTTCATCATAGATAGGTTGCATGTGATGTAGACCTAGATGACCGTGATTCCTCTTGACTCGAGGAATCACATTAGGATGGCCATAATCATCACTTTTATAATTTTGCATGTTTTCTGTGGGATATAGCATGTATATGATACATACTATATATTTTGGTGATTGGATATGTATATGTACCTATAAAAACCAAATCCCTCATTAAATATTAAGTTTTAGATGCCTTCCAAATGCGACACATTGATAACACCAAATTTTGTGATATTTTAGACTATTTTTCTATTATCAAAACTGCCATTTTTAGCTATTTTCCTCTCTTTTGTATGCACTTTCGCAATAATTGTCCAAGCAATGCTCTTAATCCAGTTTTCCTATCTTTTGCAGAGTTTTCCTCGTTTTTGGGCAATAAGGCCGCTTCGACCCATGAATAAGTCCAAGCCTGTCTCGGCCTCCCTGACGCCCGATACAACCCCTGCCCGACAGGGGTTGGGCGACACAAAGACGCTCGATAAAGAGGTGTCGCGTGAGAAGAAGCTGACAGGCGACACACATTCTACCCGACAGGGAGCCCGGCTCGCCCCGACAACCTAGCTTGTCGGGCGACACAACCACCCACCGGTAGGCGCACCGCCCGTCACGTGACCGATAGCAGACACCTCCGCGCCGAGCTATACCTGTATCGGCCGTCCATCGACCGACGCTTAAGGGGGCCACGTGACGCTTCGAGCACCATAACTCCTCCCGGCCAGCTGACTATAAATAGCAGCTACAGGGAGCCGAAAAGACAGTTCGGAGTTTTAGAATTCGGATAGTTGGGAGTTGAGCTATCTTCCGAGGAGACTGTGATAGCATACGTGTCGTGCCCCAGTGCTTGTCTCGGGCGACACTAGGTGAGCTTCTCCTCATCCCGAGAGGGAGGGGACAGTTCACTTAGGACCGTCCCGGGCGACACTGTGGGCTGATATCGGCCAATGTAGATGAGCGACACAAGTGCCCGACAACAACAATGCGTATCTCTTAGCCCGACACGATATCAAACCGATACGCTTAGCTTGTCGAGCGTGCCGCCCGACATGAGCGTATCAGCCAGGGTCCTTGAGTGATACGGTCGACAGTCGGTGCGTGCCGCCCGAGAGGGTGTGCCGCCCGACACCTCTGTATCAGGCTAGGCCTCTGACCGATATCGGGCAGGGGAGCTACAACACCCTGTCATCCTTCTACATCAAGGAGGCGACACTTATCTTTACTTTCTGTCATTTAATTCCTTACATATGCATTGTAATTAAGACCCTTTATTTGTCTATGGAAATAGAAGATGCTTAATTACTTGTTTCTCTATGCTTGGTGCACAATGTTGGATGACTTCTATGTTTGACATCCGAACTCTAGCTTGCATGTTTGGATCACGTTTCGCTTAGCTAACGAATCGTGTTTTCCCGTCGCAACAACTTCGAGAGTTGTGTTGTGGCTCTAGTGTTTGGTCTGATTCTGGAGTACGAGAGTGCCTAGAACGGAGTTGCTTTAATGACCTTTCCACTCTAATTTTAGTCCAGTGACCTCGTGAGGGGCGCTGATGCCTTGTTAGAGGTACCCGCTTCGAGAGGAGGGGTACAGGACTGGTTCTACCGCCACTTGTTTTACTAGAGTTTTATCCTTCGTACCTCGCTTTAGCTCGAGCAATATCTTTCTGTTTCTGTTGCATGAAAACCCCTAAAAACTGCTAAATGACTAAAACCTTAAATCTTTCTAGTAGCTCCAGTTGGAGATAGTTTTCTTCGTTTTATTTGTGACATCTTACTGCTTCCCTTTTTGGGAATTTACTTCTCTTTATACCTGCTGGAGTGTAGCGTGTCAATTTTGTGTTCTCAACACTACCCCCTTGTCCCTGTGTTCGACCCCATATATCTACTTCGACCCCGTAAACAAAGTTGTGGGGGCCTATAAGGATTCAGGTTTATAAATGTAAAAGCTCGACTACCTCAAATCCGCCTCCAATTTTAGGACGCGCGATTTAGGCCGGTCAACTTTTTGGCGCCGTTACCGGGGACAAGGAAAAATGGCACTGTTGACGAATCCGAATCCACTAACTACACTCTTGTGCCTCAAGCTTAGGAATGAGCTTGACAACACTCTTTTTCTTCTTTACTGTTATTCTTTGTTTGAAATTAATAAATCTATCTTCTAACCTTGATTTCTCGTGCCATCTCAGGAACCCTAAAGAACGGTGACCTATTCCTTCGAGATCTGACGCCATGTCTCATTGTGAGCAATCTCCATTTGAAGGTAAATGTCAAGGCCGAGATGAGATATCACACCAGCCCAGCCTGGTTGGCCAGTTGCATGCTTTCATAAAAAGACAAGATTCTATCATCAACCGGCTGGTGCAGGGTGCACTTCCCAGCCGTGGAGCTCAGAATTCCATGCAACACCAGATGGCAAGTCTGCGGATGCGCCAATGGGAAGTCGATCAAAGATTGTCCCAGATGGCGACTCTGATAAAGAACCCTGTGGGAAAGACACTCTCATATCCGGAAACTGCCAGAATGGCGGTACTGAGGTCTGGAAAGACGGTGGAGCGCACAGCTGATGCCGAACCAGAACCTGAACTGAGGTCGGAGAGTATCATTCCAGCAGAGGGCAAAGGTGGACAAGCAGAAGCTCAAGAGCCTGCAAAGAAGCCTTCCGATGAGCTACCTGGTGGGAGGAATTCTTATGCTCCAAGGCTGCCGTTCCCGCATAAGCTGATCAAGGCAAATCTGAAAAGGCGTCACGAAAGGTTCATGGACTCGATCAGGAAACTGCATCTTGAAGTCCCCTTCCTTGACGCATTGGAAGAGATGCCTATGTATGCCAAGTTCCTCAAGGACCTTATCACAAAGAAGAGAAGGGGAGGAAGGATAGAGACAGTGTATCTAGCTTCCTCCTCCTCCACCTTCTTGAAGCCCGACACGCCAAATAAGAGAAGGGATCTCGGTGCCTTCACAATCCCGTTCGCCATCGAAGACAACGTCAAGCGCAAGGGTCTAGCAGACTTGGGGGCTAGCATAAGCCTCATGCCCCTAAGTTTCACAAAAAGGGTGGGTTTGACCGACATGGTTCGAACCAACATGCGGATTGAACTGGCGGACCACACCTTTAAGAGACCCGTCGGCATTGTCGAAGATGTGCCGATCAGGGTTGGTGACTTCTTCATCCCTTGCGATATAGTCGTCATCGACACAGCTGAAGACCCTCGTTGCCCGATCATCTTTGGTCGCCCCTTCTTGGCGACAGGGAGAGCGCTGATTGATGTTTCCGAGGGGATGATCACCTTAAGGGTCAGAAACGACCATATCGACTTCAAGCTGAAAGAGATCATGAAGAGACCGTCCCTATCTGAATCAGCATGTTTCGCAGATAGCTACAATAAATTCTGTGAGGAAGTAGAGGAAGATATCCGGACAGTAGACCCCCTCTTGAGGGCTATAAACTATCAAGATCCCGACCTCAAAGATCCTGAGGTCGTGAAGCACCTCAACCTTTTCAACCTTTCTGACGAAGATTTGCAAGAAGAGGATACAGTGGTGGAGTCTGCAAAGTATGCCTCTCTCGAGGAGGAGCCTCAGAAGAAGGCACCCAGACCCAAGCCAGAATTAAAAGCATTGCCCGAAGGCCTGAAGTACAAGTTCTTAGATGAAGAGCACAGAAACCCCGTCATTGTAAACGCCGATCTTTCAAGCAACCAGCTGGACCGACTCCTTGAGGAGTTAAGGCTCCAAAGGAGGGCTATAGGATATTCAGTAGATGATATCAAAGGCCTTAGCCCCGCTCTATGCATGCATCACATCAACTTGAATGAATCTGCCAAGCCTCTGGCTCAACCCCAGAGGAAGCTGAACCAGATGCTCAAGGAGCTCATCAAGAAAGAGGTAATAAAGCTTAGGGATGCGGGGATCATTTACCCAATAAGAGATAGCAATTGGGTAAGTCCGATCCACGTAGTGCCCAAAAAGGGCGGAATGACGGTGGTTAAGGGTGAGAAGGGCGATGAGGTGGCGGTAAGGACCGTCACCGGCTGGCGTATGTGCATAGATTACTGAAAGCGAAATCAGGCTACAAAGAAGGATCATTTTCCGCTACCTTTTATTGACCAAGTTCTTGAAAGGTTAGCGCATCACGATTTCTTTTGTTTTCTTGATGGCTTTTCAGGTTTTTACTAGGTACCCATCTTTCCCGACGATAAAGAGAAAACAACATTCACCTGCCTTTACGACACTTATGCCTTTCGAAGGATGCCCTTTAGACTCTGCAACACCCCCGCCACCTTTCAGCGATGCATGATATCGATGTTCTCAGATTTTCTAGAAGACATCGTAGAAGTTTTCATGGATGACTTTTCCGTCTATGGGAAGGACTTCGATAGCTGTCTGAAGAATCTATCATTGGTCCTTCAAAGGTGCGAGGAGAATAGCCTAGTTCTAAACTAGGAGAAGTGCCATTTTATGGTGCGGGAGGGCATCGTTCTCAGGCATAAGATCTCAAAGCGTGGGATCGAGGTGAACACAAGCAAGGTTGAAGCAATATCCAAGCTTGCTCCACCGAGATCTGTGACGGGGGTGCGAAGCTTCCTCGGGCACGTAGGATATTACCGAAGATTCATCAAGGACTTCTCAAAAATTTCCAAACTGCTGTCCAATCTTCTGGTAAAAGACGCTGAATTTGTTTTCTCTAACGATTGTCTAAGTGATTTTTAGGCCCTGAAAAACGCTTTGATATCACCACCTATCCTTCAAGCACCGGAATGGGGTTTACCTTTTGAGCTGATGTGCGATGCTAGCGACTACGCGGTTGGAGCAGTCCCGGGGCAAAAGAAAGACAAAAAGCACCATGTGATTTGCTACACTAGTCGCACGTTGGACGAGGCTCAAGTAAACTACACAACATCTGAGAAGGAGATGCTCGCGATCGTCTTTGCGTTTGATAGATTCAGGTCGTATCTCATTGGAGCCAAGGTCAAGGTATGCACAGATCACGGGGCTATAAAATATTTAATGTAAAAGAAAGACGCAAAGCCCAGACTGTTGAGGTGGGCCTTACTGCTCCAAGAGTTCGACCACAAAATTATCGACAAGAAGGGCGCAGAGAATGTGTTCACATACTACCTATCAAGAATTGTGACTGAGAGAGAGAGAGAGGGCCTCAAATCAATGCAGACTATGCCGACGAGGCTCTGATGTTGGCAGAAGCTCGAGAAGAAAGTTTACCCTGGTTTGCAGACATCTGCAATTATCTTGCCTGTGGAGAACTGCCTCCTGACATCATGTACAATCAGAAAAAGAAGCTATTTGCGGATGTCAAAAACTACTACTGGGATGATCCTCTCCTATTCAGAAGATGTGGTGACAACTTATACAGGCGGTGCATCCCAGAGGAAGAAACCGCAGACATCCTAAAAGAATGCCACACCTCCCCCTACGGTGGACACCTGGGTAGTGAGAGAAAACAACTGCAAAAGTGTTACAGTCAGGTTTCTACTGGCCCACCTTGTTTAAAGAAGCTGCACAATTTGTGAAGGTTTGCAAGGAGTGCCAGTTTACATGAAACATAGGGAGGAGGAATGAATTGCCAATGGCAAGTTGGATCGAAGTAGAAATATTTGACGTGTGGGGGATCGACTACATGGGACCGTTTCCCCCATCTCGGGGGTATCAATACATACTAGTGGCAGTAGATTATGTATCGAAGTGGGTGGAAGCGGTAGCCACCCAAACCTACGACGCCAAGTCGGTTATCAAGCTCTTCGAGAAGACCATCTTCCCTCGTTTCAGTGTACCGCACACTGTGATAAGAGACAGAGGGTCGCACTTTGGAGAAAGATAGTTTGAAGCACTTCTGCGCAAGTACGGAGTGAGGCACAAGATCGCTACACCCTACCACCCACAGACGTCAGGGCAGGTAGAGGTTTCCAACAGGCAAATCAAGCAAATCTTGGAGAAAACTGTCAACTGAACGAGGAAAGACTGGTCCATGAACCTTGATGACACACTTTGGGCCTACCGTACTGCTTACAAAACACCCATTGGAACCACCCCCTACCGGCTCATCTACGGAAAATCCTGCCACCTGCCTTTGGAGTTGGAATACAAGGCCCTTTGGGCAATCAAGTTCCTAAATATGGACCTCGACAAAGCTGGAGAAAAGAGATTTTTGCAGCTCCAAGAGCTCGAAGAGCTGAGGATGACTGCCTACGAAAACGCAAAAATCTATAAACAGAGGACAAAGTTGTGGCATGATGCCCATCTCAGGAGAAAGGATGTAAGCGAAGGAGATAAGGTCTTGTTATTAAAGTCCTCTATTCGTCTTTTCCCTGGAAAGTTGCAAACAAGGTGGTCTGGACCGTTCACAGTGTCAAAAATATATCCATAAGGAATGATGGAACTCTACGACAAAGACGATCCTACCAAGGCCTTTCAGGTAAATGGGCACAGGGTGAAAAGGTTCCATGAAGACGAAGCATTTGTCAGGAGGGCAGAAATCAGTCTGCAAGATATGGGTACAGTTGAGGGCTGAACAAGATGATCCTACACCGGTCGAGCTGGCGACGCAAACCCCAACGCTCCTCGGGAGGTAGCCCGAGTTCTACTTTGTTTCTTTCATAGAATAGGTTGCATTTTTCTTATAACCAGCAAAAACAAACTTTATGAATTGTAATAAGGCCCGAGTCAGAGCACGTGCCGAGCGTGCCGACTTTTCTGTTTTATGGGTCATCGCTGAATTTTCCGAAGCTTTGACGAGCATTTCTATCTGAGGGCGGGAGGGCTCTGCCCTGACCAATGATGTTTTGCCCGTCAAATGCTTTTTCCCAGCTTTGTTTTAAGTTTTTTGGCCGCCTGTTTTAGGTCGTGTCGGGCAGTAGCTCAACTGGCACCAGAATCGCTTGTATCGGGCCAGAGTTTCTTGGGCGCCGCAAGTGTCGCGACGGTTGGCATCCCCGAGCGACAGCCGTTTCATGCGTGGGGAGTAAAAGCCCTTAATTTGGCTGACGGGACCGTCGTCTCGGGAACGACCTGTCTTAAACGATCGACGCGCGCGCCCAGATCTAACCGATTTGCCCCCAGCTGATCTCAGTATATATATGAAAGGGGGGACCATCGTGCCGGGCTACCGTACTTTCTCTTTTTAGTGACCTGTAACACATGCAGTAGCCCGCTTTTGCTCACGTGTCGGCCATCTTTCCTTCACCCTGGTATCGGGTGATGGCTCCAATGAGCAAAGGTATAGCCCGACATGATTTTCGCCCGACATGTTTGTCGCCCGACATGATTGTCGCCTGACATGTTTGTCGCCCAACATGTTTGTCGCCCGACATGTTTGTCGCCCGACATGATTATCGACTGACATGTTTATAGACCGACACGCTTATCGATCGATAACCTTGTCGCCCGACACGAGTTTTCTTAGCACACGCTGCTTATCGGGTTACGTGCCTTGTAGATTTTGTATCGCCCGACGTAGTTAAGCGCTACATAACGCCCGATGGTGTTCGCCCGATACATCATATCGGGCGACACGTTTTCTTTTGTACAATCCTATCAGGCAGTTGCTTTTTGGCGGTCTTATCGGCCGATATACCCCTATCGGGCGGTCTGTCTTACCGCGCGACACTCTTCGTATCGCCCAGTTTTGTATCGACTTGAGTTTTCTTTTGACGGACGATACCCGGAGATTGTAATAAGTTTATCAAGTTTCTTTTTCCTATCTAACATATAAACGGTCAATTAACTTGATAATAGGAAAAATGGCGGCCGCAGATGAAGCAACAACTGTCGGGCAGAAATGTAGAAATCCCAAGGCAGCGAGCCGTCGACTACCGCAGATAGAATGCGGGGAGATTTTTCTTGATTTGGTAGCTCAAGAGGAGGGTCATTTCTTTATCATAGTCTGTATTCTGTGGTGATTAAAACATCCTACAGAAACAACACGAGTACCTTGCCGGTGACCTCCAGATGGAACCTGGGCATCCCGGTTCCAGCTACTTAATAAAGAGGAAGCAGCCACAAGTGTCTGCACTTGCTGAAGCTGTTTCCAAATGAGAAAGAAGGAGGCTGCAACAAAGAAGCATATTGAAGCTTCTCGACCGGCAACCTCCCAATGGCATGCTGCAACTTTGTAGGAGCATATTGCAGCACATCAGCGAGCTAACCCTCACTGGCTAAACATTACCTTACCCTGTCTTCTTCACCACTCTGGGACAGAGTGTGGAGTAAGTTTGGGGGGGGGGTACCCATGTTCCAGTGAGGGAGGTATAAAGTTCTTTTCCGCTTCAAGCTCTTCACGCTTTTTGGCTTACTTTATATCTGATGTGCTTATGTATGTTCTTATGGCTTATTGTATATCTGATGTACGCATGTATGCCATATAAATTTTTTTTCAAAAATCTTTCCCTTGCTTATTTTGTTCCCATGCATATGTACAAAGTTGCTATATTAGTAAAAACCTGATGCAAACTGCTTGCAAAGTTGATTTTCTTTGTGCTGAATGTGATGCAAGTCCTGTTATATCTTTTTGATAATGCTGCTTCAAACGAATAAAAGAATATGTTTTGCCATGTCAAAAATTTCAAAAATACAATAATCTCGCAAACAGTTAAGAGACGAGTATGGAGAAGGAAAAAGCTGCCCAAACAACAGGAATCTCTTTGTTCACCCTTAGCCAACAAAAATCCCAAAAAGAGAGAGAAGCCTTATGAGCGTGAATAAAAGCATGAGAGTTGTGCCCAATAAAAGAAAAAGAAAAAAAAATATATATACACCACTTGTTTTCCAAAAGTACCCATCTTTAGGCATGGTAGATCCGGGGCAGTGGTACGTAGGATGTGAAATCACTGCTCTAAAGCCAACTGGCTTGGACTGCAGGGACCACTTTCCCGTTAACGGACCCTTACCTGGATGGACTGATGGGAGATAAGAATGAAAAACCCAAAAAGCCTTAGCCTACCCTATACACAACTTTCTGCCCCGAAAAAGAAAGCTGTTTGGTGCGTACGCTAACTTCGGAATCATACAACAAAGTCTCGCTGAAGCTGTAGAGAAATTTTTTACTGAAATAATAAGGCAAGGAAACACATAGTCTTTTGTTTGCAGTGAAGCAACATTATCTCAAAAGGCATTACTATACTTGTTTTACCTCTTGGCCTGAAAGTTATCCGAGCAAGAAGAAGCATCACAAAATATAGTTTAAATATTGATTGAGGACAATCAAAATGCTAAGTTTGGGGGAGTTGATAACACCAAATTTTGTGATATTTTAGACATTTTTCTGTTATCAAAACTGCCATTTTTAGCTATTTTCCTCTCTTTTGTATGCACTTTCACAATAATTGGCCAAGCAATGCTCTTAATCCAATTTTCCTATCTTTTATAGAGTTTTCCTCATTTTTGGGCAATAAGGCCGCTCCGGCCCATGAATAAGTCCAAGCCTGTCTCGGCCTCCCTGACGCCCAATACAACCCCTGCCCGACAGGGGTTGGGCGACACAAAGACGCTCGATAAAGAGGTGCCGCGCGAGAAGAAGATGACAGATGACACGCCTTCTACCCGACAGGGAGCCCGAGTCGCCCTGACAACCCATCTTGTCGGGCGACACAGCCACCCACTGACAGGCGCGCCGCCCGTCATGTGACCGATAGCAGACACCTCCGCGCCGAGCTATACCTGTATCGGCAGTCCATCGACCGACGCTTAAGGGGGCCACGTGGCGCTTCAAGCACCATAACTCCTCCCGGCCAGCTGACTATAAATATCAACTACAGGGAGCCGAAAAGACAGTTTGGAGTTTTAGAATTCAGACAGTTGGGAGTTGAGCTATCTTCCGAGGAGACTGCGAGAGCATACGTGTCGTGCCCCAGTGCTTGTCTCGGGCGACACTAGGTGAGCTTCTCCTCATCCCGAGAGGGAGGGGACAGTTCACTTAGGACCGTCCCGGGCGACACTGCGGGCCGATATCGGCCGACGTAGATGAGCGACACAAGTGCCCGATAACAACAATGCGTAGCTCTTAGCCTGACACGATATCAAACCGATACGCTTAGCTTGTCGAGCGTGCCGCCCGAGAGGGTGTGCCACCCGACATGAGCGTATCGGCTAGGGTCCTTGAGCGATACGGTTGACAGTCGGTGCGTGCCGCCCGACACCTCTGTATCGGGCTAGGCCTCTGACCGATATTAGGCAGGAGAGGTACAACACCCTGTTGTCCTTCTACATCAAGGAGGCGACACCTATCTTTACTTTCTGTCATTTAATTCCTTACTTATGCATTGTAATTAAGACCCTTTATTTGTCTATGGAAATAGAAGATGCTTAATTACTTGTTGCTCTATGCTTGGTGCACAATGTTGGATGACTACTATGTTTGATGTCCGAACTCTAGCTTGCATGTTTGGATCGTGTTTCGCTTAGCTAACGAATCGTGTTTTCCCGTCGCAACAACTTTGAGAGTTGTGTTGTGGCTCTAGTGTTTGGTCCGATTCTGGAGTATGAGAGTGCCTGGAACGGAGTTGCTTTAGTGACCTTTCCACTCTAATTTTAGTCCAGTGATCTCGAGAGGGGCGCTGATGCCTTGTTAGAGGTACCCGCTTCGAGAGGAGGGGTACAGGACTGGTTCTACCGCCGCTTGTTTTACCGGAGTTTTATCCTTCGTACCTCGCTTTAGCTCGAGCAATATCTTTCTGTTTCTGTTGCATGAAAACCCCTAAAAACTGCTAAATGACGAAAACCTTAAATCTTTCTAGTAGCTCCAGTTGGAGATAGTTTTCTTCGTTTTATTTGTGACATCTTACTGCTTCCCTTTTTGGGAATTTACTTCTCTTTATACCTGCTGGAGTGTAGCTGTCGATTCCGTGTTCTCAACACTACCCCCCTTGTCCCTGTGTTCGACCCCGTAAACAAAGTTGCGGGGGCCTAGAAGGATTCAGGTTTATAAATGTAAAAGCTCGACTACCTCAAATCCGCCTCCAATTTTAGGACACGCGATTTAGGCCGGTCACACATGTGAAAATATTGATCGGCCAAGTGTGGGCACGCTCTAGCGTCATGCACCATCTATCTTGTGGAAGTGTGAAGGATGGATATGTGGGTCTACCCTAGCAGAGTGCATATTCATCGTGTTGGCTTTGGGTCAGACTTAACAAGGTGACCTAGATAGGATCTATCACCTTGAGGCATGGGTATGATCATGGCAAGGGGTTGCATATGCCATCTTTCAAGAGTTGCATATGATGCAATTAGCAAAAGTTACCTACCTAGAAGATCTAAGTTGTGGGTGACAGCCCTAGCTGGTCCATGACTTAGAGGATTTTAGGATCTTGGCCCACTAGAAGATTGTACGCTACAATCTTCCGAATTGATGGTGAGGGCTATCAATTTGAACAAAATAGTGGGAGCGATTATTAATTAATGTCCTAATTATATTGTCAACCTTTCAAATCAATCAAATAAATTGAGTTTTGGACTAAATTGCATATGTTTTCTTTTTGTAGTACAAATGACAACAGACAACAATCACTTTTCATTGTGATCGGTCCTTGAGAAGGACAAGTTGAATGGGACTAACTTCCACGACTGGTTTAGGACATTGAGAATTGTTCTCACTCAAGAGAGAAAGCTCTATGTCTTAGATACTCCAATTCCAGAGGAACCTGCTCTTACCGCACCAAAGGCAGAAATGGATGCTTATAAGAAGCTTACTGATGATGCCATTGATGCAAAGTGCTTGATGTTGTGCTCCATGAACCACGAGTTGCAGAGACAACATGAGAACATGGGTGTCATTGAGATGATTCAACATCTCAAGAACATGTATGAAGATCAAGCACGACAAGAGAGATATGATGTCTCCAGGGCACTGTTCAAGTGCATCATGACAGAAGGAGATCCAATTGGTCCTCACATGCTCAAGATGATTGGGTATGTGGAGAACCTAACAAGACTGGGATTTCCCCTGAGCCAAGAGTTGGCTACTGATGTGATACTGCAATCGTTTCCAGAATCCTACAGTCAGTTTGTGATGAACTACCACATAAACAACTTTGACAAGCCGTTGACAGAGTTGTTGGGCATGTTGAGGACAACCGAGACACAGATGAAGAAGCACAAGCCTAAGTCTGTGATGATGATCAGCAACAAGAAAGGCAAGTCCAAGCACAAGGGCAAGGGCAAAGCTAAGAAAGGTTCTGATGCTAGCCAGGAGCCCAAGGCATCTTTAGCTCTCAAGGCCAAGGGAGGCATGACCAAGAGAGGCAATTGCCACCATTGTCAAAAGCCAGGACATTGGAAAAGGAATTGTCCACTCTATCTGGAAGAACTAAAGAAGAAGGAGGTGACAAATGTCTCCACCTGAAGCTGTCATGAAATAAACTTATAACATTTTTGAGGTATATGATACCAAGATATAAAATGTAAAGCACTCAATAAATGGGGCAAGTGTTGCCACCATAGATAGGAGTACTTTAGTTTATTTTTAGCCTTGAAGGCATGTAATAGAGTTATGAACTGCTATTTCATATTTGCCAACAGATAGAAACACTTTATTTTTCATATTGTATGACAATGATAGCAATTAATAAAGTTGATGTTTCAATCTTAAAAGATATGATCTTTATGGCAATGCCTTGTTTATCTTGTGGTACTTGGTATGCATAAGATAAAATGATACCTAAAAGTTATTGATAACTCAAACAATCAAATTAGCATAAATCATGAGAAGTTCATTTCTAGTTTCCATATTATGGATAAGCTGGACTCTTTTGGTTAGAGAACCAGTAAGAGACATAAATCTCTTGAACATGATTAATCAATCTTCACTAGTGGTAGTGGGAGAATGATTATCCTGTTAGGTATAATACATGTGATGTATTTACATACCTATTGGACTTAATGCTAGTACTCCAAACAATGTTTAGAGAAATACCAATATGAATATCTTGAAATGTTCAAGAATATCATAGATGAAGTACGAATTTGGTAAAGTGTTAATTCTTGATGAGATCAATGAATGAAATACTTGAACCAAATGCTTGAGATCCTTATGAGTGATTATGATAGTGTATCATAGTGAACTCATGATTAAGGCATGGTGATGTCTAATCAAAAGGAGTCATACTCTAAGGAGTTATATGATGATTATCAAATAGCTAATTTCTTCTTAAATAATGAATACCCCACACTAATAAAGGACATTAACAATCACAAAGAGTTGTGAGTTCTCAAGTTCCTTAACAGATACACCTCCATTATCTATATGATGAGTTGGTCATGTGATGAATCAACTATCTAGATGAATATAAGGAACCCGATTTTGAGCTATGGTTTATAACCATTATATCCTAAATGACTTCGATGTAAACCATAAGGTATGACCTTGATGGTAACACCCATTGGAATGAAATCCATAAGTGCGAATGAGTCTTAAGCATTAAGAGACATGGATAACATTTGAGAAGGATGATGCTTTTTAGATTGCAACTTAATGACTAAGATATTTGGCATATGGATACTAAAACCACATTCCTATGAGGAATAAGACAAGGATGTGTACGTGACTCAACCTATAGGTTTTATGAATCTATTAATGCAAATAAAGTCTATAAGTTACAATGGACTAATCAATGTGATTGATTGAGTATAAGCAACTCAGAATAGTGATCTTTACTTTGATGATATGGTCAAAGGGTTTGACTGATATGTCAAAAGATAGAGAAGGGATCTATGATTTAGTGGGAGCGTATTCACATTCCACATGTTGATGTGAAATGGAAATGTTCTAGAATGGAAATCCAAAGTGGAAATTATCTTTAAGGAAGATAGAGACATTTCCTATATGATAGGAATAAGAGATCTATAGAGATAGTTCTCGAAAACCTCTTGATATGAAAAGAGAGAGAGAGAGCATACATTGGCAATCTATACTAAAGGGTTCAGTGTGCACAGATTCAGTGGGAGAAAACTTGTCCATGTTACATGGAGTTAGTATCCCAAGGCCAAGTGTCAAATTCTTATGAAGAATGGGAACACTAAGAATAGATATGGATCTATCATGTATGTAATCATCCCATCATCTTACATGTATGGACATGGCAAGAAAGAAATGCATTCATCATCTTGTATGTAGGACATGACAATATGATGTGCTCATCCTGATAACTCGTATGTGAGATATGATAAATGGATGTCTGTCTAATTCCAGTAAGGGTTACTGGAATACCATGAGAACTTGATAAGTACTTGATAAGTACTAGTTCTATGGAAATAAGGAAAGGTTCACTGTAAAGAGTTACACTGATGCGAACTTCCGAAAAGGACAGAAAATAATCACAATATATATGAGATATATAAAAGTGAATGTTTGTTGATAATTGGAAACATTCCAATAAAGCCATTTGAAAAGGAAATGCCGAGTATCCGTGTGTTAGAGAACAACAATTGATACTTTATGGATCTAAAAGTTCATAGAGATGAATTTATAGATATTCCAGTCATTGATGACAAGTAACGAGTACTTGGTCATGCAATGTGGCTAAAGGTTAGCAAAGGAATACTAGATCACATAGTACGGAAACTCCATCTCATACGTATGACGTACATCGAAGAGATGAGAGACATGCAATTAATACCGACTTTGGCAAGGTGTTTCCATAATTCACTATGTTAGCACTAGAGCAGAGTAACATGTGGGACATGTTTGATGATCACTATGAATATGATTCAAGGGTGATTGGCTCACAGTGCAAATGAGAGTCTGTTGGTATGTATGCCCTGAGGGCCAATCATGGGATGATTGGTGGGATACATTAAGATTGATTTGATAAACATCAAAGGCAAGCTTCAAATTATTTCTGGTTCAGTTATATGAGATAATGATAGAACAGATTGTATGTCTAGAGAATGATAGTACTCAATGATGTATGCTTTCAGGTTAAGGACCTAAACGATGAGATCACACAAATGCTAAGAGTTTGTACATTCTTATTATGTCCCTAGTCAGATGTCATTGTGGAAGGTAGATAGACAGCAAAGACACACAAGACTAGATTGTTGTGTTGGTTGATGACAAAATCTCATTAGTCATGATATGGAGATATCAAACCAAACACATAGGTACTTGTTAGAGAACAAGTTTACCAGACAGACCCACCGTGAGTTTGACACATGGAACCATGACATGGTAGTCACAGTCAGTTCTCACAGTGATGGTGGTGAGTGTGATTCTTTGACCTAAAATCACTACACTCAACACATGTCATTGGGTACACTTTGACATCATCAAACTTAGTCTTGAAACATGTGTTGTTATAAAGGTGATGACTGGGTGGCTTTGACACATGGGGCTTTTGAGGGGTGAGTGATAGATATGGGATTTGTCCTTCCTGAGGGAGTTTGATATCCATGGCCACTTAATGAGTAGGATTGAGATAGGCATGTGCACACATGTGTGAATCAGTATGTGATATTGATGTCATACATATCTCCTGCAATTTACTCTAAGATGAAGAAAGTGAATGAACGTTGATAGGATGACTGTTCCATGCCTTGAGTTCATTCGGGATATCAGTGACAAAGGAATTATACATTCACTGTAACACCATTCACAGATTGTAGGATTGAAAGTTGTTCTCCAACTTTCCATTTCACTTGGGTAGCACTGATGTGCGACTAAGCACCGCTCTTTGCTTGTGAAGTCATAAGTGTTATGGACTTTCACTGCCAACGTGAAATGGACCTATAGGGTCACACACATAGGATTTAACTTGGAAGAGGAGTTTATCCACAAACGATGTTTAGATTGATTACTAAAGGAGTTTAGTAGTTCAATTGAACACCCAATCAATTGATAGCTCAAAATCATAGTGTTCAAGGTGTTGGACTGATTGATTAGAGTATCAGATTGATTGAAACTACAATTGACTGATTTTGCATAGTCTGCACTCCCAACCAATCAACTCATGTGATGAACCAAACAGCTCAGGTTGATGAACCGATCGGCTCATGTGTCACTAAACGATCGACTCAATTTTTGAATCGGTCGATTCATCTAACCAACCGAGATCGTTTGGAAAGTCAGAAGACTATTTTGCAAATACAATTTGTTTCACTTGTGCAAATTCGATTTGGACAAGGATTAATATTTGATTAATCGGAAAGAAATTTGGAAGTCAATTTGAGTTGAATCAGGACCACGAACCGACCGGCTCAGAAGTGAACTGATTAGCTCAGGTGCGCCAACCGATCGATTGGGATGTGAAATGATCGGCTCAACTCCCCAACCGACAGTTTCATGCATGAAACGATCGATTCAGGTGGCACGGTTGGTTGTTTTGTGGTAAATTTTGAACCCTTGTACTACTGTTTTAATCCCTCATTGCTCGGGGTAGAGAACCCTGTCCCATGACCCTCTTATATATATAGGGGTAGTGGGGGCTTCTCAGACAACAACTCAGTGCACCGGTTGCTCTGCAAAGGTGTCATTCTCTCTAGTTTTGGTAACCGAGAGAGCTCGAGTAAGTGCTACCTGATAAGGGAGGCACAAAAAGGGAAAGACAACTGCAAAAAAGTGACTGGTGGTAGGAGAGTGTGTCGGTGACTAGTATGCCAACAGGAGCATGCGACTCCTTCCAATTCCTTGTGGGACAAGGAGATTAGAGTTCAAGGTGGTCCGTGTGGACTACTTTAGAGGCGGGAGACTTCTACCGCTCGGAGGATAGCTATCAATCCCAACAGTCCCGGTGAGACCAGGAGATGCACAAACACCGTTCAAGACCAAAGGTGAAGACCGTGCAAGCCATGAGGTAATGTCGCTGAGCAAGCCTCGGGATAAGGTACGCCTCTACAAACCATCCTTCCTATTGGATAAACGTTGTCGTGATTCCTATATTCTGGGTTTGGGAGAAGATTTTTTTTGTTTCCGCTGCCTTCTCTGTCTCCCTGAAAACTCAACATGTGACCCTATAGGTTCCAAGATACATTGATTGTGTATGTCCATAACTGACTTATGACATCACAATTAATAAGTGGTATCTAGTAAGACATCATTTCTATCTAAGTAATTGGAATGTTGTAGAACAACTTCAACCTACAATCTATGATTGGTGTTGTAGTGATTGTATAGTTCCTTTGTCTCTAATATCTAGATTGAACTCAAGGCATGGAATCATTATCCTCTTCAATGTTAAATCCACATTCCTTGATCTAGAGCAGACTGCTTGAGATATGTGTAAGCTCAATATCACATATTTACTCACACCATTTCTAAAGAAAAACATATTGACTCACACTGGCATGGCCATGCATTTTTCATCTCACTTATCATGTGGCCATGATATCATACTCCTATAGGAGGAACAAATCCCATCTACATCACTCATGTCATCCCCATGTGTGACAATGCACCTGGGCACTGCCTTTATGGCAACTCTTATTCAAGGTCATGGTGTATGATGTCAAAGTACATTGAACAATATATGATGAGTGTAGTGATTTCATACTTAAGAACCACAATCCCCACCATCACTATGAGAGATGACTCTGACTACCAATCATGGTTTCCATGTGTCACTCTCAAGGTGGGTTTGTCTGATACACTATTCTCTAATAAGTATCTATGTGTTTGATTTGATATCACATATGATGACTAATTAGACTCTGTCATCAACCAACGCATTCTAGTCTTATTTGTTATTAATGTTTGTTAGCCTTCCACAATAACAACTGACTAGGGACATAACAAGAATGCATATACTCTTTACATATGTATGATCTCATTATTCAAGTCCTCAACCCAAAGATATACATCATTTAGTAATATAATTCTTTAGACATTTATTATGTTACATCGTTATCTCATAACTGAATAAAACATAATCAATTGGAAGATTGCTTTGTTTATTAATCAAATTATTTACAAGATATGCCATTATAATCATCATATGATTGGTTATCTAGGAATAGATACCAACATCATCCCCATCTTCCTCATCAATCCTTTTTATCTCTGACCCCCACTAATTCCCTCCTTTCATTGTTAATTGTGTATACTCATATGTGTAAGTGTATTTTATATCACATATCAATGTGTTACTTCCAACTACTTCCCTCCTACCTTCATTCTTATTTTTATCTTTCTCTCGCATATCAATACTTCCCTTCTCCTCCCTCCTAATTTCTCTCTATCTATATATCTATCTATCTATATATCATACTTCCCTCCTCCATTTATTTTATTATATATCCTTCTCATCCTACTACTTCCCTCCTTACATCTCCTATTTCTCTATCTTCCAAGCACTTCCACCCTCTTTTCTTTTTATTTATCTCTTTCACTACTTCCTTCCACCCTCCCTCCTATTTTTCTATTTCTTTCTCCTCCCACTACTTCTCTCCTCTCGCTTTCCTAGTATAGTTGAAATAGCAGCAATCAAGTCATGGTATCAGCAACCATTAGATTATTGTACTATGTAGCTTCTCTCCTGGGATAGAAACAAACAATTTTCATATTGTGTGTTCAAACTCACTACACATAGCATTTTCTTTCATGAAACTAACAAGAACACACATATTGTACACACACATTAAAATATATTTCCACTCTAAGATTTTTTTGGGTTACAAATTAGTAATTATACTCTAATACAACAGTGTGATGTTTTCAATCTAGCTTTTCAAATTCCAAGTTGAAAATTGGTGTGTTCCAAGAAGGTGAGTCAACTCCCACTCTCCCGCCAATGGCTACATTGTGTCACACTATCCTTCTCTGACTGCTAGGGCTGGGGTTTTGAGAAGCCAAAGTCAAAGGAGATTGAAGATGTGGTCACTCTGGTTGACATCAGGAAGTATGTAGTGACATTGTCAATGATGGGAAACAATCATCATTCTCTTGGGCATGCAAGATTCAAATCCAATTCCCTCTTCATCCCTTCTTTCTCTAATTATTGGTATTTTTGTGTCTCTCAACATTGTGTTCAGTACAACATTAGTCAATTGCTCCATCACCCTCACATATACTGACAACCTTTCTTCTAGGAAAGAGAGGGTCAGGGTGCTTATATAAGCAATGAACCTTGACAAATAAACAAAGTCATGCATCACCATGTGTATAGTCCTCAAAGTAATAAATGTTCTAGACCCGTGTGATATATATGCTTTGTTGTACATCACATGAGGCTAAGACTAGTATTCGTTTAAAGCATGCTATATGATAGATGTTCTATGTTTTGAAAACAAAATATAATGTTTTTTAACCTATAATTTGTTATAGTTTTGAATGAATTCTAATAATATGTAATCATGTCATTAAGAAAATGTTGTTGAATTTTTATGTGATATTTTCACAAAAACAATATAATTACATTTCATTGTTTCATAATTCTATGCACTTAATGTTTTCCTTAAGATATTTCTTCCCTTAGAGATCCTCTCATTTTAGTTACATTACGTGTATATTTTGAAGAGCACACAATCTAAAAACATGTACATATAATATTTAAATTGAAAAGACAATTGCCACAAGAAAGGGTAAAAAAGGAGGCAAGAGGGAATAAAACCTAGGAGAGAGAATTACTGAGATAGCTTGTGTCATGGAACCGTTCATTGCTCAAATCCAACCTCCAATTGACTAGAAAGTCAATGGGTGAAGGCCCCAAAGGTCTACTCCTAGGATGGTAATAACAAATTGCAAATGTGGAAGCATAAAAGCTTAGCATACATGAGCAAGTAACAAGATGGAGCCACAAACATAATCTCAACATCCGACAAGTATTATTAAAAGGAACATCATTTGTTACATAGTTTAGCCAAATATACAAGTCTGCTAATGCACGTTAGCTAGGATCTTACATGTGCACTTGAACACTTACTCACAAGCCATCAAACTCAAGCTAGCTATGAACCTAGAACATACATGAAAAAGGTGGGTCAACACACAAGGTGTTGAGTACAGGGCAGAAAGATACATATCTGTAAGCTTTGCATAATATGAAAAAGAGTTGTAGAAGTAAATCAATTAGAGTAAAAGATTTAAGTACTTAGGAAAATGAACACCTGTGTTTATGTCATTTTTGTCCAATAAGAAACAATATCATGTATCATAATTCTTTTGACCAACTTCCCATTAGAAGGGTCTGTGAGGGTGCTTAAGGTTCAATACCATTAGCTAACCCTATTTTACCCACATGGTCAGCCCTATCTTGACAACATCCAGCCTTGTGTCCTTACCCCTAAGAATATAGGCAGGTGCACAAGCTTTATATAATGGATTTTTACCTTATGTGTGCAAGTTATAAATCAACGAGACAAAACATCAATTACAATACTACAATACTACAGGGAAATACGTGCAAGTAATCAAGCATACATACATATCAAGTTTGTAAGAAAGAAAGGTATAATCATATAACTATTTAATGCCCATACATGATTCAAATATTCTTATCCCAACTTATTCTTTCCCATCTAGCCACAAGCTACATCTGATTAAGAATAAGACTACATGCATTTATTAGATTATCATCATTAACCCTAGTTAACTCCATTTTTAGAATTTTGGCCAAGTTAGGTTCCAAGCAGGTTAATCTCATGTTTGATTATCTTTGATTGTGATTCCATCATGAAGATGTATTTCAAGTTTCATGTTATTTTGATGTTCCATCTATTTTATATGATTATTTAAAGATTTAGGTCACATGTACATTTCAATGTCAAAGGGCTCATAATAGGGAAAACTTGGTTATGACCACCAAGTCATGTGATTAAAACATGGAAGGGAGTATAGGTCTACAAAGATAAAAGACATGAGAAGCATATTCAAATTTAAGTGGACTTCCCCTAGGATCTAGGCATCAAAGTCCAAACTTAGAATCATCATATCAAAATACATGTTATTATACACACCTTTCATCATTATTAGGGGTCAACATAGGAGATATGTGGGACATCTACATCAAGGTGATCATGAGGAAGGATATATCCTGAATTGGAGGGGAGGATAAGAGATTAAGATATATATCAAGATTAGGGCACAATAGATACAAGCATGGCATGGTGTCACACTAGGTCATCATCAGTAGACTTAGGGTCACATACACCCTCATATCAAAACATAGAGTGAACTTGGCATTAGGGTCTAATACCATCATCGTGTTCATGATTTTATGAAAGGAGCTTGGTGCACAAATCAAGTCAAAAACCACATTTGATTAAAGTAACACCATGCATCATCAAAACCTGTCACATTTATGCATACTTAGTGTCATATGGAACATCCATAGAAAAAAGAGACTTGGAGATGATCCTTTTATCATGGATGTGCATTAGTTACCAAGTTCAAGGTTGATTGAGAATTTGGCATCATTAGGAGGTAAGATTAGTATTTTTTAGGCAAAATTCATCATTATTATCAAAAACATGTTAGAAGTGCAATTGGACACATTTTTGAGCAATAGGGGTGATTAGGACCTTCCTATAATTCAAAAGTGCACAAATTGTAATAATTTGATGATTAAGGGTGTAAATCGGCCTTCTTAATTCAAGCTCCATCATAATCATGCATTAGGTATGGTCAAACATAGTAAAATATTAGATTTTCAGAAAAATAGGGAAAAAGAAGCATATCAAGGGACCGCAAATAGGTCCATGTACCAATAATATATTATTTCACTATTTGTCCCTAGGATGGGAGAGTTATGTATTTCACAATAAGTATTATCAAGAACTATAAGAAATGAGGGGGTGTTACATGTTTATGTGATGTAAGATTGTAGCCGTTTACCATTGATCTACTAGATGAGCCACCTCTCCACTTAGTCCACGCAAGGTGGATTGCCCTTGAGCCATGTGGCATTTGATAATTGGGCTGCACCACAACACATGGAAACCTACATTTGCTTGGTAGTCCACTTCAACCACCAACCAAAATCGCACAATCATCGACCTCTTCCCTCTACTACACCTGACGTTTTGAGCGTAGGCACTGGCTCTCACCCGTAGTGGCACTAGCTCTCACCCAAAGTGGCACTGCTCTATTGGTGCTTGTCAAAGCGTGGACATGGAAGTTCAAGGAGGACATGTAGTAGCCTGATAGCATGCCAGTTAGCCTCACTGAGGCCAAGCAAATCCCACACTTGGCTCACCATAGCGCACAAGCATGAGGTGGCAACCTCAGGGCGATAGAGATGGTCAACACCGTTAACATAGCAAGGAGATAGAGGAGTTAAAGAGGATCGCTAACACATGAAAAGGAATGAAAACAAGAAAAAAAGAGAGGGTAAGTGATAAAAATGAAGAAACAAAGAGATTTAGTTAGTCAATTGCTCAAAAGAGGCGAGAATGGAGCAGATTTGCTAATCCAAAAGCACCTTGTATAGCCAAAAGGTAGAAGGCGACCCTAGGCTATTGAATCTTGGAAACACAATTTGACTATGAAGTGTGAAGCATTGGGGTTTGAGGGATTGGGCTGCACTCCTCTTCTGTGCCCGTGTTGGTCCACCCATCTAGACCAACAAGATAAAAACTTAAGTTCAATCAAGAGTAAATCAAGGTAATTTTAGAATTTCATAACTTGGGATACGAAGGTCCGTTTGAGGTGATTATTGTATAGTTGGATTCACAATAAAAAACTCTACAACATGAAATACTTAATAGGTTAAGAGGAGCACATTAAAGAGGTTCAATTTTAATTGGCATGATACATTAGATCATGACACTTAGTTTAAATTGTAAAATAGTATATATTGTGAAATTGATCATTCAGGTGACCAAGTTGGAGCATCACAACACTCAAACTATGCAGTTGATATAAAATGGTGTAAGAAGGCCACTTGAAAAGAGAGAAATAGTACAATATAGGAGAGAGAAAGTTAGGTCGTCGCATCCTTCAATCCTTGAAAGAAACTTCATCCTTAATATTCTTTTAACATCATAGTCGAAGGTCAAAGTTCATGTTATGACCATGTATGAGCTTAATTGGTAAATTAGGATTTACTTAGATGATTACACGCTTAATTAGATTATTCATCTCTTAATACTAATTAATAATGTAAGAAAAATTATGATGTTTTAAACTTAATGAAAAACTCTAAGTATGTTTTCATTTTGAATTATTGGGTTTTGAGAAGTATAAACCCTAATTAACCAAAATTAAAGTTTTCATAGTATATGAATACAAAATTTGATAAATATAGTGGTGTAGTAAAATATTTTTAGCACTTTATAGGTAACTTGGATTTATTTTAAACCTAGATATAATTTTGATTACTCAATTATATGTGCTAATCAAAGTTTTTGAATATTTTGATGTTCTTTGAATTTGTTGGTTGGCCAAATTACAATTCGACTAACCATGCTGCAGACTGTAGTATGAAAATGTAGTGTTTAATTTTTTTAGTCATTTATTGGTAACCCGAAATGACCTAAATTTTTTATTGGAGCTATGAAACTTTTGTTTCATACAACATACTATTTCTCTACAATGTTTGAGGAATTTTACCTTTTTAGATAATGTTTTTTAGTAACATTTTATGACATAAAATTTAGCTAAAATAAAAGAAAATGTAAGGTAGGGTTCATTTGCAAGCATATTAAGCACCTTAATTTATCTATATGAGTAGTCTAATATACTAGTAGATCCCATATTTTTTGATTCATTCACAAATAAAGAAATCTTAGAGAGATAAGGAGAGTTAAGATTTAGGAGGAGAAAGAGGTGCATATCATCACCTAAGGTTTTATCTTCATAGAAGCAATGAAATCAAATAAGTTGGTCTTCATTTGATATCTTTTCTTGGTGATTATTCTCTCACATGTATATATTCTACCCCTCCTCTTATTTGATTCAAGAATTTGTAAAATTACCCTCTTTTCTCACCCTTACTCTATCATTCTCCATTCCTAGGGTTTTTGAGTCAGAAGGAAGAAGATAATGATGGATTACTTGGAACTTGATTTACATGCAAGAAGTTCAGATGCTGGGCCACAATATTTAAGGTGTTTTATACCTTAGGTGAGTGTGTACTTCCATTTAATAGTAGATTGCACTAAAATGGACTGAATTTGATAAAATCTTCAGTTCATTCTATATGCAACCATAAACCATAAATCTAGCTTTCAGCTCTAGCTGTTACAAGATGATCTAGAAATATATTAATCCCATTGTGAAGAATTTCATATGATGAAATCATATTTTAAATGGATACAATCCATTTAGAATATATTTCCTAAAGTTTTTGCAAAATTTAGAAGAATATACATATACCTAGATTTTTTGATTAGCTCAGAATTTGATGCATAACGAAATAAAGAACTTTGCCTATTTGATTTTTCTTATTTATTAATCAATTTTTAAAATCTAAAAGTTCAATACTAATATGTTAGAAATTGTATAGGGATTTAATTGAAGTTATCAATGTTTGCTTGATATCTGAATAAAGAGGGTGAAACCTTAGACAAGTGAAAATTTGGGAGTTTGTGAATAAACATTATGAAATCCAACAAAATTGATTCTTTTAAACATTATATTTTATTTATTCAAGTGTATTCTTGACGAATGTCAATTTAGTGGATGGTGTGGAAAACCTAGGCCATTTTCATACTAGGGTTTCCTATACATGTTTAGTTGTATGTGAACTAGTGAAATAGTCTAAATATTAGTTAATATTCTATATGTAGTAAATCTTATACAAGTAATGTTATATATGAATGAGTCAAATGAAACCCTAAGGTTAGGGTATTCCAAAAATCAAGTATTTCCATTTTAGTGTTTCTCAGTATGATAAGTGGAGTACCTCAGTAGCTCATTTTATAGTACATGTTACAGATAAGCTATGAAATGAAAGGTTAAGCTAAGAAGTGTTGATAAGATGATTGAATAGTGAAATAAAGTGAATTAGACATTAGATGTTGTGAAAACTATAGAATCTTTCATAGGAGACCTGTGTAGTGAGGAGGAAACATGCTTCCTGACTAGAAGATAAGTCTAGGTCAAGATAGTTGGATCGTACTAGATAATTGTAATAGGAGATGCACGTGGTACCTATGAAGATGGTCAGCTAGTTGGTCCTAGTGGAAGCACTAACATAGATATATAAAGTGTTTTGACTTACTACATGAGTGCCCAAGTTTACAGGAGGAGTCCAAATATCTGGCCGCTCCCATTAGCCACTGAGATCTAGACGTGGTGATGTCAGTTGTAGACGGGGTAGTTTAAATTTAAACTTAGAGCCCTAGGCATTATTTTAAGTCTTATATAGTGAGATCATAGCTTGCTGTGATGCTTTAACATATCCTAGTACACTTTATTTAGTTCAAGATATAGTAAAATTAATAGGAGATTAATCAAGTATGTTCGATGATTGATATGTTCAATGATTTATTTACTCTTTGTAGTCATATAGAATAGCATGCCCTTTGTATGTTTCTGATTGACTAGTTCCTTTAAGAACAATCAAGTATGTTCACATATTATTTTACCCTTTGTAGTTATCTAGAGTAATCCTTCTATCTATATGTTTGTGAACGACTGATTCCTTTATATTTCTTTATTGTTCTACTTTACATTCAATTACTCAAGAATATATATTTGACTATTTAAGTACTTTAAACTATTTTATATAATTACTAATTCAATGGGCGAGTATCTCATCACTCTAATCACAAAATTTTAGGTACACCATAAGCATATGGAGATACAACTGTATATTATAAGTTCTGCCACAAGTCAGATGCTAGAAAGGTTGAAATAGCCAGTCTCCGTTACTCTAGGTCCTTGCATATAAGTACAAGGAGTTGAATCTGAATGAAGTTTTAAAAATGTTTTATTATGAAAGTGTTTGTGTTTAATAGTCAAGCCAAGAATCATGTATGTTAAATGACAATAACTTATTATATTCTCTTACATTTGCAATCAGGTCAAAGAATAAAGGTGTTGTTTCTTTTACAAGGTTGATTCATGTGATTGGTTTTAATTTATAGTCCAGGTTTTAGAAAGATAAAAAGATTAAGTTAAGAGCGGTGTTTAGTTTTCTTGAACTCAGGTTGTGCCCTAATTTCATGATCTATCAATGATTATGGAATTTGGGTGTGACAACTTGGTATCATAGCTTAGGCTAAGTCATTAGGGATCATTAAGTTAGTAAGTCAGAGTCATAATAGTGACAATTAAGAAGTTATGTATCTATAGCTTTAGGAAGTCTAAGTATTTGGATACCCTGGTGTGATATTTGAATACTTAGGTTGACCAATATCAAGCTACTCTATTTATTCTTCTTTGAATGACCTAGCCAAGTATGCATAGAGAGGATGGGCTAGTGAGAAACCCTATGAGTATTAGGGTTAGAAGACCAGATGGTAAGAAAATAATATGATCATGAAGATAGAATGTGATACAACTTTCATTTTATGCTATTGTTTTGATTTGAGATGAAGAGAAATGCTCTTGTCTATATGAATCCAACTTCTCAACTCTTAGAAATATAGATGACTCTTTAAGATTGTTGTACACTATGAAGTTACTTTAGTTATTATTTATATTCTTTGTATCAATTAATCTAGAAACGATCTTCAAATGAGTTTACCTCAGTGGGTATTCTTTTCACATGTTTCAGATAAATAGGAGTTGGTTAATCCTAAGTAGCTCTTGGCTTCAATACTACATGTTTGACTTGGTCTAACTGGCAGGATGCGTTACTAGGATCTAATGATTCCTATTAATAATCTAATAAGAGTAAAATATGGAGAGGTTAACCCACAATATAATGAGAATGTACATACACTAAGATATTGAAATATAAGGGAAATAATAGAATAACTTAGAATCAGTTGGAATTACTATCTACAATCAAGGTTTGAACATCATACAAGGAACCATAAATTCAAGATAATGGAATAAGGATTATAGATTCAAATTCCAACCAGAGTAGACCGGGTGGTAAAATCTCGATAAGTCCCAATGAAGAAAATGAGTTCAAACCACGTCAGAGGCACTCTACAATGACAATCACATTAATTGAGTGTGGGAGGGGGGGTGACCAGACCACACCTTCTTAGGCACCAAGGGTTTACCATGCTGGGGTGGGTCTAGTAGTGGCCCTACCCGATATGGATTCTCTCATAAATAAAGAAAACGATTATATATCCAAGAAACATATTAATATATAGCATACAAAATGAAGAATAAAGAACAGATAAAGAGAACTAAATCATATAATAATTGAGGCATTTTATTCAACTTGAAGCAAATAAAATAAAGAAGAAATGGGTTAAAGAATTTTGAAATACACACAAGAGATGGACCAATTGTGAAAAGCCTCACAATAGTAAAGTAAGTCAAATAAAAGGATAAAATATAAAAAAATCAAAAGAAAATGATATAAAGTTGGGATTACAATTTAATGATCATGATTATATGAAATCTCTAAATATAAAATATGATCAACATAAGAGAAGAGTACTAAAAGGCCAATATATAAAGAATCAATCATGAAGAATGGATCATATACTCAAGTAAATTGTATTTATGTACTTCAAAACAAAGTGAAAATAGAAGAAACAATTTAAAGTTTACAATAAGTACATTAAAACAAATAATTTTCAGATAAATTTAGTAAAGAGATATAAATAAACAAGTAAATTATTAGATGAGGATAGAACTCGTATGAAATAAAGAGAAATATTGGAAATGATGGATTGATAAGGAAAGGGAATTACATGATATAATAGAGATCATGGAATGTGTCATTATATTGTGAACTCTAATGCACTCATCCTTACTAGTGTTTTGATTTGAATTCTCTATTGCGTAACTACTTAGTTTCAATGTACTGATAAGTTCCTTGTAATGACATGAAACTAATTTTTAGAAACTGAAGAACGACAATGATGCAAAACAAATCAATGAGCCATACAAATGATTTGTATGAAGGATAAAAAAACTTGATAGAAAGAATGTTTGACTCTCGTGTGAACATTAAATTAACATGTAAAGTATTAGGTATAAATGGAACTAGTAGGGAGAAGGTTATTTAGAAATTCAACCTGATAAAGTAAAAGGATAATATGAAATATATGTCATGGAATATAAAACCATACTCATGATTGAAAAACACGATCTTGAGAAATAAATAAAATATAAATATGACAGATGCATGAGCAACATACATGAAAAGAATGATTGAAAATAAAGAAAGGTTTTTGAAACATAATGGAGTAATATATATGGAAAAAAGGAGGAAGAAATAGGTTGAAGATTAAAAAAATGCTAAATACTCAAGCATTCTTGGTGATAATTAATCATGCCTAGATTTGAGAAATGTGTTAAGTAAATACTTGAAAAATAAAATTCTAAATATAAAAATCATCTTCTCTTTTGTATGTTTTTAGTGAATGTAATGTGGGGATGAAGTGACAAGAGAATGAATTTTAAATGATGCATAACCACCATGATAGAACAATCTATTTAATGTGTCAATGACGCATAATATGATGATAAACCTTAAAGGGGTAAATAAAGAAAGTAACTTAACAAAAATGTCAAATAAGAGAAAAGAAATTCAATTCCTAAAGATAAGAAATACTTTAGTAAACTTCAAGAGAGATAAAGTTTGAATTTTGGATTAAGGGAGTAAAATTTATGTCACAATAAGATCACGTTTATGGAATATTGATCGCATGTTGGAATAATTAGGATTGTATCAGTTTAAGGGATGTTACTAGCCATTTGGCTTTGAGTTCTACAATATAATATAAAATAAGATCCTAAGATTACCCATATGAGAAGTAAACTAGCAATGATAGTAACCCAACATTTAAAGGTAGAAAATGAGAAAGATAGATAAACAACATGGAAAAGACTAAGAATAGATAATAAGAAATAGATTTGAAATGTAAGAAGTGTGATTTGAAAAAAAAGGAGAAGTCCGATATGAGAATAGTATGATTCAATATAAATTCTTGCAATGATAGTAAGAATGGTGGGTATTCCATTATAACCTTGGATATTTTAATGTTAGAGGCATTTATTTTATATAATCAGAAAAAGAAGAATATATAAGAATATTAAGTAAAAATGATTAAGAAAGAAGTAAGAGAAAACAAGTTATTTTTAGTAATAAATGATTTTTTTTCTAGATATATAAATTGCAAAAGGCATACTGAGGATGTATATTTTTTTTATACGATTTCAATTGTACATGTACATGCAATATATTAAATGAAGGGATATTTAGTTATGATTTTCATCATTCATACTAGTAATCCAATTCAATGTTGTATAGATAGTATTCATTCTAGCCTTGCAACTTATAAGTGATTTGATATCAGAGTAGCACAATAGTAAAGTTGAAAATAATAAAATGAACTCTCTTAAGTAACATAGATGTGATATATAAGAATATTACAATTTGAACTGCATAAACTAAGATAGTTATATTGGATTATATATTACTAAGATAACATCTCAAGAGAGTATGGTAGGTTTGAAGATGGTTCATTTTTATGCTCTTTTCTATTAATTGATTGTGTCATAGAAACTTCTTATTCTATCATTGTTAACCTTTATTTTAAATCTATTGTGATTGGAAGATAAATAAAGGAATCAATGTTCAATTTAGTATTCAAATAGGAAATACATGAGCAAGTGAAATATACATTTTTCCAATTTAAAAAGAAATCTTAAATATAGTTTTATGCATATTTATGTTTCAAGCACAAAACCCTTTTAATGGGGAAGATTGCTATGCCCACATCTGAGCTTAATTGGTAAACGATGATTACATGATTAATTAGATTGATCATAACTTAAGTCTAATTAATGATAATAGAACAGTTATGATGTTTTAACTTAATGAAAACTCTAAGCATGATTTTGTTTTCAATGATTAGAGTTTGAGACTTGTGAACTAGGATCGGCCAAAATTAGGGATTTGATAGTATATGGTTACAAAGTTTGGTAAATACAATGTTGTAGTAAATTATTATTAATATTTTATAGACAACTTGTTTTTATTTGGAATTCATATATAATTTGGATATATCAACTATGATTTCTACTTCAAATTTTCAAAGTATTTGGATGTTCCTTGAATATGGCGGTCAATCGAATTACAATTAGACTGACCATGCTGCAAACTACAATATAGTTGTGTAGTACTTGATTTTTATTTATTTATTGGTAACTTGGGATGACCTAAATTTTTTATTGGAGCTCTAAACTTTATTTAAGAAAACATACTATTTTTTTGTAATTTGTGGAGGGGTTGTGACCTACTCAAGTAACATTTTTTAGTAAGGTTTCATGACATTATTCTGATGAAATAAAAGAAAATGTAAGGTAGGGTTCATTTGCAATTAACCTGAGCACCTTATTTTCTCCATATCAGTAACCTAACACAATAGTATATCTCATCTTTTATGATTCATCCTTGAAAACTGAAAACCTAGAAAAAGAATGAGAGTTAGCGTTTGGAAGGAAAAAATGCAAATCATCACCTAGGGTTTTATCTTCATAGAAGCAATGAAATCAAGTAAGTTAGTTTTCATTAGAAACCTTTTCTTGGTGATTCTTATCTCACATGTATATATTCCACCCCTCCTATGTTGTAGTTCAAGAAGGTATCAAAACTCTCTATTTCTTCACCCTTTCTCTACAATTCTCCATTCTTAGGTTTTTTGAGTCAGAAGGAAGAAGAAAATGATGGATTTCTTGGAAGTTGATTTAGATTCAAGAATTTCAGATGTTGGGCTACGAAATTTGAGATGTTATATACCTTAGGTGAGTGTGTAGTTCCATTTAACAGTATATTACACTAAAATAGATTGAATTCAATAAATTTTCAGTTCTTTCTATATGAGACAATAAACTTTTAGTTCTAGCTCTTACACGATGATATTGAAATGGATTATTTCATGATCTGATGAATTTTTTATTATAAAATCATATATAAATGGATAAAAATCATTTATAATAAAATCTATAAAATTATTGTAGAAGTTAGAGGAATATACTGATATCTAGGGTTTTAGTTATGTTTGAATTTTTTGTATAACTAAATAAATAACTTAGCCTATTTGAGTCTTCTTATTTATGAATATATTGTTTTAATTTGAAAGTTTAATACATACACGTCAGATATTATCTAGGGATTCAATTGAAGTTAGCAATGTTTTATTAATATCTCAATAGAGAGGATGAAACTCTAGATGAGTCAATAGTTGGGAGTTAGTGATTAAACACTATGAAATGCAATAAAAGAGATTCTTTTAAACATTATAGTTTTAATTATTCAAGTCTATTTTTGATTAATGTTATTTTAGTAAATGGTGTGGAAATCCTAGTTCAGTTTCATATCAGGGTTTCATTAATGTTTAGTTGTATGTGAACTAGTAGATATAATCTTTTTTCAGTTAAAGTTTATATGTATTAAATTCTAATGTGAGTCATGTTACATGTGAATGAGGCAAATGAAACCCTAAGGAAAGGAATTCACTAAATCAAATATTTTTATTTCAATCTTTCTCAGTATGAATTCATTAAATCATATTGCTCATGAATGGTTTCAATTCAAGACCCAGAATGAAACTTTGTTATCTCCTCTACCTTTTGTACTCTCATGAATTCTCACAAGTTCCGTACAAGAATAGGGTTCATGGATCTGAAGTTTCAGGGTTATGTAGATTCCCCTATGTTGAAGAATAGAGTGAAGGGTGGTATTGAAGGAGGTGGTCTCTCCTATACTTGAATTGAGTCATTTTTATTTCTTTGTTGTGATTACATTGACCGCATATTTTTGTGTGCACTTTGACATCTTTTCTTAGTAGTGTACCCACATTAAATTCATGAGGGATATGGAAGAAGCAGTAGAGGGGGAAGGGGGTGCCACCCTAGACTTGGTGTTCGACACATTTTTTGGATTTTAATTATTTTTCTAAATGGAGAGGTAAGAAGGTGGTTGAAGAAGTGTAGAAAAAGGTTGGATTGTGCAACTCATATTTTGGGATTCAACACGTTGGGAGAAGCATGACATAGGTTCAATTCTCTCTATAACTTGTAGCAATTAGGAAAATTTACAAGCTATTTATTGATTTTTAAGTAGGGACACATTGTGTTTGATTCTTCTCTATCCATAATGGTTTGCCAACTTTTCTGAGGGGTAGTGCTATTAGAGGTCATAGGGGACCCGATGGTTTCTAGCAAGGACATTTATGAAAATGTTGCAAGAAGATTCACTTATTTAGCAAGTTTTCTTTATTAACATGCATTAGTATCTGACTAAATAAAGGCCAAAACTAAACTAAGAAATGGAGATTTTTGAAAATTTTAAAACTACATAGCATAAAGAATGCTAGAAGGAGAAGATAGAGTTGGTGGAATAGATACATACCACACACCTCTACCCTAAACTTAAAATTTTACTCATCCTAAGAAAAAATTAAATTCATGTGGAGGGCATAAACATGTTAGGTTTCCTCCCAAAAACACCCCATTTAATGTCAAAGCCCAACAACTGTGTGGTCCACCATGTATGATCAGAAACTAGAGCTCCTATCTTATGGTTGATTTGTCCCTGTGGCTTTCGTTTCATCCAATCCCCTATTCGTTTATCATGTAGCTTGCCACAAATGATGTGGTACATGTCGGGATACCAAGGGAAACATTTGGAGTCATACCTGGCTTGTTTCCAGTGCTCGATGTATGGCGGTGAATGAGGAATCTGATAAAAGTCAATTAGATAATGCTGAGGGGGCGTAGGCATAAGGCTCATTAGATGCATGGTCATCCCATCATGTTGGTAAATGTAATCTATTGGGGTTGGATCTCGAGGTTGATACATGGGAAATTGACAACCATGTCCCCATTTGATTCTTCTTGATAGACATATGATATTGTCAACTCATAAGATCCATGGTGGATTTCATAGATTGAAAACTGTTGGGCAGAGGGGATAGGTAAGTGGGAGTCACTTGAGGTTCAATTGGAATTTGCAGATAGGACAATTTTTTGCTGAAAGAGTGGCTCTTGGATGCTCGGGATGGGCCATGTAAGAGCATCCTCAAGGGAAAGGATGCCTCAACAGTGGTTGAGGGTGTTGCTTTTAGAAGGAGGAGGTAGGTCCACTCTGATATCCTTTGTATCATGATCGTCTTCTAAAGATATCTAACACTCTAGAATGGATGAGGCTTCAGAAGGTAAGAATTGTCGTTCCAATTGAGTAAATTGATTAATGTAGTCGATGATGGGATTCTTCTTATCTGGCATGCTTTGTGAAGCCTCCAAGCACTTGGAAGTCGAAAGTCCAATTCCCTATTCGAAGAGTCAGAAGTCCTACTTCAACATCTATGAAGGCTCTGGCAGTGGTGAGAAATGACCCGTTGAATATGAGAGGGTAGAAATGATCTTCCTTGATGTCCAACACTATGAAATCACAAGGGATGATGAATTCCCCAATCTTCACCTAAACATCCTCAATGATACAAAATGTCTTAGTTGTGGAGTAGTCAGCAAGTTAGATGGTCATGTAAGTGGGTCAAGAACCGGTGAGGCTGAGCTTCCTGTGTAGGCTAGATGGTATGATAGAATGCTAGCTTCAAGGTTGGTAGCCCCATTTGGCAGGTAGAATCACTCATGGAGAATGAAATTCCAAAGTCTGGGGTCTTTTCACTTACAAGGCATCTTGCTCGGAACAACATCTGATGAAGTCCTTACCAATCTAACTATCTCACAGTCTTCAGTTAAGTATTTTCAATTGAGCAACCACTAAGGCATTTCAATCATGGTATCAAGCAATGGAACATTGACATATAGTTTTTTTAGGATATCTTAAATTTATAAAACATGGTGTTGAGTTTAGTTTATTTCAACCTAGCTTGGTACGACACATGGGGTTTGTATGCGGGGGTGTATGGGACAGGTGCGAAGGGTTTTGACTGAGATGTTGCCAGGTCTTGGGCGATGACTGCCTCATCTTCATCCTCCCAGCTTGTTGTCGAGTAGATCACCTTCTATGGAAGTATGGTTCCAGAATAGGTTTGTCACAACCTTGAGTTGTTTCACATGCTTTGTATTTTCTTCTAGTTGCCCTGCAAAAACTCTTATAGGAGGGCAAACGAGTGAAGCCAATTGGGCTAATTGGGAATCAATGAATTTTTGATGAGCCTTCTGGCTAGCTATCACGTTTGGAGATTTTTTTTTTCTATAGTGGAGAACCTCTCATTAGAAGAGGTTCGGACAACATGTTTTTGCATTTGTGGGCTTTGGTTTATATTATGGAAGTGTTGCTCCCGATAATTGCCTTAGTTCCTATTGTACTGGAACACTACAGGACCATGATTTTGGTTTGTTCATTTGAGAAGGTCTTTGTTGTGCCACACTTTATGCACCGACCCAGTGGCTATACTGGAAATTAGGATGACTCTTGGTTTTATTTGGATGGTATAAGGCTTGACCTGGTATGCTGTGGATGGAGTTGAGGTCCTCCATTAGTTTTCCATCCATGAGATTGTTGTAGAGAAGTTGGCATTGCTAGGTGGAGTGATCATACCTTTTCCAGATCCCACAAAGATAATTGACACATTTTACTTGCTGTTACAGGTATTGTGGTTGTCCCCTTTTGTCATAGACATTCAAGGAATGCTCTAGATGATTTTTCTTCATAGCATCTTGAGGCTCTCAGCAATAGATTTTAGCTTGGAGAAATCTCCAGCCTTGGAAAATTTGAGAACTCCCCCTTGCCGTCAACTAGATTGGGCATGGGTCTCTATTCTTCTTTTGACAATTTCCCAAGTGCTTTGAGCTCTGGAACATGAAGTTACTTCTAGAGGAGGCATTGAGGAAGGTCTTGGTGTCCTTGTGGACACCCCAATAGAATGTCTCAATCTATTGGATGTAGGAGATGCCATAACATTGACAATGACAAAGGATTTCTTTAAATATTTACCAAGCCTTATCCAAGGTTTCTCTTACAACCATGGACAATTGGGTGATTTACCCTCAAATTTGATAAGTGAGAGATAAGGAAAAATATTTTCCAAGAAATTTTGCTTGGAGGGCCTGCCAAGTGGTGATAAAATTACCTACCATAGCATTATACCTACTACAGGCTAGATCAGATAAGGAATATTTGAAGAGCTACAACTTGAGGGTATCATCTGAGTCACCCATCATTTTGTACACGGTATATAAGTCCACAAAACATTGGAAGTGGTCTTGACAATTTTCTCCCATCCTTCTAGAAAAGGGAATGCCTTAAAGGATGGTGACCCATTGTGTGTAGATCTCAAATTGGGGAGCAGTGATTTTTAGAGGCACAATAGGGTGTTGTGCATCGACAGCTAAAGGAAAAAAAAATCCTTGAGTTTTTTCTTCCGTTCTACTTCTTGTCAAGCGGTATCTCAAGATTCTAATTCAGTGATAGCGACATTGTCTAATTTGACCTTGATCACCTCTGTGTGTGTAGCTAAGACCTACTCTATCCATTAGTTGATCTCCTCCTAGATCAATCTTTTACTCATGGAATCAGTTGAGATGATGGAAGGTCATGTCAATCTCAGGATCAAAAGAGAATGGTGCATTGGCAACACCTCTGGAGCATCACATTCACTTGATACCTGAGGAAAATGTCAGAATATGTAAGAGTAGATTCCAAAAAGATAATAGAGAATGCAGAAAAAAAGCAAATTGGTTTAAGTAATTAACACTGCCGTCCTAGATAATGGCACCAAGATTTGATGTGGCACAAAAAATTTAGTAGGAAAATTTTCCCTAGAGTTTAACCTTTAAATTGTTATCAATCCTCTTATAGACAAGTGAATTTATTTGAGTATGGAAGGTATAAGTCCCAAATAACGATGTTATTAAGTGCTATCCCAAACCAATTGCGATGAACACAAACTAAATTCTAGTTTGAGAGTTGTTGATTAAAGCTAAGTAGGGATCAAAAAGTGTAGAAAAGAAATAGTTGATTGGGTTTTAGAGTGACTAAATATGAGAGATACTGGGGGTTTGCATGATCACCACCATAGACTACATTTTTAGTTAACTGATTCAAGTCCTTAATTTTAATGATTGAATTAGGACCATATGGATTTGTGTCCTTTCAGAGCACAAATCTCACAAAGGTTAGACTTCTATCAAACCAGGGCTCTAGGTGTTTGAGGATCCTTATATAACCGTCCAACAACATTCTCTTAGGGGTATTTTCAAGAATATATGATTTCCATTATCAAGAGTCTGGTCAAGAATATATGATTTCCATTATCAGGAGTCTCGTCAGCACAAGCTATAACAAACAAGAAAAACTGGATAAAGAGATCATAATCTCAATTAGGGGTCTCGTCAATAGTTAGGGGTTCATTCTTGTTTGGATCAAGGGTCTCGTCAACCCATAAGAACAAAATATTATTGACCATAAATGAGTGCATAATCATATGGGAAACATTTAATCACTAAAGTATTGAACTTAATTAAAATAATGTTGAAGAACGGCCTATAGGGATACTCCCCATGCCCCAATAGAGAAACTACTTAGACATAATGGAAATGGAAATAAGAAAAAAGACCATAGGAGGCTCTGGGGTCCTAGAATATGAGATGATTTCCTTTTGTGCTTGTACTCTGCCTCCTTTTATAGGGGGAAAGGAGGGGATGAAGAACCCTAAAAACTATGCTTGCATTGGCTAGCTTGACTCAGTCTAGGGCACTGTTTGATCGATTGGGAGTCCAATTAGTCGACTGGCATTACTGCTTTCTTTGACCTAAATGTGGGTTTGACTAAGTAATGAGACTTCAAAATTTAACCAGGTCTTCAATGCGAGTTGGTCGACTGGGATGATATTCGGTCAGTTGGACTTAAATGGTTGCTTTGTCATGGTCATTTCTTCTAAAGTAACGAGCTTTTCCAAATCCATGTTTGAGTAAATCTTTACTAAAGAGTCAATTGAGTGGAGATCCCGTCGATCTATTAGAGTTATAGGGATGTAAGATCTGGTACATGTGAGTCAATCATTTGGTCAAGTCAGTCAATTGATTGGGAGGTTGAAGATGGGAAATGAAGCCTCTAATTCTTGGGCCTTTTTGGCTTTGGAGTGATTGGGCCATTTTCCTACAAAAGCAGACTAAGTCAAGAAAAAACTCCAATTAAATAAATAAAATCTAAACTAAGACAATTATCTGTAAACTGGGGAATAATTGCAAAACACTTCTAATAAATGATCTAAAAGATGAAAATAAAATGGATAAATATGCATGTGTCAGTAAGTGACATAGCTATTGTGAAGGACCAGATTTTTCCTTAATTTTGAGGCCGAATTTTCTTTTAAGGTGTGTAGGATGTGATGGAGTGAACTTTTGGAGTCCTTTAAATGCCTAATGATATAGGCAATATATGTGTTTGAGTTATGTTAAGTGTGACATCACCAGATTTTCTAAAACTTAATATGATGTATGACGTCTAAATTGAAACCCTCACCTCAGTGAGAATCTCAATTTAAACACCTCACATAGGCTAAGAAGAAGAAAATTAGAGGAATTTAGAAGAAAACATTAGTAGCATATGCACATGAACAATAATAAAACCATGCAACACATGTTGACCATTCAACATATAATTACATAATGAATTGGTATAAAATTTAATATCACATATTGAACAACAAACTTTTACATATATATGTACTACCACTAAACAACAAGATCTTAATACAACAAGTCCACCTGTACATCATCTCACTACACAACTCTCAACTATCCTGGTTCTTCAAGAGCATATAACCACAACCTAAAACAAAGATTACATGTGGAACATGTCAACACAATATTCAAGAATATTGTACTGAGTACGCCTACATGTCTATTTATATACCTCTCATTACTGAGCTTGGAAATAAGATAAAACTAGAACTTGGAAGTAATAAACAAATATAAGAAAAATCATGTACTTGCACAAAGATATTCATTAACAAAAGAGAATACATATTTTAGGCACATTTTCCATTATATCATCCATGTATTTACTACCTGAGAGTTGAATGCATTAAGGCCTTTATAGTCGACTACCAAAGAGTTGAATCATTTCATAATGTGATTAGACTACCGAAGAGTTGGATCACTTTCAAGTACTTGACTACCAAAGAGTTGAAGTACTTTATTTTCCAGCACTTGACTACCAAAGAGTTGAAGTGATTAGATATAATGGAACAAATATGTTATGTTTCATGTGTTAATAGCAATATGTATGGAAAATCAAGCAACATATCATACAAGAACAACCATTTCATCCAATATCATATGCCAGGTATTTTACTACACATATAATGCTAGCATATTATATAATAAGACAAGTAAGAGGTAATGGCGTACCTTGATCATAGATATCCTAATCACACATATCCATGAGGTCATCTATACCCTTGGTCAAACCCTAATTAAGATAAGATCACATATCACCATCAGGTTTTCATCATCATAACCCTAATATGTCCATTTTAGGGTTTGACTTAACTTGTTAGGATATTCCCACTTTTACTTGTATTCTTGTCTTACTCATCTTATTATCTGGGATTGATGTTACTGATGTTGTATTCTAGATTATAATCAATTGTGTGAACATTAGTTTCCATATCATTGTTTGCATGTATTAACCCTAGATTATATATACTAATCCAATTAGGGTTTTCTCATCGTTATAGGATCCTTAAACATGTAACTATATTTATATGCATAATTATGATCTCATTATTATATATTAGCTTCTAGTTACTAATATAAGCTTACTCTACAATTTTTAGGGTTTCTTGACCATCTTTGTAATTATTGCACCTTAATTAGGGTTATTAGCCCTAATTGGTCACATTACACAAAAGACATAATTTCATGCATGAACATTATAATTACTGACATCAAATAAATTATAAACATGATTATGGATTCACTGACATTTTATCACAATTTTAGACCATCATTTGATATTTATCATCCATAAACCAAGTGTATAATATTTTACATGATATCACTGTGATTTAATCATAAAAATACTGATGTGATGATTCCATGTTGTTCTACTCATTTTTCTGAACATTTTGGTACCTTGTTTGTATTTTTCTAACAATTGGGCTATTTTTATGAATTATACAAGATCTGAGTGTTTATTGAGATTTTTACCTTTTTGGGCCAATAACGTCTTGCCACGTGGCCATATTGGGCACTGTTCACTCCTCCTCTGCCCACATTGAGCCGGACGACTTTTCTTGATTTGACTAGGTTTTGGTCGGCTAGTTTGCTGGTTGGTATGGAAACTGGTCTGATTTCTTTGCTTTGGACCTGACTCATGGTTCTTTCCCTTTCTCACAATCTCACCTAAAACACAATGCGAGACTCTATTCTCTGCGTTACTTGCAACTTCCATGAGGGAAAAGCTCTGATGAGCAATCGAGCAAGCTCTAGTCTTCCTACCGACATGCTCCTTCTGCCATGATCTTCGACGCTACAAGATGGACTCCTATTGCCGCTTGGAAGGCCGCCTGTAACTCTAGGATGTTTCCCTAGCAAGCTCACCAGCCTCTAGTCTTTATCATAGTAGAGCAAAGGGGAAAATGCCTCTGGTCCCTCCTATCTTGAGTCAAGGACTCCAGGAGCTCCGTCAAACCTTCCTAAACCCCTCCGCATCATTTGATTGGGGTGGGAGATCATAAACACAAGCTACAAACTCAAGGTCTCTTCACTAAAAAATTGGAGGTTGTCGGCCATGAAGAAGACCAAGAAGCTGACTCTAAATGTAGGAATCCTTCTCCTATACCCTCATCCTTACTTCTCCTCTATTTAGATCCCTTTTGCATTCTCTCTTTCCCCTTAGTCTTCTCCCTCTTTAGGTCTGCACACTACCATGGAGAAGTCAGAGGAATTTGACATCAGTTCCTACTCACCTCTTACCCTCTAACTCCAAGTGAGGGGTCAGTCTTCTCTTTGCAATGATGTAAGACCAACTACTCAGTTGGAATTCACATTCTCACCCATGATCTCGATGGAACCGGTGATCAAATTTTCCATTCCTATCACCCGCGAGCTCTCATCTAACTGGTCTTGATGATAAGGTTCTTTCGTTAGATTCAAGCCATCCAATGGATACTGGGACTCCACATCCCCAATATGTGGCCTCACAGTGCCAAGGCAAAAAGGTGACGTGACACATCATATGATTAGCAACTTAGGTCCACACATCATCAAATATACACATTATTTCCCAAATTTCAAACCTCAATAACTCCTTCTAGGATACTCCAATTTCCACCAAATTTTAATCATAACTCTATCATCACTCAAGATACATTATACTTAAGTTTGGTGACAAAACTCAGCTATTTGACATGCCAACTAAATTCCTCAAAGGACATAAAATATAGGGATCTTAATCATGATATAAATATCATTTGACATCCAAACATTGACAAAACACTTGAGACTCTCAAACAACTCACATGCTTGACTTCACTTATGTTACTGGACATTTAAGGATTCCAAAAGTCCACTCGATCACATCCTAAATTAAGCCAAAACTTTAGTTCATCACGTCATATACATCTTAAAAGAAATTTCATCCTCGAAATTAACCCATCTCTTATTTTAAAAGAAACCAAATATATTAATTCATATTTAGGGAACCACTCTAGTTGCAACATATCCACATAGGATACCTAAAGCCATATATCCAAAGCATTTCTTAGATATTTTAAATCATCTAAGGTGAACCCTTAAACATATAACATGAATTAGATGCTTAGGTTGTGTTGTATTTTCAATTATGATTTTTGTACTCATTTCGCCCAAGAATAAGGTTGAAATAAGGGTTTATAAACTCTGGTTATGTCATGACATATCTCATATGTTAGGGCTGCATCCTTTTCTTTATCCGTGCATTAGGGTTCCCACATCATATTATCATGTTCTAAAGGATTTAAATAAAGTTAGCCCATTATATCAAGGTGTCATCAACATTTTATTGAGCTACTTGTTAGAACATGTTCAACATTAAAATATGCCTTTCAAGAGAGAGTTAACTATAATTAACACACTTTATCGATATAGATCATATAAAGGTATCATAATAGTTATGTTGTGCTAACTATCAAACTATATTTTTCATCTTTGTTAAGAACTAAGATTAACACTTCATGCAACATGTTTCATTCATATGACCTTATTTCATTGCTCATAAGAAATTGCAACATTTACTAGTAATTTCGTCACAAGATTAAACAACGCTGTCACATTATCATCATTATTCATGTATATGGTTAACCATTTATGCATTGATATCTATTAAACCATCTCTAGGTTTCCATCATATCATGTCTATATATCACGTCTCAAGATTCGATCACATCCTTACATGTATTATATCATGGTTGTGCTAAACAAACTTATGTAAGTGGCTTGTTAAACATATATCAAAACTTCATCTAGTCTAACTGAGGTTCTCCTGACCCATATCATGAGGGTAGTTCCATACTCAGTCTCTCTCCAAGCTAACTGAACTCTATGAGTGTCTCATATGCATAAACTTTTTCCTCTCTTAGTCTAGGGTTCTCGGATTACCTCATTGGCACTAGTGAGTCAATTTCACAAACTCTAGCCACATAAGTACAAACAAAAACATGAGATGACATCCTCTTCATAGATTCTTAACCCATGAGAACTATTTCTCAACTCTCTCTCTTACATACACCACTAGAGTCCTAGAAGGAACCACCAACCCCAGCATGATGCTTTACATAAAACAAAGCATAGTTACCTCCTCCACTATCTTGGGACTCTCTCTCACCCTCACCAAGATGGTAGGTTCTCATATTCATATTCACATGTAGGCATAACCATCCTTTCTTTGATTCTAGGGTTTGGTCATCCCAAGGACATATGGTGTTCAACAAGACTATGTGAATCATGCATAAAGCAACTCAACTCGATCTCTCAGGAGTATTCTAGTTTAGGACATATCATAACGTATATTTCTCATAATTCTGATATCTTAGAGTTTAGGTTCTCTGACCTTCTCCCGATGGGTCTCACCCTCTCTGGAGTTAACCCTAAAACTAGTCCTAACACTAGAGGTCCTCCTTCGTAAAAGAGATTGAGGCTTTTGCTGATTCAAATCCTTGTCTTAACTTAGCTTATCTTAACTTAGAAAAGCACACATACTTCCATAATCAAAACTTATCTCAAATCCTCAAAACTGAACCTTAATCCTTAAAGACAACATTTATCATCATAAACCATATTATATCATCTATATAAGAACAACATCATATCATCAAAACTTATTTCATCTATAATACATTCTAACAAGGCTCTAGACATCTAATCTAGAACTACTCTATCTTCTAGACTGACGTCATTCACTTTCACTTAGGTTACATGACCACCTCCTACTAGTATATGTGTGGGGACACCTTTTTGTAATACTTATATATATAATAAAATATTATATAGTTTTTTTTCCGATAAAACATGCGTCAGAGAAAACTATCGAGCTTCTATCTAATTGGATTCAAAAAACAAATCTATAAAATGAGTGTCCCACACATAGTAGAGAGTATAGTGCCATGAAAACTAGTGAAGGGGTGATAACATGGTTTAAAATAGTGTAGCTACTCTAGACAACGAGTGCCATATGTCTAGGGTTTCTCTTCCCTCGATGCACATCATTTCCAAATAATACAACATCCCATACTGCTGCACTATAAAGAAAGAACGACATCTAAGGACTTTCTATACAACAAGCACCAGTCTAGACCTAGTTCTTAGACATCTAGGTGCTAACCTAGAGGCTAGGTCAGATCTAGTCTCTATAAGATGACTCATCTAACCCTAATGATTCTTAAAGGTTCAAGGTTCTTCAGTTTTGAGTTGCATAGTGAGAAAATGTTAGGATTTACTATTGTTCATGCTCTGATACCACCTGTGACATCCCCAAATTTTCTAAAACTTAATCTATTATGTGACGTCTAAATTGAAACCCTCACCTCAGTGAGAATCCCAATTTAAAAACCTCACATAGGCTAAGAAGAAGAAAATAAGAGGAAGTCAGAAGGAAACAATAGTAACACATACACATGAACAATAATAAAACCATACAACACATGTTTACCATTTAGCATCTAAATACATAATGAATTGTTACAACATTTGATATTACATACGGAACAACAAACTTTTAATATACATAAACTACCACCAAATAACAAGATCTTAAGACAACATGTCCACATGTACATCAGCTCACCACACAACTCTCAAATATCCTAGTTCTTTAAGAGCATATAACCACAACCTAAAACAAAAATTACATGTGGTACACGTCAACACAATATTCAAGAATATTGTACTAAGTATGCCTACGTGTCTTTTTATATACCTCTCATCACTAAGCTTGGCAATAAGATAAAACTAGAACTTGGTAGTAATAAACAAATATAAGAAAAATCATATACTTGCACAAAGCAAACAACTAAAATGCTTAGATTCACTTATGTAACTGGACATTTAAGGATTCTAAAAGTCCACTCCATCACATCGTACACACCTTAAATGATATTTCATCCTCAAAATTAAGCCAAAAGTTCAGTTCATCATAATAAGGGTTCCAAAGGCTTTGATGAATTTTTCAGTGTTGGTTGATGTTGACATCATGGATACAATCCTTAATTTTAGGCCCTTTTGTGATATTTTATTGATTGATCAAAAAATAGAGTTTTGGTCCCAAAATTTATTAAAATTTAGCTTGAGTGGTTTATAAAATATGGTTAATTTTTCTGGAAGTTTGGAGGTTCTTAAAGAGATATAATTAGGTTTGAACATGGTGAAATTATTGATATTTTGATGATTGATGATCAAGTTATTGAATCAATAGCCTAAGTTCCAATATTAGATAGTATCACATGCTCCATAGGATGAAAAGTCTCGGACTGATGTCGTTCCATCCTAGAGATTGTTGGATGACTTGTTTTGGACGGATAGATGGCTATCCCCTACCTTGAAACAATTCAAGATCATGGAGTAAGGAACCCAATGACCATCCACACTGTCATGGTCCCTGATCGTGGGATGAATGGAGTGAGAGACCGAGTAGTTGGCCTTGCTTTATCGAGCACTTCCATCCTGACCTTCATAACATGGCTTTTGGTGAATCACCAAGAGAGAGTGAGTCCCCATCTCTAACTACTTCTCCTTCAGAGGAGTAGACTAGTGAGGGGGTACAGGAAGAAAACTAGAAGAGGATGACAAAGGGAAAATAGAGCTCAAGGTCAACACATCCATATAAGGGTATACCCAGACCTTGATGTGGAGGATGAGTAGCTGACGAACCCATGTCACCGATGGAGGAGGTAGAGATATGAAGAGGAGTTTTGATCTTCACCCACTGACTGTCCTAAATCGCGCGTCTGAAAAGTGGAGGCGGATTTGAAGTAGTCGGACTTTTACATTTATAACCCGAAACCTTCTAGGCCCCCGCAACTTTGTTTACGGGGTCGAAGTAGATATACGGGGTCGAACACAAGGACAAGGGTGGTAGTGTTGAGAACACAGAATCGACACGTTACACTTCGGCAGGGGTAAAGAGACGGTAAAATTCCCGAAAGGAACAACATGATAAGACCGATAAAACAAAAGAAATCTATCTCCAACTAGAGCTACGAGGACAAATTAAGGTTTTAAGCATTTATCCGTTTTTAGGGATTTTCGTGTAACGGAAACAGAGAGATAATACTAGCGCTAAAGTATGGAACAAAGGAGAAAACTTCAGTAAAACAAGCGGCATCAGAAACATCCTGTACCCCTCCTCTCGAAGCGGGTACCTCTAACCAAGCGTCAACGCCCCTCTCGAGGTTACTGGGATTAAATTAGAGTGGAAAGGTTACTAAGCAACTCTGATTCCGGGCACTCTCGTACTCCAGTATCGGACCAAACACTAGAGCCACAACACCTCCCTCAAGGCTGTTGCAACGGGAAAACATGATTCGGTAGCTAATCGAAGCGCGATCCAAGCGTACAAGCTAGAGTTCAAATGTTAAACATAGCAATCATCCAACAAAGGTACCAAACATAAAGCAACATATGATTAAAACTCTTCTATTTCCATAAACATATAAGGGTCTGATTACATTGCATAAGATAAAGGAAGTAAATGACTGAAATGATAAAGATAAATGTTTCCTTCTTGATTTAGAAGGTCGATAGACAACAGTCGACTCTCCAGCCCGATACCAGGAAGGAGCCTCGCCCGATACGCCCGTGTCGGGTGGCACGCCCGTGTCGGGTGGCACACCCTCTCAGGCGACACACTCATGATGGGTAGACGTATCGCGCAGGGTGCCCTTGCCCGATACAATCATGTCGGGCGGCACCCTCTCAGGTGTCATGCTGTGACAGGCGATACGTATCGGGGTTCAGTATCATGTCGGGTTTAGAGTGTCACTTTAAGTATCGATCACTTGTATCGGGTATCCTCGTTGGCCGATATCGGCCTGCAGTGGTTCCCGGGACGGCCCTAAGTGAACCATTCCCTCCCTCTCCGGATGGGGAAGTGCTCACCTAGAATCGTCCGACACAACCACTGAGGCACGATGCGCTAGCTCCTGAAGCTTTCCTGAGTTGGATTGTACAGGGTTCCGACCCGTCCCATCGGAGTCCTATAGCTGCTATTTATAGGCAACAGTTGGAGGAAGTTATGGTGCTCCGGTCGCCACATGTTCTTCATCAGCTCCATTATTGTGGCCTTCAGGGGCGCACGATACACTTATCGTCCGTCACAAAGATGTCGGGCTGTTGGTCATCGCGGCGAGTGGCGCCTGCCGGTGGGTGGCCTGTATCGCGACACGCTACAGTCGTGGCGAGTCCGGCTCCCTGCCGGGTAAAAAAGGCGTATCTCTCATCTGCTTCCTCTTGCGCGACACCCTTATGTCACGCGTCAGTGTATCGCACTATCCTATCGGGCAGTGAGCGTATCGGTCGACTTCCTGGGGGAAAAAGGTCGATGCAGGTAGAACACGTTTATGGGCCGGGACGGGCCTTTTCGATGATAAATGAGTCAAAAATGGAGGAAAACTCTGCAAAAGATGGAAATATTGGGTTAAGAGCGTAGCGTGGCATATTATTGCAAAAGTACATATAAAAGTAGAGGAAAACAGTTAAAAAGGGCAGTTTTGATAACGAAATAACAGTCAAAAACATCACAAAATTTGGTGTTATCAACTCCCCCAAACTTAGCATTTTGATTGTCCTCAATCAATATTTAAAATTTATTTTGTAATGCTTCTTCTTGACCGGTATAGTTTTCAGACCCTGGGTTAGAGCGAGTATTGAGGTGTCTTTCTGAGAATATGGCCCGGTCACGAACAATAGACTTTATTTTCTCTTGCCTTATTTAAGCAAAATTTTTCTCCACAGCTTCGGCGAGACTTAGGTGCATGATTTTGAAGTTAGCTTTCACACCAAACAGCTTTTGGGGGAAGAAAGTTGTGTGTTTGGGTACGCTTAAGGCTTTTTGGGTTTTTCTTGTTTCCCATTAGTCCATCCAGGTATGGGTCCGTTAACGGGCAAGTGGTCCCTGCAGTCCAAGCCAGTTGGCTTTAGAGCAGTGATTTCACATCCTACATACCACTGCCCCGGATCTACCATGCCTAAAGATGGGTACTTTTGGAAAACAAGTGTGTGTATATATATATATATATATATATATATATATATATATATATAAATATTCTTTTTTCATTTGGCACAACTCTCATGCTTTTATTCACTCTCATAAGGTTATTCTCTCTTTTTGGGATTTTTGTTGGGTAAGGGAAAACAAGAGGAATTTTGTTGCTGTTTGGGCAGCTTTTTCCTTCTGCATACACGTCTCTTAGCTGTTGCAAGAATATATTTCACAATTTTTGCCGTGGAAAGTCATAGTCTTTTGTGGTTTGGGGCTGCATTATCAGAAAGACGTAACAAAACTTGCATCTCATTGGGTACATAGAAAACAAACTGGCAAGAAGTCGTATCAGGTTTTTACTATATAGCGACTTTGTACATATGCAGGGAGACAAAATAAGCAAAATAAGCAAAAATTTAAGCAAAAATTTTCAAAATTTTATATGAGCATGCATACGTACACATGATATAAGAGATGAACGGAAGAACACAAAGGGTGGAGTTGAACAAGAAAATTTTATACCTCCCTCACTGGTACATGGGTACCCCCCAAACTTACTCCACACTCTGTCCCAGAGTTGTGAAGTAGATAGGGTAAGGTAATGTTTACCCAGTGAGGGTTAGTTGGTGATTGCGCCTGTGCCCGATAGAAGCTCCCATACACTCTCCTTATTTGCTGTCGGAGTCGATGTGATGGAGTTGATCAGGCGTCTCCTTATTCGATATCCATGCCATGATGAAGATGGTATAGTCAGATTTTTTTTTTCAATGAGATCAGTCATGCGCTTTTGCTGAGGAAGAAGTTTCAAAACTATTAGGCATTCTCTTAAACCAGGTAGACCTTTTAAGATACTTCCGTTGTGAACATGAACAAAAGGCATGATCATCAATCTCAATTTCTTTAAACTTTCATCATCTATTGGACTAGCCAGAGAAGTCCATTTTCTGTCCCAGGAGGGTGCAGCAAGAACAAGTGCAAAGCTCTCAAGAAGGAAAAGGCTCGTGCAGATTATGACGATGATAACATTCAAACCAGAGGCCACCGGAGAAAGATTTCCACTGGTTTTCTCTTTTGGAGATGGTCCTAAACCACCGCAGAAGACAGACTATGATAAGGAAATGGACCTCTCTTGGGGTTACCAAATCAAGAAACTCCTTCCTTGCTCTCTTTTCGGCAGTTGATGCCCCAGCTGCCTTGGGATTCTGGCATTTCTGTCTGACTATTGTTGCTTGAGCTGCGGCCACAGTGTCGATTCTTCTACCGTGTTTATCAACTCATCCGGAGGTTTGCTTTGTATGGGCCATACCTGTTATCAAGTTCATTGATCATTTAAATGTTAGGTAGGCAAAAATGATATCACGATAAAACTTGTCTCATTTCCAAGTCCGCGTATCGTCCATCAAAAGAACATCCTAGGCGATACAAGACTGGACGATAAGGGGAAAGGCTGTGCATCACACCTATTTCCCGATACGAGAGTGTCGGGCGACACGGTCACGTGAAACAAACTACCCGACAGGGACTTCCCTGAGAGAGAGAAAAATGTGTTGCCCAACACGGCGTATCGTGCAAACGTGTATGAAAAATGTATCGCGCGACACATGTGTCGGGCGAAACAAGGAAAATCAACTAAAGTCATCTACCCGATACGCTGCGCGCGATAGTAAGCTTGTGTTGGGCAAGCAGGTTGTCGGGCTATACCTTTGCTATCTGAAGCAACCCTGGCCGACACAAGAGAAAAGGGAGAAATTACTACATGATACAGGAGGCTAGAAGAGAAAAAGTAATGGCCCGACACGGTAAAACATCTGTACTATATATAGAAATCTCAACTGGGGGTAAAACGGGTAGATCTGGGGCGCGCGTCGGCCGTTGAGACAAGCCATTCCCGAGACGAGCGGTTCCATCCGTCTAATCAAGGGCAATTACTCATCTTGCCCGATACGGGGGCTCATCACCCGGGAGTACCGTCCGTCATGACCCTTGCAATCCCCGATATGTCGTTGCCTGATACAGGCAGTTCTGCATGCCGGCTGAGTTGCTGCCCGATACGATCAGCAAAGGAGGTACATGTTCGATACGCGGTCTGAAGAACTAAAAATGAGGCGAAGGAAAAAAAAGCGATTGATGAGTAAAACATCATTGGCTTAGGGTTAAGTCCCCGACTTCAGATAGTATTACTCCTCAATGCTTCGTAAAACTGAGCGCATGCACTGACTCGGGCCTTATTACAGTCCAAAAGTTCTTAATGTTTGTTTTGCAGGAAAGTAAATAACACCCTATTCAAGGAAAGAAAAGAAAGCTCGGGCTGCCTCCCGAGGAGCGCTGGAGTTTTCTTCGCCAGCTCGACCGGTTTAGGTTCTTCACTTTTGGCTTTCAACAGTATCCATGTCCTGCAAGTTGATCTCTTCCCTCCTAACAAAAGCTTCGTCTTCATAGTACCTCTTCACTCTATACCCGTTTACTTGAAAGACCTTGGTCGGATCATCTTTGTCGTATAGCTCCATCATTCCTGATGGGTATATCTTTGACACAGTGAACGGTCCCGACCATCTCGTTTGTAGCTTTCCAGGAAAAAGACGAATGGAGGATTTAAATAATAAAAATTTATCCCCTTCACTTACATCCTTTCTCCTTAGGTGGGCATCATGCCACACCTTCGTCCTTTGTTTATAGATTTTCACATTCTCATAAGCATGAATCCTTAATTCTTCAAGCTCTTGTAACTGCAAATATCTCTTTTCTCCTACTTTCTCCAGATCCATATTCAAGAATTTGATTACCCAGAGGGCCTTGTGTTCTAGCTCAAGTGGTAGATGACAGGATTTTCCGTAGATCAACTTATAGGGGGTGGTTCCAATGGGTGTTTTATAGGCATTCATGTAGGCCCAAAGTGCATCATCAAGCTTCATTGACCAATCCTTCCTTGTCCGGCTGACAGTCTTTTCCAGAATCTGCTTGATTTGTCTATTCGAGACCTCTACCTGCCCGGAAGTCTGTGGGTGGTAGGGTGTAGCGATCTTGTGCTTAACTCCATACTTTCGTAGGAGTGCTTCAAACTGTCTTTCTCTGAAATGTGACCCTCCGTCGCTTATTACAGTGCGTGGTACACCGAACCTAGGAAAAATCATTTTCTCGAACAACTTGATTACTAACTTGGCGTCGCACGTTTGGGTTGCCACAACTTCTACCCATTTTGATACATAATCTACCGCCACTAGAATGTATTGATACCCCCTTGATGGAGGAAACGGCCCCATGTAATTGATCCCCCATACATAAAAAATCTCTACTTCAATCCAATTTGCCATCGACATCTCGTTCCTTCGCCCTATATTGCCCGTCGTCTGGCATTCTTTGCAGACCTTCACAAACTGAGCGGCGTCCTTGAATAAAGATGGCCAATAAAAACCTGATTGCAGCACCTTGGCAACAGTCCTTTCGCTGCCTAGATGCCCTCCATAAGGGGAGGCGTGGCACTCTTTAAGAATGTTCGAGGTTTCTTCTTCGGGAACACCTCCTGTACAAGTTGTCATCACATCTTCTGAAAAGGAGAGGATCATCCCAATAGTAATTTTTCACATCCGCGAATAGCTTCTTTTTCTCGTTGTAGGTGATGTTAGGAGGCAGTTCTCCACAGGCAAGATAGTTATAGATATCTACGAACCAGGGTAAGTCTTCTTCCTTGGTTTCAACCAACATTAAAGCTTCATCGACATAGTTGTCATTGATGGGCGTTTCCCCCTGTCCTTCAGCCACGATCTTTGATAAGTGGTCAACGACCACATTTTCCGCACCCTTCTTATTGATAATCTCATGGTCGAACTCTTGTAGCAATAAGGCCCACCTTAATAGTCTAGGCTTTGTATCTTTCTTTTGCATTAGGTATCTTATGGCCCCGTGATCTGTATATACTTTGACCTTTGCTCCAATGAGGTACGACCTGAACTTATCAAAGGCGAAGACAATTGAGAGCATCTCTTTTTCGGTAGTTGTATAATTTACCTGAGCTTCATCCAACGTGCGACTAGCGTAGCAGATCACGTGGTGCTTTTTATCTTTTTTCTGCCCCAAGACTGGTCCTACTGCATAGTCACTGGCGTCGCACATAAGCTCGAACGGTAAATCCCAAACTGGAGCTTGGAGGATGGGTGGTGAGATAAGAGCCTTCTTCAAAGCCTAAAAAGCAGTTAGACAGTCATCAGAGAAAACAAATTCAACATCCTTTACCAGCATATTGGACAATGGTTTTGATATCTTTGAGAAGTCCTTTATGAATCTTCGGTAATAGCCGGCGTGTTTGAGGAAGCTCCTCACTCCGGTCACAGACTTCGGTGGAGGAAGCTTGGATATGGCTTCAACTTTTCTAGTGTCCACCTCGATGCCACGCCTTGATATTTTATGTCCCAGAACGATGCCTTCTCGCACCATAAAATGGCACTTTTCCCAATTGAAAACTAGATTGTTCTCCTCGCATCTTTGCAGAACCAAAGATAGGTTTTTCAGGAAGGTATCGAAGTCCTTTCCATAGAGTGAAAAGTCGTCCATGAAAACTTCTATGATATCTTCCAGAAAATCTGAAAACATTGATATCATGCATCGTTGAAACGTAGAGGGAGCGTTGCAGAGGCCGAAGGGCATCCTTTTGAAGGCATAGGTGCCGTAGAGGTAGGTAAAGGTTGTCTTCTCCTGGTCATCTGGCAGGATGGGGACCTGATAAAATCCTGAAAAACCATCCAAGAAATAGAAAAAGTCATGATGCACTAATCTTTCAAGAACTTGATCAATAAAAGGTAGAAGAAAATGATCCTTTTTTGTAGCTTGGTTTAGCTTCCTGTAATCGATGCACATTCTCCATCCTGTGACGGTCCTATCCACCACCTCATCGCCCTTCTCTCCTTTTACCACTGTCATACCACCCTTCTTGGGTACTACGTGGATCGAGCTTACCCAGTTACTATCGCTGATTGGGTAAATGATCCCCGCATCCCTCAACTTGATTACCTCTTTCTTGACGACTTCCTTCAGCATCTGATTCAACTTCCTCTGGGGTTGAGCCAGAGGTTTGGCAGATTCTTCCAGATTGATGTGATGCCTACATAAAGTGGGACTAAGGCATTTGATGTCTTCCACTGAGTATCCTATAGCCCCCCAGTGGAGTCTTAACTCCTCAAGAAGTCTGTCCAACTGGTTCTTTGAAAGATTGGCGTTGACGATGACATGGTTCCTTTCTTCTTGATCCAGGAATTCGTATTTCAGTCCTTCAGGTAACGGCTTCAATTCAGGCTTGGCCCTGGATGTCTTTTCTTGCGGCTCCCCCTCAAGAGAGGCATACTTGACAGATTCCACCACCTCATCCTTGTTGCTCAAATCTTCATCAGACAAGTTAAGAAGGCTGAGACACTATGCAACTTCTGGACCTTCAAAGTCAGAATCTTGACTGCTTATTGCTCTCGCAAGGGGGTCTACGATTCAGATGTCCTCTTCTGTCTCCTCACGGAACTAGTCGTAGCTGTCCGCAAAGCAAGCAGACTCAGACATGGAAGGTCCCTCATCATATCCTTCACCTTGAAGTCTAAGTGGTCATTTCTGACCCTCAGAGTATCCCCTCAGAAACATCAATCAACGCCCTTCCCATAGCTAGGAAAGGACGTCCAAAGATTACAGGACAACGGGGGTCCTCCACGGTGTCTATGACAACTATATCACACGGAATGAAGAAATTACCTACTCAGATTGGCACATCTTCAACAACGCCTATAGGTCTTTTGAAAGTATGATCTGCTAGCTCAATTCTCATATTGGTTCTACCCATATTGGTTAAACCTACTCTTTGCACGAAGCTTAGGGACATGAGGCTGATGCTAGCCCCTAAGTCGGCAAGACCCCTCCTCTCGACGTTGTCTCCGATGGCGAAAGGGATAGTGAAAGCCCCTGAATCTTTCTTTTTGTTGGGCAGATCCAGTTTTACGAAAGCAGAGGACACAACTGCTAGATGCACAGTCTCAATTCTTCCTCCCCTTCTCTTCTTAGTAATCAGATCCTTGATAAACTTCGCGTAAGTTGGCATCTCTTCCAAGGCATCCAGAAAGGGAACTTCAAGATAAAGTTTCTTGATCGATTCCATGAACTTTTCATGGCACTTCTTCAGGTTTGCCTTTATCAACTTGTATGGAAAAGGTAGCTTGGGAGCGTAAGGGCTTCTCCCACCAGGTAGCTACTCGAAGGATCTCTGTTCAGGCTCTCTGGCATTAGCTGGTCGATTTTTATCTTCTGCGGGATTTGCATCCACAACCCTCAATTCAGGTTCCGGTCTGACCTCCTCACTATGCTCTATTGTCCTCCCGGATCTAAGCACTGCCATTCTGGCAGATTCCGGGCTGGGGAGCATCTTTCTAGAAGGGTTCTTCATCAAGTCAGCCATCTGGGCCAACTGTTGATCAATTTGACGTTGGCGTGTCTGCATATTCGCCATCTGGAACTGCATGGAGTTTAAAACTCCTGGATGGGGAAGCGTACTTTGTGCCAGCTAGTTTATGATTGTATCTTGTCTCTTTATAAAAGCGAATAGTTGTCCAACCAAATTTGGTTGGTTTGAAACCTCATATTGGCCTTGACTGGTGCTCGAGAGAGACTTGGCCCTCCCTTGGCGTTCACCTTCTGAATGGTCTGGTTCAACACGCGGCGACAAGTTTGATGTTGTTGGTGTTCAATCGAACAGAATGCCTTTCTTCAGAGTAGCTGAAATAGCATGAAAAGTCAAGTTAGAAACTCTGTTATTAATAATACGAGTTATTCATTTCAGGCAAAGAATAATATTAATGATGAAAAAGAAAAAAAGAGCAATGTCAAGCTCATTTCTAAGCTTTAGGCACTGGAGTGTAGTTAGTGGATTTGGGTTCGTCAACAGTACCATTTTGCCTTGTCCCTGGAAACGGCGCCAAAAAGTTGACCGACCTAAATCGCGCGTCCGAAAAGTGGAGGTGGATTTGAAGTAGTCAGACTTTTACATTTATAATCTGAAACCTTCTAGGCCCCCGTAACTTTGTTTACGGGGTCGAACACAGGGACAAGGGTGGTAGTGTTGAGAACACAGAATCAACACGTTACACTCCGGCAGGGGTAAAGAGACGGTAAAATTCCCAAAGGGAACAACAGGATAAGACTGATAAAAGAAAAGAAATCTATCTCCAACTGGAGCTATGAGGAAAAATTAAGGTTTTAAGCATTTATCAGTTTTTAGGGATTTTCGTGTAATGGAAACAGAGAGATAATACTAGCACTAAAGTAAGGAACAAAGGAGAAAACTTCAGTAAAACAAGCGGCATCAGAAACATCCTGTACCTCTCCTCTCAAAGCGGGTACCTCTAACCAAGCGTCAACGCCCCTCTCGAGGTTGCTGGGCTTAAAATAGAGTGGAAAGGTTACTAAAGCAACTCTGATTCTGGGCACTCTCGTACTCCAGTATCAGAACAAACACTAGAGCCACAACACCTCTCTCAAGGATGTTGCAACGGGAAAACACAATTCGGTAGCTAATCGAAACGCGATCCAAGCATACAAGCTAGAGTTCAGATGTTAAACATAGCAATCATCCAACAAAGGTACCAAACATAAAGTAATAGATGATTAAAACTCTTCTATTTCCATAAACATATAAGGGTCTGATTACATTGCATAAGATAAAGGAAGTAAATGACTGAAATGATAAAGATAAATGTCACCTACTTGATTTAGAAGGTCGACAGACAGCAACTGACTCTCCAGCCCGATACCGGGCAGGAGCCTCGCTCGATACGCCTGTGTCGGGTGGCACACCCTCTCAGGTGACACACTCATGACGGGTAGACGTATCGCACAGGGCGCCCTTGCCCGATACGATCATGTCAGGCGGCACCCTCTCGGGAAACACTCCATGACAGGCGATACGTATCGGGGTTCAGTATCATGTCGGGTTTAGAGTGTCGCTTTAAGTATCAGTTACTTGTATCGGGTATCCTCGTTGGCCGATATCGGCCTGCAGTGGTGCCCGGGACGGCCCTAAGTGAACCATTCCCTCCCTCTCGGGATGGGGAAGTGCTCACCTAGAATCACTCGGCACAACCAATGAGGCACGATACACTAGCTCCTGAAGCTTTCCTGAGTTGGATTGCACAGGGTTCCGACCCGTCCCATCGGAGTCCTGTAGCTGCTATTTATAGGCAGCGATTGGAGGAAGTTATGGTGCTCCGGTCGCCACGTGTTCTTCATCAGCTCCATTATTGCAGCCTTCAGGGGCGCACGATACGCGTATCGTCCGACACAAAGATGTCAGGCTGTTGGTCATCGCGGCGAGTGGCGCTTGCCGGTGGGTGGCCTGTATCGCAACACACTACAGTCGTGGCAAGTCTGGCTCCCTGTCGGGTAAAAAAGGCGTATCGCTCATCCGCTTCCTCTTGCACAGCACCCTTGTGTCGCGCGTCAGTGTATCGCGCTACCCTATCAGGCAGCGAGCGTATCGGTCGACTTCCTGGGGGAAAAAGGCCAATGCAGGTAGAACACATTTATGGGCCGGGACGGGCCTTTCCGATGATAAATGAGTCAAAAATGGAGGAAAACTCTGCAAAAGATGGAAATATTGGGTTAAGAGCGTAGCGTGGCCTGTTATTGCAAAAGTACATATAAAAGTAGAGGAAAACAGTTAAAAAGGGCAGTTTTGATAACAAAATAATAGTCAAAAACATCACAAAATTTGGTGTTATCACCCACCTCAAATAGAAGTCTCATATGGGTTCCTACAAACATAGAGAAGGTTTTGATGGACTTTCTTGTTTGTGGAGATGAACCTAGGTCTGTTGGCTATTTTGCCCTTTTGCAGTAGGGCCTGACACCAGTGATCCCATAGTGGAAGGAGATATGGAGTCGAGGATGAGTAATAGAGGAGCCATGGAGGTCTTAGTGGGAACCTTAAAGATGCTGGCGTTGTGAGGAGCTCGCAAGGAAAACATCGAGGTAGAGGATTCCTCATTGTGGTTTGATCTAGTGGCAGTGCACTGCAGGAATAGAGAGGAGTCCACAATACATGAGAAATAGGAAAAGAAGAGGGGCCTGAACCGACTAGAACTCATGCGTGAACCATCCTGAATCGGGCAAATCCCAGGCCACCCAAATCAAGAACCTATCAGCTCAAGCTCGTGCGGGTCACTGTGCAACTGAGCAAGTCTAAGACATGTGGCAGAGACCGATTGTCTATAGGTATTTATGAACTTGAAAATCCCTAAAAATACTTAGATTTTTTATAAATCATAGTAATTAGTCGATTATCCAAAAATTACAAAAAAGGTACCAAAATGTTCAGAAAAATGTGTAGAACCACATGAAACCCTAATATTTGTCTTTTAATGAATAAAATATGTTGTTATCATACAAGATGTATTATACTCATTTTATGTATAATAAATACCAAACGATGAACTAAAATTATGGAAATGTTCTAGTAACTATTAAATGTGACTTATAATCCACCTGACATCAGTAATTGTAATGTTGATGCACGAAATCATGTAATATGCTTCATGTTGCTAATTAGGGCCAATAACACTAATAAATCTTGGAAACTTCAATATAAGCTCATATCAATACATGTAACCTAATATTTAATTTTGAGAACATAATTATGCATATAAATCATGTTACATGTTTAATGATCCAAAGATGTCGAGAAAACCCTAGTTTGGGTTAATGAATGTGGCATAAGGTTAATATGTTCATATAATTACATGCAAAAATATATTCAAATGATATATATTAATTTTTCATATAATTGGGAAATAAGACCAGTGGAATAACTACAAGAAGATAAGACAAGTATTAAGGGGATATCTTAATGAGGAAAGCAAGCTCTAATAAATCAACTAGGACTAAGATGATGAGAACCTAATGATAGTTTATGATCTTGCATTAATTAGGGTTTAACCAATGTTATAGTTGACATGAGTGATATCTGATGATTAGGTTTGTCCTTCTTCAAGGTAGACCCTTACTTATTACTTGGCCTACTATTTAGTATGGTTGTATTATATGTTTACAAATACTTTGCATATGGTATTGGTTGAAATGATTGTTCTTGAATAATATGTTGCTTGATTTTCCATACTTATGGCTATGAACACATGAAACATAATGTATCTGCTCCATTATATGAAATCACTAATTCTGTTTGGTAGCATAGTGCTGGAAAGTGATCATTCTCTTTGGTACAAGATCACATTGTACAATGATCTAACGCTTTGGTTGTAGATCATAAGGCCTTACATCTCAAACTCTTTGGTAGCTAAGATGATGCATTATTCCCTAAGGTGGCAAATGCATGGATGATATAATGGAAAATGTGCTTAAAATATTTGTTATCTTTTGCTAATAAACATCTTTGTTCAACTATATGCCTTTTTTATATTTGTTTATTGGTTCCAAGTATTAGTTTTATCTTATTGACAAGGCTCAGTAATGAGAGGTATATACAAAGACACATAGGCATACTCAGTACACTATTCTTGAATATTGTGCTGAAGTGCACCACATGTAATGTTTTGTTTAGGTTGTAGACATATGATCTTGAAGAACCATAATAGTTGAGAGTTTTATGGTGAGCAGATGTAGAGGTGGACCTATTGTCTTAAGATCCTATTGTTTAGTGGTAGTATATGTATATGTAATAGTTCACTATTCAATATATAATATCAAATGTTGTGACAATTCATTTTGTAATAATATGTTGAATGGTGACCATGTGTTGTATGGTTTTATTATTGTTCATGTGCATGTGGTACTGTTGTTTCCTTCTGACTTCCTATGATTTTCTTCTTCTTAGCCTAGCATGTGGTGTTTAATTGGGATTCTTGCTGAGGTGAGGTTTCAATTTGGACGTCACACATCAGATTAAGATTTAGAAAATCTGGGAACATCACAACTATTGTAGGAGAAATATCTTCATTTTCAACATGACCCTACTATAAATTTATAAGCCTTCAAACCCATGTTCACTGCTTACTTCATACACCACTTTAAAAATAAGGAAAACAAAATGCAATTTAATAGATGACCAGGGGAACCTACCAATAATTGAATAAGGTATGACCTTTTATCTCCTTGAACACCATTCACCTAGTCATATAGAGAACATAAGTTGGAGTTTCATTTATGAATTGCACCTCAATATTCACACAATTTTCATCGGCCACCAAATTTAATGTAACTCACAAGATGACCCCCAATGATGCATAAAGACCTTGGGATTTGTTACTAGGGAAACACCTAGTATAGCCACATTGCTCACTATTGCAATGCATGAAAACCCAGAACAAAAAAAAGAAAACCCACAACCATGGCAATAGATACAATAGTAGAAATAATGGTCATGGAAGCCCTACAGTCTGGAACAAAGGCTTGCTCCTAGAAACAATCAAGGTCCTAATAGAGGGGGCAGTCTAAGACCTAATACTAATAGGCGTTTCAACAATTGAAGCCGCCATCCTAAATTTTATGAATTTGATAAGCTAATGAAAGTTATTTCAGGGGCAAGTTCCCCTACTCTCTTCCACCATGGTCCACTAATGCAAGACATGTTCTACTCGTGTCTTATCTATTAATGTTGGAGAGGAATATTCCCAAGACAATCATACGATAGGAGGTACTTTTACCTCAAGCACTTCTATGACAAAAATATCTTACCTAAAACTATAAAAGCTTATACCCTTTGTGTATATAGCTATACATATGGTATATCTTTTTGACCACTCATTTCTCTCCCATTTATGTTCATTAATCCACTAAAACCTTCACATCTTGGAGTCTATGTTCGATGTCCAATTTGAAATTGATGGACCTAAGGTATATCCTAGATGTTTCTAATCCAAGAAGAAGAATATATGCTTCATATCATGTTATAAAAAGGTCTCTATCTGATATGACAAACATTGATTAGAGTCTGACTAAACACTCTTCAACCTAGTGGATTTTAAGTTGATTCTTGGGAAGGATTTACTATATAAAATCATGCCATTATTTATTTTTAAGATTCAAATATTATCATATATATGTGTTTATATATTCCTAGCTCTCCCACAATTGTGATTCTTAGAAGGAAAGAGATAAACTATAATTGTGGCTTCATTGTGTGAAGGAAACCTAGGGGGACTAGATGGAAAAATTGAGTCACTACCACATTTATGCAGAAAAAGAGGAAAACCATGATTGCATGCTTTAGCAAATGAGGTGGATAAGGAAAGAGGAAAAACATAGATAAAAAAGGTAAGACATCAAGTTACGTATGAAGAAGGTGTTAAGAACCCCCATGATGCCCTTACTTATAAACCTCATTGGGGTTATGATGTTTTGTTCTTTTTTCTTTAGTAGGGCTAGTGTATGCAAGATATAAAATTACCATGAGATCACTATAATAAGTGGATGCATAACTACCACGTGATCTAGCTTGTTATACCTAACCTTAATGTAATTATATGATGTTGATTGGTTATAATCAAGCCTCTTGAATGATTAATGTGAAAATGTATTACACTCGTCTTGTGTTGAAACCACAATGCAGTACTATTTGAATATCATAGTGTCTTGCCATAATAATACCTATGGACACATAATTGCTTATGACCTTTTGAGCCTTGTTTAAGGCATGGAATAATGAGGATGACCTTGCTATGAATAATGTGATGGTCTTAAATGACCTTTGGGCATGTTGAGCCCTGATTGAGGTGAAATCATTTTCATGTTCCAATAAGGGTTGAAACACTGGAACTTGTAATAAGAAATGGATATCTTGAAATGATACAATGATGATGTAGTTAATTATAATGCAATGGATGATAGCATATGGTAATATGATTGAGATCTATACTTCAAATGTTTTATATATTCTAAAGTTGTAATTCTTATACACTTGATAAAAATGAATTAGGGTTTGTATGTCCATTTGTATGATGAAGCCTTAATTCATTATTTGGCAATGATTAATCAAGTGAAATTCTAATCATGTAGTGCCCTGTGCTATAGATCCATTTGAGTGTCAGAATTTTCCAGTCGGTGAAATGAGTATTCCTAAGGGAAACTTGGAGCACACACTATTGAGTATGTGGGGTGCTTGTCATCCTAAATCCAAGTGTTTAGGGAGGATGACTGTGGTCATACCTAGCCCTCTTTTTGAGAATGGTTGCAGTTGTATCTCAATGATTATAATGTGATAAAGGTTGTGCTTTGCATACCTTGGTCTCTAGAGCCATGACCTGTACCAAGGTGGGATAGTTGTTTACAGGACTATAAGTGACTATTTTGCAGTCAGACTGAGATGTCACTATAGTGCAGACTCATACTGACTGAGTATGGGGAACATCTTGGAGTCTAGCTCTTCCTTGATATTATATGGAACTGATTGCAACCAAACAGTTGTCAGTTGGACTTTGAGTGGTACAGATCAAACTCCCCAGGGCATAATAAAAGATATAATACCAACCATGTAGTATAATTTCTAGGTTTTAATATGTATCACATTGGTTGATTAACCCTTGTCTTGTTTTTACACTACATAGTTCTTACATGATGTAGACTTATGAAAATTGAGTAATTCTACTTAATGCTACAACTTACTTGCTAGACTGATTAGTATGCTTAAAGTATTCAATCTGTTCATATTGCTTATTCAATGCCCTAACTGCTATATGTATTTACTATTAATTAATATGTTATAATCAATATATGTCGGAGAGAGTTATATCTCTTACTGGGACTGGGTCTCACCTATGGGTAACCATTTTTTTTAGGTGGTTGCGAGCAACGAGGTCGAGGTCACGCTATGGAAGAGAACCAACCTGGTGATTATTAGATTCAGAATGTTGGTTAGTTGTAGGTGTTAGTTGTATGGGATGTGTTTTCTGGATGATATACTCGTATCTAAATGAGATTTTGGTAGTATGACAATGTTTGTAAATATAGGGCATGCACATGTAAAATATATTTTGTATGCATGATGTGACTGAGGTCTTTGGACCCATATGTGAATACTTGTTACAATATATGAGAATGGACTGATGGACCTTTCTGTAAATGTTCTAGAGTTTATTTACATTGTTGGAATTAGTTTTAATTATTCTACATTTTTGACTATGTGATTAATTAGTAGCTGATCGTGTTTTGTGTTTTGAGTAATCTCATTTCACGTGATGAAGTGTGACAGTTAAGTTGGTATCAGAGCTCTAAGTTTATTGAGTCAACAAAGGCATAGGACTTAGGTTTGAGTATTTTCTTATGTATCCAACATATCTGACCATAGTTTATGCTTATGCAGATATGTCTGGAGGACATGAAGAACACATTGAGAGTAGCTATGTTACACCAGGAGGAGGTACTGGGAGGCAAACACACGATGAGAGAGTGCCAGAAGAAGAGTTAGAGTAGCCTGCAATGCCTCATCTAGACCCAACAATGATGGCCAATCCTGAGTTGTAGTCTATGTTTAGATAGATGATGGCTACAATTACACATATTCCTGACAGAGCGCCAACACCTCAAGCTAGGGAAGATGCCTCTAATTGGAGTCCCAAGGTGTCGTGAAGACATTTGTACGTCTTAGATGTGTTGGGGCGATTGAATATGCATGTACTTTTGATCTAGCAGATGCTGACATGTGGTTGACTGACCTGGAAAAGGCGTTCAAAATTTTTAAACATCACTAAAGAAGACAAAGTTAAGCATGTGGTATACTTGTTGAAGGGTAGTGCTAGCCACTGGTGGTCCATAGAAGAGGAGAAAAGGCCAGGAGTTGTGATAAGATGGGAGGAGTTTCAAATGGAATTTGTTAACCGATATTTTCCAGAGACCTATCTAGATGAGAAGATATATCAATTTGAGAAGATTCGTTAGGGGGCTATGACTATTAATGAGTATGAGTCAAAGTTTATGGAGATTTTGAGGTTCTGCCCACACATGGAAACCACTAACAAAGAAAGGATCCATAGGTTTGAAAAGGGTCAAAATACTGAGTTGACTACAACATAATCAGCCCTAAAAAATAAGGAGAGGTTTTCCACCTTTATGGAATTTGTAAGGAGTATTGAGAGGTCTATCATAGAAAAGAATGAAGCTAATGCTAAGAAGCAACCAATTCAATTCCAAGTACAATCAACTGGAGGCTTTAAGAAGCCAAGATTTACTCCATCTGAGTCACAACAGAGGTCGGCTTTTAGTGAGCAGAGGTCTTTCACTCCATCCCAATGGACCCTGAGTAGGGGTAGAGGTCGTAGTTTTCCATCACAGTAGCCCAAAAAACATCATAAATTTCAATGACTGAGCCATCTAGGCCATGGTATGAAAGTAAGACATGTCATAAACATGGACAAGTGGGACACACAAAGTGGTATTGCCCTATGAAAAATGAGGAGGTGACTCAACAACCAAAACAGAGTCAACAGAGTTCACAACAACAATAGTTTAGCACTGGTAGTGGTAGAGGACGCGGTCAAGCATCAAAAGTAGGATCATTTGGACATGCTAACAGAGGACGTGGATGATAGTAGGTGATGACAAGGTTCTATGCCATGACCCATCCAGAAGCAATAGTCAATCCACGAGTCATGACAGGTCAGATGGAGTAATTTCATTCTGATTTGGCTGGTTGTTGCTTCATATCTGTGTTAGTGGACCCGAGTGCGACACACTCTTTTATCACTAGAGAGGCGATAGATAGTTTTTATCTACATGTTAGTCATAGATCTGATAGCCTGTGGATAGAGACTCATTTGGTTGGTTCTGCTGAGTTGTGGGAAGTGTGCCCTTCTTACGTTCTTTCTTTTTTTGGACACAACTTTCAAGTGGATCTTTTGCCACTTGACATGCATGGTTTTGATGTAATCCTAGGAATGGATACCTTGGAAAAATACAAGGTAGTCTTGGACTGTAGTACTAAGGTGGCGACGTTCCATGATGGAGATGTACAATGGATTTTCCAGGGTGATAAGAAGATTCTTCCTACATGTTAGATGTCAGCTATGATAGCTGAGCGGTTGATGAGACAAGGATGTGAGGCTTTCTTATCTCATGTTGTGAATACCAAGGCAAGAGGTCCTAGTATGCAGGAGGCACCAGTGGTGTGAGAATTTGAGGATGTCTTTCTTAAGGAATTTCCAAGCATTCCCCCTCCTAGAGAGATTGAGTTTGAGATCAATCTTGTTCCTAGAACACAACCCATAGCACAGTCATCATACATAATGACACCAATAGAGATGTAGGAGTTAAAGAGAACAATTAGAGAAGGGTTTTATCAGGCCGAGAACTTCCCCTTGGGGTGCTCCTATGTTGTTTGTTAAAAATAAGGATGGTTCAATGATGTTCTGTATAGACTACAGATAGTTGAACAAGGTGACAATAAAGAATAAGTATCCTTTGTTGAGGATTGATGATCTTTTTGATCAGTTGAGAGGTGACACTATGTTTTCAAAGATAGGCCTGAGGTCACGTTACCTTCAGTTGAAAATTAAGGTTGATGACTTACCCAAGTCAGCTTTTAGGACTAGGTATGGTCTTTATAAGTTTGTTGTTATGTCGTTTGGGCTAACTAATGCACCTACAACTTTTATGGATATGATGAATAGGGTTTTTAGACCTTATCTTGATTAGTGTGTGGTTGTGTTCATAGATGATATCTTGATATACTCCAAGGATAGTCAGTAGCATGAGCAACACCTTCGCCATGCATTGACTTTGTTGAGGCAACATCGACTATATGCTAAGTTCAACAAGTGTGAATTCTAGTTATCTGAAGTGTTTTTTCTAGGCCATGTTATATCCGCAAAAGGAGTTTGTGTTGATCCCAAGAAAGTGGAATCTGTACTAGAATGGGAACAACCAAAGACACCGACAGAGTTCCATAGTTTCCTAAGTCTGGCAGGTTACTACAAGAGGTTCATTAAAGACTTTAGTTCTATAGCATTACCCCTAACTATATTAACTAGGAAGGATGTTCCTTTTTCTTGGAATGATAAGTGTCCACATTCTTTCCAACTTTTGAAAGAAAAGTTGACTAGTGCACTGGTGTTAGTACTGCCAGATCAAGGGAAAGGCTATATTGTCTTTTGTGATGCTTCAAAGAATGGGTTGGGATGCATGTTGATGTAGGATAAAAATGTGATTTATTTTTCTTCGGGATAGCTTAAGAAACATGAGGATAATTACACAATACATGATCTGGAGCTTGCAGTGGTGGTCCATGCCTTCAAATGCTAGATACACTATCTTTATGGAGAGAAGTGTTAGATCTTCACTGACCACAAGAATCTACAATATATCTTCTCAAAACAGGAGCTGAATATGAGGCAGAGGAGATGGATGAAGATGATTAAGGATTATGATTGCACAATAGACTACTATCTAGGGAAAGAAAATGTGGTAGCTGATGCATTGAGTATAAAGTCATCTTCATTATCAATGGTAGATAATGCACAATTAAATTCCTTGATGTGCCATAAGAAAGATATTCTAGTGTCTCTTCTATAGATAAATGTATTTCTACAAGTTTCCTTGTTGGAAGGATTGTTGGCATAGTTACAAGTTAAACCTACCTTGAGACATTAGATTCATGATTCACAAAAGAGTGATACTATGATACAGAATATCCAATCAGGGATTGGTAGTGAAAAGTATGATGGCTTTCATGAGGTAGATGATGGTACAATTTGTTACCACAATAGGATAGTAGTTCCTGATGTTGATGGGTTGAGGAAGATGGTACTTGAGGAGGCTCACTCCTCCATGTATACAATGCATCCTGGAAGTACCAAGATGTACTAAAACTTGACATGTATTGGTGGCCATGTTTAAAGTGTGATGTGGCAGAGTTTGTTGCCAAATGTCCAATTCGTCAGCAGGTGAAGGCTGATCACCAGAATCCTATAGGGACATTACAACCCTTGACAATACCACAGTGGAAATGGGATCCTATTACTATGGACTTTGTGGTTGGTCTTCCTAGGATAGACAACGGTCATGATTCCATATGGGTGATAGTAGAAAAATTGACTAAGTCCCCCATTTTCTACCAGTCAGGATGACGTTTACATCAGAGAAATTGGCACAAATATATGTTGATGAGATAGTCTATCTGCATGGCATTCTAGTGACAATAGTTTCTAATAGAGGTCTATAGTTTACAAGTCATTTTTGGGAGCATTTGCATTCAACAATGGGAACATAACTGAGATTCAACACAAATTTTCACGTGCAGACTGATGGCCAGTCTGAAAGGACTATTCATACTTTAGAGGATCTATTGAGGGCATGTATGCTGTAATTTCTTGGTAGTTGGGATGTACATCTGACTCTGATAGAGTTTGTTTACAACAATAAGTGTCAAAGAAGCATAGATATGGCTTGATTTCCAAGTGGGATATAGAGTTTATCTTAAAGTTTCTCCTAGGAAAGGTGTGTTGAGGTTTGGAAAGAAAAGGGTAAGTTGGCTCCTAGATTTATCAGATCATACCCTATCCTAGCTCGTGTGGGAAAGGTAGCATACAAGTTTTAGCTACCACTAGAGATACATAGATTGCATAATGTCTTTCACATCTCAGTCTTGAGGAAATGCAATCCAAATATTAAGAAGACAATCCAACCAGTAGAGGTTGAGTTAGATGAGGGTATCTCCTATGTTGAGGGTCCTGTGTTGATCCTGGATAGAAGGGTGAAAAAGATGAAGAGAAAAGATTTAATACTAGTGAAAGTTTTGTGGCATCACTATGGCATAGAGGAAGCCACATGGGAACTAGAGAATGAGATGCATAGAAAATACCCATCTCTTTTTGCATAGGATTTCAGGGCGAAATCCTTATTAGGGGTTTATAGTTGTAAGGCCCTTGAACTTGTGTAATGAGTTGAATAATCTTAATTACCATAATTGAATGCTTAGAACCCTAATATAACCTTTTGATATGCTATGAAATCATAAGACAAGCTTTAGTTTCAAATTTGGTCCAACTTGGACACTGTTTGAGCAAGTTATGCAATTTTATGTACATTTTGGACTTTTCTACAATTTACCCAATTGAGGGGTTTTCTTTGCAGTTTTTCACATAAATTATGTTCCTTAGATTTTATCTTATCATTTTTGAGTATTTGGAGCCATGGGTCTCCTAGATGAGCCATGGCTTGATGGTGTTTTCCTCAAGGGTATTTTTGGGTTTACCCGTTCATGGATGAGCTACCTTTAGTAGCTCTCAACTAATGAATTATTTGATTGACTTGGAAATTCTAAAAAGTAACTATAAGTAGGTCTATATGGATGGTGGGGGAGCTTCTTATGTGTGTGCTTGTATATTCTTAATAGTTAAAGCCATGGACACTTGGAAAGATACTAGAACTTCAACTTTTTCTTTTTCTTTATCTTAAAGTTTCATATACTTATCCCTAAGCACCCAAACGAGCCATTTTCTCTCCACCACATCCCTCCTTATATGAAACTTGTTATCCCTCTTTTCTTATATGAATTTCCTATCCAAGGAGGAATAAAGTGGGGATCTTCTTGGAAAAAGAATCTAGGGTTGCAATTGACTTCCTTTAGGGGTTCCTAAAGCTCCTTCCTAGTGATCTTGGCCTAAAGGTGTAGGTATTACCTTATTTCCTCCATTTATTTATTTTATATTCTTCCTCCTATAATTCTCCAAGTTGGAACCTTTCTGTTCAATGGTGAAAGTGGCTCTAGAACTCAAAAGTATATCCTTCTTGTTTCTTCTTCTAGGGTTTTGCTTCTTTGTGGAGAGAAGTGCCTACTTGGCCAAGTTCAGATCTGAATCTAGGGTTTTCTTTCCTTACTTGCTCGAGATTATTACTGTTTTGGATCTGGCCTACTCTATAGAGGTGATTTATATAACATTCTACACTTATGTTGCTTTCTAGAAGCTTGTTAGTTCATGTTTATGCTTTAATGTGATGATCTAAGCGTAAAGAAACCATGCTTGTTTAGGGTTAAAATTTTTTTTATGGTGTTCCCTATTATTTTCCAGTTGTATATGAACTTGTAAACATGTGTACGACCTTTCTAAGGTATAATATGATCTAGGATAGGTGGATAGAAAAAACCTATGGTTCTAAGTACAAAACAATCGATGGTTCACATTAGGGTTTTTAAGCTATTTCGATCCCTATCACATATTCGATGGTCAAACCATTCAACAACCAATGGTGTTGCTATCTTGGAAACTGATGTTCATGATCAAGGGTGTCAATATTTATGGTGACAACCTATGTTCACCCCCTTTGGTTAGGTTTTATCTCAATTAGAAGTTTAATTACCATCCACTAAGTATTCTATTGATGCTATCAATCCATGATGACATTAGCTTAATATTTGATGGTGTTAAATGATTGTATTACTGATCTAACAACCAATGGTGACCTAATGATCACAATTAAAGGTGTATTAGGTCATCACCATATATGATTATTTAAGAATGTAATTGTAGATTTGACTAAACCTTAAACCAATTGTCCGTTGGTTCAATTGATCTAATAGTTAGACCTATACTTCAATTGGTAACCTTGAACAATGAACCTGATCCAATGAATAATATTGGATGCTTCAAAATCCAATGGATTAGAATGAATCCCATGATATAATATGTGGTTCCTAGTAATGATAATTTTTTGGTTCAATAACATTAATTTGTATTCTTACCTTTGCCATCATATAGTTATATTTGATAAATCACTATAATAAGCGGATGTGTAACTCCCATGTGATCTAGCTTATTATACATAACCTTAATATAATTATATGATGTTGATTGGTTATAATAAGGCCTCTTGAATGATTAATGTGACAATGTATTACACTCATCTTGTGTTGAAACCAAAATGCAGTACTATTTGAATATCATAGTGCCTTGCCATAATAATACTTATGGACACATAATTGCTTATGACCTTTTGAGCCTTGTTTAAGGCATGTAATAACGAGGATGACCTTGCTATGAATAATGTGATGGTCTTAAATGACCTTTGGGCATGTTGAGCCCTGATTGAAATGAAATCATTTTCATGTTCCAATAAGGGTTGAAACCCTATAACTTGTGATAAGAAATGGATATCTTGAAATGATACGATGATGATGTAGTTCATTATAATGCAATGGATGATAGCATATGGTAATATGATTGAGATCTACACTTCAGACATTATATATCTTCTAAAGTTGTAATGCTTATATACTTGATAGAAATGAATTAGGGTTTGTATGTCCATTTGTATGATGAAGCCTTAATTCACTCAATTGGCAATGATTAATCAAGTGAAATTCTAATCATGTAGTGCGATGTGCCATAGATCCATTTGAGTGTCAGAACTTGCCATATGGTGAAATGAGTATTCCTAAGGGAAACTCAAAGAACATACTATTGAGTATGTGGGGTGCTTGCCATCCTGAATCCAAGTGCTTAGGGAGGATGACTGTGGTCATACCTAGCCCTCTTTTTGAGAATAGCTATGGTCATGTCTCGGTGATTATCATGTGATAAAGGTTTTTCTTTACATACCTTGGTCTCTAGAACCATGACCTGTACCAAGGTGGGCTAGTTGTTAACAAGACTATATGACGCTATTTTGTAGTTAGACTGAGATGTCACTACAATACATACTTGTATTCACCGAGTATGGAGAAGATCTTGGAGTCTGACTCTTCTTTCATCTTACATGGAACTAATTGCGACCAAACGATGGTTAGTTGGACTTTGAGTGGTACGACTCAAACTCTCCAGGGAATAATAAAAGATATAATACCAGTCATGTAGTATAATTTCTATGGTTTAATATGTATCACATTGGTTGACTAACCCTTGTCTTGTATTTACACTACATAGTTCTTAAATGATGTAGACTTATGAAAATTGAGTAATTCTAATTGATGCTACAACTTACTTGCTTAACTGCTTAGTATGCTTAAACTGTTCAATCTATTCATATTGCTTATTCAATACCCTAACTGCTCAATGTATTTACTGTTAATTAATATGTTATAATCAATATATGTTGGAGGGAGTTATATATCTCACTGGGACTGTGTCTCACCCGTGGGTCACCACATTTTTTTATGTGGTCGCGGGCAACGAGGTCGAGGTCACGCTGTGGAAGATAACCAACCTAGTAATCAATAGATTTAGAAGGTTGGTTAGTTGTAGATGTTAGTAGTAGAGTCCTAGTGTCATCCCTGTACTCTCAAGTCTGGGTATGGGATGTGTCTTCTAGATGATATACTCATATCGACACGAGATTTTGGTAGTATTCCAATGTTTGTAAATATATGGCATGTACATGTGAAATATCTTTTGTATGTAGGATGTGGCTGAGGTCATTGGACCCATATGTGAATATGTGTTACAGTATAGGAGAATGGAATGATGGACCTTTACATAAATGTTCTAGAGTTTATTTACATTGTTGGAATTTGTTTTAATTATTCCACATTTTTGACTATGTGATTAATAAGTAGTTGATCGTCTTTTATGTTTTGAGTAATCTCGTTTAGCGTGACGAGGTGTCACAGTTAAGTTGGTATTAGAGCTCTAGGTTTACTGAGTCAACAAGGACATAGGACGTAGGTTTGAGTCTATTCTTATGAATCCAACATATCTGATCATAGTTCATGCTTATGCAGATATGTCTGGAGGACATGAAGAACACATTGAGAGTAGCTATGTTGCACCAGGAGGAGGTGTTGGAGGTAGGCAAGTGATGAGAGAGTGCTAGAAGAAGGGTCAGAGTAGCCTGCAATGCCTCATCTAGACCCGACAATGATGGCCAATCCTGAGTTTCAGTCTATGTTTAGACAAACGATGGCCACAATTACACATATCACTGATAGAGCGCCAGTACCTCAAGCTAGGGCAGCCATCTCTAATGTGGAGTCCCAAGGTGTTGGGAAGACATTTGAATGTCTTAGGGTGATTGAATATATATGTACTTTGATCCAGCAGATGCTGACATGTGGTTGACTGAGCTAGAAAAGGCATTCAAAATCCTAAACATCACTGAAGAAGACAAAGTTAAGCATGAGATATACTTATTGAAGGGTAGTGTTGGCCACTGGTGGGCCATAGAAGAGGAGAAAAGGCCAAGAGTTGTGATAGGATGGGAGGAGTTTTGAAGGGAATTTGTTATCCGATATTTTCCAGAGACCTATCTAGATGAGAAGATATCTCAATTTGAGAAGATTCGTCAGGGGGATATGACTATTAATGAGTATGAGTCAAATTTTGTGGAGCTTTTGAGGTTCTGCCAATACGTGGAAGCCACTGACAAAGAAAGGATCTGTAGGTTCGAAAAGGGCCTAAATACTGAGTTGAATACAACAACATCAGCCCTAGAAAATAAGGATAGGTTTTCCACCTTTGTGGAATCCGTAAGGAGGATTGAGAGGTTTGCCATAGAAAAGCATGAAGCTAATGCTAAGAAGCAACCAATTCAATTCCAAGGACAATCATCTAGAGGATTTAAGAAGCCAAGATTTACTCCATCAGAGTCACAATAGAGGTCGACTTTTAGTAAGCAGAGGTCATTCACTCCATCCTAATGGACCCCCAAGTAGGGGTAGAGGTCACAATTTTCCACCAACTGGAGACCGTAGAACATCATCAGTTTTAGTGACAGGGCCGTCTAGGCCTTGGTATGAAAGTAAGACATGTCATAAGTGTGGACAAGTGGGACACACAAAGTGGTATTGCCCTATGAAAAACAAGGAGGTGACTCAACAACTAAGACAGAGTCAATAGAGTTCACAACATCAACAATTTAGCACTAGTAGTGGCAGAGGATGCGATCAAGCATCACAGACAGGGTCCTTTGGACATGCTAACAGAGGATGTGGATGACAACAGGTGATGGCAAGGTTTTATGCCAGAACCCAGCCAGAAGCAGTGGTCAATCCACGAGTCGTGACAGGTCAGATGGAGTTATTTCATTCTGATTTGTCTACTTCTTGTTTCATATCTGTGTTAGTACACCCAGGTGCGACACACTCTTTTATCACTAGAGAGGTGATAGATAGTTGTTATCTACATGTTAGTCATAGATCTGATAGCCTGTGGCTAGAGACTCCTTTGGTTGGTTCCACTGAGTTGTGGGAAGTGTGCCCTTCTTACGTTTTTGTTTTTTTGGACACAACATTGAAGTGGATCTTTTGCCACTTTACATGCATGGTTTTGATGTAATCCTAGGAATGCATACCTTGAAAAAATTTAAGGTAGTCTTGGACTGTATTACTAAGGTGGTGACGTTCCATGATGGAGATGTACAATGGATTTTCCAGGGTGATAGGAAGATTCTTCTTATATGTTGATGTCAGCTATGATTACTGAGCGGTTGATGAGACAAGGATGTGAGGCTTTCTTATCTCATATTGTGAATACCAAGGTGAGGGGTCCTAGTATCTAGGAGGTACCAGTGGTGCAAGAATTTGAGGATGTCTTTCCTAAGGAATTTCCTAGCATTCCCCCTCTTGGAGAGATTGAGTTTGAGATCAATATTGTTCTTGGAACACAACCTATAACATAACAAACATATAGAATGACACCATCAGAGATGCAGGAGTTAAAGAAAACTATTAGAGAAGGGTTTTATCAGGTTGAGCACTTCTCCATAGGGTGCTCCTGTGTTGTTTTTTAAAAACAACGATGGTTCAATGAGGTTGTGTATAGACTACAGACAGTTGAACAAGGTGATAATGAAGAATAAGTATTCTTTGCTGAGGATTGATGATTTTTTTGATCAGTTGAGAGGTGCCATTATGTTTTAAAAGATAGAACTGAGATCATTAAACCATCAGTTGGGAATTAAGGCTAATGACATACCCAAGTCAGCTTTTAGGACTAGGTATGGTCATTCTAAGTTTGCGGTTATTCCGTTTGGGCTAACTAATGCACCTACAACTTCTATGGATCTGATGAATAGGGTGTTTAGACCTTATCTTGATCAGTGTGTGGTTGTGTTCATAGATGATTTTTGATATACTCCAAGGATAGTCAGTAGTATGAGCAACACCTTCACCAGACATTGACTTTGTTGAGGCAGCATCAACTATATGCTAAGTTCAACAAGTGTGAATTCTGGTTATCGGAAGTGTCTTTTCTGGGCCATGTTATATCTACAAAAGGCATTTGTGTTGATCCCAAGAAAGTGGAATCTATACTAGAATGGGAACAACCAAAGAAACTGACATATATTCATAGTTTCCTAGGTCTGGAAGGTTACTATAGGAGGGTCATCAAAGACTTCAGTTATATAGCATTACCCCTAACTAGGTTAACCAGGAAGGATGTTCCTTTAGCTTGGAATGACAAGTGTCAACGTTATTTCCAGATGCTGAAAGAAAAGTTGACTAGTGCACCAGTGTTAGTACTACTAGAGCAAGGGAAAGACTATATTGTCTTTTGTAATGCTTCAAAGAATGAGTTGGGATGCGTGTTGATGCAGGATAAAAATGTGATTTCTTTTGCTTCGCGATAGCTTATGAAACATGAGAAGAATTACCCAACACATGATCTGGAGATTACAGTAGTGGTCCATGCCTTAAAGATCTAGAGACACTATGTTTATGGATAAAAGTGTCAAATCTTCACTGACCACAAGAATCTACAATATATCTTCTCAAAATAGGAGCTGAATATGAGGGAGAGGAGATGGATGGAGATGATTAGGTATTTTGATTGCACAATAAACTACCATCTAGGGAAAGAAAACGTGGTAGCTGATGCATTGACTAGAAATTCATCTTCAAGTCATCTTCATTATCAATGGTAGATAATGCATAATTAAATTCCTTGATGTGCAATAAGAGAGATATGCTAGTGTCTCTTCATCAGATGAATGTATAGCTAGATGTTTTCTTGTTGGAAGGATTGTTGGCACAATTATAAGTTAAACCTACCTTAAGAAAGTAGATTCATGATGCATAATAGAATGATACTATGATATAGAATATCCGATCAGGGATTAGCAGTGAAAAGTATGATGTCTTTCATGAGGTAGATGATGGTACAATTTGTTACCACAATAGGATAGTAGTTCCTGATGTTGATGGGTTGAGGAAGATGGTACTTGAGGAGGCTCACTCCTCCATGTATGCAATGCATCCTGGAAGTACCAAGATGTACCAAAACTTGAAATACATGTATTGGTGGACATGTTTAAAGTGTGATGTGGCAGAGTTTGTTGCCAAATGTCCAATTCATCAGCAGGTGAAGGCTGATCACCAGAATCCTATAGGGACATTAAAACCCTTTCCAAAACCACAGTGGAAATGGGATCATATTACTATGGACTTTTTGGTTGGTTTTCCTAGGACAACCAAGGGTCATGATTCCATATGGGTGATAGTAGACAAATTGACTAAGTCATCTCATTTTCTACCAGTCAAGATGACATTTACAACAGAGAAATTGGCACAAATATATGTTGATGAGATAGTCCGTCTGTATGGCATTCCACTGACTATAGTTTTTGATAGAGGTACATAGTTTACAAGTCATTTTTGGAAGCATTTGCATTCAACAATGGGAACACAGCTGAGATTCAGCACAACTTTTCATCTACAGACTGATGGCCAGTTTGAATGGACTTTTCAGACTTTAGAGGATCTATTGAGGCCATGTGTGCTGCAATTTCTTATCAGTTGGAATGTACACCCGACTCTGATAGAGTTTGTGTACAACAATATCTATCAAAGAAGCATAGATATGGATCCTTATGAGGCTCTATATGGGAGACGATGTCAGTCTCCTCTTTGCTGGTATGAGACAGGTGAATGTCATCTTTGGGTCCTGAGCTAGTACAACAGACTACAAGAAGAGATTAAAGTGATACAACCACAATTGAAAGTAGCCCGGGACAGGCAGAAATCTTATGTTAATAACCAATGTAGACCATACCCTATCCTAGCTCATGTGGGAAAGGTAGAATACAAGTTGGAGCTACCACCAGAGATACATTGATTACATAATGTCTTTCACATCTCTATGTTCAGGAAATGCCATCCAAATACTGAGTAGACAATCCAACCAGTAGAGGTTGAGTCAGATGAGGATATCTCCTATGTTGAGGGTCCTGTGTTGATCCTGGATAGAAGGGAGAAAAAGCTTAAGAGAAAAGATATAATACTAGTGAAAGTTTTGTGGCATCACCATGGCATAGAGGAAGCCACATGTTAACTAGAGAATGATATGCTTAGAAAATACCCATCTCTTTTTGTGTAGGATTTCGGGGCAAAATCCTTATTAGGGGTTTATAGTTGTAAGGCCCATGAACTTACTTAATGAGTTGAATAAGCTTAATTATCATAATTTAATTCTTATAACCCTAATCTAACCTTTTGATATTCTTTGAAATCATAAGAAAAGCTTAATTTTCAAATTTGGTCCAATTTGGACATTGTTTGAGCAAGTTATGCAATTTTATGTACATTTTGAACTTTTATGCAAATTACCCAATTTAGGGGTTTTATTTGCAATGTTTCACATACATTATATTCCTTATATGTTATCTTATCCTTCTTGAGTATTTTGAGCCATGGGGCTCCTAGTTGAGCCATGGTTTGAAGGTGTTTTCCTCAAAGGGTATTTTAGGGTTTACCCCTTCATGGATGAGCTACCTTTAGTAGCTATCAACTAATGAATTATTTGATTGGGTTGGAAATTTGATAAAGGAGAGATAATTAGGTCTTTATGGATGGTGGGAGAACTTCTTGTGTGTGTGCTTGTATATTCTTAATAGTTTAAGGCCATGGACACTTGGAAAGATACTAGAACTTCAACTTTTTCTTTTTCTTTATCTTAAAATTTCATATAATTATCCCTAAGAACCCAAACGAGCCATTTTATCTACACCACTTCCCTCCTTCTACGAACCTCATTCTCCCTATGTGTTTCTATAAATTTCCTGTCCAAGGAATAAGAAAGTGGGGATCTTCTTGGAAAAAGAATCTAGGGTTGCAATTGACTTCCTTTAGGGGTTCCTAAAGCTCCCTCCTAGTGATATTGACCTAAAAGTGTAAGTATTACCTTATTTCCTCCATTTATTTATTTTCTCTTCTTCCTCCTATATTTCTCCAGGTCAAAACCTTTCTGTTCCATGGTGAAAGTGGCTCTAGAACTCAAAAATATATCCTTCTTGTTTCTTCTTCTAGGGTTTTGCTTCTTTGTGGAGAGGTGCCTACTTGGCCAAGTTCAAATATGAATCTAGGGTTTTATTGCCTTATTTTCTCAAGATTATTGTTGTTTGGGATCTGACCTACTATATATATATGAGTTATATAACATTCTTCACTTATAGTGCTTGCTAGAAACTTGTTAGTTCATGTTTATGCTTGAATGCGATGGTCTAAGCATAAAGAAACCATGCTTGTTTATGGTTACAAACTTTTTATGGTGTTCCCTATTCTGTTACACTTCTATATGAACTTGTAAACATATGTACGACCTTTCTAAGGTATATTATTATGTAGGACATGTTGATGGCAACAACCTATGGTTCTAAGTACAAAACAATCGATGGTCCAAATTAGGGTTTTTAAGCTATTTCCTTCCCTATCACACAACCGATGGTCATAACATTCAACAACAAATGGTGTTGCTATCTTGGAAACTGATGTTCGTGATCAAGGGTGTCAAATTTTATGGTGACAACCTATGGTCACCCCCTTTTTGTCAGATTTTGGCACAATTAGAAGTTTAATTAGCATCCACTAAGTATTCTATTGATGCTATCAATCCATGATGACAATAGCTTAATATTTGATGTGTTAAATGAATGTATTACTGATCTAACAACCAATGATGACCTAATTATCACAATTAATGGTGGATCAGGTCATCACCATATATGATGAGTTAAGAATGTAATTGTATATTTGACTAAACCTTAAACCAATGGTTCCTTGGTTCAATTGATCTAATGGTTAGACCTATACTTCAATTGATAACCCTGAACAATGAACCCGATCTAATGAATAATATTGGATACTTCAACATCCAATGGATTATAATGAATCCTATGGTATTATATTTGGGTCCTAGTGATGATAATTTGATGGTTCAATATCATTATTTTTTAGTCTTACCTTTTCCATCATATAGTTATATTTGATAAATCACTATAATAAGTGGATGCGTAACTCCCACGTGATCTAGCTTGTTATACCTAACCTTAATGTAATTATATGATGTCGATTGGTTATAATTAGACCTCTTGAATGATTAAAGTGACAATTTATTACACTCTTTTTGTGTTGAAACCACAATGCAATACTATTTGAATATCATAGTGGCTTGCCATAATAATACCTATGGACACATAATTGCTTATGACCATTTGAGCCTTGTTAAGGCATGGAATAATGAGGATGACCTTTCTATGAATAATGTGATGGTCTTAAATGACCTTTGGGCATGTTGAGCCTTGATTGAGATGAAATCATTTTCATGTTCCAATAAGGGTTGAAGCCCTAGAACTTGTGATAAGAAATGGATATCTTAAAATGATATGATGATGATGTAGTTCATTATGATGCAATGGATGATAGCACGCAGTTAAGGCTAGTGGTGGTCTGTGGTTCCAGTCGTCATTCCTAAAACTCTACTTGAGCCTTGGGCAATGTGCCCAAGCATTTCACAACATCTAAGCAACAAAGTCCACAATGAAACTTGCATGAGTTTAGTATTCATTCCAGTTAATAGCCTTCCCATTTAGGGAATCTTATGTTTAAATTCTATGTATGTGAATTCTAATCATGATAGATAATGAATTCTTATTTCAGTAATGCATCATATGGCTTTGTAATTCATGTTGATTCTAAATTGACATTTGAATACATATGTAATTAGAGTTCTCATGGTCAGTCAAATATCTTGACAATCATGTTTGAACTATATTTTTGTATCCTAAAATTTCTTAGGAGGTTACTCATGGACCTAATATGTTTTCTTTGCTTTATCTCACTCTATGATGGCCTTTTGTGCCTTCCATCCAAAATTTTGTGACATGGTTACACCTAAAGATCATAATCAAATATATTCTAGTTTGTAGTTTGTTTGCATATCTATTTTTTGATTAACCAAACATATTTATCGACACTTGTCACTATTTTACTCATTCAAAAATCAAACCAGGTAGCCTAAAAATGGAATGCAAAGTTTTGTGCTTTTAAGATGAGGTATGAAACATGTCTACTCAATTTTTTTCATGTTGATGGTTGAATCTTTGAGTTGGGAAGATAATCATTTTTGATCAATGTGTCAGTCTATCAACATTAAATATGGGGTACAATCTAATGTATTCATACTCATGGAAAGAGTAGGATCGATTCAGGAAGCCCCATTTGCTTACACGAGTGAGGCTACCAACTCATATCTAAGAAAGCATGCTCACTTTCAGCAAGGCTTCGAAGGAATCAACAAAAGTGATAGGTTTGAAATTGGCTGCTTATAACATAAGGCAATTTAAATAAGTTGTTCATATTTGTGATGCTTATCTACATTAGTAGTTGGCACCAAGTGGAAAAATATAGAGATTCAAAAGCATGTCTCTACTTTAGAGAGCAAACAGGATGTAAAATGCCTTTCAAAAGACTTAAAAAGGGTTCAAAATATGCATTTTGGGACTAGAAATCTACCTTGATTGGATAAGGTGTGTGTGGAATACATGGACGACCAACAAACTTGTCTAGGGACTAGATCTAGGTGGGGTGGACATCCGGTCTATGCTTTCTCTAGTGCAAAAGTAGTAGGGCTTTTTATTTGGGGGGAGAGGCATGATCTTGCCACATGCCTGGTCACATGGGGTGCATGATTGATACCCATCCCTACATGTATAAGGGCAATCTCCCCCTTTTGAGATGGAATTAAAATACACTTACTTATTGAGTGAGTTTAAGAGCTTATGCAAGATAGGAAAAGCTTATCAAGACACCCATATGGTGTTTGGGAATCCCTAGGGTGTTCTAGACCTCTGGCACAATGACAATGAAGGATTTCTAGCTTCCCTTCAGATGTGACTAAGTGCTTTCCATGACCAATCAATCCTTTTTTTTACTAAGGAACTGAGGTATGATATCTTTTCTTTCTATATTTCAATTTCTACTACAAACTATATCCAATAAAGAACTAACCATTTTGTTGATCTTATGGATTTTTGTTGATGTTGGTGGTAACATTTTTTACCATTGTCATCCTTGGATATGGTTTAGGCATCCTTGATCTGGGTGCTATGGCTGCAAGAAACACCAAAAGACGTATCCATACTTTCCTCATGGATCATGATTCTGTGTGGGCCTACTGGATGCGTGGGAGATATGGCAGATCCCTGGATGGTGATGAAAGACAGGAGTGCTCACTGGCTTGGAGACACATGAAGAGCAGATGGCACCAGGTGAGGATGGACTATGAAGTTCACAGTGGGCTTTGGGTCTGCCCTCTCACCTCACCTTGGGTGAGGGATTTCTTCTCCCCCTGTCCCTTGGGGGAACATTTTGTGGAATAAGTGGCATACCCCAAAATGGAGTTGTTGCCTCTATAGAGCACTCCTGGGTTGGCTGCCGATGACGGACATGATGGATAGGTGGGGGTTGAATGTGAATACCAGGTGCTTGCTGTGTGGGGAAGTTGACGAATCACATGAACACCTCTTCTTCACATGTGGGTTCTCTGCCTATCTAGTTGCTAGATGGGCCCTAAAAATTGGATGGGGCGCCCAGGGACCGATCTCCATTACTGGGTACCTTGATTGGATTCGTTATCGATATGGGTGCAATACCATGGCCACCTTTACTGGGATGGGCCTAGCCGCCATTATTTTTCTTGTGTGGCAGGAGAGGAACTTTAGGAGGCATGGTGGCCCTGAAAGGGATAAGTTCACAATTTTTGACATCATGTGTGATGTGCTTAGCTTGACTTGTAGGGTTAAACCTGGAATCTATAAAGGTTTAGACCCGATCACTTGTCTGCATTGGGGGTTTTGTAGTTAACACACCCTGTATAGTATAGGTTCTCCCTATATAGTTTTTGGTTGCAATATATTACTTTATCATAAAAAAAATGTTTTAGAGTTTTCATTTATTAAAAAATCGAACATAATTGCTTTGAAAGTGTTGGTAGTTTTTTTCTCTTTTTAAGGGGGGACTCAAAATTGTGTTTTATATGCAAGTCTATAACTCTTTAGAAGTCACCAAAAATAAATTTCCCCATATACTTAAAATTAATCATTAAAAAATAAATAGGAAGGTTAAGTTCATAAGCTTTCTGGATAGTTACAAAAGACCAATTGGAGCCCAAAGAGAAGCACCTCACTTGTGACAGCTCTGGATGAGACTACGCCATTTGTTCAAGTCAGAAAAGAAACGTCTTTTAGATTTCCTCCTACCATGGTGTACTCTCTATCAACTACTTCTACTAAGTGCTCCCCCTCTTGAACCTAAAGCCATTTAAGAACTTCCTTTTTAAATGGTTCCTACCTTTGAGGAGTCTAAAAGTGAAAATGTGAACTTTGTGTTGGTGTGCTATAAATCTTTGGGTAGTCTCTCTTAAAGTTTCCCATATGTCTGCAGTAATGGCATCCATTTTTTTCACCCAAGCATGTTACCCTTTTATTGATAAAAAATAATGTAGGAGGGTCTAAAAACCTCTCTTTACATTCCACTTTGAGTATTAACATCCTTGAAAATCAATTCCTCAACATTGACTAGAGTGTGCCGTACTACAAGTGTTGCATACAACCATTTTTTGTCTCTGCAAACATATCGCTGATGTTGATGACCATGAAGACATTGTTTAATGTGCTCCCCTACGTGGTTTATTCCAACTACAATGGCTAGATCTTACTCTATTATGAGAAGATAGAAAATCACTTGAACTAGAATGTTGCCTTTGAAAACATCCAAGACCTCATCCGATAGTGAAAAAGAATTCACCGCCTCCACTGTATCCACCACTACTATTTTCTCATCTACCAAAATTTCTAGTTCTTTTTATGACTTTACAATGTTTATAAGCATTAGCTGACTCTTGAATACGTCTAGCTTCCTCCACAAACTCTTCAAAGTTCTCTCTATTCCTTTGGCCGACTCCTGATAAGGTATGTATAATTTTTGGTTTTGATTAGGTTGAAACCTCATGCATTTCTCTAAGTCACTTATAACAAGATATGGAAAAAAAATTAATGATATTGCATAATATGCCTCATATTGACCAAATGTCAAATTGTCCTATCTAATTCTCTCCAATTATATGATCTTGTCACTTAGGAATGTAGGAGGAAAATACTTTAGGTGGAATTTGTCCACAAGGGTCATCACTGTATCTCTCCTTTTATCTTCTACTCCATGATAGGATATTCATATTCTACTTGAAGTAGATAGATAGAATGATTAATATACTTGTCCTCTGATTACTTTATTAGGTAGAAAAGCTTTTCCAACTTCCAGATCCACACATATGACACACAAATGGGTTAGTTTTTCTAGAAAAGCCAGTCCCACCAAGCTTCTTCACTAGCTCATAAGATCTCATCAAATCCTTGCTAGAAGATGAGACCTCCGTCCATCTTATATGTCTATTTTGTCTAAGAAAGATACATTACATTTTAGCTGCCTCATCCCTATCTTCTCCATCTTGAACCACTATCTGGGGATCGAGGCCAAAATTACTCTCAACTATTTCTTCAGAATGACCTCTTCCTAACATCTACATATCCATAACAGAAACATGTTTCTTATATATTCACAACTCAAAGAGGAAGACATCCTAATCCTATTGATATCTTACCACCTCTATCCCAAACCTAGGCTATGATATCAAGGGTTATGTGGCACACACCCAATAACTGGGGTTTGAGTCCATCAAGGTGAGATTACACTGGCCATCCACTTTTAATAACTAACTAAAAACAACCTTCAATTTTTCTTGCTCTCTTTCAACATGTAGAACTAATGAAATATCTTGAATCTTAACAATAACCATTTGATTTAAGCATAAACATCATGAGTTCACAATTTATTTTGACTTTCACAACATAATCCCCTAAAATTAACTAGTTTTTGATTTAGTATACATCAAACACTTATTACAAATTTATATCAATCCTTACTCTCACATTACCAGGACCAAAGGAAGGATAAGATACCATCTAACTAAACTAGTCATTCTTCTCAAGGCCTCATCTGATATACTCATAGGGAAACTAACTTTTGACTCCTTCAGATGAGCTAGACCTATACCTGATAAATACTTGAATAGAGTGTGTGAGCTACTGGCTTAGTGTGTGGAAAGTCATCAAGTAACCATAATAACCTAGACATATATTGTTAACTTAATTAAATATAGAAGAATATACATATGGTAATTGAAATGTAAACCATCCAACATGACAATAGTTTGTACAATAACTATAGTAAGTAAATAAACTAATCCATTAATTAATACTTGAACACTTTTACTATGCCCTGGACCCACATGAAGTATATAACAACATGTGGAAGTAACACAGAATCCAAGTCTATTCAACTAGACAACCACTCTCTAAAGAACATCTCTATGTTTATCCTCATCTAATAAATAGTTGATCAGATAAACTAGACCCCTCCTCTAAACTTGAGTACTCAAGCAAAAAGTTGAAACACTTGGATCAATTACACACATCAGTGGCTCCACAAGACTAAATCACACATCAATACTCGAACTAAGAAAACTGTATTAGGCACCACCCCATTCTTTGGTTACTATTGGGTATCTCACTATTTTACAAGACCACCCTCACCAGTCTTAGTCCCCCATACATCTCTGGTACACTCCAAATATCTCATGTTGGACTCTTCCAACATGTATGTACATTTCTTATTTCATGGTGCATACCTCGTTCATGAATTTTATGGTGTTCAGTGATTGTAATGTCTAGCTGATCTTTGGTTTCACTAATAGATTCGCTACTACATTGTTCTTATCTTAAATTTACACTTAAATCTTCTATTATGATATTTCTGAACATTGAAATCAATTTAGATACTGGCATTATTAAAGTAAACTAACTCAAATGATAAACTGCTCATACTATCTAATACTAGAATGAACTACTCTTTGGAATTCATAAGTACATGGTTGGTAATGCCATCATTTAAATCATAAACTCATAATAAAATTCATTATTTCAAAAATTGGGGCAAACCCAAGGCTCACATGACTCTTACTCTACCATTAAGATTCACCACAATTTGTATTTGATCTATATAGGAGTCAAATGAATATGTAAGACATGACAAAAATTCCATGTTTTGGATCAATAATTCAAAATAAATCATCAACATACAAGGCAATACATACTCTTGTTGATTTTGGCTTAAGTTTTGTAAAAATAGGGCTAAAGTATGATTTTCCACTCACCTAGATCTGGTCCCAACCTACTGGTATCAATCTAGGCTTGCACTAGCCTAATTGTACCCAAACAAGCCTAGATTAAGTTTAAAAACACTAAGATCCAGCTCTTGTGCGTTGTTGCATGTTTAAAATTCTTGTGGGAGATAATTGGAGGAAGAAAAGAATACGAAGAAGAATTAGAAGAAGAAGAAGAAAACCTATGTTTATCTTCACACTACGTATAGACCAAGAAAAAGGGAAAGAGAGAGGATGAAACATTTATATCTAACTTACTAAAATCATTCCATATCTAGGTGTTCTCTACCCACACCTTATTCTTCATGTTCTTCAAGAAATCACCCAAAATATCCTTCGAATGCACTTGTTATGTGGTTCAGGTCTCTGGTTGTGTGGTAAGTTTAAATCCAAATCTAACAAACTAATTCCATATAATTTTGATATCCACGTCAAACATTATGCTATTTTTAGCAATTGGTTGTATTTGGAAGTTAAAATGCTCATTTCCATCGATTATGTGTGGCCATAGGTTTGCATCATCGATCATTGTCATCGATCTGCATGGCCATTGGTCTGTGTGACCATTACTTTGGTCATCCGTCTGCATCATTGGTCTATTTGTCCATCGATCTACATGGCCCTAATTCTGTCATCGATCTGTGTTACCAATCTGCTTAAGCGGTCTATGTCGACTAATGAAGATGCAAACCAATTATGGTTCTGCACATATTACTAAATTTTCCATAAGTCTCTCATTTTAACTCCAATTTTGTCTAATCCTTTTGCATTGGATTTGTAGTTGAATTTTTTGCATCTCTATTTTAAAATTCTGATAATATTCTCTTTTCATAATTTATTTATTAATATTTCTCTCAAGTATCTTAATAGTTCTTCCCACATACATGTATCAGCTATATTTTGTATCAATTAAAACTTAACATATGCACAAAATCTATTTTTGACCTACAAAAGAACAAATATACACTAAATGAAACATAAATGAACCAGAATGAAAGGTACTAATGAGTGTGTAATTAATAATAGGGTTTCCATTAACCCTAAGATTTTTGATAAAGCAAGATATGGGTTATAACAATGACATTTTTAAAGAATTCCATTGATAAAGACACTAATATGTCTATGGGAGAATGCATAAAAAATTGATGGTAAGATAAGGAAAAAAGTTGTATAATGTTGAGGGGAGGGGTTGAGGAAAACCTAGAATTTTGACCACTTCCAAGATTGTCAAAAGCTCTATTGCTTGGACCCATGTTTTGAGATAAGAATGGAGGGAATACAAAATGAACCGGGTACAGTCATGCATCATACCTTGGTGCATTACTTAGCATACATGTACAAAAAGGGTCTAAGTACATTCCATTTATAATGGGATTTGGGAAATAAAAAGAATTGTCCAATAATATTTTTTTTATATAAAAGGGCTGATGGTAAGTATTTACAAAGATATAGTAATATATGAATAGTTCAACATATGAAAAAAGTAGAAGAAATCAACATACATACCCTACTTTACCAAACTAGGGAGAGGAGACAATGGAGTTTATGTGGCAATATTTGATGTAATGGAAAGAGAGATAGAAAAGAGTGGAAGGGTGATGTGTGGCGTATAGGTGGACATAATATTAATACAATGGAAGACCATCATAATAGGTCATGGAAGGATTCACAGAAGTAGTTATGGAAATGGAATTAAGGGGAGAGAGATGTAGCTGTGTAGAAGGAAGATACAATGAAGGAGTTATTGGGATAATGATATGTTGCCTAGGAGTTATATAGAAAATATTAAGAAAGAAAAAGAAAATTGAATAAAAGTGTGTGGTGAGAGAATTTAGGAAAAAGTAGGATCAATCTAATTGATGAATACTTTTAAAAAAGTAAAAGAATGACATAGATGTTATTATGGAAACAAATTCCCATTTTATATGGTAGTATAGATAGATAATTTATTTTCATAAATACCACTTTATATATTAAATGTTGTGTGCTAGCATCTATTATAGTAGGTTAGATTCAGTTTTATCGTCACATATACTACATCTGGTTAGAGACTAATATACTAGAATGGATATAACCCAATGTGTAAAACCCAGATTGCATCAAATAAATAATTTTGAATGCATAAAACAAATTTTTATACTATATATAATGATTACAATAGTAGTAGGAGACATGTTTTCATGCTATAATTGTTCATTTCAGTAGTAGTAAGTGAGCTCAATAACCAATAGATTCACATGAGCAAATCATGGAATTCATAGTCTCCTATATTAGTTGTGTTGGTATGTATGCCCATAGAGTCAATCGTATGATGATTGGGATAAGGCATAAGATACATGATTTAATAATTAATAATAAAAGGCAAGCTTCCAATTTATTGTGTTTCATTCATTATGAGATAATGATGGAGCACTATAAATGTATAGAGAATAATATTACTCAATGGGGTATGTCTTAAAGTATCAACCTTGTCAAAATGAGATCATACGAATGTTAAGAGTACATATACATATTCTCATTATGTTCCTGATTGGTTTTTATTGATGAAGGTTGATAGACAACAATAACACATAAGATCAAAGTGTGGATTGGTTGATGAACGCAATCTTGTGAGTCATGATATGGCTATATTAAACCAAGCACACAGATACATGTTATGGAACAATGTATCGAACAGACTCACTGTGAGACTAACACATGGAAGCCATCAAAATGAAAGTCATAGTCAACTCTCATAGTGATGGTGGTGGTTGTGGTTTTTAGACCTGAAATCACTATACTGCACTCATTACATGTTGTTGGGTACACTTTGACATCATCAAATGCAGTCCTGAAACATGGGTTGGTATAATAGTGATGATTGGGTGACTTTGACACATGGGAACTGACAGTGAGTGATAGATATGGGATTTGTCCCTCTGACACAAGTATGATATCCAAGGCATCTTGATTAGTAAGATTGAGAAAAGTATGGTCATACTCATGTGAGTTAATATGTGATATTAACCTTACATATATCTCATGCAGTCTGCTCTGGTTCAAGAAACAAGATTGAATAATACTGAGGATGACTGCTCCACGCCTCTATTTCAATCTGGATATCAGTGGCAAAGGTACTTTACAAACACTATAAAACCATACATAGATTGTAGGTTCAAGTTGCTTTCCAACTTTCCATTCACTTGGGTAGCAACGATGTACGACTAGGCACTACTCTTTACTTGTGATGTCATAAGTTGTTATGGACATCCACTGCCAATGTGATATGTGACCTATAGGTCACACACATAGGAACTCATCTAGAAGAGGAGTTTGATCTTGAATGATGACCAAATTGATTACTAAAGTGTTTAGATATTTCAATTCTCACAACAAATCAGATGATTAGACTGCCAAACGATCAGTTCCAGTGTTGGGACTGTTGTTTGGAGTGTCAGGTTGATTGTATTGTACATTGGTTGGAATTCTGCCTAACCTGGACTGCGAGATGCCCATCTCACTTGTACAAAATGGCCGTCTCTCCTGGTGTGAGACGCCCATCTCAGTTGCACCAAACGGGCATCTCAGGGGTGCAATTCGATTGCATCAAGGATCGGTGCTGATGTCGAGTTGAGTACTAATTAGAATTTAATTGCCATCATATTTCCAAAATTGGAAACTACAAAATGAGCATTTCACTTAGCAAAATGATAGTATTGTTAGGAGAAATGACCATCTTGTGTGTGAGACAACCATCTCACCGGAGTAACGACTATTTTGGCTGATGTAGGTTGTGAAACTTCTAGAATTGTTGCAAAAATTTAAGATTTTTCAGTCCTTTCCACTCCCACTTTAATCCCGCATTGGCTGGGGACTGGGAACCCTGACCCTAGCCTCTCCTATATATAGAGGGGTACTGGGGGTTTCCAGAGACACACAACTAAGAATCAATTGCTCTGACAATTGTTGTCCTCTCTAGTTGTGGTAACCAATAGAGAGCACAAGCAAGTCCTACCCGTTAAAGGGAGGTATAGCAAGGGACAGAACAATTGAGGATCAGTTGTGGGATAGCATATTGATGACTAGTACATCAAAAAAAGGGCACAAATCCTTCCCATTGCCTCTATTAGAACAATGTGGAGTTCTCGACGGTTCACATGGACTTCTCTAGAGGTGCGATGGCCTTTGCCCATCGCTATGGAGGACAATGTTAGTCAATAGTCTAAGGTGAGAGGAGTTGTTGTAGATGACGATGACGTTTGAGTTTTTTGTCTCTACAGGAGTTGTGGATGAGTCCCAGTGCAACTATAAGACAGTTGTGCATCTATAATGACAAGGAGTATGTCTTTGGACTTGCTCCAGGGCCAAGTATATCCTTGAAACTATTATTTCCATTATATAGTTGTTGACTTGATCCACTGTTTATGGGGAATGTGGCAATAAAAACTTTATTTTCTCTACCTATATCTGCACCCTATTTTCCTACAATGGTGACACTTTAGGATTTACATACATCCAGATTATATAATTGGATTCCTCTTTGCTTGCTTGATTGGATTATATGCTTAAAGTATAATTCAATAATCTGCATGGTTCTACAAAAGGTATGAGGTTACACTTATGACTACCTGCATTAGTTTGTCAAGTGTTTCTTGAATATTGAACAACTAAACTATTGGATGTTTATTTACATTATATTCAACTAAAATTCCACTATGACTATCACATAAAGGAAGATTATATGAAGAGTGATTGTTCTTATTCACTAGTAATTGATTGTTATATGTTGTTATACCAGAGGGATCTGATAAACATAGAAAAACCAAAATTTGATCATATCAATTATCCCAAAATATAGTATATTGATGTGGATCTGATACCACTATAGGGAAATAGGGCACAAATATAGGCAGTGAAAAAAAATTGTATTGCCATATTCCTGATAAACTAGTGGATCACGCCAACAACTATATAATGGAAAGGATGGTTTCAAAGATATACCTCATCCTGGACCAAGTCCAGTGACATACTCCTCAGGAAAAGTTCAAGAAATATTGATTCCAATTGACCTGACACTCCAACCGATCATTCTCAATACTTGAACCGGTCAGTTCAGAGTCCAGTCAGTCAATTTTGAACCTCAGTTATTTAATTGAATACCTAAACACATTTAGTATCAATCCAAACATCATTCATGAATAAACTCCTTTAGTCCAAGTATATCCTATGCATGTGACCCTATAGGACCAAAATTATATTGGCAGTGAATGTCCATAACCATTTATGACATCAGCAAAGAGCGGTGCCTAGTCACACATCATTGCTAGCCAAGTAATTTGGAAAGTTGGAGAAAAACTTCAACCTACAAACCATAGTTAGTGTTATCATGATCATATAGTTCCTTTATCTCTGATATCTAAATTGAACTTGAGACATGGAATTGTCATCCTCTTAACATTCAATCCATGTTCCTTGAATTGGAGAAGACTGTCTAAGATGGGTGTGAGTTCACATATCATATATTGAATAAGATGAGTACGTCCGTACATTTTTCAGTCTTGCTTATGAAGAGTCCCTGGATAATAAACTCCTATAGGAGGGATGAATCCCATCTACACCACTCACACTCAAACCCCCATGCGTCACAACTACCCAATCATCACCTTTATGGAAACCCTTATTTTAGGATTACGTTTGATGATGTCAAAGTATACCGAATGACATGTGATGAATGTAGTGACTTCATATCTAAGAACCACAATCACCAATATCACAATGAGAGATGATTGTGACTACCATTCCATGGTCTCCATGTATCACTCTCATGTTGGGTTTGCCCAATACACTGTTCTCTAACATGAACCTGTGTGAGTGACTTGATATCATATATTATTGCTAATGAGATTTTGTCACCAGTCAACACACATTCTAGTCTTGTGTATTAGTGTCATTTATTTTTCTCCCACAATAATATCTGACTAAGGGAATAACAAGAATGTATGTACTCTTAGCAGCCATATGATCTCATTGTTCAAGTCAAGTACTTGAAGACATACGTCATCGAGTAACATCATTATTTAGATATCTAATTACATATGTGTCATCATCTCATGATTGAGACAAACATAATAGACAAAATTACCTTTTATTATGATCAAATATGGTATTTGATGCCATATCCCAAACATCATATGATTGGCTCTCTGGGCATACATACCAACAGACTCCCACTTTCACTTAGAGCCAATCACCCACAAATCATATTCCAAGTGATCCTTTCATGTCCATCATATTTTTTCTATGCATACACTTTTATAGTGGGTTTAGCAATGTTTGCTTCAAGCCAGTGTTTGCAATTTTCACATCTCATCGTCATGCGACTTTTCACATGAGATAGAAATGTCATAGTATGATATATGAGATTCCATGCCTATCCAATAGCTCCATTGTTGTCATAGTATTTCTACTATGGCGTCAATGGTTGGAACCTCCCAAAAGTCAACCCATATGAACTTCTTAATCCATACAATATCTTCTACTATTCTCATAACACAAAGATACTCAACTTCTTTTGTAGATTTGAACAACTATCATTAGCTCATAACCATTTCTACCTTACAGTTCTCATTTAATGTCAAATAATTTATTCCTATTCACATCCCAATTTGCATATTTGTTCCTCTACCTTCTTCTTCCCAATGTAAAAGTATTATTCTTTCATACGTATGCTCCCCTCGAATGTAACACAAGGTTTCTCGTTACTATGTAATAACTTAATAGAAATAAAATAGTTTCTTTTCTTTCCACGATGAAGAAAACATTCAACATCAGGCGAGTCAAAAGTTTCATGAGACAAGAAAACCATTTGGAGGGGATGAGGAGAACAAACATAGGAGGAGAATCGATCGCCTAGTGGCCCAATAGACAATTTGTAGGCGTCCATACATCAGTTAGATAGGAGGCGAGATGACTGATCTGATAGACTATCCGACCAAAAAGGTAAGTCGACCGGTTCAAGGGTTGAACTAATCAACTTGGAGTGGTTCAAGCATAGATCTACACCAACAACATGTTCATGCATGTGACATAGACCTAGGCGGTTGTAATTCCTTGTGGCTTCAAGGAATTACATTAGAATGGCCATAACCATCAGTGATATTTTGTATTGCATGTTTTCTTTTATGGGATATAGCATGTATATGATACATACTATAGCATGTAGTGATTGGATACATATATGTATATATATTAAAGTAAAATTCCTTAACCAAACATATAAAGTCTAGGATTCTTTCCATTAGATACACACATGAAAATATTTATCGATTATGCATATGCATGCCAAGCATGGTGCACTATCTATCTCGTGGAAATGTGATGGTAGTTATGTGGGCCGGCCAAGAGGGGTGCATTTCTATCGTGTTAGCTTTTGGGTCAGACTTAACTGGGTGTCCTTAATGAGATTAAGCACCTAGAGGCATGTAGATGACTATGGCAAGGAGTTGTGCATACCATCTATCCAAAAATTGCACAATATTCAATTGCAAAACATTGCCTACCTTATTGATTGACTATGGACGCTGGAGTTGGCTGGGTAATAATTGGATTATTTTGGATCTTAGCTCATTAGAAGTCTGTGCCTTGTAAAATTTCACATTAATAATTGAGCGTTATCAATTTGAAGAATTCAATGAGAGTGGTAGTTAATTTAAAAGCCTAATTAATCATCGTAAAATATTATAAAAATTAAATCAAATCAACATGGTTTTGACAAAATTGCAAAATTCTCTTGTAGAATCAAATAGCAACACACAACAACACATTTTCTATTTGATCAATCCTTGAGAAGTACAAGTTGAATGGAAATAACTTCCATGAATGGTTCATGATGTTAAGAATTGTTCTCACATAGGAGCGCAAGTCCTGGAGATACCAGAGCTAGATGAACATCTTCCCAATACACCTAAGGCTGACAAGTATGCTTATAAGAAGCACACTAAAGATGTTGTTGGTGTCAAATGCCTAATGATGTGCTCCATGAACTATGAGTTGAAGAGACAACATGAGATCATGTATGCTATTGAATGGTCACACATCTTAAGATCATGTTACAAGATCAGGCTAGACAAGAGAGATTTGATGTCTCTAAGGCACTATTCAAATGTAACATGGCAGAAAGAGATGCAATAGGTCCTCATGTGCTCAAGTTCATTGGGTATGTGGAGAACCTTTCTAGATTGGGATTCTCCTTGGGTTAAGAGTTGGCCACTAATGTAATTCTGTAGTCTCTTCCAGAGTCATACAGTCAATTTGTCATGAACCACAACATCAATGACTTTGACAAGCCATTGATAGAGTTACTTGGCATGTTGAGAACAATTGAGGCACAAATGAAGAAATACAAGACCATGTATGTGATGATGATCAACAAACTAAAGGGGAAGTCTAAACGAAAAGGAAAAGCTAATAAGGGTTATAATGTTGTCTAGAAGCCTAAGTTTTCAACACTCAATGCAAAGGGAGGAGTCAATAAGGGAGGCAATTATCACTACTATCACCAACTTGGACACTGGAAAAGGAATTGCCCTCTCTAACTGGAAGAACTAAAGAAGAAGAAAGAGGGGATAGAGAACTCTGCCTCAGGTATATACATTATAAGATAAATCTAAATACTTCTTCATCTTAGGTATATATATGATACCAGATGTAGATCTGACATATGTTTGATATGCATGATCTGACAAGAAGTAAGCCTTTACTAAAGGGCAAGGATGGACTGTGCGGATCAAGAGTTGTTGCAACTTTAGTCTACATTTAGAATTCATCTTACTCCGTAAGGCATGTAATAGAGTTAGATGAACTGCTATTTAATTATGGCAATAATAGAATCATTTAAATTTATGAATCTTGTATGGATAAGGATGATAATGAATAAAGAGTTGTTAATGGTTCTATTTCAAAGATGTGATCTTGTATGGCAATGCCTCAAAGGTCTTGTGATCTTTATATAAAAGGATCTAAAGATGATCGTTTATTATGTAAATACCTAAAGTATTACAATTGATAACTCAAACAATCTATAGTATTGTCATCTAGAGTACATATATTAGAAATACACTTCTAGAATCCATGTTGATGTTTATCTAGACTCTTTTGGTTATTGAACCAATATGAAACATGAAAGTCTTATATATGAGTAACATGACAAAATAGCTTTCACAAGATGTAGTGAAGAACAAGCATTCTAATAGGACTTGTGCATAATGTTGCACAAAAACCTTTGAAATAAATGCTAGAGATAGTTATTTGTACTTCATTACATTTAATAATGATTTCAGTTGATATGGAGTATGTATTTGGTGAAATACAAACATGAATGTCTTGAAGTGTTCAATAAGATTATAAATGAAGTATAACTTTAATAAAAGTATGAAGAAACTTTAATACGATCCGATGTTGAAATACTTTACATCAATAGTTTGAGGACCTTCTGGAGAAACTGTGATAGTGTATCACAATCAATTCCACCTGAAACATGATGATGTATCAGAAAGGAGTCACACCCTGACGAGTCATGATGTGATTATCATTTAATCTAATCTTCTAATTTCCTTTTAGGCATATGCTTAGCACTAAAACAATGTATTGTCTAAAATGATGTAAAATACATCCTATGAGATATGATATAGGAATGTCCTGCTATGTCTTTTATAAGGATTGAAACTTGGACAAGAAAAGAGTTTCTTGGAAATATTTATCCAAAAGACCATATATTTAATGAAAACTACCTTTGATCCCAATCCAACAACAAAATATTTGTCACTAGGATAACTGAGTTTCAAAAGAACTAGTGGGAGTAAAGTAGAAATTGAAAAGTCCAAGGTCAACAAGAAGGTACAATGAGGACAAGGAGAACCACAAATTGTTGTGGAATCTCAAGGTTTCCCTCTATAACACAAAACTTGTATTTCTGGTAGAACATGTATGAGATTAAAAGATTGCGAGTCCTATAACTTAGATAAGTTGTAAGTTGGTCATAAGATGATGAGCCAACAATCAAATAAGAACTATTGAGGGACTAGAGTCTAAGAAATGGCTTGAGGCCATTACATCCATAATGGAATCCCTGAATACCAACAAGGTATGACCTTGGTGGTACCACCTAGAGGGGTAAAACCCATAAGGTTGGGCTTTCAAATAGAAAGATCGAGATGGATAATATAAAAGGATATATTGGTTGAAAAGGTTTTCAAACCAGTTCAAATCATTTAACACGATGTGATCCCTTCACTAATTTACATGCTTGTTTTCATAGCTTATTAAGACTATGAGATTTGTCATATGATGATTGAAACTACATCCCTTAAAAGGAATAATTGAGAGGACGTGTATGTGACACATCTTGAAGGTTTTATAACTTCATCAATGTGAATAAAGTCTATACGATACAAAGTTCAATGTAAAGGTTGAAACAACCATCTCAGAGTTGAAATCTTTATTTTGACAAGATAGTCAAGGAGTTTGACTTGAATCAAGACAAATGATGAAATTTATGATTACAAAAGATTTAGTGGGGGCATAAAAATATTCCACATATTGATGGGGAATAACATCCTAATAGTTGAAGTATTGAATCCTAGCATGGAAATCACCTTCTTGAAGAAGGATTAGGAGAAACATCCTATGTGATAGGAATTGAGATCTATAGAGATAGTTCTGGAAAGTTTCTTAACCTAAGTATGAGCACAAATATTAGCAAGTTGCTGAAAGGGTGTAGTGTGAAGGACTCAGTGAGAGAGAATCTACCCATGATACATGGGATTAGTTTGTCAGGAACTTGATGTTCCAATTCTTATGAAGAATGGAAGAGATGGCATATGCATTCACATTTGGATCTATCATGTATGTAATATAAGGTACTCATTCGATTATATTGTATGCATTGGCCACAACAAGATAATCTAAAATTTCATATAGATGAACTAAGTTCCAACCATTGATGACACAGTAGAAATGCTATGACAACAGTGGAGATACTGGTTATGCAAGGAATATTAGATAACAAAATACGACAATTCTATCTTATACGAGAATTCATACAATGAAGAGATGTGAAACATGCAATATATCGACTAAAGCAAAATGTTGTCGACTCGCTGGATTACCACTTGTGTAGTAGAGACATGTTTAGATCACTAAGAATAAGATTCATGGGTATGTCTCTAAGTGCAAGTGTGAGTCTATTGGTATGTATGCCTAGAGAGCCAATCATATGTTGATTGTGATGGCATATCTTATAAAAGATTTGATTAAAAATTAAGGCAATATTAAGATTTATTCCATTTTTCTCAATTATGAGATAAGGAGGAAACATAATGAATGTATTAAAATGACATAACTCAATGATGCATGTCTTCCAGCTGACAACTTGAACAATGATGTCATATGAATGTCAAGAGTGTGTACATTCTTGTTATGTCCCTAGTCAGATGTTATTGTGGAAGGCTAATAGACAAGAATAACACATAAGACTAGAGTGTGTGTTGGTTGATGATAGGATCTCATCGGTCATGATATGTGATATCAAATCAAGGACATAGATACTTGTTTAAGAATAGTGCATTAGGAAGACCAACCTTGAGAGTGACACATGGAAACCACAATTGGTGGTCATAGTCATCTCTCATATTGTAGGTGGTTATTATGATTCTTAAACCTAAGCTTATCACAAGTTGTTCGATGTACTTTGACATCATCCACCGTGACCTTGAATAAGGGTTACCATAAAGGTGATGATCGGATGCAGTGTGACACATGGGGATAGTTGTGAGTAATGTAGATGGGATTTGTCCCTTCTATATGAGTTTGATATCTTGGCTACTTGATAAGTGTAAAGAGGTGGGGTCACCTCCTTACTAAAATTTAAAGGAAATACAAACATCCACCTTTTCCCAAACATAATAGAAATTATGGGATGCATGTATAATAGCCCAAGTAAATAAGCATGATTCAAATACAAAAATTGTCAATAGTAGCACCGGAAAGAAAAATAAGTTATTACGTTGTTTTTAAACTCAGTTCACTACATGAGTTTCTGAAAGGAAAAACTAGAAAGAAAACTATTTGGCTGATAGAAACCTAGAAATCCTTGGAACAAGGCTTTGATCTACTACTGATTATGATCTGACCTTGTTCATCACCTTGATCAAACCCTGGGTGGTTGGGATCACCCATCAAGAGAAGGAAACAAGGTATGTGTCAAATAAAAAATGAGGACAAGGTGTAAATAACAAAAGATAATATGAGGTAAAGATTCAAATATACTTAAGAGGGTAAAGAGTATGAGGTACATAACAAAAGATTCCTGCCAAAATATCACATATTAATAATGAAGCATGCATGATGAAAAGTATGGTTTATTGTCTACAGTAGAGTTGAGGCACCTACCAACCTCAACCTAAAATAGATGAAGGGCCAATTATCACATTCCCAATCACCTACAATATATATATATATATATATATATATATATATATATATATATATATATATATATATATATATATATATATATATGTAAGTGGTGAGAATTATCACATTCCCAATGGTGAATTATCAAATGCCCAAAACTATGGGTGGTTAGTATAGAGGTACACTACTTTAGCTAATAAGTCATTAAATCATCATGCTCAAAATAAATCACATGGCAAGATTAAGAAACATATAATAGTGATATGACAGGGGGTACAAAACCCAAGTAAGTAATGAAGTAAATGTGCAAAAATAGAAAATATAGAAAGAAAAGGTTTAAGTCAATGCCTCATTGGGAAATTAGGGTTTGGATAACAAAATTCCCAAGTTAAGGTGTAAGAATGCACACACCTCTCTTATAGAGTTCAATTATCAACTTTCCCCACTTTTTGATGATCCAAGTTCAAACTTTCCCTATTCCAAGTTATTCACATAGATTAGGGTTTTGAAATCTATATAAGTGTATTGAAACCCTAATTCTAGACCTTTATAGTAAAACTCATATTTTGACTATGAAAATCTCACTAATCGATTAGGTTTTTATGATCAAGAGAACATACTTTTATCTTAATTTTGGAGTTTATACAATAAAGTTGTGATTTTGTGGATTTTAAGCATTAAATTCATTATCCAAAATCATCCTTCACAAAACATAAAAATCAAGTGTCAAAACCATTTTTAATAAAAAGATCACATTTTTATAATTCTAAAACATAATTATTTGTAAATTTTGGACAAGGGAATAAAAGATACAAATGTTATAGTACCATCCAATCAGAAAATTAGGGAAATCCATGTAATCATGGAAAATTCAAGTCAAAGGATTAGAGCGGGGTCTGACAGAATGACTTGGACCAACCAGGGTTGGCCAAATCAGGAGTCAAAGGCACGACTTTGACTCACTCAAACAAGGAAAGCACTGGAGAAAGTACGATTGTGACCCCAAATAAAAAAATAGAGAAAAGAGGAATAATGATGGGCATACACATAAATTCTCATAAGAGAATCATCCCCTTCAATCGATTGCCCTGTTCACAAGCAACATAACTGCTCAAAGCTCAAATTTTGGGCAATTTCGTGAGATACAAAGATTTGAGAAATCAAGAAGATATAAAGAAAGATGGGAAGGAAATGAACTCACCTATGATTCCAATTTGCTCAGAGATGATAAGGGGAAGGAGAACCCGTCACTCCAAGGTTAGGATGATGGATTCAATTGTGACGGTAATGTGAGAGAACTTCGAGCAAATTGAGATAGGGAAACGAGTGCATAGGAGACTACAAAGAAATCCATACCCTATTTATAGGTGAAGGGTGTTCTTTAGGGTTATGGGTAGTGGACCTTTGAGAACCAGAGAAATCAATTTGGTTGTTTCCCAAATACATGAGAAAATTGCATGAGTAAAGGATCCTTTTGTGCAGAACTTGCTCACAAATCTGTTGGCAAAGAAAATGTGAGAAAATGTTAATCACAGAGGGAGAAATCCCAATTCAAGGATATCCTTGTAACCGACATGCTTTCCAACTCTGACATGAGGTAGAGGACAATCCTGAGCCATTCGATCAGACATCCTATGGTCCATAATGCGTGTGAGAATAAAATAAGATAAATCAACAACGTGACATATTAAATAGAATTCCTAATCAAATAGGAATGAAGTGTGGGAGTATTAATTTCTCTTTTTCTCTCTCCTCATTTGAGGGTGCAAACAAATTCCAAATTAATTGAAAATTGACATCTAGCCTAATTGTGATATAAGGAATTCAAATATGCAATTAGATTTCCCTTTTTGAGAACTTTGGTTTCATTAAATTAACCAAATCTTATTTTTTCTTTCCTCATGCATTAATGACTCTAAGATTCTCGAAGTTTGATGAAACTTCAGCCACAAGTCACATTAAGCGGTTTTGATACAAATTTGCCATCAATTTACCCGTTGAAGTTGTTTGTACATTTATTTAATGTTTTGAAGATTTTACACACTTTCTCTCTCCTAACCTTACCTTTTAATCAAAGATTCTCCAAATTAGGTGAAAATTCAGCCAAAGGCATATTTTAATTTTTTATCACAAATTTGGCATTTGTTGTTACTTTTGGAGTATTTAATAGTTTTATCATATATTTTTGAGATATCTCCTATTTTCCCACACAATTAATGCAATTATAATTATAATTACTAATTTCTAAAATTTGTGAAACTTGTCTCTTAAGTAAACTTTAACTCAAAGAAAATGAATTTAGACTTGGAATCATCTTTTGAGTTTCTCTTTGATGAATTTTAGGTAATTTACTCATATTTTCACTATTTGTCAAATTAATTCATTTAATGTCACATTTTCTTTGTTTTAGGTTTTTCATTTCTTCCTCTCGTTCCAAAATGGCCATGGAAACTTCTAGTATGAATTTATTCAACATACCCACTTAAGTGGATATTAACAATTTAGATCCCTTATATAAACTTTCGTTGAGGTATTTGTGCAAAAACCCTTTTATTGGTATTAATAAGAAACAAATGTACACCAAACCTTTTATTTTCCACTAATTCATCTTTGAGGACAAAAATGATAGACATGAAACAAAATCTTAGGAAAAAGGCTTAACTAAGATTATCTTCCACGATATTGCCTGCTGGAACATCAATGACAAGACAAAATTGTCTGGCAATCTACATTTTTATGAAACAAAAATTTAATTTGACAAACATAAATATTGATTTGAAAGTTTAATTTGTTACAATTTATATATAAATTGATTTGAATTGAATCTTACCCCGACTATGTCCTGTGGGTCCAAATGTCTACTCCAAATGCACTCTATGGGCGAGTGATGAACAAATTCTGTGAATACTAGAGAAGCTTGTTTTTGCGTCGCTTGAGAAGCTATATGTTTCTCTAAGGTTGCATCTATCGATCTCTGCACGTACTCCTGCTCTACTTTCCCTTTCTTTTCTTATTTGCACTTTTGCTAGGATGAGTAAAAAAAGATTTTATCCTATACCCAGCCCCAATGCCCCAAACATGCCCTAAATGCTCTTCTATCCCTAGAGCAATCATCAACTCATGTGTGCCCTGAGGGGTGAACTTTCCCTCATTTTCTTGGGCAACCAGATCCAACTAGTTATCATAAAAAATAGATTATTTAGTAAAACTTAACAATCCAATGAAAAAAGAACAAGGACATTATCACTGGACCGGGAAATTTACCATTTTTGAAGCCCTCCTATGTTGCTTGGATAGGGATTTCTCCGGCTTTGTTTTTCCTCACATCTATCGACTCAATATTGCAAGGAAACCATCTAGAAGCACTAGAAGACTTAGTAGCATAAGGAGTAGAAATAGAAGTCCCTTACTCTTTCCCTTGCGCTTGCTATTGTCCTTGCCCTTGATTTTTCTCTCACTATAGCTCTCTCATCTGAAAGTGTTTCCAGTAACCATCTGAACCCAACTGGTAGTTGTGCACATTCTTGTCACGTCTATCATTTTATAATTGTGAAGGGCCTGATTAATTCATACAAGTGATATTATTAAGTAACCATAAGAAATCATAAAAATATAATTAACTCAATACTTGGAATGCATATGTTTATCTCCACCAAATAAACTCCTTCAAATCATCTTTGTCAATATAGTTTCATTTAAGCTAAGGTTCCTTCTTGTCTCCAATGACATAGTCTCTTGCGAGGATTGTACTCCAATCTCTATGTCTTCTTCCAATGAGCTACATAATAGATTTGCAATGCATCTTTTCATCAAGTTCATACCATCCCTAAAAAGGTTCAACATTCAATACTATTTAGAAATGTTAAAAGAAAGACTATGAAAAAGACTATAAAATGTAACTTCATTTATCTCACCTATAACTCCCTCCATATGAGGTTTTTGTGGATTGTACTCACTTGTCTCCAATCCCGAATAAGGAGAGGCACTTTACTTCGACCAAGGGCCCCACAATATTTGATAGACCATTTAATAAGCAGTATGTCTGCTTCATTGAATTCAATGATGCCCTTCCTCCCTTGCTCATAGTTATCCCTCTAACTCCTTATGTCTTGGTTAATCAACACCATCAACACCCTGGTCAGGATGCTCATCATCCTCATGCTCATGATCATTGTGCTCATGGTCAGATGCCATCTATAAAAATCAAAGTAAACACATGAAAAAGTCAGATCACATATAAAAAGTCAACACTATAATAAGTCAGATCGTCACATGTAAAAGGTCAGATCACATATGAACAAATAAGCATGTATATAATGAAAAAAAATCCAGTTCACATATGTTATATAATGCATCATAAGTCATCACACCTTCTTCCCATAGTTTATTTAGGTCATCAATCAGATGTTCAAGGCAAACATCAATATCACTTCTAAGTTGTTTGGGACCCGATATCAGCAATGAAAATATGACATACTTATTCAATGAGAAGGAAATGCCACATAGTATGTTGGCTTCTTAATGTTCCATATGGATTCCTCTCATATGTACAAAGTCTAAGTCTTAAAATCTTGGCTTCTTCACCAAATTTAGGATACAATAAACCCATCTTCTTCCATTGTGGGGAATCAAATAGCATATCGTTGTTTTTCTTTACCTATACATGCCAAGATAAATTTTATGCGTCTATGGCATTAGAAAACAAGCGTTGAAGCTGGGGCATTATAGGCAGATATGACATCAACTTTCCAGGAGACCCAGTTTTGGTCCTACCCAATGTCATCCTTTTGTACTTAGACGCATGCCATTTCACACATTCTTTTAGATCGATATAGTCCTTTTGAAACATCACATAGTCATTAGGGCATGCATGTATCTTCTCAGCCTTCATTCCCATTGGACACAACATCATTTTCATTTCATCTGTTGAGATTGGAAGCTCGTTGCATTCAGGGAGAATTTCTTTCAACAAAGATAATAGAGAAGTGAAGCTTTTATCACTCCATCTATTGTTATCCTTCAGAGTATACAATCTCAACACAATGCTTAACTTCATAAACTTAGTACAACCTAATTGTAACTGTTTCTCAACATTGTGTACAACGTTACTAAATAAGGGAGGTGGGTCTGTAACATTTACCTCGCAGCTATCTAGTATCATGTCAACCATGCCTATTGGAATTGGTTTGTTGTCATCAACATTGTCAACCATTTCTTCTTGGATACAACTACCACTACCAACAACTGTTGATCTAATACTAGTAATTTCTCCATGCCAGTACCATTATGTATAGCCCTGTACAATCCCATTGCACATGACATGATCTTTGATCGTGTTAATAGTGTCAACTTTCAGGTTGTTGCTACAATTCCTTTAGGGTAAATAAAACTTATCTCCAGGTTGTTTTCAATGTTCCTCTATAGATCTTACAAATTCATTGAGACCATTAATAAACTTTGGAGTGCCATGATTTGGTTTAGACATCTATGATCAATCCATTTTTATATGATCAAATGGGAGACGAGTAGCTCATCAGGTTCTAGCTAGTAAGTTAATTTTAGGGAAAAATATCTGAATAATTGAGCCCTAATCATCTAGTAGCATTCACATTCATGAATGTGTACCACCTACCCATTCTTGAGCACTTCATCTCACTAGTAAGTGTATAATGTTTGTTCAATTTCAATAAATCTTGGCTGCATTTCCCCATAGTTCTTCAAGTACACTGATGTAGATGGACAAATACCCACCTACATATGTACCTAGAGAACAAATGGGACATATTCATCATCATCATCTAAGCCTGAATCTCAACTATGTTGGGGTCGACTACATGGATCCTTTGTTTCCAGTCAACTCTATCATGGGCCATATTCTGGCTAAGATTTAGAAATTCAAAATCTCTCTTTATAATCTCATCCCATGTTAATTTAGGCCTTACACTTCTTCTATTTATTGTGCTGGACTCAATAGCATTGTTTCATATAGACACATTAGTCGGTCTGTGTTGCACATGTCTGTACCATCTGAGTCGGCCCTCGCACAACTTGTCCTCAATGCTCACCACCCCCACTTTATTCCTGATATAGCCATTTCTCAGGCGATCTTTTCTTGTCTTCCCACACATCCATCTCACCATATGCATTTCAGCCACATTCATCTTGCTGAGACCTTGCTTATTTACCGCCCAACATTCACTCCCATAGAGTATGGCTGGCCATATAGCTATTCTATAAAACTTACTTTATATCCTGAGAGGGATATTTTGATCACATAAAACTCCATTTGTACTCCTCCATTTCAACCATCATGCAATGATCTTGTGACAAATGTCATTTTAAACATCCCCATCTATTTGAATAATAGAACCCAAGTAATAGAATTTATCACATTTTGGTATATCTACTCCATCCAACTTGGCTCCATCATTCACACTGCGAGATTGGCTAAAGTTGCAATGCATATACTTAGTTTTACTCCTACTAATCATCAATCCATTTGATTCCAATGTATTTGACGTGTATTTTACTACGTGCTTAAACGCAAGTATACGCGTCGAGTAATATAGGCCTTGTGAGGCCCGAGTCGAACTCAGGGATACGTGAATTATTGGGGACTTTTACTAACTAATCGCAATCAGCTAGACCGATTAACAAAGTAGGGTTTTGTTGATCAAATTAAAAAGAAAATAAAAATCAAACAAAGAAAACAATCGATTAAAGGTTAATTTAATCAATTCAAAAGGATATCTTTAGGATGGCGGTTTCACCGCAGGTCAACATATTATTAGGTTTCATATAATTCCTCACACTTCTCTCTCTATCCGGGTAGTGGCCTGAAATAAGAATTACCCACTGTCGTGGTGTAATTCACTACTTACGTTTAGGTTGATTCCACCGTCGTAGTAATCATTCCCCTAAACTAAGCGCATTAAAAACGGTCTCTCAGTTCCCACCATTAATCTTACAACTCCTTTATCAAGGGTTTTATTGATTAATGTAGAATTCATCTCTTTTCAACCGTTAATCCTTCTGTCGAAGTGATTAAGGGTGTTAAATTATTATTATGGTGATCAAGCATAACAATAGAAATGGATAAAACGAATCTATACCACGGATTTGAGAGAAAAATATGAATTATTGATATAAAAATGTCATACAATGCATTCCCGGGCTACTCCCGGTCCTAAAGATTGAGGGTTTTAGCCTCTCATGTTCATCTCACACGAATACATGGTAGAAATTGGGGAATTCATAAGAAAAATGGGAAATAAATGGGAAAACCCCTGAACGGAGAAGAACCGGTGGATCCTTGGCGTAAAACACGAGCTTCCCCGCCTGTCGGTGGTGGAAATCGTCTTCGGCAGCGTCCGAATCACCCGGGATGAGCTTCTCGGCTTCCGTTCTCCTTTTTCTCCTCCTCGGCACTCGTGCAATCCAAAATTGAGATCCCCCTCTCGTGTGGGCGGTCGTCATTAGGTATAAGTCCCTAATTAGGTCGTCAAATAACAACAGCCGTCCGATCGAGATCAAAATAGATCCAACGCATATCTGCCGGCGTCGATACCATCGACGCGGGTCGATGGTATCGACCCAGCGGATTAGCGGCAGCTTTCCTTTCTTTTATTCTGAGCGCCTGTGGTGATCTCGATACCATCGACTTGGGCGTCGATGGTATCGACTCCTGTAGCGTCGGTTTTGTCTTTTAGCGACGTTGTAGCTCTCCTTGTGTCGATGGCATCGACTTTCGTCGATGGTATCGACAGCATCGTCGCTAGCAATCTGAAGAAATCTCGATGCCATCGACTTGGGTGTCGATGGTATCGACTCTGCGCTGCTCTTCTCGGCTGGCAACTTGTGGCTTGGTCGATGGTATCGACTTCCGTCGATGGTATCGACGGAAGCAGATACTTGTTTTTCCTGAAATTTCACAACAAGACCAAGTAAATCCACACAATTTATAATAAGATGATAAATAATGCTCAAAATAGTAAAACAAAGGGGATTTGATATAATATGATGGCAAAGACCAAATTAAGTGAATTATGCAATATTATCCATGAAAATGAGTAATTAAGGCACAAAACACATATGAAATAGGTCTATAAATGCGACTCAAAATCATCGCATCAAACTCCCCTAAGCTTAAACATTGCTCGCCCTCGAGCAACTAATCCTTAGAATAGGATTGCAGATGTCAACTAACAATCAACATACCAACCTACATCACACATGACTCCCACTGGACGTTCTCAAACCGGCCTTTCCTAATCAAAGAACAGTAATTACCCTACAGGCGACAATAATCATCAATAAAAGAAATTATCCTTCAAACCGATGAACACTGTCACATAAGGCAGTTAACATAATAAAATTTGCCGATTCAGCATTGGTGCATCTTGTGATCGCCTACACTACGTTGCTCGCCCTAACTACCATCTACATGGAAGCAGTTCTCCTGATAAACATGAGTGAGGAGAAAATCACGGTGGCCTACCAATCCGAGCAACGGGTGGATGGAATGGGTGGCTCACAGAAGAATTTGGAAGTATTACATAGTTTCAAAATGCACATAACAAAATGTACTAAATGATGCAAATGCACATTGAAAATGCCCTAATGCTTAAAATTGGGTGGAATGATGCATGCACTAACCTTCCACCTCAAAAAGAGATAGAAATCTAATTAAGCTACATCATGTACTCAATTTCCTTGTTATGCAAGTGATATCATGTTCCTTTCTCCCTCTTATTCCATTTCCTTCTAAATTCTCTCTTTTTTTTTCTTTTCTCAATTTTTTTAGATTTTCAAAATTTTTTTTTCTTAACCCACATATCCATAATAGCTTAGGGATACATGTGTTAGGCTATTTTCTTCATGATTGGAAATCTTTGTACTATTTCGAGGGTATGGAACAATTTAGATCACTTTTTAAGACAACCTGAGGTACATGGTGTACTTATGCGTGAAAATCATGAAAGTTATGAGTGCAACTACATGACATGCACCTAAAGGTAATGTGCATGAATCACTATACATTGTTTCTTTCGTTTTATGCAAAAGTATGAAAATAACAATGCAAATCCTATCTACATGCTATGCACGCAAGAAGGAATTAAAACTGTACTTTACTTCCAATTCTTTGGTAGATTATGGAAAAATATGAAGTGGAATGATCACAAGATTAAGTTACTGAACCTTAGAAAAATATCATGTGTCCCTCCTTACTGACATGTGTAGTAGTTCAAAGGGTTCTTTCTCGTATATCCAATTAAGGTCTCATTACCATTTGATTGGGTTAGGCTCAAACAACCGTTACTATCCACTTTTCATGAGTTAATGGTGGTGTGGGTGTGACATATTGCTTCAAAGTTGACATAATCAATCATTTTCATAGGACAAGTTCCCCAAGGACAACCAAGTTAAGCTATCCAAAAGACACAGAAAATTTTGAAATTCCCTTAAATTTCCCATGAAAACAGCGAGATGACAATTTTTAAGACATCCACGATTACACTAGATAGATGTGGATCCTAAACAAACTAAAATTGCAAGAACTAATTAAAGCAAAAACTAAAAACAACTAAAGAAAAGATAAAAGATAGAGTTGTTCCAGCCACCCCCCTAAGCTTGAAATCGACTATGGCCTCATAGTCAAAAACCAACTTAAGGGTGGAACAGTGATACCAGATCAGTCTGATGGTGGTGGAGGCGGGTACTGCCAGGGTAGTGGGGTCCGGATTTGCTCTGGATGATGTGACTTCATTTGACCAATAACCCCGTCTTGAATAACTGACACCGACACTGCTGTGTGCCCGTCGATACCATCGACGGAAGTCGATGGTATCGACTCGCTGATTAGGGCAACTGCCTCGCGAGTCCGGCCGCCGCCTTTTTCATTTGAAAATGTCGATACCATCGACGGACCCGTCGATGGTATCGACTTCACTGAGTCAATTTCTTCTGAAAATCTCCAGAGATCTCGATGGTATCGACTGGCATGTCGATACCATCGACCATTATTGTGCAACCTGCCTGTAGGTATGTCGATACCATCGACGCGGGCGTCGATAGTATCGACTCAGTGCGATTTTTGCAGCTGTCAACCTGAACCTATGTCGATACCATCGACCAGTGTGTCGATGGTATCGTCCCTGCCTGTGCCTGCACATTGAACAAACGGATCAAGGTATCTTCTTTACACTAGAATTTAAATGAAATGAAAACAATCTATGACTATAATTAAACTATCCTAATGTACCAATGGTTGGGTTGCCTCCCACCAAGCGCCCTTCTTTAGCGTCTTAGGCTAGACGGCTTGACAATCATCATCTTTTCACCTTGGTAACTGCACTTAGAGGATCATTCGGTAATTTGAATTCGACTCGATCTCCTCCAATACCCAAGGACAAAGTCCCTCTACCTAAGGCAGTCACGACATCCGCCGTTGCTTGAAACGGTCTTCCTAGGAGAATTTCACAGCTGTGGAGTGGTGGCATATCCATGACGACAAAGTCCACCGGAAATATGAATCTGTCCACTTTGACTAGAACATCTTCACATACTCCATAGGGTCTCACGGTAGACCCATCCGCCAATTCAATTGTTGCGGCTGACCGCTTTATCTCTTTTAACCCCAGCTTTTGAAATGTTGCCAAAGGCATGAGATTTATGCTAGCGCCGGAATCACATTGCGCTCTAGGGAAATGTTGACCACCTATTGAGCACGGTATGTAAAAACCTCCTGGGTCCTTTCTCTTCTTTGGTGAACTCCCATGAATCATAGAGCTCACTGTCTCATTCATCCAATAAATTTCATCGTCTTTTATCCGCCTCTTCTTATTGATGATTTCCTTGATGAACCTCCCATAGGCTGGTACTTTCTCGATCATCTCCACTAAGGGAATATTGATGTGGAGTTTTCGGAATATCTCCAGGAATTTCTTAAAATGACGGTGATCTTTCTTTGACTTAGAGTTGACCGGATCTGAAACATCAGCTGCAGCAACACGCCTATGAGGTGGCAAATAAGCGCTTTTCGGGGGTACCTCCCCTAAGCTTGCTTCAATCACTCTCTCCGACGTGGGCTTTGGCGAGACATCATCAATAGTAGCAACTTGTTGTGGTTCCTCTCTCGCCTTAGATGTCTCCACATGTGCACAAACAACTTGCACTTGTTCTTCCTGCCTAGGTGGAGATACAATATTCACAACTCTTTGTGATTTTCTGAAGAAAGGGTTTCCGCCTGGCAATCCATAGTACGTGCGTGGATATGGTATCGCCGGTGTTGCATTCACATTGAAAGTCATTTTTCTTTCTTCTACAGCTTCTTGCAGCTGAGATTCCTCCTCATTGCTCACCACAGACATGTACTTGACCTGATGGTGTGCTTGGGCCACATTTGCATTCTCTGCTGGTTTCTGTTGATTGGCGTGCTTGATGGCCGCCACTTCACTTGAAATCTGAGCCACGGTGGTCTCTAATGCCCACATCTGTGCTCCATGGCTTTGCAGCGTCTGCCCAAACTTGGTTAGAATGTCACCTTGAGATTGTAATTGTTTACCAAACATGGCCATCATCTCTTGGTTTTGCTGAACCATTTGACTTAGTAATTCAGTGTTCTTGTCCTCGGCTTTCTGCTGTGGCTTGGCATCCGGATCCTGTAGAAAATTGTTCAGATCCTTCCATGAAAACTTTTTGTCCTTTCTCCATACATAGTCATTGTTTCTATAGCCCTGTTGTTGCATGAACTTCACTTGGGCTTCCTCATCCTCAGATGCATCTTCCTTAGTTAGCAGCTTCTTGGCTAGAAGATCTAGCTTGTCGTTCAGCTCCCTAACTATTCTGGATTCGCCGGCAGCCTTGACATGTTCCACTGCACCTCTGGCGCCCCATGACTGTTTCCTAGCCATGTTCTTTAATATCTCCCAGCATCTTGTATCAGTGTTGTTCAAGAAAAATCCTGAACCGGCCGAGTCCAAATTGCTTCTATCATGCTCGGAGAGAGAAAAGTAGAAGATCTTCACTTGGGTTTCCTTGTCCAGTCCATGATGTGGGCACCTCCTCAACATAACCTGGAATCGCTCCCAAGTCTCAGAATAAGTTTCACCCGCCTGTTGAGTGAAATTGTGAATCTTCCTGATCATATCATTGGTCTTCTTAGGAGGGAAGAACCTCTCGAAGAAAACCTCCACCATGTGATCCCATGATTCAACAAACTCGTCGTCGAGGTTATGAAGCCACTCTCTTGCCACTCCAGCCAAGGAACTCGGGAATAACTTGAGGTAGAGCACATCCTGTGGAAATCGATCTATCTTCACCATATCACAGTTCTCCACGAACTGGCTGATGTGGGCCACTGGATCTTCATTTTTTAATCCGTGAAATGCGTTTGATTTAACCAGGTTAATCAATGCTGGATCGATCTTGTAGGTTGGAATGTTTAGCCCCTGTTTCTTTATAGGCCCCTTTGATGCCGAGGAAGAAGACGCCTTGATCTTCTCCCATATTGTCTGTGCTTCAGCCATTGCTTCTTCTTGTTCTTTTTCAGATTCAGAATTTATATCACTTTGGTGTTCCTCCTCGTAGTAGTCCTCATCCTCTGGTCCCGCAGATGGAACCTCAGGTGTGCGATTCGCATAGTCGGTACTACGCGTATGCACCATGCAAAGTACCTGAAATATGGAAATAGGGGTTCAGTACAATGCTTTGAACGAGTCAACACAATGATAGAGAAATAAAGGAATTTTTGAAATTGTTTTAAAATAAAAAAAATGTGGCCTAGAGTGGCCGCTCTTAGCACTCAAAGTGCCAATAATTTGCCGTATCCCCGACAACGGCGCCAAAAACTTGACGTGTATTTTACTACGCGCTTAAACGTAAGTATACGCGTCGAGTAATATAGGCCTTGTGAGGCCCGAGTCGAACTCAGGGATACGTGAATTATTGGGGACTTTTACTAACTAATCGCAATCAGCTAGACCGATTAACAAAGTAGGGTTTTGTTGATCAAATTAAAAAGAAAATAAAAATCAAACAAAGAAAAAAATCGATTAAAGGTTAATTTAATCAATTCAAAAGGATATATTTAGGATGGCGGTTTCACCGCGGGTCAACATTGTATTAGGTTTCATATAATTCCTCACACTTCTCTCTCTATCCGGGTAGTGGCCTGAAATAAGAATTACCCACTGTCGTGGTGTAATTCACTACTTACGTTTAGGTTGATTCCACCGTCGTAGTAATCATTCCCCTAAACTAAGCGCATTAAAAACGGTCTCTCAGTTCCCACCATTAATCTTACAACTCCTTTATCAAGGGTTTTATTGATTAATGTAGAATTCGTCTCTTTTCAACCGTTAATCCTTTTGTCGAAGTGATTAAGGGTGTTAAATTATTATTATGGTGATCAAGCATAACAATAGAAATGGAGAAAACGAATCTATACCACGGATTTGAGAGAAAAATATGAATTATTGATATAAAAATGTCATACAATGCATTCCCGGGCTACTCCCGGTCCTAAAGATTGAGGGTTTTAGCCTCTCATGTTCATCTCACACGAATACATGGTAGAAATTGGGGAATTCATATGAAAAATGGGAAATAATTGGGAAAACCCCTGAACGGAGAAGAACCGGTGGATCCTTGGCGTAAAACACGAGCTTCCCCGCCTGTCGATGGTGGAAATCGTCTTCGGCAGCGTCCGAATCACCCGGGATGAGCTTCTCGGCCTCCGTTCTCCTTTTTCTCCTCCTCGGCACTCGTGCAATCCAAAATTGAGATCCCCCTCTCGTGTGGGCGGCCGTCATTAGGTATAAGTCCCTAATTAGGTCGTCAAATAACAACAGTCATCCGATCGAGATCAAAATAGATCCAACGCATATCTGCCGGCGTCGATACCATCGACGCGGGTCGATGGTATCGACCCAGCGGATTAGCGGCAGCTTTCCTTTCTTTTATTCTGAGCGCCTGTGGTGATCTCGATACCATCGACTTGGGCTTCGATGGTATCGACTCCTGTAGCGTCGGTTTTGTCTTTTAGCGACGCTGTAGCTCTCCTTGTGTCGATGGCATCGACTTTCGTCGATGGTATTGACAGCATCCTCGCCAGCAATCTGAAGAAATCTCGATGTCATCGACTTGGGTGTCGATGGTATCGACTCTGCGCTGCTCTTCTCGGCTGGCAACTTGTGGCTTGGTCGATGGTATCGACTTTCGTCGATGGTATCGACGGAAGCAGATACTTGTTTTTCCTGAAATTTCACAACAAGACCAAGTAAATCCACACAATTTATAATAAGATGATAAATAATGCTCAAAATAGTAAAACAAAGGGGATTTGATATAATATGATGGCAAAGACCAAATTAAGTGAATTATGCAATATTATCCATGAAGATGAGTAATTAAGGCACAAAATACATATGAAATAGGTCTATAAATGCGACTCAAAATCATCGCATCAGTATTTCTCCAATGTTCAAATTTATCATTCAATCCATATTTAGTTTCATCAATCAAAATAATATCATCAGCAAATAACATACACCAAGGGATATCATCCTGAACATTCTTTGTCAACTCATCCATAACAAGAAGGAACATAATGGGCTAAGTGTGGATCCTTGGTGTACCCCAATTGTGATAGGAAATGTTGGTGTCTCTCCTCTAGGAGTCTTCACACTAGCAGTAGAGCTATCATATATGACTTTGATCAAGTAAATGTATTATATTGGCACACCCCTTTTCTTCAAAACCATCCACAACACTTCTCTAGGTACTCGATCATAAGCCTTTTCCAAATCAATAAACACCATATGAAGATCTCTTTTGCTTTCTCTATACTTCTCCATAAACCTTCTAATAAGAAAAATAGCATCTGTTGTTGATCTTCCAGGCATATTATCGAAATTTATTAAAATCAATTACACATTATACACTTACATCATAAGTGAGATAAAGTGCTCAAGAATAGCCTGAAATCAGGGACTATCCAAGATTTACTCCTAATGAGTAAATGTCAGACAAGTTTCTAGGCCAATGACATGGTTTAGAAATTAGGGCTTTGAATATAGGGTTTATGGACTAGAGTTTATAGATTAAAAATTCACAAATTAGGGTTTATTCATAAATTAGGGTTTATTTACATATTCAAATTTACAAATTAGTGTTTATTCATGTATTAGTTTGAATGTCTCAAACTAGGTCATGCATGTTCATTATCATGTTACATCATACAAAATGAATTCATTTAAACTTAGTGTGACACATCAGAGTTGAATTAGTGATCTAGTTATTACAGTATCTACACATTAAATGGGAGAAATCATATGATTCGAGCAAGATAGTCAACAATAGCATTGACATTTTTTTTGGGGTGCAAAAGCATCGACATTTTTAATTCAAGTTATTTAGAATCATTTTCATACAAGAGTGATCATTAGATAATAGATGAGATCCACTTGAAGTTAGGTGTTACAAACATCATTAATGAGCACTAGAAATTGATTTTGTCCATATCTAATTTATACTTCCATTATGAGCATGTAATAATCCTAACAAAGCCAAAAAATCAATAACGAGCATGTAATAATTCTTCACAATTTTAACATTTAATATGTCAGTACAAATTGAAATCTCCATTAATTCAATTTCATCACAATTTAACAATTTTGAATAAAATTATATTGATCTCCCTTCCCCACTCCTCCTTCCTCGTCTCTCCTCCTTCCCCTGTCCTTCACGATTTCTTCTCAATATTGAGAAGAAATCATAGGGCAGGGAAGGAGGAGAGAGGGGGAAGGAGGAGAGGGGAAAGATAGATGGAGAAGTGGGGGAGGAGAAAGGAACAAGGAAGAGAGGAAGAAGGAGGCCACCTGTGTTGGAGGAGGCTGGCATTGGAGAAGGTTGGCACGAGCAGTAGTGGCAATGGCGGCAGCGGAGCGCACCTGCTGTAGGAGGTGGAAGCAACAACGAAGGAGGAGCAGTGACATCGAGGAGGTTGGAGAAGTGGTGTCCACAACACTGGTTGGGGGAGGAATCAACAACGGAGGCACCGACACAGGAAGCTCTGGCTGCGATCAACTACGATGGTAGAGAGCAATCTCCAATCACCAATCGCCAGAGCACTAGTTTACAGAGAAGCGCAGGTAGGGGGAAAGAGGAGGAAAGGTTTTCTCACGGGGTTAAGTAAGACCTATCCTGTCGATTATCAAAATAACCGACGACCTATGATTTAGGTCATTAGTTGTAGATGAACAATCACTGGCATAAATATAATTTTTTTGGACGGTTGTCTCAAGAAAATCAATGTCTAATCTCGCAACCCGGCGACACATACTCTGCCAGTTATGGTAAGAATAACTGACGATAAACATCAAGTGGATGTGGAAAAAAAATTGTGGGATACATGGAGTGAACATCTTTCTCGTCGGATGCTGTGAAAAAAATGATGAGAAACTCCAATTGTTTCCCAGAGGAGAGATGGCACGTGTACCTGTCAGTTATGTATAAAAGAACTGTCAATGTAGGTTTTCTAGAGAAAAATGAAATGGTCGATTTTTTTTACATGTGATATATAGCGTCGATTGCTCTGATAAGTGATCGACTGTAAAAAAAAGTACAGTCCGTGTTTTCTCAACTGGCCAATCTGTGGCGGTTGCCTACTTAGAACCGACATTATAGATAATATCGTCAATTTTCTTGATAAAAGACATGTTACTTATGTCATATATGTAGTGGTGTATATTCAACTTAGAACTGAATCTTTCATAATTAGAAACTAGAATCAAGGTGCGTCAAAATTCTAGTTCCCCTAATCTAGTTTTTTGCCAATCTGAACTGGTGCGACCCAAACTTTTCAAATATGAAATTTTGGATTCAATGACAGATATTGCTATATCTAGTTTGAAAAGGTCCTAATTTCGACAAATATATACTTGCATAATTAATTGTATATTATTTTTACAAAAAATATAGACACACTACATATATTTTTAATAAAATGTCGATATCTTATATATATAATATATTTATTAATATTAAATATATGATTTTAATTTTGGATCATTTATTTATCCGAATTCACATTCCTATTCGTTTGGATAGATTCAGAAATTATCATATGATATATGTCGGATATCGGATGAAATGTTATTTTTTAATTGGGATATCAGATATGATAGTATTTCGCTCCATCAATCAGGGAATTAAAAATAATGAGCAAGGTCTGTTTCAGTCAAGAATTTTAAAGCAAGACATGCTGTGGAGAGACGGACTAGGCCGAATTTCTTTGTGGAAGCCTTGTAACTGGGTTCTAAACTTCTAAATGGCATGGTCGATTGGAGCGGGATGGCAACGAAAATGATCCCGGGGTTTGTTCGGGTTTGAAAAAAAGGTGTGAATGTAACCCGACTCGACCTAACCCGATGCGACCATTGCTGCCCTGTCCTGCAAACAAACGGAATCCAACGGGATCAAAAAAATAGATAAATCCAACGGGATCTGGATCTTCCAGGCTGTCGAATTGGGCCAACGGGACCAGACAGGTCGCAGTTTACCTCACCATCTATATCAAAGTATGGGGGACAAAAAGTGCACGTCCCTTGCACGTTTACCTCACCGCTCGCGCTCGGTGACAATGGCTTTCGGCTGAAATAACTCACTGCTTGCTGCACGTCTCTTGCATGTTGGAGTTTTGAAGGGAAAATTAGAAGTGATAGAAATAGATGATGAGTCTGGCTGTGCTGAATGTACGTATTCGGTTTATATTTGGACAAACTACATCTTTCTCTGTCCGGTTCTGTTATATAATTGATTGCTTCTTGGTTCAGTCTAAGGCCTAATTTGGTTGGAAGTAAAACCAACCCTCACCATGAATTGTATAACATGTAATTAAATTCAGTGAATTGAAGCTGTAAAGAAATTGTTTGGTTTTATGCAGAATTAGTTCTGTTATTTAGCTTGCAGCCGTATGGTAAAGTGCAGTTTTCAGACGTACTTGACGAGTCATACTTATTAATCTGCAAAGCTACGTACATATTGTATACCATCAACACATGGGGACGGAGGAGTGAAAACGGACCGCGTCATTTCTCCGTGCAGTTTGTTTTCCGTCAGTTTGTATAGAAATCTAAAGTTTTGTTCGGTTCCATTTCGCAGTGCGTTTTCCGGTTACGTACAACCAGATGTTTGGAATTCCAAATCACAGTGAAAACCAACTGGATCAGTTTGATTTCGGTCCAACCAGACCGGCCCTAAGCGGCATCGGAAACTGTTGGAACAGGTTAACATCCATGTGCTAATTTCGATGTTCACACTATACCCCATCTTTTCCCTTGATATATCATAGTTATACTTGTATGATCTTCTTTTTGGAAACGTAAATATCTCCTTATTTTTATCTATATTTTTATTCGAACTTTGTAAGGCTCTTACAGTTATCCATTTTCTTTGGCATCCCAATTCCCAAGTTGCCTGTCGTAGATGTATATTGCTTATCGACAACTAAACCACAAAAACATACAGTTGAATATCAACGGAGTAAGATTTACAAGATAATTTGCTACAGCTAAACAAGAAATATCATCACTCAAGAAGAACACTAGTTAACTGCAAGTCTACAACTCATTGAAATGCAGGCTAGATCGGTCCAACTAATATTGTCCCCAGCCCGGTTCACTATTTACTTGGTCTATTCTGGACCAAAGGGGTTCCTATTTGTCACATGTTATAATAAGCACACAATTTTTAAAAGAGAAGGGTTCACAGTTATTGGACCGGAGCTTGCAGAAAATGATATTTGCTCAGAACTTAATAAAGCAAAAAACATGTCACTATTGTGAGGATGAAATTGACTACGATAAAGGTTTGTCTCCTAAGCACAATCACAAGCCATGACTCAAATTGGTGTCTTAGTCGTTACAATAATAATGGGTGAACCATTTAGCCACTGTAAGTTATCCGATAAAACGCCCACATAACAAATTATTCTGCCCCAAAATTTCAAGGTAGGGAAAGTCCCTATAAGGGATAGAAAAAATAGGACCATCAAAGCATAGGTGATGAAAAACAAACAAAAGTTTTAAAAGAAAAAATAATGACGTGTGAGCTTGAGTATTCAACTCAAAACCATTTGATAGTAAATGAAAGGACAAACAGCTTATAATCCCAAGGATCACCCCCAAACTCAACAATTAGGAACTATTCTCACATATCCCCTCAAGAGAAGCCAACCGTTTAGGGTGTGGTCCTCACACTTGTTTGTGGAGTCCATTCTAATTTAATGTGTCAATGTCGGTGGGTATTCAACTCAATACCAATTGACAATGAGTGAAAGGACCACACATCTTATAAGCTGAAGTTCACCTTCAAACTATGAAATGTGGGACTACTCTCATGCATCAAGCATAGATGATGAAAAATAATTCAATGTTTTAGAAGGAGAAAAATAAAGGTTTTCATAGAGTTTACACAATATATTTTGATATCAAAGTAAAATGAGAAAATCATAAAATTTTCCATAAAAGGGGATAGATGATGAGTGCAAGGGTTCTAGTTGCAACACATGAAATGTTTAGGCACCCAAACATCATCCTAAATATACTCAGTGTGTCTTGTATTTTGGCATCATCGAAGTAAAGAGAAAAGGTTGAATGAAACTGGATTCAAATTAAAGGAGAAAAATAGATTGGTCAACACACGATAGGTGATGATGTCTCACAATGAATCTCAATCTTACATATCTAACTGACAGACCAAAGGTTGATGCATGATAGTGTTGTTTTCTTCAATAATAACATAAAAATGTCTAGGGCTATGATGCAGGGGTTTTGAGTCGCTTTTATAGGTTAGTTTTACACTTGTTTTATGTGATTATTGGTCATATTTGTGGTTAATATCACATGATTCAATTCCTTTAGCCTATTATCCTCGCCTGCATCAAATTCAGATTGTTTTACTTTACTTTATTTTTTTTGCATAGATTATCATATTTTTGGGATTTGATTTGTGTTTTTCTCTCATTTTCAGGCAATTCACAATTCTGGATCTATCGATACCATCGACGTTCTGTCGATAGCATCGACAGAGCAACATTGATAGAGCCGGAGAAGAAGCAGATAGTTTGATACCATCGACACTTTGTCGATGGTCTCAAAAGTCTAACAGCGAGCCAAATATTGTCCCGTCGATGCGGTCGACGGTATCGAGAGGGCCTCAGACGGATCCCAAAAATTGAAGCAACCGCTGATACCCTAAGGTGTCAATGCATCGACACCCTGTTCATGGTATTAACGCCGTCAAATCAGAGTTTTGTCCAGCACGACTTCAATCGGACGACGGCGTTCTTTTGGCGACTATAAGTGATACCTATACCTAGAAAAAGACGGCCCAAAGTCGTCAATTCACGTTGAATTGCATTGCACAAGTCCCAAAGGCGGAGAGAGTAAAGAACGGAGCCGAGAGCTACGCCCCGGGAGATTCCAGAGACGCAGAAGGAGTTTTTCACCGTCGGAAGGCTGCAGAACGCTCATCCCGCGCTGAGGATCACCCAGTTCTTCTCCATTCATGGGTTACACCATCTCCATCCATGTTTTCTCATTTGTTCATGGTGTTTTGCATTGAGATGAACATGCAAGGCTAATCCCCTTTATCTCTAGGACTGGGAGTAGCCCAGACAATCATTGTATGACTCTTTTTACATAGTTTATCATAATTTGTCCCTCAAATCCGCAATATGTTATCATTTTCTCCATTGTTATCATTATGCTTGATCACCATAATCGTAATCTAATACCTTTAATTGCTTTTGACGAAGAATTAACGGTTGAAAAGAGGCGGTAATCACATTAACTAATAAATCCTTTAGAAAAGGCGATGTACAGTTAATGGTGGGAACCCAGAGACATGTTTTTCATGCACCTAGTCTAGGGCATAGGTTACTACTGGCGTGGAACTGACCTAGATTAAGGTAGTGAATTGTATCGCGGAAGCGAGCAATTCTAGCTACATGCCACTATCTGGAAAGGGAGACGAGTTGTGATAATTGTGAAAGAATTAGTACAATGAGAACCCGCGATGAAACCACAATCCTAGAGATTTATTTTGATTTGATTAAACCAACCATTTAATCGATTGCTTTGTTTTTTTTTAACAAATTCCAAACTTTTATAATCAGTTTAGCTGATCGCGAGTAGTTAGTAGTAGTCTTCCGATAATTACGTTTCCCTGTATTTGACTCGGGCCTCACAAGTCCTATATTACATTGACGCGTACACTTCTGTTATACGCACGGTAAATTCGTGTCAAGTTTTTGGCATCATTGTCAGGGAAACGACAATTTTTGCCACTATGAGTGCTACAAGCGGCCACTATAGGCCACTTTTAATAATTTTAATAATTGAGAGTTAATTGTCTATCTTTCAAATTCTTTATTCATCTAGCACTGCACTTAATCAAATTTTCACATTTTAGGTACTAGTGCATGGTGAAGACGCATAGTACAGACTACACACAGTTGACACCTGAGATTCCACCTTTGGGATTGGGTGATGAGGAGGAGCATATCCACAATCAACCTGAAGACTTAGACATAGATTTTGAACCTGAAGTAATGGCTGAGGAACAGAAAATATGGGAGAAGATCAAGGCTTCTTCCTCATCTGTGTCTAAGGGGCTGATCAAAAAGTAGGCGATCAACATTCCTACATACAAGATTGTTCCGACACTGATAAACCTGGTCAAGTCTAATGCATTTCATGGGCTGAACAATGAAGATCCAGTGGCCCACATTAGCACATTTGTGGAAAAGTATGATATGATAAAGATTGACAGGTTCCCGCAAGAAGCACTCTACTTAAAGCTTTTTCCCAGTTCTCTAGCGGAAAATGCACGTGAATGGCTGCACAATCTTGATGATGAGCACGTCGAGACCTGGGACCAAATGGTAGAGATCTTCTTTGAGAGATTCTTCCCGCCTGAGAAGGCGAATGACCTTGTGAGAAAGATCCATAACTTCAGTCAAAAGGCCGGCGAGACTTATTCAGAGACATGGGAGCACTTTCAGATCATGCTAAGGAAGTGCCCACATCATTGGCTGAACAAGGACAAGCAAGTTAAAATTTTCTACTTTGCTCTCAATGAGCATGACAGAAGCAACTTAGATTCAGTGGGCTCGGGCTTCTTCTTGAACAACACAGGTACAATGTGTTGGGAGATCTTGAAGAACATGGACAAGAAGCAGTCGTGGGGTAATAGAGATGCACCAGAACAAAATAGAGTTGCAGGGGAATGAAAGGCAATTAAAGAGCTAAATGAGAAGATAGACCTGATAGCAAAGAGATTGCTAGCAAAAGAGGATGAAGGATCTGATGATGAGGCACATGTCAAATTCATGCGCCAACAAAAAGGGTACATAAATAATGATTACTCTTGGAGGAAGGATAAGAAGTTCTCATGGAAGGTCCCAATAACTTTCTGTAGGATCTGGATGCCAAACCACAACCTATTTTAGAGGAGAAGAGTAATGAATTGCTCAATAAAATAGTGAAACAAAACCAAGAACTCATGAGCACTTTCAGCAAGCAGCTGCAAACTCAAGGGGAATTTATGAATCAGTTTGGGCAGATGCTACAAAGCCACAGGGCACAAATGAGGACACTTGAGACATCTTTAGCACAGATGGCAGCGGAGATTGTAAGTCTAAAGAAGCCCACAATGTAAGGTTTCCCGGGGAATACTGATGTTCCCGGAAAGAACCATCAAGCTAAGGCCATTCTATTGAGGAGTGGAAAGAAACTTTTAAACTCCAAGGCCAATGAACTGAGCACACCACAATAAGAAGACATAGGTGTGGCCACAAAGGATGTCATAGTTATAGAGACAGTGGAGGATGATGCAGAGAAGGCCACAGAAGAGCCCATTATAGAGAAAGAGGCTGAGAAGAGGACGCCTTATGTGCCACCACATCATAGGGCACAGACCGTCCCGATTCCTTATCCAAATAGTCTGAAGGCAAAGAAAGTTGATGCACAGTTCAAAAAGTTCTTGGATAGCTTTAGGAAACTTTCGATCAATATTCCCTTGCTAGAGGCTATTGAGCAGATACCCTCCTATGGTAAGTTCTTGAAGGATATAATTACCAAGAAGAGGAAGATTCTGGACACTGAGATGGCAGTGCTTAAGGAACATGTCAACGCCCTTATTCTGGGAAAATTTCCAACAAAGTGACAAGATCCAGGCTATTTCAATATTTCATGCTATATTGGGAAGGTGAAATTTGGTGAAGCACTATGTGATTCCAGGGCAAGTATCAACTTGATGCCCCTCTCTACATTCAAAAAGCTTGGTTTTAAAGAATCTCGACAAATCAACATGACAATTCAACTTGCAGAGAATTCTGTGGTATAGTCGTATGGTATTTGCGAGGATGTCTTAGTCAAAGTTGACAGGTTCGTGTTTCCGGCTGATTTTGTTGTCATGGAGATCCAAGCTGAGTAAGGGAATGAGCTGCTCTTAGGAAGACCTTTCCAAGCCACTACCAATATGATATTCGAGATGGGTAGAGGTAGGTTGACAATGGGTATAGATGATGATAGATTTGAGATATTCATGCTGCCAAATTCAAAGTGGTCACAAGCGAATGAGCAATGTCACAAAGTGAAGCACTTTGATCATAACATCTCTCTTTGCTTAAGGAAGTCGTGTCAGTATGTATGCCCTAAGAGCCAATCATGGGATGATTGGTGTGATACATTAAGATTGATTAGATAAAGATTAAAGGCAAGCTTCCAATTCTTTTTGGTTCAATCATATGGGATAATGATAGAAAATATTGAATGTCTAGAGAATGACAGTACTCAATGACGTATGCTTTCAGGTTAAGGACCTGAACTATGAGATCCTACGGATGCTAAGAGTTTGTACATTCTTGTTATTCCCTAGTCGGATGTCATTGTGGAAGGTAGATAGACAACAATGACACACAAAACTAGATTGTGGTGTTGGTTGATGACAAAATATCGTTAGTCATGATATGGAGATATCAAACCAAATACATAGGTACTTGTTAGAGAACAAGTTTATCGGATAGACCCATCATGAGTTTGACACATGGAACCATGACATGGTAGTCACAGTCAGTTCTCATAGTGATGGTAGTGAGTGCGATTCTTTCACCTGAAATCACTACACTCAACACATGTCGTTGGGTACACTTTAACATCATCAAACGCAGTCCTGAAACATGGGTTGTTATAAAGGTGATGATTGGGTGGCTTTGACACATGGGGATTTAGAGGGGTGAGTGATAGATATGGGATTTGTCCCTCCTGAGGGAGTTTGATATCCATGGCCACTTGATGAGTAGGATTGAGATAGGCGTGCGTACGCATGTGTGAATCAGTATGTGATATTGATGTCATACATATCTCCTCCAATCTACTCTGAGATCAAGAAAGTGAATGAACGTTGACAGGATGACCGTTCCATGCCTTGAGTTCATTCGGGATATCCGTGACAAAGGAATTATACATTCAATGTAACACCATTCACAGATTGTAGGATTGAAAGTTGTTCTCCAACTTTCTATTTCACTTGGGTAGCACTAATGTGTGACTAGGAACCACTCTTTGCTTGTGAAGTCATACGTGTTATGGACTTTCACTGCCAACGTGAAATGGACCTACAGGGTCACACACATAGGATTTAACCTGGAAGAGGAGTTTATCCACAAACAATGTTTAGATTGATTACTAAAGGAGTTTAGTAGTTCAATTAAACAACCAATCAATTGATAGCTCAATATCATAGTGTTCAAGGTGTTGGACCGATTGATTAGAGTATCAGATTGATTGAAACTACGATTGATTGATTTTGCATAGTCTGCTGCCCCAACCGATCGGCTCATGTGATGAACTGATTGGCTCAGGTTGGTGAAATGATCAACTCATGTGATGAACCGATCAGCTCAAGATAGGCTGAGACGACCAGTTCAAGGGTTGAACCGATTGGCTCAAATGACCAACCGAGATCATTTGGAAAGTCAGAAGATTATTTTGCAAATACAATTTGTTTCACTTGTACAAATTTGATTTGGACAAGGATTAATATTTGATTAATTAGAAACAAATATGAAAATCAATTTGAGTTAGACCAGGACCACGAACCGATCGGCTCAGGTGTCCCAAATGATCGGTTCAGGTGTGAAACGATCGATTGAGAGCACCAAACGACTGTGCGCAGTTGGTTGTTTTGTGGAAAATCTCGAACCCTTCTACTCCTGCTTTAATCCCGCATTGCCCGGGATAGAGAACCCTATCCCATGACCCTCCTATATATAGGGGTAGTGGGGGCTTCTCAGGTACACAACTCAGTGCATCAGTTGCTCTACAAAGTTGTCGTTCTCTCTAGTTTTGGTAACCGAGAGAGCCCGAGCAAGTGCTACCCGGTAAGGGAGGCACAACAAGGGAAAGACAACTACAGAAAAGCGACTGGTTGCAGGAGAGTGTGTCAGTGACTAGTACATCGACATGAGGGTGTGACTCCTTCTGATTCCTTGTGGGACAAGGAGATCAGAGTTCCAGGTGGTCTGTGTGGACTACTATAGAGGCGGGAGACTTCTGCCACTCGGAGGATAGCTGTCAATCCCGACAGTCCCAGTGAGACTAGGAGCTGCACAGACACCGTCCAAGACCGGAGGTGAAGGCCGTGCAAGCCGTGAGGTAAAGTCGCCGAGCAAGCCTCGGGACAAGGTACACCTCTACAAACCATCCTTCCTACTGTATAGACGTTGACACGATTCCTTTATTCTGGGTTTGGTAGAAGAAATTTTTTGTTTCTGCTGCCTTCTCTGTCTCCCCTAAAACCCAACAATGGTATCAGAGCCACGTCAACTGCTCTATACTTTAGGATTATCGATATGATTGATTTTGGTTTGTCGCCTTTATTTATTGCATATGATGCGAATAAAATTGGCTTTGTGCATGTCCAATTTTAAATCCACAAATCCCAATATACATATATGATATGTAATATGAATGCACTCGATATGCATCACCCTTAAATGAGTTTTGTGGTGGATGTATAGCGTGGTTATGGCCAATAAACCCTATGTATGTGTGCTTGGTTGTATGTGGTTGCTTGCATCTCAGTCTGCGCACTGATTCCCTACCTCCTTATTCCTGATGTAACTCGAGATAACTCAAGATTTCTTTCCTACCTTTGCTCCCCCTAAATGTAACTCGAGGTTTCCCAATTTAAATGTAAAATAGGATAGATCTTTTATTTCCTATTATGTCAAAGAACAGAGGACCATCTGACAACAACTGAGACGATCAATTCAAGGTGTGAACTGATTGGTTGGTGATCCAGATGATCGGCTTGAGGAGCGAGTCAAGCATGTGGTGACCTGAGGAGATGCACGACGACCATGCGAACCGATCAGTTGGAGGAGCCAACCAATCGGCTGGTGGCACCCAACCGATCGGCCTGATGGTGAGCCGATCAATCATTGAGATGAGTTGACCAAAACCAGTAAAGGCAAAGCATGGAGTTCATCTTGTACAGGTTGCATGTGGTAGACCTAGATGACCGTGATTCCTCTTGGCTCGAAGAATCACATTAGGATGGACATAATCATTGCTTTTATCATTTCACATGTTTTATGTGGGATATAGGATGTATATGATACGTACTATATATTGTGATGATTAGATATGTATATGTACCTATAAAAACCAAATCCCTCATTAAATATTAAAGTTTTAGATGCCTTCCAAATGTGACACATGTGAAAAGCTTGATCGACCAAGTGTGGGCACGCCCTAGCGTGGTGCACCGTCTATCTCGTGGAGGTGTGAAGGATGGATATGTGGGTCTGCCCTAGCAGGGTGCATATTCATCGTGTTGGCTTTGGGTCAGACTTAACAAGGTGACCTAGATAGGATCTAGCACGTTGAGGCATGGAGGTGATCATAACAAGGAGTTGCATATGACATCTTTCAAGAGTTGCATATGATACCATTGGCAAAAGTTGCCTACCTGGAAGATCTAAGTTGTGGGTGACAGCCCTAGCTGGTCCATGACTTAGAGGATTTTAGGATCTTGACCCACTAGAAGATTGTACGCTACAATCTTTCTAATTGATGGTGGGGGCTATCAATTTGAACAAAAATAGTGGGAGCGATAATTAATTAAAGTCCTAATTATATCATCAACTTTTCAAATCAATCAAATAAGTCAAAATTGAGTTTTGGACTAAACTGCATATATTTCCTTTTGTAGTACAAATGACAACAAACTACAATCACTTTTCGTTGCGATCGGTCCTTGAAAAGGACAAGCTGAATGGGACTAACTTCCATGACTAGTTTAGGACATTGAGAATTGTTCTCACTCAAGAGCGAAAGCTCTATGTCCTGGATGCTCCAGTTCCATAGGAACATGCTCCTACCACACCAAAGGCAGAAAGGGATGCTTATAAGAAGCATTCGATGATGCCATTGATGCAAAGTGCTTGATGTTGTGCTCCATGAACCATGAGTTGTATAGACAACATGAGAACATGGGTGTCATTGAGATGATTCACCATCTAAAGAACATGTATGAAGATCAAGCACAACAAGAGAGATATGAAGTCTCCAGGGTGTTGTTCAAGTATGTCATGACAGAAGGAGATCCAGTTAGTCCTCACACGCTCAGGATGATTGGGTTTGTGGAGAACCTGTCAAGACTGAGATTTCCCCTGAGCCAAAAGTTGTCTACTGACGTGATACTGCAATCGTTGCCAGAATCTTACAGTCAGTTTGTGATGAACTACAACATGAACAACTTTGACAAGCCATTGACAGAGTTGTTGGGCATGTTGAGGACAGACGGGACACAGATCAAGAAGGACAAGCCTAAGTCTGTGATGATGATCATCAGCAAGAAAGGCAAGTCCAAGCACAAGGGCAAGGGCAAAGCTAAGAAAGGGTCTGATGCTAGCCAGCAGCCCAAGGCGTCTTCAGATCTCAAGGCCAAGGGAGGCATGACCAAGAGAGGCAATTGGCACCATTGTCAAAAGCCAAGACATTGGAAAAGGAATTGTCCACTCTATCTGGAAGAAATAAAGAAGAAGGAGGCGACATACGTCTCCACCTGAAGGTGTCATGAAATAAACTTGTAACATTTTTGAGGTATATGATACCAAGATATAAAATGTAAAACACTCAATAAATGGGGAAAGTGTTGCTGCCATAGATAGGAGTACTTTAGTTTATTTTCAGCCTTGAAGGCATGTAATAGAGTTATGAACTGCTATTTTATATTTGCCAATGGATAGAAACACATTATTTTTGCATATTGTATGACAATGATAGCAATTAACAAAGTTGATGTTTCAATTTCAAAGATATGATCTTTATGGAAATGCCTTGTTTATCTTGTGGTACTTGGTATGCATAAGATAAAATGATACCTAAAAGTTATTGATAACTCAAACAATCAAATTAGCATAAATCATGAGAAATTTATTTCTAGTTTCTATATGATGGATAAATCTAGACTCTTTTGGTTAGAGAACCAGTAAGAGACATGAATCTCTTAGACATGATTAATCAATCTTCACTAGTGGTAGTGGGACAATGATTATCCTATTAGGTATAATACATGTGATACATTTACATACCTATTGGACTTAATGCTAGTACTTCAAATGGTGTTTAGAGAAATACCAATATGAATATCTTGAAGTGTTCAAGAATATCATAGATGAAGTATGAATTTGGTAAAGTGTTAATTCTTGATGAGATCAATAATACTTGAACCAAATGTTTGAGATCCTTATGAGTGATTATGATAGTGTATCATAGTGAGCTCATGATTAAGGCATGGTGGTGTCTAAATCATTAAGGAGTCATACTCTAAGAAGTTAGAGGATGATTATCAAATAGCTAATTTCTTCTTAAATAATGAATACCCCACACTAATAAAGGAAATTAAGAATCACAAGGAGTTGTGAGTTCCTATATCCTTGACAGATACACCTCAATTATCTATGTGATGAGTTGGTCATATAATGAATCAACTATCTAGATAAATATGAGGAATCAAATTTTGAGTTATGGTTTATAACCATTACATCCTAAATGACTTCCATGTGAACCATAAGGTATGACCTTGATGGTAGCACCCATTGGAATGAAATCCATAAGTGAAAATGAGTCTTAAGTATTAAGACACATGGATAAAATTTTGAGAAGGATGATGCTTGATTGAAACTTAATGACTAAGAGATTTGGCATACAGATATTAAAACCGCATTCCTATGAGGAATAAAATAAGGATGTGTATGTGACAACCTATAAGGTTTATGAATCCATTAATGCAAATAAAGTCTATAAGTTATAGTGGACTATTCAATGTGATTGATTGACTACAAGCAACTCAGAGCTGGATCTTTACTTTGATGATATAGTCAAAAAGGTTTGACTGATATGTCAAAGATAAAGAAGGGATCTGTGATTTAGTGGGAGCATATTCACATGTTGATGTGAAATGAGATGTTCTAAGAATGGAAATCCAAAGTGGAAATTATCTTTAAGGAAGATAGAGACGTTTCCTATGTGATAGGAATAGAGATCTATAGAGATAGTTCTCAAAAACCTCTTGACCTAAAAAGAGAAAGCATACATTGGCAATCTATACTAAAGGGTTTAGTATGTACAAATTCAGTGGGAGAAGACTTGTCCATGTTACATGGAGTTGGTATCCCAAGGCCAAGTGTCCAATTCTTATGAAGAATGGAAACACTAAGAATAGATATGGATCTCTCATGTATGTAAACATCCCATCATATTGCATATATGGACATGGCAAGAATAAAATGCATTCATCATCTTATATGTAGGACATGACAATATGATGTGCTCATCCTGATAACTCACATGTGGGACATGATGAGTGGATGTCTGTCTAGTTCCAATAAGGGTTACTGGAATACCATAAGAACTTGATAAGTACTATTTCTACGGAAATAAGGAAGAGTCACTGTAAAGAGTTACTATGATGCGAACTTCCGAAAAAGGATAGAACATTAATCGCAATATATGTATATGAGACATATATAAAAGTGAATGTTTGTTAATGGAAATGTTCTAAGAAAGTCGTTTAAGAGGAAATGTTGAGTATCCGTGTGTTAGAGAACAACAGTGGATACTATAAGGATCTGGAAGTTCATGAGATGAACTTATAGATATTCTAGTCATTGATGACAAGTTAGGAGTGCTTGGTCATGCAATGTCGCTAAAGGTTAGCAAAGGAATACTAGATCGCATATTACGACAACTCCATCTCATACGTGTGACATACAACAAAGAGATGAGAGACATGTAGTTAATACCGACCTTGGCAAGGTGTTGCTATAACTCACTATGCTAGCACTAGAGCATAGTAACATGTGGGACATATTTGAAGATCACTATGAATATGATTCAAGGGTGATTGGCTCACAGTGCAAGTGGGAGTCTGTTGGTATGTATGCCCTGAGAGCCAATCATGGGATGATTAGTGGGATACATTAAGATTGATTTAATAAAGATCAAAGGCAAGATTCCAATTATTTCTGGTTCAGTCATATGAGATAATGATAGAACAAATTGAATGTGTAGAGAATGACAGTTCTCAATGATGTATGCTTCCAGGTTAAGGACCTGAACGATGAGATCATACGAATGCTAAGAGTTTGTACATTCTTGTTATGTCCCTAGTCGGATGTCATTGTGGAAGGTAGATAGACAACAATGACACACAAGACTAGATTGTGGTGTTGGTTGATGATAGAATCTTGTTAGTCATGATATGGAGATATCAAACCAAACACATAGGTACTTGTTAGAGAACATGTTTACCGGATAGACCCACCATGATTTTGACACATGGAACCATGACATGGTAGTCACAGTCAGTTCTCACAGTGATGGTGGTGAGTGTGATTCTTTGACCTGAAATCACTACACTCAACACATGTCGTTGGGTACACTTTGACATCATCAAATGCAATCCTGAAACATGGGTTGTTATAAAGGTGATGATTGGGTGGCTTTGACACATGGGGCTTTTGAGGGGTGAGTGATAGATATGGGATTTGTCCCACCTGAGGGAGTTTGATATCCATGGCCACTTGATGAGTCCGGATTGAGATAGGTGTGTGCACACATGTGTGAATCAGTATGTGATATTGATGTCATACATATCTCCTCCAATCTACTCTGAGATCAAGAAAGTGAATGAATGTTGACAGGATGAATGTTCCATGCTTTGAGTTCGTTCGGGATATTAGTGATAAAGGAATTATACATTCACTGTAACACCATTCATGGATTGTAGGATTGAACGTTGTTCTCCAACTTTCTATTTCACTTGGGTAGCACTGATGTGCAACTAGGCACCACTCTTTGCTTGTGAAGTCAGAAGTGTTATGGACTTTCACTGCCAACGTGAAATGGACCTGTAGGGTCACACACATAGGGTTTAACCTGGAAGAGGAGTTTATCCACAAACGATGTTTAGATTGATTACTAAAGGTGTTTAGTAGTTCAATTAAACACATAATCAATTGATAGCTCAATATCACAGTGTTCAAGGTGTTGGACCGATTGATTAGAGTATCAGATTGATTGAAACTATGATTGATTGATTTTGCATAGTCTGCTGCCCCAACCGATCGGATCGTGTGATGAACTGATCGGCTCATGTGATGAACCGATCGGCTCAGGTTGGTGAACTGATCGGCTCAAGACAGGATGAGATGATTGGTTCAAGGGTTGAACCGATCAGCTCAACTGACCAACCGAGATCATTTGGAAAGTCAGAAGACTATTTTGCAAATACAATTTTTTTCACTTGTACAAATTCGATTTAGACAAGGATTAATATTTGATTAATCGAAAACAAATATGAAAGTCAATTTGAGTTGGACCAGGACCACGAACCGATCAGCTCAGATATGAACCGATCAGCTCAGGTGTCCCAAATGATCAGTTCAGGTGTGAATCGATCGGTTGAGAGCACCAAACGACCGTTTTAGGGTTGAAACGACCGGTTCAGCTGGCGCAATTGGTTGTTCTGTGGAAAATCTCAAACCCTTCTACTCCTGCTTTAATCCTGCATTTCCCGGGATAGAGAACCCTATCCCATGACCCTCCTATATATAGGGGTAGTGGGGGCTTCTCAGGTACACAACTCAGTGCATCAGTTGCTCTACAAAGTTGTCGTTCTCTCTGGTTTTGGTAACCGAGAGAGCCTGAGCAAGTGCTACCCGATAAGGGAGGTACATCAAGGGAAAGACAACTACAGAAAAGTGACTGGTTGTAGGAGAGTGTGTCGATGACTAGTATGCTGACAGGAGGGTGCGACTCCTTCCGATTCCTTGTGGGACAAGGAGATCAGAGTTCTAGGTGGTCCGTATGGACTACTACAGAGGCGGGAGACTTTTGCCGCTCGGAGGACAGCTTTCAATCCCGATAGTCTTGGTGAGACCAGGAGCTGCACAGACACCGTCCAAGACTAGAGGTGAAGACCGTGCATGCCGCGAGGTAAAGTCGCCGAGCAAACCTTAGGACAAGGTACGCCTCTACAAACCATCCTTCCTACTGTATAGATGTTGACGTGATTCCTTTATTCTGGGTTTGAGAGAAGAATTTTTTTGTTTTTGTTGCCTTCTCTGTCTCCCCTAAAACCCAACAAGCCGTTTCTTGATAGGCTCACATCATGATGAAGGTAGATAAGGGAACAATTGTTGTGGATATCATTGAACAAACAAAAGAGGTTTCTCTTTCAAATGGGAAAATCCTTTCCATTCAATCTAAGGACCCTTGTTTTTCTCATATCGCGAATTATCTCGCATGTAAAGAAATTCCAGATGATTGGACTTATCAAGAGCGAAAGAGGTTTTTCCATTCTTTGAGATATTATTTTTGGGATGACCCTATTTTTTTGAGATAGTGCAGGGATGGAATTTTGCACAGGTGTGTACCTGAGAGTGAATATGATAGTGTGCTCAATCACTGTCATACATTGCCCACCAACAGTCATCATGCGAGTACGAGGACTGCGGTGAAGGTATTAGAGAGTGGCCTTTATTGGCCTACACTTTTCTGGGATGCCTATGATTATGTGAGGTGGTGTGATTCATGTCAAAGGCAGGTAACATCTCAAAAAGGCAAGAGATTCCCCTCAATGTATTTCTAGAAGTTGAGGTATTTGATTTGTGGGGCATTGATTTCATGGGACCCTTTGTGTCCTCTAATTCCAATTTGTATATTTTGCTTACTGTTGATATGTGTCGAAGTGGGTAGAGGCAATATCCACAAGAACTAATGATGCTGTGGTAGTGTGCATGTTCATGAAGGAGCATATTTTTTGTAGGTTTGGTGTGCCACAGATGGTCATTAGCAATGGAGGCACCCACTTCACGAACATGAAATTCACTACACTATTGAGCAAATATGGGGTCAAGCATAATGTAGGTACCCCATATCACCCGCAGACGCATGGCCAAGTGGAGGTGTGCAATAGGGATATTAAGAAGATATTGGAGCGCACAGTGACCTATTCAAGGAAGAATTGGAGTGCATTACTACCAGACACACTATGGGCATATAGAACCACATTCAAGACACCTATAGGCACCACGCCTTTTAGGTTGTCTTATGGGCAGGCTTGTCACTTGTCGGTGGAATTAGAGTACAAGGCGCAATGGGCGCTACGGAAGTTGAACTTGAGTATGGATGATGCAGGGAGAAAGTGAATGTTAGATCTCAATGAGTTGGATGAGCTAATGATGAATGCATATGAGAACTCAAGGATCTACAAGGAGCGGAAAAAGAAAATACACGATCGCCACATTCAATTGTGAGTGTTCAAGAAGGGTGAGAGTGTCCTATTGTTCAATTCGAGGTTGAAGTTGCATCCTGGGAAATTGAAATCCTGATGGAGTGGACCTTTTGTTATAGAGGAGGTGCGACCCCATGGTGCTATCATGGTGAGAGATGGTGAAAGAACATTCTTGGTGAATGGTCAAAGGTTGAAGCACTATTATGGGGAAGACTACATAAGGAAAGTGCATGAGATCAAATTCATGGCACAAAATGAGGAATGAGGAGCATGCATGCGTCTAGCCCAAGATGTTAAATGAGGCGCTTGTTGGGAGGCAACCCAACCTTGGTGGTGTACATGTTTGTTTCTTTAAATTTTTCTTATTCCTAGGTAGTTTTCATTAATTTAGCACTTAGTCTCTAAAAATGATACCCTAATGTGTTTTTTGAGTGTGCAAGCTGGGGAACGGTCGATACCATCGACATCTAGGTTGATGGTATCGAATTTGGAACCGTAGACAATTCTACTGAAATTTCATTCCGTCGATACCATCGACGACCTCGTCGATGGTATTGAAACTGGAACAAGTAGAAAAAGGATAGGGCATCAATTGTATCGACTCGTCGATGTCGATGGTATCGAATTTGGAACCGTAGACAATTCTACTGAAATTTCATTCCGTCGATACCATTGACGACCTCGTCGATGGTATTGAAACTGGAACAAGTAGAAAAAGGATAGGGCGTCAATTGTATCGACTCGTCGTTGATGGTAGTGAGTTTTCTGGAGATTTTCAGACAGATTTTCTCAGTGATTTTAATACCATCGACACACTGGTCGATGGTAGCGACATGTCTACAACACCATTGAATTGGTCAGACTTCACGGGGATCAAAGGAAAATACAGGTGTCAATACTATCGACACATGGGTCGATAGTATCGACGACACGTCAGTGATCTGAGGTCTTCATCGAGCGGTCCACAATGCCTATCCATGGACTATGTTGATGGTATCGACACCCTGTCGCTACCATCGACGTGAGGTCGATCCAGGTCCCCACATCAAGTCGTCAACAACCATCGATTACAGCGAGGGGCAGATTCCAACAGTCGTCGATACCATCGACGGGACTGTCGATGGTATCGACACACCGACAGTAGACCCGGCTGTCCCTTATAAAAAGGAGGGCAAATCTTCATTCTAATCACACAATCTCACTACCTACTCTCCACATCCAAGCCTTAGCATCCCTGAGCACCCAAGAGCAACCAAGATCACCGCCAACAATCGTCTCTGAGCATCTTCTTCAACTTTGTGGATTTCAAACTTCTCCGAGTGCCCCAATCATCTTCTATGAGCTCCATTCTCTTTTCTTTTCCTCACTCGTTGTTGTGCAACCATGGTGAGACCGAGAGCGTTATCATGTAGGGCTTCACCACCTGCACTACCTACCCCGAAACAAGGATTAGTCCATCATTTGAGGCTAGTCCACCCATCGGCAGAGATAAAGAAGGTTTATGAAGAGTTGTGGAAGCGGCTGATTGAGCCAACCCAGTATGATGAATGTCAGCTTATCAAGGATCTGGGTTTTGAGGACAATCTCACATATGTTCTTCAGGGACAACGGTGAGAGTCCTCCATGCTCTGCCATGACCATGAGGACGGGCAGCCATTCTTCAGCAGATGGCCTACGTACAAGGAAATTGTAATCGAGTTCCTGGCGTCACTCGATATATGTGTAGTTCCCAATGAACTATTGCCACTGCGGACAACATGGAAGGAGGGGCGTGTGTCTTTCTGCCTCTACAATAGGGACTAAAATCTTACTCTCTGTGAGTTCAATAGGATATATGGGTGGTGCCATGGTGATCTGTGTCAGCCACCAAATAATGTTGATTATGAAGCGATGTATGCAAAGATGGTCACCATACCCGAGGGGTATTCTATCAGATGGCACCACATTTTTGTAGCTGACTTTGAGCATCCTTTTGTCTGGATTCTTCACCAAATAATTTCCAAGTCATTCTTTGCAAGGTCCAAGTTGTCTCAGAGCAAGTTCTAGGAGATGGATCTCTTCTTCCTTTATTGTCTGCTAGAGAGGACACCGATCAATTTTGGAGCCTTCCTTCTCACGCGCATGATGGCGGTAAAGAAGAATGTTTCTCGCCGGGCTCCAATCTACTTTGGGGGCCTTATTACTCATCTTGACACACACTTGGGGCTTGATATTTCTGGGCTTGAAAAGATAGAGAGTTGAAACACACTCAACCTCTCTCACTTTGTCAACTCCGCCCCCTCGAAGTCCGACATGGCAGCACCTATGCCACATGTCATGTACGAGGTGTGTTTCAAAGGGCGCAATTGCCCGACCCTACTTTTAACATCAGACCAGGCCAAAGCTATAGGTGTTCGATCATTGATGTTGATGATGAGGAGGAAGAAGAAGCTCAAGAGGCGGAGGCTGTAGAGGGTGACGATGATGAAGAAGGGGAGGATGAAGCCACTATTCCTCTTTGACGGCGAGTTTCTCTGAGAAAGAATCCACGAAACTATGGAGCATCCTCTTCTTCCCAACCACAACCACCACAGACCTCCCATGATGGAGATGACCCCTATTCTATGAAGGGGATGTATACCATGCTCTAGTCGATCTGGGAATCCCAGCAGACAATGCTGCAGTCACATCAGACAACTTTTGTAGGGATCCATGATATGTAGAATAGGCTTTATGAAAACCAACATGCGATCTTTGAGAATGAGCATCAACTCTTTACCAACCAACAACAGGTCTACGATAGGTTGGGGAGGATTGAGCAGCAACAACAACCTTTCTATGATCATTACTAGAGCAGAGACTACTTTGGGGGATATCCACAGCCACTGCCCATGCCACCCTATGATCCCAACTTTTAGGGGCAGTATCCAGAGTGGAACCCCCATACCCACCAATACCCACCGCACCCACCACCTCAGCAGTAATGGGTATTACTATTCCACCTTCTGAGTTTGTTCTTGACTATAAGGCCATAGTCAAATTCAAGCTTGGGGGGGAGATGGAACAGTTTCTATCTTAGTTTTATTTTATTTTCTTCTGTTTGAGCATTTTTCTTAGCTTTTTGCATTTTTTCTTCTAGTTTTGTAATTTGTTTTATTTATGACTTTATAGGACCCACTTTCTATCTAGTGTAATCTGTGGGTGTCTAATGTAAGTGTGTCATCTCAATGTTTTTCATATGGGGATGATGTGTGAATTGTTTGAAATTGAGCACATAACTTATGAAAATAATTGGGTAGGTCAACTTTAAAACATATGATCATAACTGTATATCCTTATGGTTCAAGAAATGAGGACAAATATGGATGTTGAGCTTTAACTGACCAAACGGTAATGAGACTTTAATTTGAAGTGAGAAAGAGAAATCTCTTAGTTACCTTGTGCACATGTCAGTAAGGAGAGACATATAATCTTTTCTAGTGGTTTTGACATTTAATCTTGTGATCTATCCACCTCACTTCATTCACACTCCACCAAAAATAACGGGGAGCACATTACAGTTTTTCATCTCTTGATTGCATGTCATTTAGATAGGATTGCATTATAGCTAGATTTTGCAACAAAAATGAAAATATTTTTTTTGTAGATCAGTTATGCATGCACACATTCTAGAGTGCATGCCATTGTAGTTGTATAATTACTTTCATGTAGTTACATTTTGCATATTTTTGAGCATATCAGACATTATGTTCCTTATTTCTTCTAAAAAATAAGAAAAGCAGGTAACTTGTTCTATACCCTCTAAAAGTAGATTGTAATGCATCAACTGTAGTAGTTATGTGAAAATAAGCTTGAGAAAAAAAATATGTTTTGTAAATATTTTTGTAGTCAATTGAGAAAATTGGGGCTTGAAAAAGAATTGAAAAATAAAAAGAAGAAAAAGAAAAGAAAAGAAAAAAAGTAGAAATCAGAGGGAGAAAGGAACTTGTTTCACCTGCATAATAGGAAGAATAAGCACATGATGTAGTTTTGCAGACATTCTATCTCACATTGAGACGGAATAGTAGAGCATGCATCATTCCACCTAAAATGTAGGAATTAGGTCATTTTCATATGCATATGCATCATTTAGGTCATTTTTGTTGTTTCTGCATGTTAAATTGTATTGTGCTTTCTGTTCTTTCACATCCGCCCATTCCATCCACCCGTTGCTCAAAATGGTAGGCCACCCATGATTATATCCTCATTCTTATATATCAGGAGATCTGCTTCCATTGTAGATGGTAGTTAGGATTTAAGCAACGTAGATAGGAGATCACAAGATGCACCACACATGAATCTTATTTAGTCCCTGAAATTTTTTGTATCTTAAAAAAAAAAGATTTTGTGTAAAAATAATGGTATGGACTATGAATGATTCAATAATGGAGATTCTTTGTCCATAAAGGGTTATTTTTATTGGGGATAGAGGGACTTGAACCCTCACGATTTCTAAAGTCGACGGATTTTCCTCTTACTATAAATTTCGGAGGAATTTATTATATTATCTCCTTTATTTGATTGTGTTCATTGATTACGGGGTGGACATCTCTCATGGATGATCATTGTCACCTTTAGGGTAGTTATCGTTCTGTGGTTAGTGAGAGCCGGTATATGCCTTGCAGGTGGGAATCATACTGTGATGTCTTTTATGTGATTATGTTCTTTATTTGATCCCCACAATTTTATTCTATAGTTTTTTTGCTTGAGGAAAAGCAAAGTTCAAGCTTGGGGGAGTTTGATGCAGTGGTTTTGAGTTGCTTTTATAGGCTAGTTTTACACTCATTTTATGCGCTTATTGGTCATATTTGTGGTTAATATCGCATGATTCAATTCCTTTAGCCTATTATCCTCGCCTACATCAAATTCAGATTGTTTTACTTTACTTTTTTTGCATAGATTATCATATTTATGGGATTTGATTTGTGTTTTTCTCTCATTTTCAGGCAACTCACAATTCTGGATCCGTCGATACCATCGACGTTCTGTCGACAGTATCAATAGAGCAACAGTGACAGAGTCGGAGAGGAAGCAGATAGTTCGATACCATTGACACTTTGCCGATGGTCTCAAAAGTCCAACAGTGAGCCAAATATCATCCCGTCCATACCACCGATGGGAGTGGTCGACGGTATCGAGAGAGCCTCAGACAGATCCCAAAAATTGAAAGCAACCACCGGTACCCTTAGGTGTCAATGCCATCGACACCATGTCGATGGTATCGACGATGTGAGATCAGAGTTTTTTCCAGCATGACTTCAATCGTACGACGGCATTCTTTTGGCGGCGGTAAGTGGTACCTATACATAGAAAAATATGGCCCAAACCCATCAATTCATGTTGAATTGCATTGCACAAGTCCCGAAGGAGGAGAGAGTGAGGAACAGAGATGAGAGCTATGCCCTAGGTGATTCCAGAGACACATATAAAGTTTTTCACCATCGAAAGGCTGCAGAACGCTCATCTCACACCGAGGATCACCCGATTCATCTCCGTTCAGGGGTTACACCATCTCCATCCACGTTTTCTTCATGTTTTCTCATTCCTTCATGGTGTTTTGCATTGAGATGAACATGCAGGGCTAATCCCCTTTGTCTCTAGGATCGGGAGTAGCCCGGGAAATCATTGTATGACTCTTTTTACATAGTTTATCATAATTTGTCCCTCAAATCCACGGTATGATATTTGTTTCTCCATTGCTATCATTGTGCTTGATCACCATAATGGTAATATAATACCTTTAATTTCTTTTGATGAAGAATTAACGGTTGAAAAGAGGCGGTAATCACATTAACTAATAAATCCTTTAGAAAAGGCGATATATGGTTAATGGTGGGAACCCAAAGACATGTTTTCATGCACCTAGTCTAGGGCATAGGTTACTACTAGCGTGGAACCGACCTAGATTAAGGTAGTGAATTGTATTACAGAAGCAAGAAATTGTGGGTAAAGGCGACTATCTAGAAAGGGAGATGAGTTGTGATAATTGTGAAAGAATTAGTACAATGAGAACCCACAGTGAAACTGCAATCCTAGATATTTCTTTTGAATTGATTAAACCAACCATTTAATCGATTGCTTTGTTTTCTTTTGTTTTTATTTTTCTTTTTTAAAACAATGTCCAAACTTTTATAATCAGTTTAGCTGGTCGCGAGTAGTTAGTAGTAGTCTATCGATAATTATGTTTCCCTGTGTTTGACTCGGGCCTCACAAGGCCTATATTACATTGACGTGTACACTTGCGTTATACGTATGGTAAAGTCATGTCAGGTTACATGTTGAAACATGTGGGGTTCTATGGCTTGCATGGATAAGATCGTTGGGATGAATATAACTTTAACTCGTCACTAGTACCTTATTGACTAATTATATGATACTTATATTATTCCTTTGTTTTCACTAACTAGTGTGGATAAATTAATCATTTTTTTATTAATTTTAGAAAGGAATCAATCAGGTCTGGAAAGCTCAAACCCTAGATGTAGAACAATTAGGGTTGTGTGGTGGTTTGTGATCTAATGAATGAACTTGTTGTAAATGTTAATAAAACCCTAACTCATTTTTCTTTTTATGATGATAATAAGTGTATGTAATACCCAAAATGATAAAAAAGTTTATTTAAGGTCTTGATGCTAACTTTGGTTTTAAATGGATAAATTTCTACTTCTGCAAGTGAAGTAAAAGTAAGGTATCATGTAATGCATGCATTTCTTGGGAAAATTTGGCTATCCTCTACAAACCACCAATTATTTGAAGAAGTATACAACGAACCACTCAAGAAACTTGGAAGTTTCTAAGTTTTGTTGAATTTAAGTGTAGATGTTAAAACATGGATTAAGAATAAATACTATTTTTCTAGAGTAATAACTCCACCCTTACTATCTTGCATATTTGTAATAAAAACATTATGTACAACGTCATGTATATTAGTACTTGATGATAGAATATGATATATAATAAAAAATATGATTCAAGTAGAGTCAAGCTATGAAAAACACTTCTTGAAGCATAAAAATAGGATTTTCCTAAAAAATAAGGAACAAACATAAAAAAAAGTTATTTAAATCCTAGGTGAATGCAATACAAAAGTATCATATGAGTTGAGATTTAGCTATCAACACAACTTTCTCATGTAGAGCAACACAATACAATCTTTGATAGCCTAACAGTGGTTAATTGAATAGATTCAGTACATCTTGTTAGAACTATGATATTTATTCAAACAAATACAACAGACATATCATAGGTACATGAGATCATAAGAAAGAGGAGTCCATCTAGGGGCCACAAGATGGATTTCCCAATGAAATATAGCTTGAAAGGGGAAAAATAATATATATATATACACATATTAAGAGCCTTCAATAAATATTAAAAAAAAAGAAGAGGCCCTACATGTTTCTGACTAAAGATATACCAACTCATGAACTTAGATGAAATAAAAAATTTACAACTACAAAGGAGTTAGACAAATTTTGTCCTCTAAGGGCTCTATCAAATATACATTTATAGAATTGAAGTTACATCAGAAAGAAATAAAAAAAGTCATTTGGATAACCTAGATAAAATCAACATATATTTATCATTGTAGAAAAATGAATCTAAATTCCAATATACGAATTTAAAACTTTTTAATAGTGAATCATATCACTGATGTTATCTGGTAGTAAAATTTAGATATACACATGCATATTCAGTTCTAATTTACTATAAATACACACATGAAACTCTTTTATGATAATATGTTACACTCAGGAGGTGTACAACTCTCATTGTGAGATCTATCATTTCTCTTCATTGAGAAATTTTATAAAAGGTGAATATCAAGGAGATGGCACTTTCTATTTTTTAACTTACTCAAATCTTCTAGACAAAAGGAATGATGGATTATTAGATCATGATTTGCCTTATACATAATTACTCATTCATAGGAATGGTTGAACATGATGTGAGTAGTATCTTTAGAGTTTCTTTTGGCACACAAATCATATCGACAACATATATAAACCCTTTATTCTAGCACATTCTTTGAAGGGAGTGTAGGTTGTGATGTTTTAAGAGCTATTATGTGATGATTTTAATAGGGATGAATTTTATATAACTTGATTATTAATAAAGGAAATTCCATCTATTAAGTTTTTTTCAATCTTCAGATAATGAATACATAGTAATGTCCTATGAAGGTTTTGAATAGATAACATATTGTTTGGGTTGAGGACATGAACACGAGATCATATTATATTTAAGAGTATTAGTTCTTGTTATGTCCCTATAATATATTATTGTGGATATTATAGGAAAAAAATAATGGTGGTATGTATGCCTAGAGAGCCAATCATATGATGATTGTAATGATGTAACTTGTAAATGATTTGATTAATAGAAAAGGCAAGCTTCCAAAATTATTTTGCTTTATTTAGTTATGAGATAATGATGTAACATAATAAATGTCTAGAGAGTGATATTACTCAATGACGTATGTCTTCAAGTACGTGACTTGAACAATGAGATCATACAGATGTTAAGAGTATACATTCTCATTATGTCCCTAGTCGGATGTTATTGTGGAAGGATGATGGATAGCAGTAACACATAAGACTAGAGTGTGTATTGGTTGATGATAGAATCTCATCAGTCATGGTATGGTATATCAAACCAAGAACATAGATACTTGCTAGAGAATAGAGTATCGGACAGACGCACCATGAGAGTAACACATGGAAACCATTATAGTGGTAATCCTAGTTAGCTCTTACAGTGATGGTGGTGATTGTAGTTCTTATGCCTGAAGTCACTACTTTCATCACATGTCATTCAATATGCTTTGGCATCATCAAACCTAATCCTGAATAAGGATTGCCATAATAGTGATGATTGGGTGACTATGACACATGGGGACTGACTGTGAGTGATGTAGATGGGATTTGTCCCTCCTATATGAGTATGATATCCTAGGCCTCTTGATAAGCGATACTGAGAAATGCATGACCATGCATATGTGAGTCAATATGTGATTGAGCTTACATATATCTTAGACAGTCTGCTCTGGTTCAAGGAACAAGATTGAATGTTGAAGAGGATGACTCCTCCATGCCTTAAGTTTAATCTGGATATTAGTGACAAAGAAATTATACAACCACTATAACACCAAACATAGATTGTAGGTTGAACTTGTTGTCTAACTTTTCATTTACTTGGGTAGCAATGATGTGCAACTAGGCACCACTCTTTGCTTGTGATGTCATAACTGGTTATGGACCTTCACTGCTAATGTAATATGGGACCTATATGGTCACACACATAGGAGCTGGCCTAGAAGAGGACTTTTGATCATGAATGATAGTTGAATTGAGTGCTAAAGAGTTTAGGCATCAAAATAAAGAAATAAATCAACTGACTGGACTCCCAACCAATCGACTCATGTAATGAAATGACCGGTTGGAGTGTTAGGATGATTGAGTATTGAATTGAATGAGTCATGGATGAGTACAGTAGATACCCAACTAGTTCACTATGCGAATTGACTATTTCAGATCACGATATGACTAGCTCATGCTTGTGAGATGCTCGGTTCATGGTGTAATTTTATTGCATCAAGGATTAGTGCTCATCATGTCGTGCATTAGTTGGATTAGAATTGTCAATTCATATATGATGGGAAACATGATGAAATGACCGGTTCACTAGGTGAACTGATTGGATCGCATGCCAACCGATCCACTCACTCATCGAACCAGTCCTTTCGCCATTCATAAGTTACAAAAATGTGAGATTCCAGTCCCTTCCACTCCCACACAGACTGGGAATCCTGACCCTAACTCCACCTATAAATAGAGAGGTATTGGGGGCTTCTCAGACACTCAATTGCCTCTGACAATTGTTTATCTTTTCTGGGTGGTCACCGAGAGAACCCGAGCAAGTCCTACCTGATAAAGGGAGGGATGGCAAGGGAGAACAATTGTGGGAGAGAAGATCAGTGACTAATATACCAACAAGAGGGACAACTCCTTCCCGTCTATTAGACAGTCCATGTAGACTTCCATAGTTGTGAGGTGCCATTTTTCCTTCGCTAGGAGGACAACATCAGTCAACAGTTCTATGGTGAGATCAAGAGATACTACAGATGTTGTTCAAGTTTGTAGTTTGTGGTGGAGCTGCAGACACGTCCCATTGCAACTAGAAGATAGTTGCATGACTACAACAATGAGGAGATGCCACTCGACTTTGTCCAAGACTAGGTATATCCTAGAATCCATCCTTTCTATTATATAGTTATTGACGTGATCCAATGGTTTAATGGGGAATATGGCAATAAAAGTTTTTGTTTTCATTACCTATTCTATACCCATATTTCTCTACAAATAATACATAAGACTAGAGTGTATGTGATGTGATGACTATGTATATTTACTCATGATATTGGATATCAACTCATATACATAGCTACTTGTTAGAGAACAAGCACATAAACACTTAGAGGATGACACATGGAAGCTATGACATAGAAAGTCAGAGTCATATCTCAATGTGACAGTGGTGTCTTTGATCTTTACCCTAGACTCACTACATTTATCACATGTTATTCTGTGTACTTTAACACTTACCCAACATGACTCTAAATAAAGGTTTTCATACATGTAGTAACTTGTGTGCATATTGAGACTTGGGGATTATGGTGGGCGATGTAGATGGGATTCATCTCTCCATTGGAGTGGCATAGTGTCCACTGGATAAGTGAGATAATGAAATGCATGGCCATGCCCATGAGAGTTAATATGTGATACTGAACTCACATAACTCAATGGTAACACAGATTGGATGTTAAGAGTATCACAACTCGATGCTCAGTTTCAATATGGATATCTATGACAAATAGATTATACTGTCATTGTTATGTTGGTCACTTTATAGGTTGAAATTGTTCCCAACTTATCCCAATCACTTTGGTATAATGTACTCAGAGACACCAATATGAGCTTGTGAAGTTATTAACATCACTATCAAAGTAATGTGGAATCTATGGGGTCACTCACATAAGGTTGCATATAGGAATTGAAGTTCAAAATCAAACATATGATTAGAATGATTCTAAAGATGTACACACTTATTTCTTACCTATTAAATTGATTAGATAAGCCATTCAATCATCTGGTTGGTTTCATTTAGTGAAATGATTGAATTTCAATCCACGACTAATTATCACTTTGGAAAGTGACCAGTCAGGCGATTGGACCAAGTTAGGGAAAGAAAAGGAAAATTGCCTTGATTTATTTGGAATTAAATTGGTCAACTGAATCAGACTAGGACCAATGATTCCTGTGATTGGGTAACCTAGCAGGGAGACTAAGAATCCAAATGGATACTAGTCAGTCTATTGCATAGTCCAGTTAGAAAACTAGGATTATTGCCCAAGTTTTCCTTGTTTGTATCTATTTTGAGTTGTGAATAGGAATGAGTTTAGGTTTTAGTAATTTCAAGACCATGACTCTTCTATATATAGGGGTGGACGTCCATGGTTTGAGACTCACTGAACACAACATTGTGAGACAAGTTGTCTTAGTTCTCTTCCTCTTGGATAGAGAAAAACTCACTCCAAGGACAACACCTTGCAATAGGAGGAGAACAAAAGCGGGCCACGCTAGCAATTCAACAACTTCAAGTTCTACTTCCTCTTGGCTACCAAGGTGGTGCACCAATAGTTCGTGCATACATGTGGAGATATAGGGGATGAGGCCCTTGGGCAGAGGCTTGAGTGCTAGAATATTCTTTAGGAAGATTAAAGGTGTTGCTAAGACTATAAGGCGATAATGAAAACAACCATTTCCGATCCAGATTCCGAAGTGCAAGTTAAAACTCAACATAAGAGGTCTCAAATTGTTGGACAATTAGTGTTTGCCAAGGTATATTTGTTATCCCTTTATGTCTTTAATATACTAACAATTTATGTCTATGACAAATCCATTTTATCGGTTCTTTTTAGGAGAAAGTTTGGTATTTGCACTGGGACCTCTCCCACCAAAACCCTATAGTGGTAAGACACAAACATTGTATGCCTTCACTGTCAATATATGTTTTGCTCTATGAATGACTTTTTTGATGAACATAGTGCAATGTGTGTCCATTTTAATCACCAATTGTAATATATGATACGATATATATATATATTGCATAAACCAATGTGACACTTGTGGAAGCATTTTATTTGGTGGATGTGGATAAGGAAACTAGGTAGTTGTGGTGATATCTTATGATATAAAATATGTAATTTGTAGTTTTGATTGTGTTTGAAATATTCAACATGTATATGGATTGCATGCCATTCCTCTCTCTCAATATTCTTCATGTAAAATTTATTATTTCAATTAGAATATGATTATTTATTGATATCATTAGTGGATAATGGTGGAGAGGAGGAGACTATCAGAAGCCCACACCAACAAGGATGGTTCTTGAAGTGTTTGTGATAAAGACAGAGTGATGACTTTATCAACAACCAAAAATCTACCCAAACATGAAATTCAATATGTGATTGTCTTGCTAGTTGGCAGATTGGAAAACCTTGAAAAGGAAAATTTAGGGTTGCATTATATTTGTATTTCTTGGTTATTTTTCTAGAACCCTTGTTGGGTCAAGAGGTTGTATAGTTTCCATATCCTATTTTATGGCATGTTGTGATTGTAGAAGTATATGATACATACAATAATGTATATGTGTTGGAGATTGGGCTCATATGGTTTATTAAATCAATACCCTCAATACAATATCAATATTTAAAATGCCTTCTAGCGTGCAATAAACTTGAAAAACTTGATCGACTAATGTGTGGGAACACCAAAGAATTGTTCATCACCTATTTTGAAGAATTTTAATAATAAATATGTGGGTCTACCCAAGAAGGGTGCATGTTGTGTTGTATCAGCCTTTGGGTTAGGCTTGACTAGGTGATCTTAATAGTATTAAGTATTAGGATGCATAAAGATGGCATATACAACATATATGATTTATGACAAGGAATTGTGCAACCATAGATCTAATAGTTGCATTCTATGCAATTGGTGCTTATTACCTATCTAAATAGTTAAGTTGTGAGTTTGTCACATAATGTTGACTCATAACTTAATGTAATACAGATCTTGTCTCACTAGATGATTACTCAACATAATATTCCGAATTAACGATTTGGGCTATTTATTTGAATAAAATAGTAGAAGTCTTATTGATTGAAGGACTAATTAATATTGTTAAATAAAATTAATTTTCAATTGAAAAGTTTGACTCATGTGAATATTTTCTTTGTATATCAAATTGCAAATAGAAATAATAACTTCTCATTGCTATTGGTCCTTAAGAAAAACTTTGAATGGAAATAACTTTCATGACTGGTATAGGACATTGAAATTTGTTCTCACTCATGAGTGTAAGCTTTATATCATGGAAATACTAGAACCAGAGGAACCGAATCCAAATGTGCCCAGAGCAGAAAAGAAAGCTTATTATAAGCACACTGGTGATTCTATTTATGCTAAGTGACTCATGATATGCTCCATGAATCAAATGTTTAGAAGCTATATAAGAACATGGGATTTTTAGAGATGTCAAAACATCTTATGAATATGCTTCAAGGACAAGAAATGCAAGAGAGGTATGATGTCTCGAAGGTCTTGTTTACATGCAACATGACTGGAGGATATATAGTAGGGACACATGTACTCAAGTATATTAGGTATGTGAAAAGCCTTGAAAGAATGGGATTCTCCTCAGTTCAAGAGTTGGTCACTTATGTATTCTTATATTGGTTTCTAGAGTCTAAAAATTAGTTTGTCATGAACTACAATATGAACAACTTTGTTTGATTGGCATGTTGAGAACTGATGAAACTTAGATGAAGAAAGACAAGCTGAAGTCCTTGTTGATGGTCAAAAAGGAAAAGGGCAAGTCAAAGGAAAAGGACAAAGATAAGAATAGTTCTGAAAATAGCCAAAAGATCAAGTCTTATGCACTTAAAGCTAAAGTTGGAGTAGGTAAGGACATACATTTGTTACCAATGTTAACAGTCCAGACATCGGAAAAAAGTTGTGCTCTTTTTCTTGAGGAACTAAAGAAGAAGAAGGGAATGTAGATCTCGACATTATGTATATATGTTATAGAGATAAACTTATTTACTTTTTCATATTGGATATTGGATACCAAATGTCGATCTCACATATGGTCTAATATGTAGGATCTAAAAATAAGTAAACCCTTACTAAAGGATGAGGTGTATCTACGAGTAGCTAATGAATCACGAGTTGCTACCAAAACTACATGCACTTATATTTTATCTCTTCCCATTGGGTTTTTAGTAGAGTTAGAGAAATACTATTAAGCACCTTCCAAAAATAAAAACATTATTTCTATATCTTATTTGAACAAGAGAATGATTTTGAATATATAATAAAGAATGACCACATTCCTATTTCAAGAGATAATATATTTTATGGTAGTGACCCAATGTCTTATGGTCTCTATTTAATGTAACTTGAGACAAGTGTATATTATATAAATGCCAAGAGGCTAAAAATCAATGAATCAAACAAAACTTACTTATGACACTATTGCCTATGCCATATAAATGAGAAAATCATATAAATGGTCATCTAGACTTTTTTTTATTCTAAATTAATAGATACATGTAAATCTTATTTATTGGACAACATGACATAATCACCATTCACTGGTAACAATGAGAGTGCAAATTTCTTATTAGGAATCATATATAATAATGTGTGTGGTCCTTTTACACAAGTGATAAAGGTGTATCAAAACTTCATCACATTTACTAATGAATTCAATAGATATGGATATGTGTATCGCATAAAAATCAAATCATAATTGGTTGAAAAGTTTGAGGAATTAATTAATTGAAGTATATAATCAACTTGGAAAGAAATTTAAACAACTATGATATGATTGTTGTAGATAATATCTAATACAAGAGTTTGAGTCCTTATGTGAGACCTTGGCATTGCATAATAGTTGACCCCACCTAGAACACCTCAACATAATGGTGAGATAAAAAAAAGGATTCCAACCTTGTTGGACATGGTACAATCGATGATGAGTTTATCCAATATTCAAACTTCCTAATGGGAACATACTCTTGAAACCACCATATTTATACTTAGTTGATTACTTTCTAAATCTATTCAAAAGACACCATATGAGATATGAATAGAAGATCCCCAATATGTATTTTAGAAAAGTTTGGAAATGTGAAATTGATGTCAATAAATAATTTTGTGAAAAGCTTGGACCCAAATTGGATAAATGGTTTTTTGTTAGATACCTCAAGGAAAATAATTGTTATTACTTCTAATTCCATCTGATAACAAAGTGGTTGTCTTTAAAACTGTTGTAAGTTGAGAAAAGGAATTCATTTCCAAAGGAACCTATCGAAGGAAAATAGATCTTGAAGAAGTTTGAGTCCAACAAGACAACATTTAACATATGGAAGTTGATGAGGAACAAGGAGAATCACAAGATGTTAAAAAATCCCAAATTCCTCATGTAACACAAAAACCTCGATGGTCTAGTATGACATGTTGGGAAATCAGGGAAACATAAGGCAGTGGAAAAAAAGTTTAACGCCCAATTATGTAATTAGCAAGATCTTATTGAGAATGATGTATCTAGTAAGAATGGTAACACAATTTATACCTAGTGTTGGATCAAGTCCAGTGATAACTCTTGTTGCAGTAGCATACTTCTTCTTCAAGCAGCCTTGATCATTCTTCAATAACGACCTCCTGGTCTGGCACCACATACAGTGGTTGACGACATCCTTCTAGTAGCAGGAAAAAGCCTCCTCTCCTCTGGAGTAGTCCATGGGTACCATCAAGAACTCCACATTGTGCTACCTGAGCCAACATGAAGGAGTTGTCCCTTTGAACGTCAATCTTCTAGGATTGATTCACTCTCCCACAATTGTCTCTTCCTTGCTTTCCCTCCCTTTCATAGGTAGGACTTGTTCAGGCTCTCTTAGTTACTACAACCAGAGAGGACAATAATTATTAGAGTTTATTGTTGTGTCTAGGATACCCCCAGTACCCCTGTGTTTATAGGAGGGCTAGAGTTAGGGTTTCCTGTGCATTTGGGAGCAAAGAGATATCTATTCATGAGTTTTATGGAACTAGAGAATGGTGAACTGATTGGTTCACTATCTAACCGATTAGTTCATGGGTGAAGCAGTCAGTTCAACCCTTGAACCGGTCGTTCAACATGTTTCCTGTTTGTAAACATATTGGCCTTTAATATTTGATTAATGCACAATCATGACATCAACATCAATCCTTTATCCAATCAAATTGATCACAGAATTGGATGACCCATATGATGAACTAGTTGATCCACTACATGAATGGTCATTTTATATGTGAAATGGTCGTTTCATATGTTCATCTTAGGTAAATATTCAACCAACTATTATTTGTATTGGCCTGACACTTGAATCAGTCAGTTCACAGTCTAGTCAGTCAATTTTGCAACCTTAGCTATTTAAATTGAATGGCTAAACATTTTAGTAATAAAGTTAAACATTATTCATGAATAAACTCCTATTCCAAGTGCATCCTATCATGTGAAACTATAGGTTCCAATTTACGTTGGTAGTGAATGTCCATAACTAACTTATGACATCACAAATAATGAGTGGTATATATCATCACATCATTGCTACCTGAGTAATTTAGAGAGTTGGAGAACAACTTCAACCTACAATTTGTGATTAGTGTTACCAAGATTGTATAGTTCCTTTTTCTCTAATATCCTAATTGAACTTGAGGCATGGAATCGTCATCCTCACAATATTCAATCCATGTTCCTTGAACTAGAGAAGATTGTCTGAGATGCATGTGAGCTCACATATCATGTATTGAGTTGCATGAGTATGGTCATACATTTCTCAGTCTCTCTTATCAAGTGGAATGGATATAAATCTCCTATAGGAGGACAAATCCCATCTACATCACTCACACTCAATCCCCATGTGTCACAGAGTATCAGAGCATCACCTTTATAGAAACCCTTATTTAAGGTCACATTGGATGACGTCAATGTACAAAGAACGACATGTGAGGAGTATAGTGACTTTAGGTCTAAGAACCACAATCACCACTATAACTGTGAGAGATGATTTTGACTACCATTCCATGGTATTCATGTATTACTCTCAAGGTGGGGCCGACCGACACACTATTCTCTAACATGTACTTGTGTGCTTGGCTTGATATCACATATCATGACTAATGAGACTCTATCATCAATCAACATACTCTCTAGCCTTATGTATTATTGTCATCTATTTTTCTTCCACAATAATATCTGATTAGGGACATAATAAGAATGTGTGTACTCTTATCATACATATGATCTCATTTCTAGGTCCTCAGCCTGAAGACATATGTCATCAAGTAACATCATTCTCAAGACATTTACTATGTCTTTGACACATCTCATGATTGAGACAAACCTAATAGATGAAATTACCATTATCATTATGAAATTATATATCTCATGCCCCATTACAATCATTGTATGATTGTCTCTCTGGGCATACATACCAACAGACTCCCACTTGCACTTAGATCCAATCACCCAAAAATCTTAGTCTGGGTGATCTTAACACGTCCATCAATTTCTGTTGTGCAATCACTTTTATAGTGGGTTAGCAACATTTGTTGCTAGTCGTTATTTTGCAAGTTTCACATCTCCTTGATGTACGACTTCTTTTATGAGACATGAGAGTTATAGTATGGAGATATGATATTCCTTGCCTATCTAGTAGCTCTATTGTTGTCATACTATTTCTATTGTACCATTAATGGTTGGAACCTCCCAAAAGTTCATATGTATGAATGTCATGATCCATACAATATCCTTTGTTGTGTTCATAACACTAAGATAATCGACTTCTATTATAGAATTAAACAATGTCTCTAGCTCAGAATGTTTTAGCTTTACAGTTCTCATCTTAAGGTAAAACACATTTTTCAATTGCGATCATTAATATTATTTGTTATTTTTGAAGCATACATCAGTTTAATCTTTTACATCCAACTCTTCTTTATTATCATATCCAAGGAACCGATCCTTTTTGTGATTCTCAAATACTTAAGAATGCTCTTTATAGAAGTCCAGTGACTTTCATTAGGATCTGACAGATATGCACTCGTCATGTCCAATACATACGAGATAATTGGATGACCACATATCCTCTCGTCACGTCCAATACATATGATTAACATGATGACTACACAACATTTCATTCATGATAGATCCAATTGTGAATGCACATGACATGTATCCATGTGTTCCTTTTCTTTAACAATAATGGGGACACTAGGCTCCCAAGAGACTAACTCCATGGAACATGGATAAGCCTTCTCTCATTGAGTCATGCATGTTGAACCCCTTCAACATCTTGCCAATGTATGTGCTCTTATTTAGGTCAAGAAGGTATCTAGATCTATCTCTATATATTTTGTTTCCTATCACATACAATTATTTGCCTAAACCCTTCATAGGGAAGGTATTTCACAACCAAGTTTTTAAATTTGCATGATAATGATGTCATTTCCCATCATTATGTGGAATATAAATATATTCCCACTAAATTCTTGTAATCACATATTTCATCTTTGTCTTGACTAAAGTCACACTCTATGATTGTCTTATCAAGTAGAAGATTCCAGCTCTAAGATGCTTGCATCAATCTGTAAATTAACTTTTGTAGCTTATGGACTTTATTTGCAATTAGTGGATTTATTAAACCTTCTAGGTTGTGTCATGTACACATCCTCTACATTATTCCTGTTAAAGAAATGCAGTTTTAACATCCATTTTTTCAAATCTCATAGGCATACGAAACTGCAATGGCAAGCATGATCCTTGTGGATTTAACCATGGAAACTGGTGAAATGATTTCATCATGTTCAACAATTTGAATTTGTTTGACATATTTGCAACCAATTTTGTTCTTGTTGGTTTGAACACTACCATCCATTTCAGTCTTTTCTCAAAGAACCTAAATGCACCCTACATGTCTTACCCCTTCAGGTGGATCCACCAATGTCATACCTTATTGGTTTACATGGACTCCATCTTGTATCTCATGTCCTCAAGCCATTTCATAGACTTTGGTCCCTTAATATCTTCTAAGTAGGTTGTCAATTCATCATCTATGACAAACACATTGCCTTCTTGACTTATAAGATGTCATAATATTTCAAACTCAAGGCTTGTCCTACTAGATCTATTTGGTTTTGTGTCACATAAGGAACTTGAGATTCCATTACACTTTGAAATTCTATTTGTTCCTACTATACCTCTTTAGGTTCAATTTTTTCTTATTTGTCTTGAACTTTTGGGTTCTAATTTTACTCCCATTGCTTCCGTTGGAACTAAGTTCCCCTTCAGGAATACAACCATCTTGGTCAACAAACAACTTTGTTGTTGGATTGGAATATAAAGTAGTATTCAAGAAAATAACATTTATGTGATTTGTAGACAAAGCTTTTCAAGAAATATTTTTCTTACACAAGCTTTCAATCCTAATCCTTATACAAGACATACTGGGACACCTCCCATGCCATATCTCATATGGTGTCTTTAAAAACCAATTTAGATGGTACATTGTTTAGTGTAAAGCATATGCCAAAAAGGAAACTAGAAGGCCAACTAGATTTATTGATAATTACACCATGACTAACAAGGTGTAATTCCTTTTTTCTAATACATCATAGTGTTTCAGGTGAAGTTCATCGTGATGCCCTATCATGATTTCCTAGAAGGTCCTCAAACTCTTGGTACATAGTGTTTCCACATCGATCATATTGAAGCATTAATACTTATGCCAAGTGGGTTATGTACTTCATTCTTAATCTTCTTGAACACTTCAAGAGATTTAGAATTGTATTTCATTAAATACAATCTACCATATCTACTGATATCAGCAACAAATATAATGAGGTACTAATAAACGCCTCTAGCATTTATTTTGAAAGGTCTATATACATCAATATGTATGAGCTCTAACAGAATAGTCGCTCTCTCACTACATCTAGCAAAGATGCTTTTGTCATATTACCCAATAAATAAGACCCGCATGTCTCTATTGGGTCAATAACCAAAAGAGTCTAGATAACCATCATTATAGATTCTAGAAATGTATTTCTCATTTATGTTCTATAGATGACAATGATATAGGTATTTATTGTTTGATTCATGGAGTCGTTCAATGTAAACTATGATACATTAGGGACACCTCCATAAAAGATCTTATCTTTGAAAGAAAAACATTAAATATTTTTATAATATTGTTGTCCATACAAGATATATGATGGTTTTTTTACTAATGGCAGGTACTTAATAGCAATTCACTAATTCTATTCTATGCCCATTACATGAATGACATAATCCAACTGTAGTGGCAAAAACACTTGCTTCACACATTTCTAGATTACTTCTTCTCAATTCCTGAAGTGGAGATCTCTATCTCCTTCTTCTTCCTAAGATCCTCTATATAAGGAGGACAATTCCTTTTTCTGTGTCTAGGCCGGTGATAATGGTGGCACTTTTCTTCCTTATTCACTCCTCCCTTAGCTATTAGTGCACAATACTTTGGTTTCTGGCTAGCTTTAGAACTCTTCTTAGCTTTGCCTTTTCCCTTGGACTTCCCTCATCTGATCATCATCACAGATTTGGGTGTGTACTTCTTTATCTATGCTTCAACTGTCCTCAACATGCCGAGTAATTTTGACAATGACTTGTCAAAATCATTTGTATTTTAGTTCATGACAAACTAGCTGTATGATTCTGACAGTGACTGAAGAATCACATCTGTAGCCAACTCTTGACCCAAGGTAAATCCCAGTCTAGTGAGGTTCTCCACATACATAATCAACTTGAGTACTTGAGGACCTAGTGGATCTCCTTCTTCTATGTTGCACTTGAAGAATGCCTCAGAGACATCATGTCTCTCTTGTCTTGCCTGATATTGGTACACGTTCTTAAGATGTGTAACCATCTCAATAACATCCACGTTCTCATGTTGTCTCTACAACTCATAGTTCATTGAGCACAACATCAAGCACTTGACATCCACAACATCTTCAAAATGCTTCTTGTAAGCATACCAGTCAACCTTAGCCGTAGTGGGTGGAGGTTCATTTGGCTCTAGTGTCTCTAGGACACAGAGCTCTTGAGTGAGAACAATTCTCAATGTCCTGAACCAATCATGGAAATTGTTCCTATTCATGTTGTCCATCTTAAGGACTGATTGCTAAGAAAACATGTTTGCGGTTGCCACTAGATTTAAAAAAAGAAAGTTTGCAACTTTAATCAAAACATTTCTGATTAATTTGATTTTATAAGTTTTATGATATTAATTCAGCTTTTAGTTAATTATCGCTCCCACTATTTTGTTCAAGTGGTAGACCTCACCACCAATTTTGGAAGATTACAACATACAATCTTATAGGGAGCCAAGATCCAAAATAATTATGTCAATACCCAACCAACATTGGCACCCATAACCAATTATTAAGTTAGACAAGATTTACCAATTGAATCTCATGCAATTATTGGATAGATGGCATGAAAAAGTCCTTTCCATAGTCCATCAGTATGCTTCTAGGCACTTAATCTTATTAAGGTCACCTAGTTAAGCTTGACCCATAAGACAACATGATAGAATATGCACCCTACTAGAACATACCCACATATCTACCATCACACTTTCACGAGATAGATAGAGCACCATACTAGGGCGTTTTGATGTTTGGCCTATCGAGCTTTTCATGTGTGTTATTTATGGAAAACATCTTATACTTTATATCTATTGAGGGATTTTATATAAGTACATATTCATATCCAATTACCACATACTTATGTAACATATACATACTATAACCACAAATGAAAACATGCAACCATAAACACAAGAAATGGTTATGGTCATACTATTGTAATTCCTTATAGCCACAACAAATTACTACAACATAAGATCGACATCACATGTAGCAACCTGTTCTTGATGAAGATTTGTGCTTGAACCAATCTAAGTTGATTGGTTCAACACTTGAACCGGTCGGCTCACCTACTGGTTGGTCCGTTGGTCTCTTGGAACAATCATATGATTATCTAGTTCAAGCAACATCTAGACTCCTCCAACTGATTAGTTTGGCCACTAGTTAATCGGTTTGTCTACTCCTATTGCCTGGCCTTCTCGATCCTCCAGGCGATCGATTCATCTCACGAACCAGTTGGTTCATTAGGTGCAAAATGTCTTCTCTCAACGAAACATAAATTAAAATTATCCAATTTCAGATTATATTTTATAAGGGAAACCTTGAATTACATTGGAGGAGAAATAGGAAGAAGAGCATTAATCTACATTTGGAAAGGAGGAGGGAGGCTTGGTATACAAACCAAGTAACAATAGGAAATAAACCAAACAACCAAGTACACAATCCAGAGGGGTTTTGGCAATAATCATGCTCACATCCACCATCAAAACACTTTTAGGAAAACATGATTGATTGCATATATATATACATTTGTTGAATTGTTTGTGGTATTAATAAGATATGCACATTTAATCAATTTAGCATTCACATTAAATCTGATCACATAGATTTAAACCTGTGATACACTGTAAATTGACATCGCTCTAATACCACTGTTTGGAAATTGGGACAGCAAATAAGGTAGTGGAAATAAAAAAAATGTATGCCAATTACCTAATCAGCAAGATCTCATCAACAATGATGTATCTAGGAAGAAAGATAACAAGAGTCATACATGGTCCTAGAGTAATTCCAACAATAATTCTTGTTGTAGGGATGTGCTTCTTCTCCAAGCAGCACTCGACCAGTCATCAACAATGGCCTCCTCGTCTGGCCCCATAGATGGTGGTTGATGACGTCCTCCTAGCGACAGGAAAAAGCCTCCTTACCTCTAGAGTAGTCCACATAGACCACTAGGAGCTCCATGTTGTAGTACCAGAGCCAACAAGAAGGAGTTGTCCCTTTGAACTTCAATCAACTAGGATTGATCTCTCTCTCACAGTTTTCTCCCTTGCTATCCCTCCCTTTCACAGGTAGGACTTGCTCCAGATCTCTTGGTTACCACAATGAGAGATAACAATAGTTGTTAGATATTATTGTTATGTCTGGGAAGCATCTAGTACCCCTATATTTATGGGAGGATCAAGGTTAGGGTTTCAAGTCCATCTGGGAGTCGAAGAGAAATTTTTTCATGAATTTTATAGAAACCTGAAAAGGGTGAACCGATCAGTTCACTATCTAGTCAGTCAGTTCATGGGTGAAATGGTCAGTTCAACCTTTTACCCAATCAGTTCAACCTTTGAACTAGTTGGTTCAACAAGCTTCCTCTTTGTAAACATATTGGCTTTTCATATTTGATTAATGCACAATCATGACATCAACATCAATCCTTGATGCAATCGAATTGATCATTGAACGGGACGATCCAGATGATAAACCAGTCATTTCACTACATGAAATGGTTCTTTTATATGTGAAATGGTCATTTCATATGTCAATCTTAGGTAAATATTCATCAAACCATTGTTTGTATTGACTTAACACTTGAATTTGTTGGTTGAACACTTGAACCGACCGGTTCACAGTCCAGACAGTCAATTTGCAATCTCAGTTATTTAAATTGAATGCCTAAACACTCGAGTAATAAAGTTAAACATCATTCATGAATAAAATCCTATTCCAACTGCATCCTATGTGTGTGACTATATAGGTTCCAATTTACGTTGGCAATGAATTTCCATAACTAACTTATGGCGTCACAAATAATGAGTGGTATCTAGAAACACATCATTGCTATCCAAGTAATTTGGATAGTTGGAGAACAACTTCAACCTACAATATGTGATTAGTGCTACCATGATTGTATAGATCCTTTGTCTATGATATTTGGATAAAACTCGAGGCATAGAATCGTCAACCTCTCAATGTTCAATCCATGTTCCTTGAACTAGAGCAAATTGTCTCAGATGCATGTGAGCTCACATATCACATATTGAGTCGCATGAGTATGGCCATACTTTCTCAATCTCACTTATTAAGTGGTCCAGATATCAATCTCCTATAGGAGGGACAAATCCCATCTACATCACTCACACTCAATCCTCCTATGTTACAGAGTACCCGAGCATCACCTTTATAACAACCCTTATTAAAGGTCATGTTAGATGACATCAAAGTACAACGAACAATATGTGATGAGTGTAGTGACTTCAGGTCTAAGAACCACAATCACCACTATCATTATGAGAGCCACTACCATTCCATGGTCTCCATGTATCACTCTCAAAGTTGGTCCAATACACTATTCTCTAACATTTACTTGTGTGATTGACTTGATATCACATATAAATACTTTTTTTGCTAAGAATAGTGTGCCTCTTCCATTAACTACCAAAAAGATTTGTACACTGGTTGCAGAGTGCAACTAGGGAAAAAGAAACAAGGTCTAAACCAAAACAAAATATAAGGAAAACTATACAAGACAGAAACTATCTATTTATACATCATGTGTATAACATTCTTGCATTTGTGCCATACAATGCAAGCTTCCCTTTCAAAACCACCATAGGTCCCGCTATTTATTTTGCCCCAACTACTATGAAGCACCATAGTAGTTGCAACTTTTTCCTCCCTTTTCATCTTCAAAATGTCATCCAAGGAATTCAGTTTGACATCATAGAAATCACTAAAACTTGTCCACATATCACTGGCAAACAAACATCTAAAGAGGATGTGATCTCTATTCTCAATATTTAATTTACACAAAACACACCATGAAGCTAGGTTGAAACCCATTTTCTACAGATAGTCAGCTGTAGGTTGCTTATCAAGAAACACCTTCCAAAGCAGACATGAATATCTTCCTGACATACTGTCCTTCCAAATCCATCTGCCCCATTTAGTTTTAGGGTACTTTATCCTTGAAATATTCCATCCGTATCTTAGTTTAAATCTAGTTCCACCTTTGAATTTAATAAAGTCTAACACAGAGCCAAGGTTAGAGCAGCTTTCTAGAACACCGTATACTTCTTCATAGCCTCTAAATCTCAGGTATTTCCATTGATCATTATGAATACATAGGTTCAACTTGCAATTATCACCCATCCCCAACCTGAACCGTAGTTGCGGGTTAACCCTCTCAATGAGGAAGTTTTACCAACCACCCAAGGATCAAACCAAAGAAGCCATTTGTTTCCACCACCAATGCAAAAGTCAACATTCTCACGTAAGATATTCCTACAACCTATTAACTTTTTCCACATCCAGGAGGAGCTTCCTTTCATCCCAACTAACTAGATAGAACCATCTTTAATGTATTTCTCATGTAACTACTTCACCCACAATGACTCCTTGTCATTAGCCACATCCCATAGATTTTTGAGTAAACCAGCTTTGGTCCAATCCCCTATCTTCCTCACTTGGAGACCACCTTCCTCTTTAGTCTTACATATATTTTCCCAAGAAACTATATGAAGATGCCTCTTATTGTCACTATCATTCCAAATGAAATCTCTCGTCGTCTTTTCTATGGAGGTAGTAGCTGAACTTGGGAGAGGAAATGTTGAAGACCAAAAGATATGATAACTAGAGTGAGTGGATAAAACCAACTCAACCCTACCAGCAAAGGATAAAAGCCTGACTTTCTAAGAGTCAAGTTTGGCATTAATTTTGTCTAGAATAGGTTCACACATACTTTTGGTTAGCCTACCTATAAATAGAGGCACCCCCAAGTACTTGACATGGAACAATGTGGATTGGATATCTAAGATTTTCTGAATACTCTCACCCAAATCATTCTTGATTACAAAGAGTTGACTTTTATTTGGTGTTAAACTTAAGACCACAAATCCTGGAAAAGTATTAAAGAATATACTTCATAGCTATAACATTAGCTTCATCCACTTTAGAGAACAATAGAAGATCATCAGCAAAAACAATGTGCGATATTTCCATCTTGGTGGAAGCTTGGATAGGAGATGTAACATCCCTGACCCGGGTTATGAGTTAACCCTAGGTGTTTTGCCTAAATATGTAATTAAATCTTTGTGATTAACTCTGAGCATGTAATTAAGTCTCTCAGAAACATATATCTCAGTATTTGCTCCTTTTTATTTAAAGTTGTAGCATTGTTTTGTTATACAGGGACCTATGTGCAATTTACCCAATTGAAAGGGTTAGCTTGCAATTTGCACATGATGAGATGTTCCTATGATGTTGAGACATCATGAGAATCTTTTTGGCAAAGTATGAGGGATTTCCCAAGCTAGGGCACCAAGGTGCAGCTGTGGAAGCAATCCCAGGGCTTGAAACCCTAATTTGGGGTAAAATGCAATTTACCCAAATTAAGGGATCCAAATTGTAAAATATGTCATCTAAAGTATCTTTTAGACTCTTGCCATCATTTAGAGAAGAAATGATGAGGAAGTCACCTCATTTGAGTTATCAGGTTATGAAATATGCCTTGTGATTGAATAATCAGGGTATATGTGCAAAAGCTCTTTATGTATGTACCTTATTATTAGATTGTTCTTATTTGCCTTCTTTTCTAGACCTTAAGATAAGTTTTTTCCTTAGAATAAAGAGGAAGGGACGAGCAAGTAATGAGGGAAGGACTTAGTTGGAATTAGGGGAAACTTATGGGCCTTTAATGAAACATCACCCAAGTATTTATACACTTTACTTCTCTAAGCAAAGAAACCTTTCCTTCGTGCATATCACTGTTTCCTCTTTCCTTGGCCGACTAAGGACTATCTTGGTACTCAAGAGGGATGACCAAGGGTGCAAGGTAGGTTTGAACCCCTCTTCTTGCCTAATTCCATGGTTAGAACTCGAATTCAAGGTCATCTTCATGGCTAACTCTTGAAACCCTACCTTTCTAGCCGTCTCTTTTCATCCTTCCTTGGAGTTTTCACCTTGGCCAACCTGTGGGAACTCAAGGACGCCATTAGAGCTTGGATCTTGAAATCTTGGAGCTCAAGAAGCAAGCTTTAGGCGGGTTTTATAACTCTAAACCCATGTTTTACTATGTACATCTCTTATATGCGGATAGAGGATAGCTCTTCATGTTTCTTTACTTTTCCCTGCTGTTTTGCAAGAAAATCCATGGGATATCCGTACTGTTCATGATCTAGGAGATGCAGGCGTGATTTCCAAGAAAAACCCACCGCTTTCCACTTTCTTAAACGGTCTCACCAGTTTGCTCTCTCAGTCTCAAGACCGCGAGGTGAGCAAACGGTCACGAGACCTCGACAGGGCAAACGGTCTTCAAGACCGTTTGGACCCGTTGACCGGGCGTGGACTGTATAAGGAATCTGTTCCTAATTATATAGGCTAATTACCCTCAAAATTTGGGAGGCTAACGCCAAAGGAATCGGGAGATATGACCTTGTTAAGTAACAACTGTAAATGAATTTATTCCTGATTCTCAAACGGTCTGAAATTGCCTTTTTGGACAAACGGTCTCAAGATCGTGTAAGGTCGTTGACCAGGCGTTGACCGTATGAGATTACTGTTCAAAATAATGTTAATTAACAACTCACCAAGTTTGATGGTCTAATTCCAAACGGGCTAAGAGTTGAAGGGTGAATACTAGGGCTAACCCTAGGTGAAATCAGTACTGAAATTGTGGTAACCTAATTAGGGTTTTTAGGGTTGATTGACCTAAACGGTCTCAAGACCATTTAGGGGCCACCCAAACGGTCTCAAGACCGCGAGGTCAATCAACCAAGACCATTTGAAGGTCTAGGGTTAAGTAATTTGACCAATTGAGGACCTAATTGCAAATAAGTTATCAATTTAATCAAAATTCTGTTTTATGGTTCAATCATGGTTCAACCCCTATCAAATCACCTTAGATTTTGATGAAATCTTGGGCAAACGGACTCAAGACCATGTGGGGTCCACCCACATGACCTCAAGACCGTTTGGGCCAAGTTTGGGCCCAATTAGAGCTCAATTGAAGGGTTCAGCCTTGCGTTGATGCACATTGTTGAATATTGATGGGTGAACATTGATAGACCCTAATTGAATCGATTTCAATCCTAATTGGTCAACAATTTAGGGTCAATTGAATGACCAATTGGTTAAGAATAACCTTAATTAACCCAATTTATAAGTGGTCATCATAGCTTTGACCTTTTGAGGGCTTCAACTTTGGTTGACATTAGGTGGTAACCTTTGATTTTGTTGTTGAAGGACCAAGCGGCTAAGACCATGAGAGCCTCGCGGTCTCAAGGCCGTGAGGGGGCTCACGGTCTCAAGACCGAGAGGAGGCTCGCGGTCTCAAGACTGTGAGGGGCCTTGCGGTCCTGAGGTCAAAGTGGGCAAACGGTCTACATAGCTTCGCGGTCTTGAAATCACATGATGGCTCGCGGTCTTGAAGTAGGTTGAGGGGGCTCGCGGTCTTGGAAGAGGTTGAGGGCTCGCGGTCCTAAAGTCAAAATAGAATAAACGGTCAACACACCCTCGCGGTCTTGAAAAGTCAAAATTGGCTAAATGGTCAACACTTTCAAACGATCTCAACTCAATTGAAGAATGATGGTTGAAGGTCAATCAATGTGATTCAAAGTTGACTTCTTTCAATCAATTGATGAAATAAATGGTTCAATGTTGCCCTAATCAAAACCTAATGATAACCTAGGATATTAAAGGGCTAATTGACTAAGGTTTTGACCCTAATGATGATTAATGGGGTGAATTACCAAAATACCCCTGAAGGGTAAATTGAGTAATACCTTGATTAGATCAAACCCTAATCACATGATGATGATGTTTTAACTATATTAGCCTATGATGACTCAATCCAACCTGATCTAGAGTGATGTTGACATCACTTAACAGTATGAGGAGAGAGAAAGTACTTCTAGAGAGAGAAAGTACTTCTAGAGAGAGAAAATACCCTTTTTAAGTGGAAACTCAATTAAAGCATCTCCAATGCACATAAGTAAGCATAATTAGGGTATGATCCACCTGTGTGAGATCATAGAAACACTAATTATGATAAATGATGAACCTTTAACTAACCTGAGAACATCAATGATGATGTTACTCATACATGATGATGTTATGAGTTCAATTCACCTTAATGTGAATAGTAAACCCTAATTCAAGGGTGATGACATGTAATGTGAATAGTAAACCCTAATTCAAGGGTGATGACATGTAATGTGAATAGTAAACCCTAATTCAAGGGTAATGGCATGCATTTGAGTATTAAACTCCAATTAATGAGAATTAGAGATTTAACTCTGATGACAAGAGTGGAAAGTATATTCCTTATTTCTTTATTACCTTTATCAGTTGTATTAACCATGCAAGTGCTGATATGAAGGTAATCATATCCAGGTATGGATGTTGATGTTTATTTCATTAAAGGCATGTTGTTAGCCTTATGAATAAGTAAATTAATCTGATGCCTTGTCAGTGGCATCCTATGATGATAATGGGCTGTGAGAGCCATGAATACCATCAAGGTCATGCTTTAGAGATGACTTGTGATGAGGATAATGAGAAAAGATGATTGACATGAGTTAGGTCTGTTACATTTAGTATTCTTCTTTTATAGCTGTTATGCTACTGTTATTGTTTGAAGAACAATGTATGCTGTTAAAGAATACTGAATGTACCTAACTAATCAAGTGTAATGTAGAGCCCTGATCATAGATCCATCATTGTCAGAGATTAAGTGATGGTGAAACAGGTTTTCCTCAGGGAACTCCTGGAGCACATACTTTTGAGTATGTGGGGTACATGGATGTGTAGAACCTTACATCCTAGTGTAGGAAAGTGATGTAGATGTGTAATCCATCCATCCTTCACTATAATTCCATACCGTATCAGTGGTAGGTAAACATGAAACCTCCTGATGACGAAGAAAGCACAGATATCCGTATCAGTGGTAAGTAAATATGAAACCTCCTGATGACGAAGAGAGTACAGAACACCACTGTGACTCTAGAATAGCGAAGGACCAGTTTACCCTGGTGAGCTATAGTAGTAGAGACATGAGATGTCCTACAAGTGATCCTCTTACTGACTGAGGAAGGTGAAGGTCATAAGAATCCGGCTCTCTTAAATGACCTATGTATGGTACTGATGAGACTTCTCAGCGATCAGTTGGAGTATGAGTGGTATGCCTCATCTCCACAGGGCATAATGTTGTTTGTAAAACACAATCAACCATGTAGAATAACTTGTTAGAGATAACTCCAAGTTAGTTGATTGATGTTACATTGTAATTGTGCTTATATTCTTCATATCTCCTAATTGTAGAGATCTTGTTATACATGCAACTGTTATTGATTACTTTGAAGGTTTTACTGCTTAAGATATTCTTTGATGTTATATTAAAGCTTCTGGCGGAGAGTTATAACTCTCGCTGGGACAATTATGTAAAATTGTCTCACCCCGTAGACTTCAACTTTTTAGGTGGACGTCGGAGACGAAGGAACCAACCTACAGGTGACCAGTCTCAGCAGCAGCAGCACCAGGGGCAACAGTGATCTCAGGTGGAGATTGTCCTGCCATGTGGTGTAGTTAGAGTCAGTCCTATGTGTCCTCTGTACTCTCAGGTCTTGGAGTCCTTTGTTAGTGATCTTGAGATTTTGTATCTTCATGTATATAATTACTCAAGAAGTAATTATCCTGAGATGTAAACAGTTTATCTCTCTTTATGAAAGAAGCTTTTATGGATTCAAGCTCTTGTCTCGAAAAGTTTTAATTTCCCATGATTTTTGTCTTCCGTTGATTACCGATTCGCTTCCGCTAAGTTTTAATCGTGTTTATGTCATGGTTTGGAGATCAGAGCCCACATCTAGTGGTATCAGAGCTCTAGGTCAGTTGAGTCTATAGAGGCATAGGACTTAGGATGTCGAGTCTACCTTTAGTACTCCTTCCTTATCTAATAGAATCCTCTGCTCCTCAGGAGAAGAAGATACATAAGAATGTCAGAACATCACAATGAGTACGTGGCAGAGAGTAGTGCTAGTGCACCTCGAGGCGGTGCAAGAGTTCCGAGAATAGAACAACATGCACCTGAGTCACCAAGAGAGCCACCTCAGTTTGACCCAGCTGACATGAGAAATCCAGCTGTACAGACGATGTTTGGGCAGTTCATGACTGCCATGACACACATAACTGATAGGATGCCCATTCCTGCACCTAGGGCACCTGTCCAGCCTGAAGCACAAGGTATCGGTAAGACATTCGAACGACTTCATCGTGTCGGGGCTACCGAGTACTTCGGAACTGCCGACCCTGCAGATGCTGACTTATGGTTGACAATGTTGGAGAAGGCTTTCAGGATTCTTATGATTCCGGAAGCTGAGAAGGTTAGACATGTTGTCTATCTTCTCAAAGGCAGTGTTGGTCACTAGTGGAACATGGAAGAGCAGAAGAGGCCTGGAGTAGAGTTCTCATGGGAAGAGTTTCGTCGGGAATTTATCAAAAGATATTTTCCAAAGACTTTCCTAGATGAGAAGATCTCTCAGTTCGAGAAACTAAGGCAGGGTATGATGAACATTAGCGAATATGAAGCTAAGTTCATGGAGTTGCTGCGGTTCTGTACGCACATGGCTGCTACGGATGAGGAAAGAATCAGAAGATTTGAGAAGGGTTTGAATTCAGATATGTCAACCCCTGTATCTACCTTAGAGAACTGAGAGAGATTCTCTACCTTCATTGAGTCAGTTCGAAGGATAGAGAGATCTGTGGTTGAGAAGAGACAAACCCATAAAAGATATCCACAGTTCTAGGGTTCTTCATCTAGGGATTCCAAGAAACCTAGATTCTCTGCACCTAACCCTCCACCACCCAGATCGAGTTTTCAAACTCAATGGACACCAAGCAGAGGTAGAGGACGGAGTCAACCACTTTAAGGGACGCACAGTTCTGCAGTAGTGTCAGTTATTGGACCACCCAGACCACAACAACAGGAGAAGAGTTGCTACAACTGTGGTAAGGTGGGACACTTGATGAAGGATTGCCATTCTAGGCCTGTCGGTGTGACACAACAACCCCCGAGACAGAATCAACAGGGATCTCAGAATAGACAACATCAAGGAGCAGCTCGAGGACGTGGACAAGCGTCTCAAGCTGGATCATCAGCACCACCTCAACACCAGGCGACTGCGAGGTTCTATGCTATGAACCCACCTGAGGCAGTGGTCAATCCACGGGTAGTGGCAGGTCAGATGAAACTTTTATATTCTGATATGTCTACATCCTGTGTTGTATCCGTTCTGATTGATCTGGGTGCTACGCACTCTTTCATCACTCGTGAAGTGATTCGTAACTGCAATATGACTGTTAGTCATAGGACAGATAGTTTGTTGTTAGAGACTCCGTTGAGTGGGTCTGCCGTTTTGCAGGAGGTATGTTCTACCTGCATCCTCTTCTTTTCTGACCATCGCATTCAAGTGGATCTTATACCACTTGATATGCAGGGATTTGATATAATCCTCGGGATGGATACCTTAGAAAGGTATAGAGTTGTCTTGGATTGTGAGTCCAAGTTGGATGTGTTTGCTGATGAAAGCAACACATGGATCTTTCAAGGAGAAAGAAAGATTCTGCCCACCTGTCTTGTATCAGCTATGGTTGTTGATAAGCTGTTGAGGCAAGGATGTTATGCATTCTTAGCCCATGTGGTAGATGTTACCAAGGAAAGTTCCAATCCTACTAAAGTCCCTATAGTCAGGGAATTTGAAGATGTGTTTCTTGAAGAACTTCCTGGTATACCACCACCTCGGGAGATTGATTTTGAAATCAATCTGATCCCAGATACGAAACCCATAGCTCAAACTCCGTATAGGATGGCCCCTGCCGAGATGGCAGAACTCAAGAAACAGCTTCAAGAGTTACTTGAGAGAGGTTTTATCCGACCGAGTACTTCACCTTGGGGTGCTCCGGTCTTGTTTGTTAAAAAGAAAGATGGGTCAATGCGGTTGTGCATCGACTATAGACAACTCAATAAAGTAACAATAAAGAATAAGTACCCTCTGCCGAGGATTGATGATCTCTTTGACCAGTTGCGTGGTGCAACAGTCTTTTCAAAAATAGACTTGAGGTCTGGATATCATCAACTCTGTATTAAGGATAGTGACATATCCAAGTCCGCCTTTAGAACAAGATATGGTCACTATGAGTTCACAGTTATGTCGTTTGGACTAACCAATGCACCAGCTGCATTCATGGAACTCATGAATAGAGTTTTTCGACCTTTCCTTGATCACTGTGTTGTCGTCTTCATAGATGACATACTGATTTATAGTAAGGATGCTCAGCAGCATGAGCAGCATCTTCGCCAAGCTTTGACCTTGCTAAGAGAACATAAGCTGTACGCTAAGTTTAGCAAGTGTGAGTTCTGGCTGCCGGAGGTATCTTTTCTTGGACATGTGATATCCGCCTCGGGAATTCGTGTTGACCCTACAAAGGTAGAATCTGTTCTACAATGGGAACAACCGAAGACACCGACGGAGATTCGAAGTTTCTTGGGGTTAGCTGGCTATTATCGAAGGTTCATTATGAACTTTAGTTCTATAGCTTTACCTTTGACCAAGTTAACCCGGAAAGATGTTCCTTTTTCTTGGAGTGATAAGTGTCAACAATCTTTCCAGTTGTTGAAGGAGAGGTTGACAAGTGCACCTGTGCTAGTGCTACCTGAACAAGGAAAAGGGTATATAGTTTTCTGTGATGCTTCCAAAAATGGACTAGGATGTGTGTTGATGCAGGATAAACAAGTGATTTCTTTTGCTTCCCGACAGCTTAAGAAACACGAGGAGAATTATCCAACACACGATCTGGAGTTAGCTGTTGTGGTTCATGCTTTGAAGATCTGGAGGCATTATCTCTACGGAGAGACATTCCAGATTTTCACAGACCACAAGAACCTTAAGTATATCTTCTCTCAGCATGAGCTCAACATGAGGCAACGTCGCTGGATGGAGTTAATCAAGGACTACGACTGTACAATTGATTACCATCCAGGCAAGGCCAATGTTGTTGCAGATGCCTTGAGTAGGAAATCAGCAACATCAACCATGAATAGAGCACAACTAAACTCTTTAGTATGCTCTAGGAGAGATATGCTTATCTCTTTAAGGCAAGAAATGTACAGTTGAAGGTGTCATTGTTAGCCGGATTGTTGGCTGAGATGCATATTAAACCTACCCTAAGGGAGCAGATTAAAGAGGCACAACTAGGTGATGCTGCAGTTCAACATATAAGATCTGAGTATGGAAATGAGAAGCAAGATGGTTTTCATGACTCAGAAGATCAAGTAGCTTGTTATAACGGAAGGATGATAGTGCCAGATGTGGACAACTTGAGAAAGTTAGTCCTGGAAGAAGCCCATTCTTCCATGTATGCTATGCATCCAGGGAGCACCAAGATGTATCGGAATTTGAAAGATCTGTATTGGTGGCCTGGGATGAAAAAGGACATTGCAGAAGTTTGTTCTGAGGTGTCCTGTGTGTCAGCAAGTTAAAGCTGAACACCAGAAGCCTGCAGGGACAATGCAACCTTTACCCATACCACAGTGGAAGTGGGACCATGTGACCATGGACTTTGTTGTTGGCCTACCCAGGACAAGCAAAGGACATGATTCCATTTGGGTAATTGTTGATAGGTTGACTAAGACAGCACATTTCTTACCTGTCAAAACAACCTATTCTGCTGAAAGGTTATCAGAGTTGTATGTTAAAGAGATAGTGCATTTGCACGGAGTTCCTGTCACAATAATTTCTGACAGAGGTCCTCAGTTTACAAGTCGTTTTTGGGAACAGTTACACCAAGCCTTAGGCACCAAGCTAAGGTTTAGTACGGCCTTTCATCCACAGACTGATGGACAGTCGGAAAGGACCATACAGACCATAGAAGACCTGTTGAGAGCATGTGTTCTCCAGTTCACCGGAAGTTGGGATCTACACCTAAGTTTAATAGAGTTTGCCTATAACAATAGCTATCAACATAGTATTGATATGGCACCTTATGAAGCCTTATATGGTAGATGTTGTAGATCACCTTTGTGTTGGTTTGAGACTGGTGAGCATCAGTTGTTAGGTCCTGACCTGGTGCAGCAAACCACAGAAAAGATTAAAGTAATACAACAAAAGATTAAGACTGCTCAGGATAGGCAGAAATCTTATGCTGACAAATGTCGTAGACCTTTAGAGTTCCAGGTTGGAGACAGAGTGTATCTCAAGGTCTCACCTTGGAAAGGGGTCCTTCGTTTTGGAAGGAAGGGGAAGTTAGCTCCTAGATATATGGGGCCTTATCCAATCATTGAACGGATTGGAAAGGTAGCATATAGACTAGAGCTACCACCTGAATTACAACGGTTACATCCTGTGTTTCACATTTCTATGTTGAAGAAATGTCACCCAGACACCGAGTCAGTTCTACAACCTATGGAGGTAGAATTGAATGATGACATATCCTATGAGGAGGGATTAGTGTCAATCCTTGATAAAAGAATTAAAAAGTTAAAGAAGAAAGATATAAGTCTTGTGAAAGTCCTCTGGAACCATCGTGGTGTTGAAGAAGCCACTTGGGAGTTAGAGGATGAGATGAGAAGGAAGTATCCTGCCCTTTTCTCTTAATATGTTTTATCGATTTCGGGGACGAAATCCTTGTAAGGGGTGGATAATTTGTAACATCCCTGACCTGGGTTATGAGCTAACCCTAGGTGTTTTGCCTAAATATGTAATTAAATCTTTGTGATTAACTCTTAGCATGTAATTAAGTCTCTCAGAAACATATATCTCAGTATTTTCTCCTTTTTATTTAAAGTTGTAGCATTGTTTTGTTATACAAGGACCTATGTGCAATTTACCCATTTGAAAGGGTTAGCTTGCAATTTGCACATGATGAGATGTTCCTCTGATGTTGAGACATCATGAGAATCTTTTTGGCAAAGTATGAGGGATTTCCCAAGCTAGGGCACCAAGGTGCAGCTGTGGAAGCAATCCCAGGGCTTGAAACCCTAATTTGGGGTAAAATGCAATTTACCCAAATTAAGGGATCCAAATTGTAAAATATGTCATCTAAAGTATCTTTTAGACTCTTGACATCATTTAGAGAAGAAATGATGAGGAAGTCACCTCATTTGAGTTATCAGGTTATGAAATATGCCTTGTGATTGAATAATCAGGGTATATGTGCAAAAGCTCTTTATGTATGTACCTTATTATTAGATTGTTCTTCTTTGCCTTCTTTTCTAGACCTTAAGATAAGGTTTGTCCTTAGAATAAAGAGGAAGGGACGAGCAAGTAATGAGGGAAGGACTTAGTTGGAATTAGGGGAAACTTATGGGCCTTTAATGAAACATCACCCAAGTATTTATACACTTTACTTCTCTAAGCAAAGAAACATTTCCTTCGTGCATATCACTGTTTCCTCTTTGCTTGGCCGACTAAGGACTATCTTGGAGCTCAAGAGGGACGACCAAGGGTGCAAGGTAGGTTTGAACCCCTCTTCTTGCCTAATTCCATGGTTAGAACTCGAATTCAAGGTCATCTTCATGGCTAACTCTTGAAACCCTACCTTTCTAGCCGTCTCTTTTCATCCTTCCTTGGAGTTTTCACCTTGGCCAACCTGTGGGAACTCAAGGACGCCATTAGAGCTTGGAGCTTGAAAGCTTGGAGCTCAAGAAGCAAGCTTTAGGCGGGTTTTATAACTCTAAACCCATGCTTTACTATGTACACCTCTTATATGCGGATAGAGGATAGCTCTTCATGTTTCTTTACTTTTCCCTGCTATTTTGCAAGCAAATCCATGGGATATCCGTACTGTTCATGATCTAGGAGATGAAGGCGTGATTTCCAAGAAAAACCCACCGCTTTCCACTTTCTTAAATGGTCTCACCAGTTTGCTCTCTTGGTCTCAAGACCGCGAGGTGAGCAAACGGTCTCGAGACCGCGACAGGGGAAACGGTCTTCAAGACCGTTTGGCCCCGTTGAACGGGTGTGTACCGTATAAGGAATCTGTTCATAATTATATAGGCTAATTACCCTCAAAATTTGGGAGGCTAACACAAAAGGAATCGGGAGATATGACCTTTTTAAGTAACAACTTTAAATGCATTTATTCCTGATTCTCAAACGGTCTGAAATTGCTTTTTTGGATAAACGGTCTCAAGACCGTGTAAGATCGTTGACCAGGCGTTGACTGTATGAGATTACTGTTCAAAATAATGTTAATTAACAACTCACCAAGTTTAATGGTCTAATTCCAAACGGGCTAAGAGTTGAAGGGTGAATACTAGGGCTAACCCTAGGTGAAATCAGTACTGAAATTATGGTAACCTAATTAGGGTTTTTAGGGTTGATTGACCTAAACGGTCTCAAGACCGTTTAGGGGCCACCCAAACGGTCTCAAGACCGCGAGGGAAATCAACCAAGACCATTTGAAGGTCTAGGGTTAAGTAATTTGACCAATTGAGGACCTAATTGCAAATAAGTTATCAATTTAATCAAAATTCTGTTTTATGGTTCAATCATGGTTCAACCCCTATCAAATCACCTTAGATTTTGATGAAATCTTGGGAAAACGGACTCAAGACCATGTGGGGTCCACCCACATGACCTCAAGACCGTTTGGGCCAAGTTTGGGCCCAATTGGAGCTCAATTGAAGGGTTCAGCCTTGCGTTGATGCACATTGTTGAATATTGATGGGTGAACATTGATAGACCCTAATTGAATCGATTTCAATCCTAATTGGTCAACAATTGAGGGTCAATTAAATGACCAATTGGTTAAGCATAACCTTAATTAACCCAATTCATAAGTGGTCATCATAGCTTTGACCTTTTGAGGGCTTCAACTTTGGTTGACATTAGGTGGTAACCTTTGATTTTGTTGTTGAAGGACCAAGCGGCTAAGACCATGAGAGCCTCGCAGTCTCAAGACCGTGAGAGGGCTCGCGGTCTCAAGACCGTGAGGGGGCTCACGGTCTCAAGACCGAGAGGAGGCTCGCGGTCTCAAGACCGCGAGGGGCCACGCGGTCCTGAGGTCAAAGTGGGCAAACGGTCTACATAGCTTCGCGGTCTTGAAATCACATGATGGCTCGCGGTCTTGAAGTAGGTTGAGGGGGCTCGCGGTCTTGGAAGAGGTTGAGGGCTCGCGGTCCTAAAGTCAAAATAGACTAAACGGTCAACACACCCTCGCGGTCTTGAAAAGTCAAAATTGGCTAAACGGTCAACACTTTCAAACGATCTCAACTCAATTGAAGAATGATGGTTGAAGGTCAATCAATGTGATTCAAAGTTGACTTCTTTCAATCAATTGATGAAACAAATGGTTCAATGTTGCCCTAATCAAACCCTAATGATAACCTAGGATATTAAGGGGCTAATTGACTAAGGTTTTGACCCTAATGATGATCAATGGGGTGAATTACCAAAATACCCCTGAAGGGTAAATTGAGTAATACCTTGATTAGATCAAACCCTAATCACATGATGATGATGTTTTAACTATATTAGCCTATGATGACTCAATCCAACCTGATCTAGAGTGATGTTGACATCACTTAACAGTATGAGGAGAGAGAAAGTACTTCTAGAGAGAGAAAGTACTTCTAGAGAGAGAAAATACCCTTTTAAGTGGAAACTCAATTAAAGCATCTCCAATGCACATAAGTAAGCATAATTAGGGTATGATCCACCTGTGTGAGATCATAGAAACACTAATTATGATAAATGATGAACCTTTAACTAACCTGAGAACATCAATGATGATGTTACTCATACATGATGATGTTATGAGTTCAATTCACCTTAATGTGAATAGTAAACCCTAATTCAAGGGTGATGACATGTAATGTGAATAGTAAACCCTTATTCAAGGGTGATGACATGTAATGTGAATAGTAAACCCTAATTCAAGGGTAATGGCATGCATTTGAGTATTAAACTCCAATTAATGAGAATTAGAGATTTAACTCTGATGACAAGAGTGGAAAGTATATTCCTTATTTCTTTATTACCTTTATCAGTTGTATTAACCATGCAAGTGCTGATATGAAGGTAATCATATCTAGGTATGTATGTTGATGTTTATTTCATTAAAGGCATGTTGTTAGCCTTATGAATAAGTAAATTAATCTGATGCCTTGTCAGTGGCATCCTATGATGATAATGGGCTGTGAGAGCCATGAATACCATCAAGGTCATGCTTTAGAGATGACTTGTGATGAGGATAATGAGAAAAGATGATTGACATGAGTTAGGTCTGTTACATTTAGTATTCTTCTTTTATAGCTGTTATGCTACTGTTATTATTTGAAGAACAATGTATGCTATTAAAGAATACTGAATGTACCTAACTAATCAAGTGTAATGTAGAGCCCTGATCATAGATCCATCATTGTCAGAGATTAAGTGATGGTGAAACAGGTTTTCCTCAGGGAACTCCTGGAGCACATACTTTTGAGTATGTGGGGTACATGGATGTGTAGAACCTTACATCCTAGTGTAGGAAAGTGATGTAGATGTGTAATCCATCCATTCTTCACTATAATTCCATACCGTATCAGTGGTAGGTAAACATGAAACCTCCTGATGACGAAGAAAGCACAGATATCCGTATCAGTGGTAGGTAAATATGAAACCTCCTGATGACGAAGAGAGTACAGAACGCCACTGTGACTCTAGAATAGCGAAGGACCAATTTACCCTGGTGAGCTATAGTAGTAGAGACATGAGATGTCCTACAAGTGATCCTCTTACTGACTGAGGAAGGTGAAGGTCATAAGAATCCGGCTCTCTTAAATGACCTATGTATGGTACTGATGAGACTTCTCAGCGATCAGTTGGAGTATGAGTGGTATGCCTCATCTCCACAGGGCATAATGTTGTTTGTAAAACACAATCAACCATGTAGAATAACTTGTTAGAGATAACTCCAAGTTAGTTGATTGATGTTACATTGTAATTGTGCTTATATTCTTCATATCTCCTAATTGTAGAGATCTTGTTATACCTACAACTGTTATTGATTACTTTGAAGGTTTTACTGCTTAAGATATTCTTTGATGTTATATTAAAGCTTCTGGCGGAGAGTTATAACTCTCGCTGGGACAATTATGTAAAATTGTCTCACCCCGTAGACTTCAACTTTTTAGGTGGACGTCGGAGACGAAGGAACCAGCCTACAGGTGACCAGTCTCAGCAGCAGCAGCACCAGGGGCAACAGTGATCTCAGGTGGAGATTGTCCTGCCATGTGGTGTAGTTAGAGTCAGTCCTATGTGTCCTCTGTACTCTCAGGTCTTGGAGTCCTTTGTTAGTGATCTTGAGATTTTGTATCTTGATGTATATAATTACTCAAGAAGTAATTATCCTGAGATGTAAACAGTTTATCTCTCTTTATGAAAGAAGCTTTTATGGATTCAAGCTCTTGTCTCTAAAAGTTTTAATTTCCCGTGATTTTTGTCTTCTGCTGATTACTGATTCTCTTCTGCTAAGTTTTAATCGTGTTTATGTCATGGTTTGGAGATCAGAGCCCACAGGAGATAAAATGCCATTTCTGATGTAATCATTATCATAGATGACAAACCTTACATAGCTATATCAAAGAGATACAGGGACAAGGGGTCCCCTTGCTTCACTCCATTAGAGGCATAAAAAGTATATGTGGGAGATCCATTAATGAGGACTCTGAAGGAAGTTGATGTCAAGCAAATATCAATCCAACAAATCCAACAAAGAGGGAAGCCCATCCTTTCCATCATAAACATAATATAGTCCCTTCTTATAGTGTCATACACCTTAGAGAGATCAGCCTTCACACACATCTTAGCATGACCAGAATTAAAGGAGCTAAGCACCTCATTGGCAAGTAAGATAACATTTCCAATTTTCCTCCCTTTAATAAAGGCAATTTCTTTAATATCAATAACAGATGGAAGTATAACACGCAACCTATTAACCAAAATTATTGGTAATTATCTTATATATCACATTACAAAGAGATGTAGGTCTAAAATTGCCCAAATTGATAACACTTGACTTCTTTGGAATCGAAGTTATAAAAGTATCATTGCATTCCCTTATCCTCTTTCCTGTATTGAAGAAACTGAGTATAGATTTGATCACCTCATCACAAAATACATCCCAACTAGCTTTAAAGAAGGTAGTATTTAATCCACCTGGGCCTGGGGCCTTGTCTACATTCAAGCTTTTAACAACTAAATCAATTTCCTCTTTTGTGACCCACTTAGAAAGATGGTTCTAATCTTCAATATAAAGCATAGGTAAAGTCCAATCATTGTTCCAAACAACCCTACCACAAGGAGAGGAGTTGAAGAGTTTATAAAAGTGATTAATAACCTTCAGGTTAATTTCCTCATAGTCGTAAGTGGTACAACTATCATCACTCAAAGAATAGAGTTATTTCTAATTCTTCTTGTTTTCTTGGAGGCATAGAAGAACCTTAAATTCCTGTCCCCAAGTTTGAGCCACTGCACCCTTGATTTTTTCTTCAAGAAACTCTCTTATTCTTCTAAAGCCTTAATTGCTTTTTCCCTGATACATGCCAAGTATTGCTTCTTATAAGTGTCACTCGGATTACTATCTACTTCTTTTTGAGCATTCATGGCTTCAACCTCTAGCTCTCTAGATTTGGACAGAAAGTTACCAACCTTACTTTTATTCCATTTGCCGAATGCCTCTTTAACTGCCTGTAGTTTCCTGTACACATATACATAGGAGCCCCTTCAACAGAACAACTACACTAAGCATCCTTAACCACAACAACATAGTCAGGTTGTTGTATCTAAGCATTTATAAAATAAAAAGGAGTTGGATTTCTCTTTCCACATATCAATATGAGATGAAGTAATCTATGGTCACTGACCAACACCGGAACAACCTCCCCCCAAAAATGTGGAAATTTATTCATCAAATCAAAATTATAAAAAATTCTATCAATTCTTGAATAAGTACTACCTCCTTTTTTTCTATGGATGTCCCAAGTGAAAAAGGGGCCTTTTATAGTGATTTCAAATAAATATAACTTAGCAATAGTATCATTAAAATCCCTCATACTTCTACTCGAGGGAGAGTGCTTCCCCATCTTCTCATTGTGTAGTCTTATTGCATTAAAATCCCCAAGAACACACCAAGCTCCCCTACAAAGATCAGCCACATTTACAAGAGAGTCCCAAAGTAAGACCCTATCATCATCTCCATTTGAACCATACATAGTCGACAAAGCACGCTTGAAATCTCCCCTTGTAATATTATAGTGAATGAATTGCTCACTTTTACTAATCTCTTCCACAATTAAGGTGGTATCCCACCAAATAATAAGGATTCTAGTATAAGAGTAAAACTCAGAATTAGAGATGAAGAATGCCTCTGGCCATAGATTTTTAACAACCTCCTCAACCGATTTTTTATTGAGACTCGATTCCAAGATAACACAAACATCATCTTTACTCATGTTAACCACATTCCGAATGTGAGTCAACTTATTTGATATTCCCATTACGTTCCAAGAAACTATCAAGATGGCTTCAATCATTGAGGGGGTTAATAACTTTTACCGCCCCTCCACTCCCTTGGATATCCTCAACAGAAGACTCAATCCTTGTCCCTTCATTGAATTTAGCAAGCAGTGAGAATTTCTTAATAGTTAATTCAATATTCCTCACTAAAGACATGGTTTTAGGTATAACTCTAGGAGGTGACTTGGACTTCTTCCCTTGAACCTCCCACTCCAGAGAAGCTAAAGGAGCCACTTGTAGAGAAATTGATTTATCCCTTCCACCTTATCCATTCATAGTAGCAACACGTGTATTCACTATATCTCTAGCATGGCCAGGGTCTACCTGAGAAGAACTACTGATAGAGCCAAAGGCATAAGTAGAAACATTCACTACTACAGAACCTACCTTTAGTGTCGGTTATTTAAGGCCTTTAGTGTCGGTTTCTAAGCGACACCTATGTGGGTGACACTAAAAGCTCAACCATTACGCGTTGGTTCCAAAACCGACGCCCAAACTCTTCACGCGCCACCAAAAACGCGCCATCAGGGGACTATAGGCGTCAGTTATTAGATAAGAAACTGACAACATACACCTTCGCGCCCCTTCGCGCCACAGAAAGGGCGCCATCTTAGGCACTATCAGCATTGGTTATTAGATAAGAAACCGACGCCATATACCTTCGTGCCACAGGAAATAGGCGTCGGTTATTTATATAAAACCGACACTATAACTTTGTGTGTCGGTGTTATACAAATAACCAACGCCTATTGTTTTGTTTTTTTTTCTATTAGTCTGCAGACCTGCTGTGGCTGGTCACAGGATGAGAAACCTGCAGTTAACTGTAGGTTTTACGACATACATTGATATCAGCCAACAACATGCCACAAACCTGCAATATTAACATCAAAAATATTCACACATGCATTTAGCAATGCAACCTGCAGTTCCATTTTATTTTCACACATTTAGAAACATTCATGTAGCTAGCAATCTGCAGTTCCATTCATTCACATTCACACATGTAGAAACATTCATATAGCAACCAACACTTTCATTCATTTTCACTCAGATACATGTACAAACATCCAGACATGTAGAAACATTCACACATATATTATAATTCAGAAATTCATTTACAAAATATCATTCTTTAGTCATTATTCGCTATCAACATCCCAATTATATTTTAAAACCCCCACTATTTGTATGGCTGTTGCCCATTCTTCTCTTACTTCATTTAATTCTCCCGTCGTATAGGAAGCATGTACATCTGGTAAGTCCGTTCCTGTAGTGGGGTCAGCTTTAAACACATGTAAAGAGAATGATGTATATATATAATTAATGAGCTATAAATAAGATTGATATATTTCATATTATCTAATGAGACTATATAATACCTGAGCAATACAATCGATGTCCAGTGCGGCATGTTTGATAATCATGTACATATATCGCATCACATAGTATCCACATGCCCATCCGTTGTCTTGTGTAGCACACTATAAATTCAAACATATAAAATATTAAAAAATACAACTAATTAAGCATTGTTCACATAAATAATATATACATATATTGCAGTCGGGAACTTACTTTCACGTTCTTCCAAAGTATTGGTGGTTCTTTTTCATGGGGACCTTTCCTCCAGCCTTTTTGAACTCATCAAAACCCCTACATGTTAATGTAACACAGAACATTGCAATTAAATAGTAATGTAATAACATATGTTAACGGATATGAAAATGAAATATTTCTGACCGGAATAATGCCATTTTCATTATGTGTCCAAATCTTGTATTCAATTTACTCCCCTTAGGATCAAGATAATAGACAGTGAACATCTCGGGGACAATAACCAGTAACTCCCAATGCTTACCACTAGAGGTAAAAAAGTTAAAAATTAATAACTCAAAATCCACAATAAAAATACAATTTTCTTAAGTCCAAATTATAATAAGCAAAGTAAACTTACTCTACATTGAATGGAGCCATTATCATTGTCTTCTTATTTGGAGCAAAATTTGTAAAAGCCTCACAGAAGTATTGTTGAACTGACGTAGGGTCTTTAGCTACTAGACTAATCAAAGATGGAATCAAAAATCCTACATGTTCGAATCCAAAATTTGCACATATCTTGTCTAATTAGCTGCAAAATATGTATTAATTACACATGCATTAATAAATAAGAAACCAGATCACCAGATCATACACAAGGTACATGGATGTATAAAGAAAATCTCACCTAATCCATAGCTCTATCACAGATGTATTTAGGCAATCATATCGAAACAACTCCAAAATATCTTGTATAAATAGTTTGCTTTTGTATGACTGACCTACAAAATCTGGATCTAAAGAAACAGTTATAGGGCAATTTATATCATGTTCGCCTAACCATACTGTCATACCCCTACAGTTAGGACCTAACGGGACATGTAGGTCCTGTGGAACCCAACTGGGTAATGTAGGAGGTGGAAGTGGAGGCCTAGATGTTGTGGGTGTCTTCTTTTTAACCTGTATATATATATATAATTTTAGATCAACTGACATCATATACACACACTAACAATTTAACGTAATGTAAATTTATCATACCGTTTCAGTAAAGAGGACATCCGCTTTTCGCCATAATATCACTCCGCCTTCTGCCTCACCAAGCGTTTCACAATCTGGGTGGGCATATGGCAATGGAAGATCCACCCATCCTTGCAATATATGTATCGGGCTCACACGAATCCAACCAGCTAGTAATGGAGACCCGTGAAACACGTCCCCTGGTAGGGATGGGTAAGCCGACGCCTCTGCAACAACATATTCATTACTTTTTAGACGGCATGGCTTCAACCCCTACAATTTTGTGTGTAAAGAATGTTATATGCATATATACATATCATCTTTTTTTGAAACGACTACAATTTCATATATACATATCATCTTGAATTAAAAAACTAGTTACTATGTCATAAAAATACTTACAGCGGATGTGCTAGGTGGTGGTTCTACAGGATTACTCCCAACCTCTGTAGTAGGAGTAGGAGTAGAGCCTGCAGTAGGTATTGTCTGGTAAGTGGCAGTCTGATATGCCTGCCACTTTTTCATTGCTTCTTTGAGTTTCCTATCAAATAGCTTATCTACCTATACATGGATAAAAGAAACGTCAAATTCTAATTATTGAATTCTCTTTTACAGTAACATTATGAAGAAAGAATATGTTACCTCTTCTTGTGAAAGTCCCACTTTTGGGACATGTTTGCGCTGGGATGGCCCAAAAAAAGCTTTGATGCCCACACCAACGCCTGCAGCCCTAACACGTCCAGGATGCTCTGGGTTACCCCGAGCAACTGTCAATTCATCCCTTGTCCCCTCAGGGATGAACTTGCCTTGTTTCCTCAGCTCGTGCAACTCCTGCTAATTGCCAAAACAAAAATTTGTAATTAAGTAAACAACACAAATAATCAATATTCGAACGATTGCTGTAAGAGTTGTATTTCACCATTTTTGCAGCCGCCTCAGCAGTTGCGGCCTTCGTTATTTCTCCCTTCTTATTTTTCCTCCCAGCTATCCAGACATCATGGCGAGGCGGAGGTGTGCTGCCTATGGTAGAGGACTCCTGAGTAGCAGCAGACTGAGCAGTAGCCTCAGACTGTAGTCTTTGGCGAATGCCTGCATACCCCTTTGGACCCATTGTGTGGTCATGCACATTCAGTGCACGCCTTGATTTTTGTGCCTCACTAAGGGCCTAGTTAGTATGCACATTAATGATTTGGTTAGTAACACTAAATGTTAATCTTGAATAGGTGAATACAACATATATTAATTAATGAGATTGAGACTGACGCCTAATACCTTGAATTCATCAGTTTGTCTTGAAGCGACAAATGCGTCCCATTCTTCTTTGTCCAGGAAGTTCCACTGTTCAGTGGCTGTCTTCTTCCTGTTGTTAGCTTCTTTTATGTATTCTCAGGTGAGATTTGTCCTATAGTTCCTTAGGACTCTACCACAACGTTGTATCACGCATTTACGATGCAGCTTCTCATCCAATTCAAATATACTCTGCAAAATAGAATTTCTATTAACTAGTATCCAAAAATTTAGTAATCTACAAAATAGAATTGCAAATTAATAATAACTCACACATAAATCCCTCCATATTAAGTCTTTCTTATCCTTAGAAACTTTATGCCAAGAATCTATCTTACAACCGCAATGGCTACGAGTAACATACCCAAGATATGAAACAAATGAATTGCGATTCACACCAGATGCATTTCCTGCATTATCAAAATCCACAACAAGTTTGGGTCCATTGCCCTTTTGCACTATTAACTTCTTCATCATAGTGATGCCCCTTCTGTTGTCAACTTTTTGGTGTTGCTGATCAAGTGCCTCAAGTGCTTCAGATGGTACCGGTGCATCATCAACCTAAAATTTGACAAAATAAACACATTTACAAGATATAACTAGAAATGGACATATAGATATAAATATATGATATATTTTTAAAACTTACATTGTGAGGCGGCACATTGATGTCCTCACCCTCACGGTAATCATCAACACAGTCATCAGGAGAATGCTCAGCCATCTGAAAATTCACATTCAAATTGTAAAGTTCACATTGTAAAGTAATTCAAATTGTAAAGCTCACATTGTAAAGTTCACATTATTACAACAAAGTATATATTACAACAAAATATAGTGTCACATTATTGTACCACCTATCCCATCTTTGAACACCTAATCTCACTAGTAAGTGTATAATGTGTATTGGGTTTTCAAAAAAAAATCGGCAGCATTTCCCCACTGTTCTCTAAGTACATATGTACTTAGAGAACAAACGAGGAAATGCTGCCGAAATTTTCTCAAAAACCCAATACACATTATACACTTACATCCTAAGTGAGATTAGGTGTTCAAAGACAGTCCCAAACCGGGGACTATCTAAGATTTACTCCTAATGAGTAAATCTTGGACGAGTTTCTAGGCCAACAAACACAATAATAGATATGTACATGTTAGGGTTTCATCACAATTGATGTTAGGGTTTCATCAATGTTAGGGTTTAATCAAATCAAATTAGGATGCTAGAATGGACAAGTTTAAATTTTAGGCAAACATTAAAGGATGGGATAGGTGGTACACAGAACTCAACCGATCATGTAACAGTTGATTTACCTTTTTGCAAATAGAATGAATGAGTTGAATATATGGGGAATGCTATCGTGTGCCAATATTTAGTTTCTCTATGAGTGAAATAAAGTTCTCATGTGTTATTGGGTATTGCACTAGCCAAATAGGGTGAAAGGGAAGAGTTGATAATAATGGTCATTCATATCATCTATAAGCATAATTTAAAATGTTCATATGGAAAGTTAAAACCAAAGTATTTTTGATATATCTACCAAAATGCTGGACCAAAACCATTGCAAATGGATCCTAAGAAAACCCAGTTCGTGATTGTGTGTACAGGGCATGATGCAGAATTCTCAAGAAATCAGGAGAACTCTAGGCTATAACATTAGTAACTACCTTTCAGTATAGTAATTTGACTACATTGTAGATTATCATCAATAATCATTTAAATTTTGCAATAGAATGTTCTAACCAAATAATATAACTAATCAAAAAATAAAGTTAAATCATTTGTCAATAAATTTCATTAAGTAGATGATTAAATCATAACAAAATCAGTACCTAAACCCTAAACACAAATAAGTAAATAACTTTAAAAAAAAATAAAAAAATGCCCAGCAGCTGCTTGGGCGTGCCTTGGCACCACCCAAGTAGCCGCCCGAGCAGAGGAAGAAGGAAGAAGGCAGGGCAGGCATACCTTGAGGGCAGAGGAGAGAAGCGGCCGGAGCAAGACCTAGCAGTAGCTGGCAGCCGGCGCCGACGGCGAGGAGAGAAGACGAACGGCGACGAAGGCAGCGAGGAGAGCACAGCAGCCACCGGCGGGGGCGGCGGCAAGGAGAGGAGAAGCACCGGCGAGGAGCGGCGGCGGAAGGGAGAGTAGCAGGAGCGGCGGCGGAAGGGAGAGTAGCAGGAGCGGCGGCGAGGGCACCAACGGCGAGTGGTGGTGGTGTGGGGGAGCAACGGCGGCCGGGGAAACGACGACGACGACGACGGGGAACGGAATCGCCAGACCTAGCAGCTAGAGTCGCAATGAAACAGAGAACAATGGGGAAAAGTTCTGTTTGCGGGGCTATTAACTGTACTATAGGCGTCAGTTATTCAAAAAAACTAAAACTAACAGTGTCGGTTCTGAACAACAACTGACACCAATTCTTGATTATAGTCGTCGGTTTTAAGCTACAAAAAAATCGACGTCTATATTCATATGACGATTAAAAATATCATTCTCGATTTATGACCATAGTCGTCAGTTTCTACTTCAAACCGACGCTTAAAGGGTGTGAAAAATTTCCCACGGACAGTGCGGGAAAACTCATAAGCGTCGGTAGTTGTAGTAAAACCGACGACCAAAATGTGCCCAATTTCTGTCTCGTGAATAACCTTTAGTCGTCGGTTTTTTATTTATCAATCGACGCCATATGTCAAATTTTGGAGGTAATTTTTTCACTGGAAATTTTGGATTTGTCGGTTAATTTTAGGTGTCGGTTTTTTATTAAGTAACTGACACTTAATAAAAGTGGTACCCGTGTCTGGTCACCCTTCATAGATTGGATGTCGGTTTATGTTATCAACCGACACTGTAGAGTTTAGGTGTCAGTTTATTTATACAACCGACACTTTGAAAAGTGACTTTATAAGCCATTTCTGTAGTAGTGATTCATTACTAGTTCGAAAAAGTTAGACATAATAGTCATAGCTAATCTTCCACCTTCAATATCTACAGACAACCCAGAATCCAACATAGCTTCCACAACATCAATGAAAATTTCTCCCTCATTTTCCTCAATACGCACTCTAGGAACCCACTTCTTCATTTGTGTTATGTTGTTTTGCATCTTCAGGTTTGCAAGCTCCTTTCCTTCCAATTGACCTTCACACAAGTTGGAATCATGGCCATAGAGACCACAATTCAAACACTTACTCGGCTCCCACTCATATTCAAACTTAATGGTATCACATTTACTGTCATCACAAATGATCTCCAATTTCTTTGAAAAAGAGAAATCTAACAGGATCAACACCTGCAGACGAGCGTATTAAACCCTGAGAAATTCAGAAGTAAGCTTGTCCAGCTGCATAGGCTTTCCTGGATATGAGCATAGTCTATTGAACATTTCGACATCCCAGAGTTCTAGCAGAAGGTTAGAAACCTTTAGCCAAATTGGAACCTCCGACAACTTCATCTTTTCTAGAGGCTCGCCTCTTTCCTAACATTTAATAATAAGTGGTTTCCCAGCTAAAAACCAGGGACCTCCATTTATAGCCATATCGAGGTCTTCAACATTAGCAAACATAAGTATGAAGTATCCACGCCCCCTCGATCTAACTTCGATAGAATCCTTCACTTGCCAAATCTGTGCAAAGTGACGTGCTAGCGTTGTCCAATGTAGTTTCAATCCTACTACATGGCATGTAGTAGTTCTACTCCATCTCGATACATTTCGTTCAACAATGGTCTTCGAATAGAGCAACTTTCCATCAACATGTTCAATGTATGTCTTCTTCAAGCTCACCGGTCCACTAGTCTTCTCCCCCTTAAAGATATCTGACTACATTTTCACCTCCTTTGCCACCGATACATTACCCAAGGCATCTCTCAGCTTCTCACTCCCTCTTGCAAGATGATTGATGCCTGGATCTTGGGGCACATATGATAGTGTTGGAACCTCCACAGTCTCCCCTCTAATCGCCACTCTACTCATCCTGCCCTTATGTCTCTTACTCTTATTCTACTTATTTTGATGGATATTGATATCACATATCATGACTAATGAGACTCTATCATCAGTAACCACACACTCTAGCCTTTATGTACTACTGTCGTCTATTTTTCTTGCATAGTCGTATTACATAACAAGAATGTATGTACTCTTATCATACATATTATATCAATATTTAGGTCGTCAACCTAAAGACATATTGTTACGACCCCATCTGAGCTTAATTAGTAAACTAGGGTTTATCTAGACAATCGCAAAGATTAATTAGAATAATCATTCTTGAAATCTAATTAATGACAATAACACAATTAGGATGTTTTAACTATGATAAGAAGTCTAAATGTTCTTTTGTCTTGAGAATTAGGGTTTGAGAAGCATAAACCCTAATCGGCCCAAATAGGGTTTTGATGATACATGAATACAGAATTTGATAAGTAGAATGTCTCACTAAATGATTTTTAGTATTTTATGTGTAACTCTGATTTACTTCAAATTTGGATATGCTTTGTATATATAAAATTTGAACAATATTGATAAATATCAGAATTTTTGAAGAATGTTCGGACCTATTTATCGGTCGAGTTTCAAACTCGGCCGATCACAATTTCAGAATTATCAGCAGTGTGGTAATTGAATTTTATCTTTTTATTGGTATATCCAATTGATCTCAAATTTTAACTGTGCTTGAAAAACACAGTTTTAGACACTCTGTTAAATTGGCATAATTTTTGGATGACTTTTGAATCGCTAAAGTAAGGGTGTCGGTCGAGTTCTGTGCAGGACAAACTCGGCCGAATATTCTGCAGACTGCAATATAGCAGTGCACTGTTCTATTTTTAATTATTTATTGGTAACTCCAAATGATCTAAAATTTTAACTGAAGCTTTATAGATGAATTATGAACAACTTGCTAAATTCCCATAATTGTTGGAGAATGTTTGATCTCTGAAATAAACGAATTACAGTAACTTTTGTATAACTGAATATTCAGCCAATATAATTAAAGTTGAGTGTTGGGTCAATATGCAATTGACCCAAGCAGCTCAAATGGTCTATATGAGTAACCACACACACTAGTAGCTCTCATTCTTTGTCATTCACTCCAGAGGAACGAAAATCTAGAGAGAGAGGGAGAGTTAGGGCTTGAGTGGAGAAAGAGGAGGAATTGCTGAATTAGGGTTCTGCGGTCCCAAGAATGGTGAAATCAAGTAAGTTTGGATCCTTTGCATAGACTTTTATGGTGGATCTTCTCTCTCATGTCAAGATTCCGTCCATGCTCTGATTTGATCCAAGATGATGTCGAAATTCCCTCTTTTCTCACCCTTTCTTCATAATCCTTCATTTTCAAGGTTCCCGAGTTGAATGGAAGAAGAATTGGGAGATTTGCTAGGGATTTGATAGGAATTCGAGATTCCCTGAGTTGAGCTGTAGTTGTGAGGTGTTTTCACACCTTAGGGTGAGTGGGTTCTTCCTTCAAACAGTGTAATGCACAAAATTTTATTATAGCATCCAAATCCCTAATTGCTTAGTATGTGATTCTAAACCCTGAAATGTCCGTTTGATTTAAGTTGTTGCAAATTGATATGATATGGATTCCTTCTCTGTTTGAATGATTCTTTGATGGTAGATTCACATCAAAAACGTATACAACACATCCTAGTAAGAATGCTTTTCATATTTATATCAAATGATGTAATTAGGGTTTAACCTAATTGAGACATCACTAGAGCTTCAACCTTATTGAAAAGGGCCGGTAATCCTATAAATGGTTAGGATGTACCTCATGGGTTATCTTAATTGAATTTTATCCTTGATACATGATATCTCAGTGAATGGTATGGAAAACCTAAATTTAGTTAAATTTCCATGGTTTCATATCTATATTGATTGTATATGATTGGTTGGAAACAATCTTTATTTTAGTGAATGCTTATATCCTATGAAATTCTTATGAGAGTCATGTGACAAGTGAATGAGGCAAATGAAACCCTAAAGAGTAGGGTGTTGGCATGTGATGAATGAATAAGGCAAATGAAACCCTAAGGATAGGGTTTTCAATGAATCATATTACGATAATATGAAAGGTCTCAATATGAGATGTGCTGATGCTTAATTGTTGAATTGTATGCTTCTAGTGCATTTAACTTTATATGCTTGTTCTCTCTGAGTTGATATCTACATACTGCAGGGCTTCTTATATTTTAATACATATCTCGTAAATTGCAGGTGATGAGATATAACATGCCCTAGAGAGGGATGTTACTGAGACATGGTATATGTTGAATACATGAGTTATGATTTCTGTTTTACATGTATCTATATATTAATGTTAGACTTAGGTGCCCTAACACCGTAGAACCCCTTCGAGAGATCTGCTTCTTAGGGGTGAAACTCGTGTCCAACATCAACCGGTTGAGTAATTCTGGTAGCACGAGGGTTGATAGACAGTGTCCAACACCAACCGATTGAGTAATTTCGGTGGCACTGGGGAAAAAAATAAAAAATAAAGTAAAGGGTTATCCAACACCAACCGGTTGAGTAATTCTGGTGGTAACCCAGTGTTGACTCCCTGCGCCTGTGTACTCAGGTTAGAGGAGGAGTCTAGAGCACTCAGAGTAGTGCATTGAGGCCGGAGAGCCTATGAGTCAGGCCGGAGAGCCTGGGGTCCTGTGGCAGAGCAGGGCTGGCGTCAGACTTAGCATTTCCCGGGTGTGTCGCTAAGTCTTGTACGGTGGACTCGTAGTGCACTGCGAGTTTCATATGCAGAGTGCACTGCATATGTTTGGGGCATAAGCTAAAATATGATCATATAGGTTCACAGAGTTCCTTATGAATAAAAGAGTTAAGGAAGACTAGAGTATAGTCTTCTAGTAGTTATTCTTTTGATGCAGTAATTACATTCTTTGTTATTTCAATTATATTGTTTTAGAACTGCTCAGTGTAGTATTTATTGTGGTTAAATTTCATATCGTTTACTCAAATTATGTCTGTAATCACTTTAGTGCATTAGTCTGTTTCCATGAAGTACTCATTCACTGAGCGAGTAGGCTCACCCCTCTACTCAAACATTTTTAGGGTTAACCGCGTGGACTTGAAGATGGTCAGAGCATCAGTGTAGACCTGCCACAGGAGTCAAGTACGAGATTAGTTGAGTCAGTCGGTCCTTGTCACTCTAGGTCCTCAGTAAGAGTTTAGAGAGAGAGTTGTAATTACAATGTGTAATATTGTTCCTCTTTGATATGTATGCTAATTAGCAAGTTTCATGTGCATAATGTGTGAAAGACATCGTGAATGCTTATACATGTATCTTTACTATTAAAGTCTGATTAGTAGAAGAAATGTTCAGATTCCTTTGTTAAGATGATATGTGGTTCAATGCGGGGAAACAAGAGTTTAAAAGAAAAGAAAAAGTTAAGGGTGTTATTTGTGTTGCATACAAATCCTATCTTACGCCTTAATCTCATGATTTGAGGAAATTGTGAGATCGGGGTGTAACAGCTTGGTATCAGAGCTTAGGGTGAGTTGTCAAGGACCATTAAGTTAGTAAGTTAGAGTCCTATGTGTGGCAGATAGGAGATGTTTGATGTTAGCTTTGGGGATTTGAGTATTTGGATATCCTGGCCCGATATCTGAATACTTGGATCAGCCAGTACAAGCTACTCTATCTATTCTCTCACGTATGCCCTGGCCAGGTATACAGTGGAAGAATGGGCTAGAGATGAACCCTAGAAATGTTAGGGTTAAAAAAACGAGAAAAGAAACAAGAATTAAGAGCATAAATGTAAAAGGAGATAGAACTTACATTTCATAATGTTGTTTTTGTTGGAAATGTACAGAAATGCTCTTATATGTTTGAATTGAAATATTCAATACTTTGAAATATGGGTCTTTAATATCTGTTGTACACTAGCAATTGTAGCATTTATTAATTTTATTCTTTGTAACAAGTAGACTAGAATTGACCTTTGAATGGGCTTTTGTTTCTATAGTTTTGCCCGCTGATTCGAGTGAAATTGACATCAGCAGGTCTGTTTAGGTTTTCAGTCTGTACGCGATTCAGCCGAGTTGTATGTGATTCGGCCGAGTTTCCTTAATAGGCAATCGAACAGCAAACTGATCGGCCGAGTTGTATGTAATTCGGCCGAGTTTCCTTTTTCAGGAAATCAAACGGCAAGTTGATCGGCCGAGTTTCAAGCGGATCGGTCGAGTTGTGAAGCAATCGGCCGAGTTTCTGACCAATCCGCCGAGTTTCTGAGCTGTGAGTGGCAGTTCAGGAAGAATGTAATCCTTTGTAGTTCTTGGCTTCAGGATTTCAGGTTTGGCCTGGTCCGGTTGGCAGAATGCGTTATTAGGATCTAATGAATCCTATCAATAGCATAATAAGAATAGAATTGGAATAATTAGACCCACATCAGAGTAAGAATGTACATACAGTAAGATGTTGAAACCTATGGGCAAGATCAGAACAACTAAGAATTAGTTGAAACTGATATCTGAGGTTTAACTTTGGGGTCTCAAATGTGAAACCCTTAATTGGGAATAATAGAACATGATATGAAGCTCATAATCAGTTTATTGATTAATTTTGCATGAACTATACATATGAAATATAGAAAAGATATGTGAAATGTATGTATGTATGGTTCAAGATAACAAGAATCAATCATGAAGAATGAATCATATAATAGCGTATAATGCTTTTATGAACTCTAAAGCAAAGGCTAAGTAAAGAATAGGGTTGAACTTTCAATAGGTCCATAGAAGTGAAGAGTCTTCAAAAGAGTAAAAGTGAAGAGAATCATATGATCATATAATTCATAAGACTAGAACAACAAACTAGTTTCTAAGAAAAGAACATAGGTGTAGTTTAACGAATGAATAAATCATACAAAGGTAGACTGTATTCAGGAAGGAAAAACTTGATTGAAAGAGAAACTATGTTTGACCCATGCATGATCCACTTGATGTAAAAATGAAGAATATGTAATGTATTCAACATGAGTAAAAAAACTAATAGAAGGACTTTTAATTTAGAATTTTAACTTCACAATAGTATAAAGATAAAGGTGGAAATATGTGCAACATGGTATACATGACCATACATATGAATAAGCAACATGGTCATAAGAGAAAAAAATTTAGAATTAAAGATGACGGGTTAAAGAGTAGTATATAGTAAGAGGACTATGAAACGTAAGAAAGGGTTTGAAATATGATGGAGAAGTTATAAAATAAAGAGGTTGTGAGATTCAAGCAAGTGCTAATTAATCAAATATCTCTGTTGATAACTAAGTAAATCTACATACGAGAATGTATTAAGGGAATGTTTGAATACAAGTATTCCAAGTCTTAAAATCATCTTCTCTTTCATATATTCCTTAATAAGAGCAAGGGGGGAATGAAATGATAAGAGAAAATGAATCATATACGGTGCATAACTACCTTGGTGGGGTAATCTAGTGAATGTAATAGTGACATACAATATGATGAAGTGTGATAAGAAATAAGTTCTTGTGTGATAGCAAGAATGATGAATAATCTATTCCTATCTTAAATGCTTCAATGTTAATGATGTTTATTGTATATAATCATATGGAAAGGATAGGTAGCAAAAAGTAAAGAAGTAATGAATGAGCAGAGAGATATGGGAAAATACTAGCTTTGTGTAATATGTGTATTTGTTTTTACATGTATGATTTGTTGAAGGCATATTAGGGTATGAAAGTTGGTTCTACATATGATTTCAGTGTATGTGTGCAAGCTATTTGTTAAATTAAAGGCGTATGATAGTTGTAGTAATTCATACCTGATATGCATCTTATCATTGTGTATTTGTAATATGGTGATACAGTTTGGATGATGTTAGAACACATGGAGAGATACCCTGAACAAGGTAGTCATACATATTCACTCATATTAATAGAAAGGGATGATAATTAGATTGTTTGGACAAGTAACCCTAATGAGGTGTAGCTTGTTATACCTAGCTCTAATATAACTGAGTGATGGTAATTGAGTATGATTAATGCTTGAATGACTGATACAATTGTGGATTACCTTATTACTGTTGTTGAAACCCTAAAATGATATAATGCGATGGTTACACTTTGAATTGTGTGTGGGCCCATAACCCACAGGTCCCAGGATCAAAACGGGATAGTATAGAATGAGGAGGTAATGCTTCACCTCATACATCCATGACCCAATGAGGATGCCAAGAGTAGTATTGTGCAATTGATTGTTGAATCTAGTCTTTTAATTCAAGACTGTTTTGCTATTTGAATAGCACTTGATTAAAGTTTAAAACAGTATGGTGAACTTGCTTTTATCACTTAATGGTGATACAGAACAATAGAACTCTCTGAGCAACATAAGTTGAGATAGTTGTATCAGAGTATCAGAGTTGCGCAGCGAAAGCGTGGTGGTTTATCTTTGCATTCTATGTTTGACTGTGGCATAAAGAATTTGCTTGATATCATTGAGAACTATTTGAAATATGTTGTGATTCAGTAAAGAATTAAAAGATCTAATGTTGAAAACTACATTCAGGTATGAAATACAAGAATATGATGACATGGAAGGCTTTAGAAGCTTAGAATAACCTTGAATGTATCTTTCTTGTAGGTTTATGTTTCGAGGACGAAACATTCTAAGGGGGGGAGAGTTGTTACGACCCCATCTGAGCTTAATTAGTAAACTAGGGTTTATCTAGACAATCACAAAGATTAATTAGAATAATCATTCTTGAAATCTAATTAATGACAATAACACAATTAGGATGTTTTAACTATGATAAGAAGTCTAAATGTTCTTTTGTCTTGATAATTAGGGTTTGAGAAGCATAAACCCTAATCGGCCCAAATAGGGTTTTGATGATACATGAATACAGAATTTGATAAGTAGAATGTCTCACTAAATGATTTTTAGTATTTTATATGTAACTCTGATTTACTTCAAATTTGGATATGATTTGTATATATATAATTTGAACAATATTGGTAAATATCAGAATTTTTGAAGAATGTTCTGACCTATTTATTGGTCGAGTTTCAAACTCGGCCGATCACAATTTCAGAATTATACAGCAGTATGGTAATTGAATTTTATCTTTTTATTGGTATATCCAATTGATCTCAAATTTTAACTGTGCTTGAAAAACACAGTTTTAGACACTATGTTAAATTGGCATAATTTTTGGATGACTTTTGAATCCCTACAGTAAGGGTGTCGGTCGAGTTCTGTGCAGGACAAACTCGGCCGAATATTCTGCAGACTGCAATATAGTAGTGCACTATTCTCTTTTTAATTATTTATTGGTAACTCCAAATGATCTCAAATTGTAAATGAAGCTTTATAGATAAATTATGAACAACGTGCTAAATTCCCATAATTGTTGGAGAATGTTTGATCTCTGAAATAAACGAATTACAGTAACTTTTGTATAACTGAATATTCAGCCAATATAATTAAAGTTGAGTGTTGGGTCAATATGCAATTGACCCAAGCAGCTCAAATGGTCTATATGAGTAACCACACACACAAGTAGCTCTCATTCTTCGTCATTCACTCCATAGGAACGAAAATATAGAGAGAGAGGGAGAGTTAGGGCTTGAGTGGAGAAAGAGGATGAATTGCTGAATTAGGGTTCTGCGGTCCCAAAAATGGTGAAATCAAGTAAGTTTGGATCCTTTGCATAGACTTTTATGGTGGATCTTCTCTCTCATGTCAAGATTCCGTCCATGCTCTGATTTGATCCAAGATGATGTCGAAATTCCCTCTTTTCTCACCCTTTCTTCATAATCCCTCATTTTCAAGGTTCCCGAGTTGAATGGAAGAAGAATTGGGAGATTTGCTAGGGATTTGATAGGAATTCGAGATTCCCTAAGTTGAGCTGCAGTTGTGAGGTGTTTTCACACCTTAGGGTGAGTGGGTTCTTCCTTCAAACAGTGTAATGCACGAAATTTGATTATAGCATCCAAATCCCTAATTGCTTAGTATGTGATTCTAAACCCTGAAATGTCCGTTTGATTTAAGTTGTTGCAAATTGATATGATATGGATTCCTTCTCTGTTTGAATGATTATTTGATGGTAGATTCACATCAGAAACGTATACAACACATCCTAGTAAGAATGCTTTTCAGATTTATATCAAATGATGTAATTAGGGTTTAACCTAATAGAGACATCACTAGAGCTTCAACCTTATTGAAAAGGGCTGGTAATCCTATAAATGGTTAGGATGTACCTCATGGGTTATCTTAATTTAATTTTATCCTTGATACATGATATCTCAGTGAATGGTATGGAAAACCTAAATTTAGTTAAATTTCCATGGTTTCATATCTATATTGATTGTATATGATTGGTTGGAAACAATCTTTATTTTAGTGAATGCTTATATCCTATGAAATTCTTATGAGAGTCATGTGACAAGTGAATGAGGCAAATGAAACCCTAAAGAGTAGGGTGTTGGCATGTGATGAATGAATAAGGCAAATGAAACCCTAAGGATAGGGTTTTCAATTAATCATATTACGATAATATGAAAGGTCTCAATATGAGATGTGCTGATGCTTAATTGTTGAATTGTATGCTTCTAGTGCATTTAACTTTATATGCTTGTTCTCTCTGAGTTGATATCTACATACTACAGGGCTTCTTATATTTTAATACATATCTCGTAAATTGCAGGTGATGAGATATAACATGCCCTAGAGAGGGATGTTACTGAGACATGGTATATGTTGAATACATGAGTTATGATTTCTGTTTTACATGTATCTATATATTAATGTTAGACTTAGGTGCCCTAACACCGTAGAACCCCTTCGAGAGATCTGCTTCTTAGGGGTGAAACTCGTGTCCAACATCAACCAGTTGAGTAATTCTGGTGGCACGAGGGTTGATAGACAGTGTCCAACACCAACCGATTGAGTAATTTCGGTGGCACTGGGGAAAAAAATAAAAAATAAAGTAAAGGGTTATCCAACACCAACCGGTTGAGTAATTCTGGTGGTAACCCAGTGTTGACTCCCTGCGCCTATGTACTCAGGTTAGAGGAGGAGTCTAGAGCACTCAGAGTAGTGCATTGAGGCCGGAGAGCCTATTAGTCAGGCCGGAGAGCCTGGGGTCCTGTGGCAGAACAGGGCTGGCGTCAGACTTAGCATTTCCCGGGTGTGTTGCTAAGTCTTGTACGGTGGACTCGTAGTGCACTGCGAGTTTCATATGCAGAGTGCACTGCATATGTTTGGGGCATAAGCTAAAATATGATCATATAGGTTCACAAAGTTCCTTATGAATAAAAGAGTTAAGGAAGACTAGAGTATAGTCTTCTAGTAGTTATTCTTTGGATGCAGTAATTACATTCTTTGTTATTTCAATTATATTGTTTTAGAACTGCTCAGTGTAGTATTTATTGTTGTTAAATTTCATATCGTTTACTCAAATTATATCTGTAATCACTTTAGTGCATTAGTCTGTTTCCATGAAGTACTCATTCACTGAGCGAGTAGGCTCACCCCTCTACTCAAACATTTTTAGGGTTAACCGCGTGGACTTGAAGATGGTCAGAGCATCAGTGTAGACCTGCCACAGGAGTCAAGTACGAGATTAGTTGAGTCAGTCGGTCCTTGTCACTCTAGGTCCTCAGTAAGAGTTTAGAGAGAGAGTTGTAATTACAATGTGTAATATTGTTCCTCTTTGATATGTATGCTAATTAGCAAGTTTCATGTGCATAATGTGTGAAAGACATCGTGGATGCTTATACATGTATCTTTACTATTAAAGTCTGATTAGTAGAAGAAATGTTCAGATTCCTTTGTTAAGATGATATGTGGTTAAATGCGGGGAAACAAGAGTTTAAAAGAAAAGAAAAAGTTAAGGGTGTTATTTGTGTTGCATACAAATCCTATCTTACGCCTTAATCTCATGATTTGAGGAAATTGTGAGATCGGGGTGTAACAGCTTGGTATCAGAGCTTAGGGTGAGTTGTCAAGGACCATTAAGTTAGTAAGTTAGAGTCCTATGTGTGGCAGATAGGAGATGTTTGATGTTAGCTTTGGGGATTTGAGTATTTGGATATCCTGGCCCGATATCTGAATACTTGGATCAGCCAGTACAAGCTACTCTATCTATTCTCTCACGTATGCCCTGGCCAGGTATACAGTGGAAGAATGGGCTAGAGATGAACCCTAGAAATGTTAGAGTTAAAAAAATGAGAAAAGAAACAAGAATTAAGAGCATAAATGTAAAAGGAGATAGAACTTACATTTCATAATGTTGTTTTTGTTGGAAATGTACAGAAATGCTCTTATATGTTTGAATTGAAATATTCAATACTTTGAAATATGGGTCTTTAATATCTGTTGTACACTATGCAATTGTAGCATTTATTGATTTTATTCTTTGTAACAAGTAGACTAGAATTGACCTTTGAATGGGCTTTTGTTTCTATAGTTTTGCCCGCTGATTCGAGTGAAATTGACATCAGCAGGTCTGTTTAGGTTTTCAGTCTGTACGCGATTCGGCCGAGTTGTATGTGATTCGGCCGAGTTTCCTTAATAGGCAATCGAACAGCAAACTGATCGGCCGAGTTGTATGTAATTCGGCCGAGTTTCCTTTTTCAAGAAATCAAACGGCAAGTTGACCGGCCAAGTTTCAAGCGGATCGGTCGAGTTGTGAAGCAATCGGCCGAGTTTCTGACCAATCGGCCGAGTTTCTGAGCTGAGTGGCAGTTCAGGAAGAATGTAATCCTTTGTAGTTCTTGGCTTCAGGATTTCAGGTTTGGCCTGGTCCGGTTGGCAGAATGCGTTATTAGGATCTAATGAATCCTATCAATAGCATAATAAGAATAGAATTGGAATAATTAGACCCACATCAGAGTAAGAATGTACATACAGTAAGATGTTGAAACCTATGGGCAAGATCAAAACAACTAAGAATTAGTTGAAACTGATATCTGAGGTTTAACTTTGGGGTCTCAAATGTGAAACCCTTAATTGGGAATAATAGAACATGATATGAAGCTCATAATCAGTTTATTGATTAATTTTGCATGAACTATACATATGAAATATAGAAAAGATATGTGAAATGTATGTATGTATGGTTCAAGATAACAAGAATCAATCATGAAGAATGAATCATATAATAGCGTATAATGCTTTTATGAACTCTAAAGCAAAGGCTAAGTAAAGAATAGGGTTGAGCTTTCAATAGGTCCATAGAAGTGAAGAGTCTTCAAAAGAGTAAAAGTGAAGAGAATCATATGATCATATAATTAATAAGACTATAACAACAAACTAGTTTCTAAGCAAAGAACATAGGTGTAGTTTAACGAATGAATAAATCATACAAAGGTAGACTGTATTCAGGAAGGAAAAACTTGATTGAAAGAGAAACTATGTTTGACCCATGCATGATCCACTTGATGTAAAAATGAAGAATATGTAATGTATTCAACATGAGTAAAAAACTAATAGAAGGACTTTTAATTTAGAATGTTAACTTCACAATAGTATAAAGATAAAGGTGGAAATATGTGCAACATGCTATACATGACCATACATATGAATAAGCAACATGGTCATAAGAGAAAAAAATTTAGAATTAAAGATGACGGGTTAAAGAGTAGTATATAGTAAGAGGACTATGAAACGTAAGAAAGGGTTTGAAATATGATGGAGAAGTTATAAAATAAAGAGGTTGTGAGATTCAAGCAAGTGCTAATTAATCAAATATCTCTGTTGATAACTAAGTAAATCTACATACGAGAATGTATTAAGGGAATGTTTGAATACAAGTATTCCAAGTCTTAAAATCATCTTCTCTTTCATATATTCCTTAATAAGAGCAAGGGGGGAATGAAATGATAAGAGAAAATGAATCATATACGGTGCATAACTACCTTCGTGGGGTCATCTAGTGAATGTAATAGTGACATACAATATGATGAAGTGTGATAAGAAATAAGTTCTTGTGTGATAGCAAGAATGATGAATAATCTATTCCTATCTTAAATGCTTCAATGTTAATGATGTTTATTGTATATAATCATATGAAAAGGATAGGTAGCAAAAAGTAAAGAAGTAATGAATGAGCAGAGAGATATGGGAAAATACTAGCTTTGTGTAATATGTGTATTTGTTTTTACATGTATGATTTGTTGAAGGCATATTAGGGTATGAAAGTTGGTTCTACATATGATTTCAGTGTATGTGTGCAAGCTATATGTTAAATTAAAGGCGTATGATAGTTGTAGTAATTCATACCTGATATGCATCTTATCATTGTGTATTTGTAATATGGTGATACAGTTTGGATGATGTTAGAACACATGGAGAGATACCCTGAACAAGGTAGTCATACATATTCACTCATATTAATAGAAAGGGATGATAATTAGATTGTTTGGACAAGTAACCCTAATGAGGTGTAGCTTGTTATACCTAGCTCTAATATAACTGAGTGATGGTAATTGAGTATGATTAATGCTTGAATGACTGATACAATTGTGGATTACCTTATTACTGTTGTTGAAACCCTAAAATGATATAATGCGATGGTTACACTTTGAATTGTGTGTGGGCCCATAACCCACAGGTCCCAGGATCAAAACGGGATAGTATAGAATGAGGTGGTAATGCTTCACCTCATACATCCATGACCCAATGAGGATGCCAAGAGTAGTATTGTGCAATTGATTGTTGAATCTAGTCTTTTAATTCTAGACTATTTTGCTATTTGAATAGCACTTGATTAAAGTTTAAAACAGTATGGTGAACTTGCTTTTATCACTTAAAGGTGATACAGAACAATAGAACTCTCTGAGCAGCATAAGTTGAGATAGTTGTATCAGAGTATCAGAGTTGTGCAGCGAAAGCGTGGTGGTTTATCTTTGCATTCTATGTTTGACTGTGGCATAAAGAATTTGCTTGATATCATTGAGAACTATTTGAAATATGTTGTGATTTAGTAAAGAATTAAAAGATCTAATGTTGAAAACTACATTCAGGTATGAAATACAAGAATATGATGACATGGAAGGCTTTAGAAGCTTAGAATAACCTTGAATGTATCTTTCTTGTAGGTTTATGTTTCGAGGACGAAACATTCTAAGGGGGGGAGAGTTGTTACGACCCCATCTGAGCTTAATTAGTAAACTAGGGTTTATCTAGACAATCACAAAGATTAATTAGAATAATCATTCTTGAAATCTAATTAATGACAATAACACAATTAGGATGTTTTAACTATGATAAGAAGTCTAAATGTTCTTTTGTCTTGAGAATTAGGGTTTGAGAAGCATAAACCCTAATCGGCCCAAATAGGGTTTTGATGATACATGAATACAGAATTTGATAAGTAGAATATCTCACTAAATGATTTTTAGTATTTTATGTGTAACTCTGATTTACTTAAAATTTGGATATGATTTGTATATATAAAATGTGAACAATATTGGTAAATATCAGAATTTTTGAAGAATGTTCTGACCTATTCATCGGTCGAGTTTCAAACTCGGCCGATCACAATTTCAGAATTATACAGCAGTGTGGTAATTGAATTTTATCTTTTTATTGGTATATCCAATTTATCTCAAATTTTAACTGTGCTTGAAAAACACAGTTTTAGACACTATGTTAAATTGGTATAATTTTTGGATGACTTTTGAATCCCTACAGTAAGGGTGTCGGTCGAGTTCTGTGCAGGACAAACTCGGCCGAATATTCTGCAGACTGCAATATAGCAGTGCACTATTCTATTTTTAATTATTTATTGTTAACTCTAAATGATATAAAATTTTAACTGAAGCTTTATAGATCAATTATGAACAAAGTGATAAATTCCCATAATTTTTTGAGAATGTTTGATCTCTGAAATAAACGAATTACAGTAACTTTTGTATAACTGAATATTCAGCCAATATAATTAAAGTTGAGTGTTGGGTCAATATGCAATTGACCCAAGCAGCTCAAATGGTCTATATGAGTAACCACACACACAAGTAGCTCGCATTCTTCGTCATTCACTCCAGAGGAACAAAAATCTAGAGAGAGAGGGAGAGTTAGGGCTTGAGTGGAGAAAGAGGAGGAATTGCTGAATTAGGGTTCTACGGTCCCAAGAATGGTGAAATCAAGTAAGTTTGGATCCTTTGCATAGACTTTTATGGTGGATCTTCTCTCTCATGTCAAGATTCCATCCATGCTCTGATTTGATCCAAGATGATGTCGAAATTCCCTCTTTTCTCACCCTTTCTTCATAATCCCTCATTTTCAAGGTTCCCGAGTTGAATGGAAGAAGAATTGGGAGATTTGCTAGGGATTTGATAGGAATTCGAGATTCCCTGAGTTGAGCTGCAGTTGTGAGGTGTTTTCACACCTTAGGGTGAGTGGGTTCTTCCTTCAAACAGTGTAATGCACGAAATTTGATTATAGCATCCAAATCCCTAATTGCTTAGTATGTGATTCTAAACCCTGAAATGTCCGTTTGATTTAAGTTGTTGCAAATTGATATGATATGGATTCCTTCTCTGTTTGAATGATTCTTTGATGGTAGATTCACATCAGAAACGTATACAACACATCCTAGTAAGAATGCTTTTCAGATTTATATCAAATGATGTAATTAGGGTTTAACCTAATTGAGACATCACTAGAGCTTCAACCTTATTGAAAAGGGCCGGTAATCCTATAAATGGTTAGGATGTACCTCATGGGTTATCTTAATTGAATTTTATCCTTGATACATGATATCTCAGTGAATGGTATGGAAAACCTAAATTTAGTTAAATTTCCATGGTTTCATATCTATATTGATTGTATATGATTGGTTGGAAACAATCTTTATTTTAGTGAATGCTTATATCCTATGAAATTCTTATGAGAGTCATGTGACAAGTGAATGAGGCAAATGAAACCCTAAAGAGTAGGGTGTTGGCATGTGATGAATGAATAAGGCAAATGAAACCCTAAGGATAGGGTTTTCAATGAATCATATTACGATAATATGAAAGGTCTCAATATGAGATGTGTTGATGCTTAATTGTTGAATTGTATGCTTCTAGTGCATTTAACTTTATATGCTTGTTCTCTCTGAGTTGATATCTACATACTGTAGGGCTTCTTATATTTTAATACATATCTCGTAAATTGCAGGTGATGAGATATAACATGCCCTAGAGAGGGATGTTACTGAGACATGGTATATGTTGAATACATGAGTTATGATTTCTGTTTTACATGTATCTATATATTAATGTTAGACTTAGGTGCCCTAACACCGTAGAACCCCTTCGAGAGATCTGCTTCTTAGGGGTGAAACTCGTGTCCAACATCAACCGGTTGAGTAATTCTGGTGGCACGAGGGTTGATAGACACTGTCCAACACCAACCGATTGAGTAATTTCGGTGGCACTGGGGAAAAAAATAAAAAATAAAGTAAAGGGTTATCCAACACCAACCGGTTGAGTAATTCTGGTGGTAACCCAGTGTTGACTCCCTGCGCCTGTGTACTCAGGTTAGAGGAGGAGTCTAGAGCACTCAGAGTAGTGCATTGAGGTCGGAGAGCCTATGAGTCAGGCCGGAGAGCCTGGGGTCCTGTGGCAGAGCAGGGCTGGCGTCAGACTTAGCATTTCCCGGGTGTGTCGCTAAGTCTTGTACGGTGGACTCGTAGTGCACTGCGAGTTTCATATGCAGAGTGCACTGCATATGTTTGGGGCATAAGCTAAAATATGATCATATAGGTTCACAGAGTTCCTTATGAATAAAAGAGTTAAGGAAGACTAGAGTATAGTCTTCTAGTAGTTATTCTTTGGATGCAGTAATTACATTCTTTGTTATTTCAATTATATTTTTTTAGAACTGCTCAGTGTAGTATTTATTGTTGTTAAATTTCATATCGTTTACTCAAATTATATCTGTAATCACTTTAGTGCATTAGTCTGTTTCCATGAAGTACTCATTCACTGAGCGAGTAGGCTCACCCCTCTACTCAAACATTTTTAGGGTTAACCGTGTGGACTTGAAGATGGTCAGAGCATCAGTGTAGACCTGCCACAGGAGTCACGTACGAGATTAGTTGAGTCAGTCGGTCCTTGTCACTCTAGGTCCTCAGTAAGAGTTTAGAGAGAGAGTTGTAATTACAATGTGTAATATTGTTCCTCTTTGATATGTATGCTAATTAGCAAGTTTCATGTGCATAATGTGTGAAAGACATCGTGAATGCTTATACATGTATCTTTACTATTAAAGTCTGATTAGTAGAAGAAATGTTCAGATTCCTTTGTTAAGATGATATGTGGTTCAATGCGGGGAAACAAGAGTTTAAAAGAAAAGAAAAAGTTAAGGGTGTTATTTGTGTTGCATACAAATCCTATCTTACGCCTTAATCTCATGATTTGAGGAAATTGTGAGATCGGGGTGTAACACATATGCCATCAAGTGACATCATTATCTAGACAACTACTATGTTTCTGTCATAATCTTATGATTGAGACAAACATAACAAACAAAATTACCTTTATCATTATCAAATCAGGTATCTAATGCCCCATTATAATCATTGTATGATTGGCTCTCTAGGTATACATACCAACAAGACACATCTCGAGCCAAAGAGATTTGAATTTCTCATCACTCAAGAAGACGATTTGATGATCATAAATGATGAACCAACAACATACACTGAGGCCATAGAGGGACAAAAATCTAGTAAATAGCTTAAGACCATGCGATTGTATACCAACAAAGTACAGAATTTGCTGGATGCATCTGAAGGTGTAAAACCCATAGGGTGTAAATGGGTCTTCTAGAAGAAAACTCAAATGGATGGTAATGTGATAAAGGACAAATGGTTGCAAAAACTTTTAGAAAAGTTCAATGTGTTGACTATGAAAAACTTTTTCATCAGTTTCCATGGTTAAATCCAAGAAGATCATGTTTGGCATTGCATCTTATCAAGACTATGCAATTAGGAAAATAGATTTTAAAACAACATTGCTTAATGGGAATCTTCTAGAGGATGTGTACATGACACAACCTGAAGTTTTTATTGCTCCAAATGACCAATAAAGGTTGTAAGATACAAAGGTCAATCTTTGGATTGAAGTAAGCATCTAGAAGCTAGAATATTCATTTTTTTTAAGACAGTCAAAGAGTTTGGCTATGCTAAAAATTACCATGAGCCTTGTGTGTACAAGAAGGTTAGTGGGAGCATTATTGTATTTCTCATATTCTATGTATATGGTACACTATTGATAGGAAATGACATACCTACTTTTTAATTACTTAATACTTGGTTGGAAAATACCTTCTCTTTAAAGGAATTACATGAAGCATCCTATATTATAGGACAAGATCCGTAGAGATAAATCTAAATCGCATCCTCGGCTAATCTAGAGTACATACATTGGCAAGGTGTTGAAAAGGTTCAACATGCATGATTCCAAGTGAGGAAACTTACCCAATGTCATGGAATAAGTGTCTCTAATTCTCAATGTTCAATCTCTTTGTAATAGTGGTAATTTGTGAGCAAGATTCCATTCACATCTGTAATCGGATCTAACATGTATGCAATGTTACGTACACACTAAGATGTATGATATTCTTTGAGCATATTGAGCACGTGCCAGTCAGATCTAGGTGATGGTCAATGGATGGCGGTGAAGGATATCGTGAAGTACTTGATAATAACAAAAGAACAATTCTTGATATTCAATGAGGAACAATTAGTGGTGGAACACTACACCAATGCAATCTTCCATGTAAACAAGGACGATCATTGATCAATCAAGTTTTGTGTTTTGCCTAAATAGATGAGATGTAAGCTGGAATAGTCCTAGAAGGAGATAGTTTCTCATTGTTGTTGAGTATTTTTCCACATTCAATACATGAAAGCAAGCAATATGGATCAAAAAGTTCATTAGCAAACTTGGGGTTGTTCCAATCATTGACAATGCAATATATCTTTGACATGACAACAATCAAGCCATCTCATAGGATAGTGAACCTAGATCACATCAGCATTTTGGGTACATACTATAAGAATATCATCTCATAAGAGAGAGATAAATATAGGAGATATAAGGATTTGCATAGTACCAACTATAAGAAATGTTGTTAATCCCTTAACAAAAGCACTTTTATAGAAGAAGCATGATGGTCATGTTACATCACTTGCAATTCGTTCGTGAGTGATTCACTCAAGTGCAAGTGAGGAATTTTTGGTTGTATGCACTGACAAAAATTATGTGTTGGATTGTAATAGCAATACATTGTATACAATTTGATTAGTAAGAAATAAAATGCACTGAATATTTGATTAGTAAGCAATACATGTTACTTATTATGTTTATTTCAACATTGAGGTAATGAATATTTAACATAACAATGTCCTAAGAATATCTTGATTTGATGCATATGATCTGGTTTGAGGATCTAAACATGAGATCATGTGTATAGTTAACAATATGCTTTCTTGTTATTTCCCTAGTCGGTTATTATTGTAGATATTATAGGACAACACTAATGCATTTAAAACTTGTCAATATAATCAATGATGACTATGTCTGTTTATTCATAGTATTGGAATTCAAATCAGATACATGGGTACTTGTTAAAGAATAAGTTGTACTGAATAGGCCCACTTTGATAATGACATGGAGAAGACATGCCATGGAAAATCATAGTCATATCTTAATGTAATGGTGGTGACTGTGATCCTTAGACCTTAATTCATGACATTAATCACATCTCATTCAATGTACTTTACCATTCAAGGTAGTGATTGGGTGCATTATGACACTAGTGGATTATTCTGGGCGATTTAGATGGAATTTATCCCTCTATTGAAGTTGTTCTCAACATATTTTGATTAATTGGGTAGAAATGATGTGTTTGTAGACACCAATCTTTGCTTGTGAGGTTATGAACATTACTTCCAATATTTATATAACCAACGGGTTCACACATATAAGGATGCATAAGAGAACTACAGATCATGATCCAACATATGATTAGAATGAAGCTAAATCATATAAAGATTGATTTCCTACCCAATCGGTTGATTGGGCAAGCCATTCGATCGAGTGGGTAAGTAGTCACTCCAGTGGAAGGTTTAGTTCAAAAAAATGATTGATTGTCCATCAATCAATTGATTATCATTTTGGGGAAGTTATGAATCAGGAGACTAGAAATCCCAATCGGGTGGCCGAACTAAGTTAGGGAAAGAAAAGCAAAGTTGCTTGATTTGATCTGGATTAAATGAGCCAAATAAATCAAACTACACCTGACAAGTTGGGCAACTGGGTAAATTAGTGGGGCAATTAGGCATCCAAATTGGTCCTAGTTAGGTGATTGGGATACTGTTTGAGTTTTCCTATTTGAGTTTCTTTTGAGTTGCAATTTTGGATTTTGGAATTTCCAAGCTCATGAGTCTTCTATATGTAGGATGCACATCCATAGGGTGGGACAAACTTAACACAACATAATGTGACAAGTTTTTAAAATGTTCTTCCTCCTAGAAAAGAAAAACTCAATCCTAGGGGAACAACCCACAATAGGTAGAGAAGGAAAGCAAGAAATACTAGCACATTGACAACTCTGAGTTCTACTTTCTCTTAGCGACAAAGTGGTGCACCAAGAGTTCATGCATCTGTGTGGATGATGTAGAGGTCGAGACCCTTGGGAGGTTGCTTGAGAAAAAGTAGCTTCTTCATCAAGAGTACAAGTTGTTGCTACAAGGACAAGACCAAATAAATAACAACTACTTCAAATCTAGATTTGAAAGTGAAAAGTCTACATAGTTGTTGGACAATCAGTGTGTGTCAATGCATATTTGACATCTCTATATGGCTTTAATGTACCAATATTTTATGTCTATGGAGGTTCCTTTATATTGGGTTTTATTAAGAGAAATTGATGTGTTTCCATTGTGCCCCTTCCAAAAAAATGCTATAGGAACTCTACTATTAGCTACTTACTAGGCATTATTTTAAAATTTTCTAGGAACTTTTTCCATTTTTTTTTTGAAGAAAGGAATTTTAATACGTTTCTCTTTTACAAAATTTCATATATCAATGAGTTTAATAGTCATGTTTTCAACAAAAATGTATATAATTAATTTTATTAACAAGTTTGGGAGTTGGTTAAAGATTACTAATTAAGAGCTCATTCATCCTACTACTTGTAACTCTTTTACTTCCCATAAAGAATACCATTGTGAAAACGAATTAATGAGAAAATATAACTTTAGAGTAATCTTTATACTAATTAGATAAGATATGAAAACGACATAGGTTACAATCAAACATCATTCGAGATACTAGGAAACCAACAAAAAATTTCCTTATCCCTAATAAAAGATGTCAGCCTCACTAAGGACTCAATCATCAGTTATGTGAGCCCAATTGCAATAGAGGTTAAAATTTTCTCCCATTAGACCCTAAGAAACTGACGACATATCTTCTTATCAATGTTAAAAAGTGGCAACCTCACTAAGACCTAGGGCGTCAATTTCTAGAAAAAAATGACATAACACAATTTAGGGAGAAATATTTTCATGGGGCACATGGCAGGAACATTTCTCTCTGATTTACTAAGAAGGAGCTGACACCATAGGCTTTCTGGAAGTAATTTTTTTGTAGTGGACTTTGATTTTTTGAGAGAATAGCCAATGAAAAAAGATTTTTGAGGAAAAATTATTTCACAAAAATGTTGCGGGTTCGGATTTTAAACAACTGACGCTAAATGTCCATATTAAAACTTTTTGTTAAAATTTTGAATTTTACGGGAGGTTGTGAAGTAGGTTCAATACCAAAAATCCGACATTATAACAAAAGTGGTACCCATGTTTTTTCTTAATTGTAAATACTTAAGTAGTAGTGATGTTTTTACTTTACCTTCAATGGATGGATTGCTGACATGCAGACCAACTTCATTTCTAGAAAACATATCAGTGATAACATCCTTCTAGCATATGAAGTAATTCAGTCAATGAAGAGAAAGACTACTAGCAAGCAATGGGTTAGCATTAAGCTTGACTCTCCAAATCTTTTAAGCTTGGCTATATTGTATAAGTTTTCGGATATATCCCTATCTACATACTTGGATGAAATGGGTAGTATAAGAAGTATGAGAAAGTTTTTTAGCCTTTATTACTCTCTCTCCAACCATCTCCATTCTCCTTGTCAAGTGATAGAGGAAAAGCCTAATTGGTAACCTAGATGTCTCATCTAAGTTTAGTTGAGGAGTTAGATAAAAGGTAGATAAGAACAAAACCCAAGTCCTAATAGATCTACTTAGCTATTCTAAATGTTTTCCTACATTCCTCCATCTTTTGATGCCTTAAATTGAAATAAACACCCATATAAACAACAATAAGGTAGAAAGGAATACAAATATAGAATATGAATAGAATAAAGAAATATCAAACAAAGATAACCTTTCTCATAATAAAACTACACATTGTCGCCAACCCATTACCCCAATTGGACCAGTAATGAGCTTTATTGCTCATTATCACAAAGAGAGTAGCAAGGGAGGAGAAAGAGATAGACAAAGTGATGGTGTCCAACACAAGTTTGTTACAAGCAACCATTCAGAATAATAAATACATATGTTATGCCACGTAATTGTCATATTTTGTAGTTTGATTGAAATACTAAGACATGGTGCTATTCTAGGAAACACACCAAATGAAATATCTAATCATATACTTTTCAAGAATCTATTTTTCCCACAATTAAGCTGTATATCTAGCAATACTCCAAGTAGTTTAGACAATGAAATTGTTGCTATCTTCTGTAATAGACTTAATGCTAAGCGCTCTTTTTTGCTTTGTGGTAGTTTCTTTTAGTCATATGGAGGTTTGATTTTCCTTTTTCTTTTAATTTTTGCTAGAGAATATTACTACAAAGTTTCTCAATTTCATTATCCATGGAGCAATGGAGGGGGAACGTTGGACCAATATAACAAATACAACATAGTTTGTATATTGAATACTCTCTAGTTTCCCATCCATAGAGAACATTTTATATTTACAACCTTCAAATATACATTTATTTTTTACCAACAATGAAGCATACTGATATTTGGATAGACTTCCATATAGTATAGGAAAGAAAAGACACTTTAAAGGAAGATATCCCTTCTTAATCTAATAAATATTAGAAATCAACTGTTTATTAGCATAACATATGTAAATAGAAGTGCTCCACATATATTCATCTTCAACTTAGTAACTATGAACAACTAATCACACTAGGAGTTCATATGTATATCTTTCTCTTTGATAGCTTCAACAAAATTCACAATGTCATAAAAAAATCAAATGAGAAATTTCTATACGTACAACTATAATCACAAATAAATTTTCATTAACCTTATTCTAGATTTAGAACTTCAAAAAATTAGTTGAACATGGTTTAGTAGAGTAAGAACAAGTCTTTAGGATAATTTCTACCTCCCTTTTTAAGCAATTTGATAGTATTTGATGAAGTAACTATAAAGCTTTTTTGTTTATAAGTCCTAATGTCTATATGTCTGACTTTTGTTTAATACCACCATTAATATTCCCACTCTTCATGCAAGTTTGGTGTTTCTAAACAAGAAGAGGTTGAAGGAGTGAAAAGTGGAGGAGTTGATGGAGGTTTTCCAAGATTTTATAATCTTTCACAATAGGGATATCAAAGTTCTTCTTGGTTTTATAGAAAGTAGCTTACTCCTTTTCAGAGATTGTTCAAGATGATTCATTCCAACTAAAACCAAATTCCCAATAATTCATACCTCAACCAACCATTTTAAAGCTATTATTGAACTTTTGGTACTCAAACCTCTAACCTTTGGTTTAGAAATACATGGTGTAACTACTTAAGATCCCAAATTAATTTCCAAAAATAAAACCATTTCTAAAGGTTAAAGCACAACACATTAGAAAATCTTATTTAACCAAACTTGCAGAGGAAGACCACATGGTCACATGATCAAAGTTTTATATTGTAAGAAAAGAAGATGCAAAATTTATATTACATTTTATCCTCTTTCAAATTCTAAGTGATTGAGAGATCATGACTAACTAACAACACTAAAAGAAATTGTCAAGTTTTACTGAGGCGGGTAGTGAAACTGGGAGTCTTCTTGTTGATCTCTTTAATGTCAAAATTGACAGAAAAATATTACAATAGAGTGTGATATACTAGCTAAGTAATAAAAATACATTCTAAGACTATATTTATTATAATACCTTGTACATGGGCATGAATAAATAAAGTACTAATACAAAGTTAATTACAACAATAAATGTGTAGTGAAAGGAAGTGAAAAATTGGGGGTTGCAATTAATTTGAGTATTAAAAAGAATTTTTAATTAACACATACTTTAGGAATAGAAAAGCTTCACATTTATTTTTAATAAGTAAAATTGAAGTGCAATATGTGCACAACTCTTTCCTTCTCTTTTATAATTTACTTTACATTATGGCATAAACTCGTATGAGTGTACCTACTCATATGGAAGTGTTGGAGAGTAATGGCGAGTCTAAACTTACACACTAAGACATTACAAGTGACTAACTATAGATCCTTGTTTGACAATAGGGAGACCATTCAATTGGCTTGATATAACTGTCCACTCTTGTTGATCTGGATATTCATATTAGGTACACTGTGCTCTTTAGGTCTATATACTTTCCATAAGGTTACATCCTCAATGAAAGTTTCAAATCTATATGATATGTCTAAGATAATGATGATCATCTCTCCATAGTGTAAATAATCTACTAGTATATCAATGAGATATCTGGTTGGTTCTGGATACCTCTCTTTGTTGTATAGGTAACATTTCACTAGGAAATGTCCCACACAATCACTCTAATATGATTATGTGTTACTTCATTTTGTCCTACAACAAATCATTAAACATACACTATTGGATGCTAAGAGTTTCTCAAAAGGGTAGGGAAGGCTTTAGGGAGGTTGTAGCTGGAATTATATATAGGCTAGAGATGTTGCATGATTCAAGTTTCAATAAGCATGTGAAAATATAGAGCCAAGCGGTCTATAGAGGCTAGCTTCCTCCTTGCTAACCAACGTTCACTGCTATTAATTAGTCTCCTCTCTTCTAAGTATATAAATTCTTCTCTTATAACTAGTGACTCTTTAGCATCTCTAGAGATATTTACCCCCTAGATGCTACCAAATGTGCATTCTTCTTTTTCTAGATCCACTTCATATTAGTGGGTTTTGGATCCATTGTGTGTGACTCAAGTGTGTCTCCACAAACCAGACTACTACAATGTGAAACAATATATTCTATTAAGTATACATTTGCATGTGATGTATCTTCGATTGTTTAAGAAACAAAACTCACCAGTGGTGGATCTCTAATTTCTAGAGACCCTTGGCTCTTGGTTGATAGGAAAAATCCTAGTAAGACTGGGTTCTTTCTCTATAGATCTCTAGAGTTTCTACAACATGATCCAGTCTTCAACAACTAACACTTATACATTGGTGATGTAATTAATTGGATGTCTTCCTTTCCCAAAATGCTAGTATCCTTACATACACTACTACAGAATGGGGACACATCGTCAGTTATTTTTGACATTAGGCATAGGTTTAAGACCGACGACCAAGTGGGAGACTAAAAGTTGGGCCTTTCTTTGTCGGTTGCATTAACTGCCAAAAAAAAGTTTCCACATTGGTGCTTTGTTAGAGAGAAGTCAACAACATAACTCTCAGTGAGTGTTGCTTTGACATTTCCTCGTTGGTTGTTTACTACCAAGCAACTGAGGCCAAATAACTTGATGTCAGTTTTATTAGTGATGGAATAGTAAATGTTAGGAATTCAGCGACAGTTACTTGAAAGAACTGATGTAGAAATCAATTGTAGTCATTTTTGTCAGTCATGGAGTAGTAAATGTTTAGGTATTTGCTGGCAGTTACCTAAAAACACCAACATGGAAAAACATGTGGCAGGTTTTATACACAATCAATGCAAATAAGTATATGTTATTTTTAACATAAGGTCTACAGACCTACTGGCTGGCCTTCTAGTTTGTCTGGACCCTACTGTTCTTCAGAACTAAATTTTGAAGAACAACAGGCTCTTTGTGGCCTAACAACAGGACAACACATCTGCAAGAAAAAGATAAATTATACAAAGTAGGAACAAAAATGCCTCATTCTATCATTTTTTTTACTAAATCCATGAACTCACATCTCAAATTTAACCCCCAACCACACTTCAATTTCATACATTAAATCATCAATTCTCTTCCTCATGCATTCACATTCAAATTCACACATACATATACACTTAACATTCAATTCATACTCACAAAATACATGTCAACATCTGGTGCCATCTTAGATTAACAAAGTTCAGAATGTATTTCACATATCAACAATTCACTCTCAGAAATACATATAAAAAGTTTGACATCAAAGTCTGAACTACCAAAAAATATCAATCAACCGTCATATTTTTCATTCAAGTCCACATTTTTTATGAAGCAGGCTTCCCACTGTTCATGTAGGTCATTCCGCTTCTCCAATGTATAGGGTTCAATATTTAGAAAAGATGGAAGAGAGAATGAGACTTCTAATTAGATTTATAAAAAATGAGAATACTTTCTTAAGAGTTCTATCATTGATATGTTCATCTAGTCATTTTAAACATCTTAGTGACATATGTCAACATTATAACATTTTCATGTTGTATACCTACATCGTCCTCCCCAAGGCGGATCACAATGGTATCAATTTGGCCTATAGTGTCTAACCATCTTGTCAACTTTTGACATTTAGGGCCTAAGGAGTAAAAAAACTCTTGTGAAATAAAATGAGAGGGAAGCGACTTCAAAACCTTAGGGGTCTTCTTAATTATTGTAGGCTGCATGCATATATTCTAATATTAGCTTGTTGTGGAATGTATTGTAACACCAATGTGATTATTTTATATAAGTTTCAATATACATTGGTCATACCTGAAGAAATATAATGAGTCATTTGGGCCACCCAGTAAAGCTGCCTTCTACCTCCCCAACTATGGTGCCATCTGGTTGCTCATATGGGAGAGGTATGTCCCTAATTCTGGGAAATACATGCGTGATTCTCACACGATAGTGATCAGTGGGAAGGGAAATACTATATAAGACTGCACCTACCAATATCTACACGTACTCTGGGTCCACTTCCCCTTTATTTGTTTGTTTGTGCTTTTGCTGGGATGAGCCAAAAAAGGTTGTATACTAAAACCAGCTGCAACGCTTGTAACACATCCCAAATGCTCTTCTGTCCCTAGAGCAACCGTCAACTCATCGTGTGTGCCCTGAGGTGTCCACTTGCCCTACTTTTCTTGGGCAACTAGCTCCAACTAATTAGTCATTAAAAAGTGACTATTTAGTAAAACTTAACACCAGTGAAAAACAACAAGGACATTAACACTGGACCAAGAAATTTACCATTTTTACATCCACCTCCTGTGTTGCTCGGATGAGGATTTCTCTGACTTTGTTTTGCTGACATCTATCCACTCAACATAGTGAGGCAACCGTCCAAAAGAAGTACAAGACTTGGCAGTAGAAATAGATGTAGAAGTCCCTTGATCTTCTTGCTCTTGATCTTGCTCTTATTGTTGCTATCTCAATTGGCACTGGAACCAATAACCACCTGAACCCAACTAGTGGTTGTGTACATTCTTGTCACACCTATCTTTTTGAGCTTCGTGAAGGGCCTGATTAATTCATACAAGTGATATTGTTAAGTAATCATAAGAAATTATAAAATTTCATTAATTTAGTACCAGGAACTCTTCTATTTAACTCTATCAAACAAACTCCTTCCAATCATCTAGACAAATATAATTCCATTTTTTCTAGGGTTGCTTCTTGTCTCCAAAGACATAGTCTTTGGTGAGGATTGTTTTCCTATCTCTATGTCTTCTCCCAACGCACTGCATAACAGACTTGCGATGCAACTTCTCATCAAGTTCATATTGGATCTAGAAAGGTTCAACATTCAATACTATTTAACAATGTTAAAAAAGGAATAGAAAAAAAGACTATAAATGTAACTGCATTTATATTACCTCTAACTCCTTCCATATGAGGTCTTTATAGACCAAACTCACTTTTCTCTAATCCTCAGAGAGTAGAGGCACCTTACTTTGACCAAGGACCCCACAATAGCAGACAAAACTCATTAGCAAGTGGCATGTCTGTGTCATTGAATTTAATGGTTGGTCTTCCTCCCTTGCCTATTTGCGACATCTTTCATCACAATTATCCCTCTAACTCCCTTACAGTTTCAGTTTTGAGCACCGTCAGCACCCTGATAAGGATTCTCACCTCACACTAATGATTGCTTTGCTTCTAGTTAGATGCCATCAATAAAATCAAAAGTAAACAAAAAAGTCAGATCACATATAAAAAGTCAACGCTATAATGAAATTAGATCACATATGAACAAATAAACATGTTATATGATGCAAAAAAAAAATTAGATTACATATGAGCAGTATACCTTAAACGAATATCCCTTCTGTGTGATCTTGATGTGTATACTCATTAGTGTTAGATTCAACATTTACACTTGGTAAGACAACAGAAAATGGACTAGAGTAATCTAACTTGTCATAGTACTTCTCTTCATCAATAAGATCTAAAATTAACTGTCTTTTCCTATGAAAAACTACAGACCAATTTTCTTTTGCAGTATTGTTGATATAGAATACCTATTTTTCTGGTGATGCCATGATGAAGGGTTCATCCTTCTTGCCTGCCTACTCAAAATTCACTTGTGTGAAATCGAGTTCGTCAACTACAACTCACTCCTTTATTGTTATCAACCCATTTACACTTAAATAATGCAACTCTAAACTTTGTTTAGTCAAATTCCTATGTGTCTTCAATAACACCATAATAAGACAATTTCCTTCATGTCGACTCTTATCCTTAGCACTAGAAAAATACAATGAAGATGCTTGAAGGGTGACCCCACTATTTTTGGACTACACTTTTATCATCTTGACGTTTTGTGTAGTATGAAAATCCATTTATGTCAAACCCTTCGTAAGATGTAACATGGATCTTTGGTTTATATGCAAGGAATTTTGTAGTTTTTGCAACATTATTTGGTGTTTGAGATAGTTGATTGAATACTTCCTTTTCAAACCACCTAAAAAACATTCGATTATGCTCTCTAGCAAGCCACATTGAAATGGCTTGAGGATGAATTCTCTTAAGCTCGTTGTTGTGTTCGGTGATATAAATACCCACATCATCAATGTTCTGTAAAATATACAAGTGTGCTTATTCCCACTGTTCACAATTGATATTTATCTATGATTCTTCCAAAATACCTTTTCCAGAATAAAAGTTAGAGTTCACGACATTAGTAGTAGTTTTTTTCCAACTCAAAAAGTCATTACAAAAGTCCATAACCTCTTAGAAATATATCTTTCTATGATACTCCCTTTGGTCTGACAATGTTTCTGAAAATCACCTTTAAAAACACTCATGTACCTCTCAAAAGGATACATCCAGTGTAAGAAAACTAGACCCAACATTTTCACTTCCCTAATCAAATGGACAACTAGATGTATTATGATATTAAAGAATGAAGGGGGGGATATTTCTCAAGTTGACACAGGGTAATGACCACTTCTCATTGTAACTTATCTAGAATCTCAGAATCAATTACTTTTATGCATAGAGTCTTGAAGAAGAAGCAAAGTATAGTGATGGGAAAATGTACATGCTTAAGAAGGATAGACCGAAAATCCACAAGAAATAAATGTTGCATTAGAGTGTGACAATCATGATATTTAAGACATATCTGCTTCAGATCCTTCATTTATACCAATCTACGGATATTGGATGAGTATCCATGTGGTACCTTAACATTACACAAGCACTCACAAAAGGTTCTCTTCTCCTTGATAGACAAGGTGTAACAAGTAGGAGGTAGATATATGTAGAAACCTTTGTCAACTACGTCTATTAATTTTTGTCTTATACCCATTCTGGATTTGATGCCATCTTTAGTCTTATCGGGTATATTCAACAGAGTGCCGATAATGCTATCACAAACATTTTTCTCAACATGCATGACATCGATACAATGTAAAACTATCAAAGAACTCCATTAAGGAAGACCCCAGAATATTGACCTCTTTTTGAATAAAGATGTTTCACCTATGGGAGTAGTACACAGTCTCTTACCAAAATGATTTACAATGTTATTTACTCTTGCATAAACATCCTCCCCTTACATAGGTTTAGGGGCACTTTGTTCCTCAGTTGATCCATTGAATGTTTTGTGTAACTTTCAGTAAGGATGTACCCTTGGTAGAAACCTTCGATGACTAATATATACAGTCTTAACACCATGTTTCAATATGATAGAATCTATATTTTCTGCACATATAGGACTTGCCTTGGATTCTCTGACGTTGTATCTAGAAAAATTCCCAAAAGCAGGAAATCCATTAATAGTGCAAAATAACATGGCTTGTAAATTAAATATCTCTTGGCGCAAAGTATCATAAGTCATCACACCTTCTCCCCATAGTTTATTTTGTTCATAAATCAGAGGTTCAAGGTAAACATCAATATCATTGCAAGGTTGTTTGGTGCCCAATATCAGCAACGACATCATGAAAGGCTTATTCTTCATACACAACCATGGAGGAAGATTGTATACAACAAGCGTGATAGTTTAAGTACTATGTTGGTTGCTTAATGTTCCATATGGATTCATCCCATTAGTACAAAGTCCAAGTCTTAAATTCCTGGCTTCTTTGCCAAGTTTAGGATACAATAAATCAATCTTCTTTCATTGCGGGGAATCAGACAAATGTCATGGAATACCATCATTGTTTTTCTTTACCTCTGCATGCCAAGTTAAATTTTGTGCATCTACAACATTAGGAAACAAGTGTTGAGATCGGGGTATTATAGGTAAATACCACATCACCTTGGCAAGAGACTCAGTTTTGGTCTTAACCAATGTCATCCTTTTGTACCTAGATGCCACATGTTTCGGACATTCTTTCATATCTATGTAGTACTTTTGAAACAACAGAGAGTCATTCGATCATGAATGTATCTTCTAACCTCCATTCCCATTGGGCACAACATCTTTTTCATTGCGTATGTTGAAATTGGAAGCTTGATGCCTTCAGGGAGAATATCATTCAACAAAGACAACAGAGAAGTGAAGCTTTTGTCACTCCATCTATTGTTAGCCTTCATAGTATACAATCTCAACCCAAATCTCATCTTTTTATACTTATTACAACCAAAGTATAACAGTTTCTCAGCATTGTGTACAACGTTTCTAAATGTGGGAGGCGGGTTTGTAACATTTACCCTGCAAGTGTCTAGCATCACATCAACCATGTCTATTAGAATTTGTTCATTCTCATCAACATCGTCGACAATTTATTCTTAAACACAACTACCACTACCCACATCTGGGTATCTCATACTAGGAATCTCTCCATGATAGTATACAATCCCATTACACATGACATGGTCTTTGATCATGTCAATAGTGTTAACTTTCAGGTTGTTGCTACAATTCCTATACGAGCAATAGAACCTATATCCATGTTGTTTTCTATGTTCCTATACAAATCTTACAAACTCATGGAGACCATTCATAAACTCTAGAGTGTAGTGTTTTGGTATCGATATCCATGATCGATCCATTTCTATATGATCAGATGGGAGACGAGTTAATGTTAGGAGAAAATATGTTTGAATAATTGATCCCTAATCATCTAGTAGCATTTGAATTCATGAATGTGTACCACCTATTCCATTCTTGAGAACTTCATATCACTAGTAAGTGTACCATCCATGTTTGATTTCAATAAATTTTGACAAAATTTCCCTGTAGTTCTCCAGGTACACCAATTTAGATGGGCAAATACCCACCTACATATGTATCCAGAGAAAAAAGGGGAAATCTTCTCAAAATTTATTGAAATCGAGCACACATTATACACTTACATACTAAGTGAGATGAAGTGCTCAAGAATAGTCCCAAACTGGGGACTATCTAAGGTTTACTCCTAATGAGTAAATCACAGACGAGTTTCTAGGGCAACGACACATTCTAGGGTTTATAGACTAGATATTATAGATTAAAAATACACAAACTAGGGCATACTCACATATTACCATGTTACATCATACAACTTGAATTATAAACTAGGTTGTGGATGTTCATTACCATGTAAGATTGCTAGAGAAAGCCCAACTCAAACTAGGTCAACTTGATCATTTTAAATGCACAAACTACATACATGAGCACTTATAAGTAAAATATAGCATATTAGTATAAGACATTGGTTCAAATGGGTACACGACACAAGTTGAGTTATTGATTTCAAAGTTGAATCATTTCGTGATGATAAATTAGGTCAAAAAATCACATATAATTGAGTTGCAACATTTATAGTCATGATAGTACATAATAAGGCATATAAGTGGTCCAAGGCATCAATTACAGTCTAGTTTACTAATTTAGGGATAAAAATGATCATTTTCTATATCAAACAAGAATGAATGTCGGAGGAGGAAGAGGATAAGAACAAACATGAGGAGGAGAGAAAACAACAGAGGAGGAGGAATAGGAGAAAGGCTGACAACCAGTAGTGGCAGTGATCAACAGTAGATTAGAGGAGGAAGGTAGAAGTGATAAGTAGCAGAGCAGCACCGGTGAGCTAGGGGCGGCGGCAACCAGTAGCAACAACAATGTTCAGAAGTAATGGCACAGAAGAGAGGAGATAGTGCAATCACCAGTGACGACGATGATAAATAGAAAAGTAGAGCAGGAAGGTTGTGGAGATCACTAGCAGAGTGAGCTTTTGCAGCGAGCTTGGGCTTTGGTGACCAATAGCAGTAATGGTGCGGCGGAGAGAAGATAGCTCAATTGTCGGAGTAGCAATATCATAGGAAAGGCGGGTAGGACAGAGGGGAGAAAGTGTTTGTCAGGGGGTTAAGTAAGACATATATCGTCGGTTATAGGTTAATGACCGCCGATGAATCTTGCAACCCACAAGCGATTGTTAATATGTCTTTATCGGAGATTATGTTTACCTTAACCGATGATAAATCTCAATTGGGGGTGGGAAAAAATTCGTAGGACGATTGGCGTGAAAACCTATATAGTCGGTCCCTTAATAAAGAACTACCGACAAAGGTCAATTCATTCCCACGAATTAGATGGCGTGTGTACATCTTTATCCCGTCAATGTTTTTGAAAAAACCCACTAATAAAGGTTTTTTGGTGGCAAATAAAATGCTCCCAAAAATTTTGCACAAAATTCTATTTTCACGGGTAATGTATAGCGTCAGTTTCCTAAAGAAGAGACTAACATCAACAAGAAAGCACAACTCGTGTTTTCTCAGTTGTGCAAACCGTGGTAGTTGCTGACCTTAAACCACCAGTAGAAGCAAAACAGTCGGTTTATCTTACAAATATAATCGACATTGTATCCCCATTATGTAGTAGTGATAGGTATCTAATGAATTACAAACATGAGCATGATGACCAACACTTTTTTTTGTAAGTGATTGGATCAATGTTGGCAAAACTCAAGCTCTTCCATAACAAATTCTCATATCTTTTAGACATTAAATAGTAGATTTTTCTTCTTCTTATAAAATAGAGTTCAAGTATAAAAATCTATAGGATGTTATACAACCTCATGGGTTATTGGTTAGGCTTGAGTAGGTTCATAAAAACCTACACTTCTTACAAAGTGGTTTTCACCAAAATTTCTAAAAAAGATAAGGATACATGTGATGCTCTTATGTTTAAATATTCATAAGACATTCAAAATTTAAGCTGATGTGTTGTATATGAAGATAAATTCCATAAATATTGAGAGTGTTGATCCCACACGAATGACATTTAGATTTCCCACCTTTTCATATCGATCCATATCCATGCATTAATTGATGAGCAAAAGTAGACATGCACCTTGTACAAATATAGTCGAGTAGCCTAAGTGGGCTTAGGGAGACATGCACCTTGTAGAAAGTCATTAACTAGGCACTTCAACACACATAGTGGCATATTCATATGAGAGGGTACAAAACCAGACTCCCAAGACACCTTGTAGAGGCATGGATCCTACTTGCTTTTGACACACATTTCAACTCTTCCGTTTTTATCACATAATAATTAATGAGAGATGTGTCTCATTATGAAAGCATGATGAAGTTTATAATCACTAAACATCAAATGAACATCTACATAGTTAGTTGCAGTAGATACCCCTTTATTTATCTTAAATATTAATAATTATAGAAGATATATAAACCTAAATCTTAATTAAGAAACCGCAATCTACCTAAAAAGGAACCAAAATTAGATTTGCAACAAGGTAATTGAAATTGGCAGTATCAAAATATTTCTTGGCAATATAATGACGGAAAGTGAAACTGTGTCATCATTTTGAAATACTTTGATTCCAAATATTATTCATTTAGAGTGACTTATATTGTTATATTTAGGTGTCCAAATACATGCCCACTTGTATTTGAAGAAGGGAAATTAAACGTGCCTAAAAGTATGTCCAACTCTAATCAAGAAGGATCATTACAATTATTTGAAAATGTATCCACTTCTATTGAAGGAAAGGCAATCAAATGCTTCTGAAGACATGCCCACTTATATTCAAAGAAGGGAAATCAAAGGTGTCCAAAGACATGTCCCTTCTCTCTAGGCAGGGCAATGAAAATGTATACTGGAAGTGGGTTCCCATATATGTGAATGGTTCGCCAACATACATATAGACAATGTAAAGTCTAATAAATAGAAAATAGTGTATCCCAAACAAGTAGTTAGGCCAAGAAATTACAATATAATATCAAACATTTCAAAATAAGTCTAACAGAAGACACCAAGATGGTTAGACACTCGGTTTGTTAGTGAGAGGTCCCAGGATCGAGCCCAGGCCACATGATGAATAGAATGGCCAATTTTTTTTATAAAAAAATTTCAAAATAAAAACAAACTATATCAAACATATTATGCATATAGCCTCGATGGGCTAGACACTCATGAAGGAGGATAGCTAGACTAGACATTCATGACGAAGGATAGTCCCATGTATGTTTCTTTTGATCCTATAAATATTGGAGTCAGATAACTCATCAGACCTATTTAAAGTCGATACCATGAATTAGATTCCATTTTATATTTTGTTGGGGGTTATATTCATGTTTTTATTTAATATTAGGGTCATCCTAAAAACACATTAACCCATACATTACTTGTAAAATTAGGGTTTCTTAGACACATTCCATGTAAACTAGTAAAAATACTAAGATTAGAGATGCCATCATTTGATAAACAAAGTTATGGAATCATTATGCAATTCAAATATTACACTCCAAAATTAATTCATTTAATACATTAATCATGACTAAGAACTAATGTACACTTCTTACCCAAATGAGGCTATAATCATCTTATAATCATCTTTGAAAAGGAGATATAAAAGATCATGTTCTCATGATCAAAGAAATATATAATTTTGCATATACCATAAATTCTCATTACTATGAATTTTACAAGATTTTTTATATCTATTTAAAACTAGTCGTTGAGCTGATGATCTTGCACTTTGGGATGGTGCCTCATGGGTCCAATCCCACATCTGGGCCTGGTCTCGACCCACTTGTTCTCCCGCCTGTGTGCATCCATTCTTGGGCCCCAAGACCAGCCAGAGTGGCCCTAACAGTGGCGGCGCCGTACAAATAGTTCCCACCCCCTATTATCGCTTGATTTCTATTAGACATGTCAAACAGGTGGGTGGGTTGGGTTTGGGTTGGGTCATTGCGGGTGCGGGTCTGGCGGGTGCGGGTCAAAAAGATTCACTTCTAAAGGGGTGGAAGAAAAGCACACCCAAATCCGACCCAGCGGGTTGCGGGTTGCCCGCGGATGCCCATACAAAATGTGTACAATCAATAATAAGTTACCAGTTGTTTTCTTTAACACTAAAAACAACATTTGAAACAACTTGTAACTATTGTTTTTATGTCAAATATAGTGCAAAAGAACTAACCAACTACTATGTTTGACGTCAAACTATTTGATTAGTTTTTGATATATGAAAAAGTAGCAACTAGTTATATGTTGATATAAATTAGGAAAACGAGTGATTTTCAGCGGGTGGCAAATTTTGCCACCCAAACCCAACTTAAACAGGTCGACCCATGGGCGCCCACGGATTTTGACCCAGTTTGACAAGTATAATTTCTATGGATAGAACCCCGTTGCGCCTGTCCGAGAGCTGGACTCCATGTGCCTACACAAACTTATCTTTCCTTCAGCCTTGGCTGGTGGATCCCTCCACCTCATGAGCTCCCAAGACCTAGCCCAACTTCTCGGATGAGATGGGCTTCCTGCCGGCATGGTTTTTCAATTTGTAACATCACTTGAAAGTCCGTCTACGAGTAGAGAATAAAACAAAATCTGTCTAAGAAAAATCCCGGAATTAAAGACGCACGTTTTTTGGTTGAACACATGCTCTATCCCATATTCGCCAAAAGTATATCCATACATGAACGATGTTGAAATGAAGTTAAACCCGCTTGATTCTAAACATGATTTTGATCAGATTACTCCTGTTCCCAGGAGTAGAAAACCCAAGATGGAAATATCAAGATCCGTCCCAAACAAAGATTTAAAGAAAAATACACACATGCCTACGCAAATGAAGCCGCACGAATCAGGGCCATAAGCTGTTATTCTAGTATTTTCAACTGTTCAATAATCATTCACATTCATGGTTACAGAATTGAATTCTTGCAAACATTGCGTCTTATCACGCCGGCCCGAGAGATTAGACCCACTCTCTTGGAAAGACATAAAATGATATTGGCTATTTAACTGGATGTAATCAAATATAGTTGTGCTAGTTCGCCACATAATTTTTTTAATAAAACTTGCACTTTGTCATCCACTTATAAAAGAAAAACCATCAACTACCCACGTTGGTCATATCCCGAACAAGAAGAGAGGCAAAACCTAATGAAATCTTCTTGTTTCTCCGGTCGCTTTCCTCAATATACGTTGATCTTTTAAATGAAGATGAAGATGACCAGCGGTGGAGGCGCAGTCCGACACATTTCGCTCATCACCGCAACACTCTCCCTTCACAAGCTTCAAATAAAATAAACCAAAACATGTGAAAACGAAGTGGAAGTACTATAATATTTACAAGTTATTGCATCGAATTGCAGAATACGTATGCACTCACGTGCATCACAATGTAATCCCTGTTCCTTTCTTCAAGGCAGCATTAAGTCCTGTGCTCATCCTGCGACTTTTTTCTTCCAATGATCTTCTCCTTTCTTCTCCTAAAACAAGGAACAGGTGAAATGAGATTGATAATGCATGCAAGTGGGAATACCGACTTAATTCGACCGCCCAGGCTGTCCACTCCGATCGGGCGTACGTGACCCGTACCAGTGTCCGGTCGCACACTTTTCTTGGGGTTGGGTTTTCCGAAACTTAGTCATCCCCGTTCACCATGGTAAGCTGGAGGGTAGGTATAAGGTGAATGTTTTTCACTAGCAAAGTTGATATCCATTGGATGTATGCCTAATTTTCTAGCAAATTGTCAAAACAACAAAGGAATCGTGGTGACAGCGCTCTATATTTATCTTTAAGGTCACGCCTCTTTCTTGAATGCCCCAATCACTTCATCCTATCTTCATGCTCTTGTCCTCGTTTGAGGTCACAATTTTTTTTACGTGCTAAAAGTCTACACAAAATCGCAAAGAGACAAAAGATACCTAGGGTATTTAATCCTAAAAAAATGCTTACCTAGGTGGTCTTTGTATCAAGCTATGCATTATTTTCAAGATATTGTACGATGTTTGATTGTTGATGAAGATCAAGTTTGAGGCACGTTCTAGAGATTTCTATGTGTTGTGATTAAGGAAACATATCTCAAATATGAAAAATTATCTTTATAGGATTTGGAAATATATGTGAATGAGTATCAAAAAGGGTGAAAAAGCCTTTCTAGGTATGGAAAATGGTAGTGGTTGTTTGAACACGTGCCAAAACAAATTGTACTAACGACACATGTCTATAAGTACTATACCTCTTTAGCAATAATGGCCACATAGCGAATCAAAGTATTAATGTTGATCTCGTTGACATGGAAGGAGATATCAATTGTAATGATGTATTTTCTAGACCCACTAGATGAACATACAATGAGGTGGACATCCTCAAATGATAAGAACCATACAATAGAAATTGACTGTGAAATTAGATAATTACAATAATCTCTTATGAGTATGGATGAATCTGTTTGCTTATGGGAAATGTAAGTCTTAGAGAAAAATAATATGTTTATATCTCTAAAACTCTTACTACAAACATTATCTTAGGGTAGGATGGAATTTAGTAGTATCAAAATTATGTTACACATTCCATATAGATGTGGAGGTTACCATCCATTTTCCACAGTAGCGTTCAACACTATGGTATGAGACTTGAGATATAAATTCGGGTACATTTATACTTATGCAAAGGCAAACCATATTTATGGAGGATGATCATAAGGAATCACCAAGTTGATCAAATCCCGATCATTAGATAAAATCCCCAGAAAAGATTCAACGTTACTATCCCCAGACAAAATTCAACATAAACCTAGTAAACATAAAAAAGCGTGTCAAAAAAATGAGTAACATGCTCCACATACGATGTCGCTATAGGAAACCATTATAAAACTTCACAGTATGCCATATAAAAGTTTACTACTAAACACCTAAATCATTCCACATGTAAATAGCATAGAGAACAATTGAAACATCTTTTATTGATTTCATCAAAAAGATTACAACATTGTTCATGGTTATGAACTATAACACCATAAGATGACCGATTCAATTAAAAACTAATAGTTGTAAAGAAATATAAAGGAAAATAACCTAACATATACATCATCAACTACCCACCCATTACTCAAGAAAGTGATAGTGCATGGGTGCTCTGTAATTAACTATGTTATCCCTTGTTAGACCTTGTTCATCACATCCTTTTCACAATGCTAGCATTACTAAAAGATGTGGATAACCACAAGAATAAGATGCCAAGTCCATGTGAGATGGTATAACAACTAATAACACATTATGCTTACAAGTAGGAGCAAGTTATATAAATATATCTAAAAATGCATGTAGTTTGAGAAGAAGTAAATACTACACTTAGCATATGTCAGAGAAGATATAGATATAAGAAAGGATTATGAATCACATATAATACTTGTAAGAAATAAAAGCATGATAAACATCCATTCATGTGATTCTCCAATTAAACCTTCATAGATATACTGCAAGTCGACCTGTCAAACTGGGTCAACATCCTAGGGCACTCATGGGTCGACCCGCTTAAGTCGGGTTTGGGTGATGAAATTCTCATCCCACCAAAGATTACCAAAACCCATACCCATCTATTTTTTAGTGGATTTCATGGGTGGTATGTGGACACTTGATGGTGACCCCCCATAACTAAATTAATCAAATAAAAATAAATATAACAATCTAATACTACTTAAAATATATATGATAATATATTATTACCCATTAATTGTTAAGGAGTTCTAATCTAAACTTGAACTTGCCCAACAAGAGATGATATTTGAGAGAGATGTTGGGCAGCACAAATCAATGTCTATTACATTATCAAATTGTTCTATCAAACTTAATATGGAGTTTTAGATGTTGCAAGCTCTAGTTTGTCAAGCATAATAATACAGTAGAGAATTTCAACCCAAAAAAAGGTATGTGGTTGAATTGTTATAAAAGGTTCATAGCATACTCTTTTCTTTGATTGCGACCATGTATAGTATTGTTAACATAAAAAACTAGAGAATTATCTTCTTTTACTATAAGATTAGAATCTTGCAAGATATTTTCATTGGACAAGTATTATATGGGCACCCATGGGAGACCCGCAACCCGCTGGGTCCGATTTTGATTTGTCTTTGTTCGATCTGTTTAGAATTGCATCATTTTGACCCTCACCCGTGAGACCCAAATCTACAATGACCCAACCCACCCTCCCACTAGATAGGTCTAACTACAAGGTTGGTTTTATGTTTTACTATGTCCTAGATAGTTTGAGGCGTACCTCTCATACTACTAGATAGTGGTTGTGAAACCCTAACTAGAACCATCGAAGATATAAGTAATTCTAGACTACATTAGATCTCTTCCCACCTTGAATTTGAAGCGAGGTTAACAAAAGTTATGGTTTACATAGGTGGATCTATTGTGTAATGCTCAAATGTGGCTCTAAAAACATCACTGGTCCACCCTGGGGATATAGGTCACAATGCCTAACAGTAAGATATAATGCCCAAAAATCGAGCTATGGCCTAAACCTCTTTCTATCACATATCACTAGACCATCAGTTAGAAATAATCCCAAACAATATTTTAAGATGTCAGAGTATACTTATCCCAAGCATCTTCAAATATTAATTAATAAATGAATCTAAGCATCTTCTCACAATTCTGAAATTGCTACAATATTAACTCATCTCACTATTTCTTCCGCCAACTCAAGGATATAGATATACTGACTAGGAGAACTACATAGATTATGGGTACACTTGATTAATTAAGAATTATACATTTTTTACTACCATACATACAATAAAAAATAAGTAATTGAATATAAATTTGGTCTAATAAATCTAGAAGATATAAAATAGAATCACATATACCAAACGGCCCAAATCAAGGTACAAGTAGTCATAGGTCGTATCAAGTACTAATTCATCAAATAGAGCCTAACAAAGCCCAACACAAGACCCAACTTATCAATACAACCACAAAAGGCCCAAAGCATCAAGTCAAGACATGTCAACCTTAAATAAGGCATCAACCTAGAATATTTCTCTTCAACTATTTCATTTTCAATATGCATATATAAACAAAAAAGACATGTCATCGTCCCATAAATTGAATGTCACATGATCAACATTTATAACCAAGAAGGATTATACAACAAGATCAAGAATCACTCTTCTAGTGTAATAGGTTGTCAAGGGGAACATTTATGTTGTATTATTTTTAATAACATTTAATCATAATGAATAAATAATCATCTCATGTCTCTTTTAGGGTCTATTTATTCAACATAAAGTGTACATAATCATTAAGGCATATAAATTTTTAGAAATACTTGATTATAGTAGATCATATCTCATTATTTCAAGGGCAAGTGTATCAAAAAATATGACTACTGAAATCTCCATATTAAGCTTAGAAAAATCTTTCTATAATCTTTGAAATCATTTGCTTTCAATCATGGATTTGAACTTTAACCCTTGGACCCTATGATCATCCCAATTATGGCAACCTTATCATTGCCATCAAGGTGAAATGCTCAAGGAATCATGCCTACTTGTGCATCACATGTCCAAAAGTAATCATATTATGTTGCATTTTGTGTCAGGCAATTTTTTAAGATTATAGGAAGAGAAAAGAGGAGGAATAGATCAAAAACTGACAAGGTGATATCACATTATGTGGCATCTTAAAGTTAAGGTTTCCCTAGATTCAATTAGGTTCACATTGTAGGGGCAAGTGACTAGCCCAGCGGTGTGGATCGGTAATCTAATGAAGGGACCTAGGTTCAACTCTGGTTGTTTCCCTCAGGGTGCAACAAGGCCCCCATGTTATTGCATGTGTTGTGGTGCCCCCAAAGTATGAGGTTGGTTTTGGGGTTTACCCTTGGCTGTGTCAGGTCCAATAGTGGCCTTTCCTAGGAAGGGTTCCTCGTCATCAAAAATAAGGTTCACATTTGATTTATAAACACCCTTAGCAGTTCATACATACATTTTTAGTTAGCTCCATTAAATATGTCATCTACATTCATATAGGTATACCCCTGGATTCATAATTACTCTTTGGTTCGTGAAAAACTAAAAATATCTATACCTAACCATTCTTGGTCTAAAAGGATGTAACACCTAAAACCACTACCCAAGACTATAGTAAAATTTTAAGAATGACTACTGGCCCCATGAACCACCACTAGCCTTAACTGTGAATTTTGTCCTCACTCATGCACAAGCCATGATCAACTTCTTGACTGGTCACCCATCCTAGTACTACTCTATGTTGATCACTGTTCACCATAGAATTCTTTAGTGATGGGCTCTCTGAAATGGAGGTGCACCTTGTTGACATATGTAGTACAATCATTCTATTTAAGATCATTTCATATGAGGCCTCAATTCCTAGGATGTTACAATCTCCCTCACTTAGACTCTTAACGTCCTCATCAAGGCTCAAGTTATATGACCTCATAATATTTCTCCATGTCAATGCAGACCTCGAATGACCCATGGACACCCAACTCCCAATTACCAGTGTAAAGAATGCTACATCACCATGATCACCCTTTCCAACATGCCTAGACTACATGACTGAAGACTAGCATGCCAAATGCCTATGTGGACCCCACCTACTTAAGGGGTTATGACTCTGATACCATTTGTAACACCCAAGCCCATTTCTTAAGGCTCTAGTAGAGTTTTAAGAATGATGATTGGCCTGAAAAACCACCACTAGCCTTAACTATGTACTTTGTCCTCACTAATGTGCAAATCGGGGTCAACTTCTCAACTGGTCACCCATCTTATTACTACTCCAAGCTGAGCATGATTGACCATAAAGTTCTTTAGTGATGGGCTCCCTGAAAAGGAGGTGCACCTTTGTGATATGGGTAGTACAATCATTCCTTTTAAGATTTTTTTTCTTGAGGCCTCAAATCATGGGACATTACAAAGGACCAAAAAAACCAAACAAGTGCATAAAAGCTCTAAATCACCTTTAAGGGGAAAAATAGGGACAAGTCCCCCTAGGAGTGAAAAATCAACCTGAAATTTTTTTCATGTATCAAAGTGGAAGTAGCCAACAATCACCAAAAATTTTAGGATATTAATTGTCAAAAAGTTCATGAAATTGATTCAATCTATTTGAAAATTATTCTAGTTTCATATTAACGACACATTTAGGACTTTCATATTATTAAGGTCATATGTTCATTCTCTGATTCTCGATATCCTCTGACCTTGAATTTGCACTCTCTGGTAGATGGTTCGTCTATAATAGACCTTTACTTCTAAGTAAATGGAAACTGGGAGATACATTCCATAAGTTCAAGCTGGAGGTAGTGCCGGTATGGACTCGACTGTATAACTTGCCTATTGAGCTATGGGATAAGAAAATGTTTGATAGTATTGGCTCAGTTCTGGGAACTCTGTTGAGAATGGATGAAGCTACTAAATCTTGTTCTAGATTGGAATATGCCAGAATCCTAGTTCTCTTCTTAACTGAAGCTAGCTTTCCTCAATCCATTTCTTTGTCGAGTGATGAAGGTGACGATCATGAATCCTTTTGTCTTATGACTGGTTTCCTTACAAATGCACTCGATGTGGTCTACTTGGTCATGATGACTGTTATGATTTACCTACATTGAATCCTAAAATTGTGAAAGAGAAGATATGGACTATTACGCAGAAAGAAGCTCCCCTGTACCTGTTTATGATAATGTCTCTGAGAAACCATTCACTCTAAATAGAGTTGCTCTACAACATAATGAAGAATTAGTTATGAGTATGCATCATAAGTACAATGGTTCTTGCTCTGTTCCCTCTACTCCCATCCTGGTGTTCCCTGAAGCTAATTCCAATGATGGAGGGTCTACCAGTTCTACTAAGGAGAAATCTTGTATTTCAAAGTTTCCTAGAAAATCACCCCCGAAGTGTTCTCCCAAGCCTACTGTGGGTATTTTCCATAGAGTTATGAATTCTCTTTTCTCTCCTATGCAAAATAAGTTTGGTGGATTGGAAATTATCAATGAAGAAACTTCCACTAAGGCTGACAGCTTAACAACCCAGGGGTTTAAATGAATCTATCGATGATTATATCTTCTTGGAATGTCAGAGGCATCTCTAATAAAATTTTGAATGTCCAAGAAGAAGTAAGAATGTCTAACAGTCAAATTTTCATCATTAATGAGTCAAAGTTGCGATTTGGTAAAATGGTTAAGTTCATGAATAGATATTTCCCTAAATTTAATTGGACTTCAAATCACAACTCTCATGTCCTTGGTAGGGTTATTATTTTGTGGAAAGGTGATTCATGTCATATTACTAAGATTGATGAGAATGATCAGGCTATTCATTGTAGAGTTCAAACTGAAATTTCCTCTTTTGTTCTCACTACCATTTATGGTCATAATAATGACTCTGACAGATCCTCCTTATGGAGATTTCTTGAGAGTATTAGCCCTTCTGTCATTGAGCCCTAGGTCTTGATGGGTGACTTCAACTATGTTAGGAAAGCTTGTGAGAAAATTGGAAGATAACCTCCTTCTGCTAGATCCATGGACGAGTTCAATGATTTCATGCTTGATTGTAATCTTTTTGAAATGGATTTGGGTGGACCTTACTTTACTTGGGATAATCGCCAAGGAGGTGATGACTTTTTCACGTCTAAAATTGACAAAATTTTATATAACAACCACTTTTTATCTAAATTTAATGTCTCTCAAGGTGTTTGCATTTCCAACATTATTAGTGATCATAGAAGAATTGTTCTATCTTTTGGGAACCCTAAAAAGATCTTCTCCCCCTTTAGATATGTGAATGCGTGGTCTTCCACTGATGGTTTCTACTCTATTCTTGAAGAGGCTTGGAACATCAGGGTGGATGGTTATGATATGTTTAAGCTTTATACCAAACTTAAGAATCTTAAGCTAAAATTGAAAGCTTGGAATAAGAAACATGTAGGTGACATTCTTGAAAAAGCTATGATTGCTCGTGATGAAGCCCTTGAGGCTCAAAGAGTGGCTGATCTCAACCCCTTGGATGTTGAAGCTAAAACTACTGCTAATAACCTTAGAGAAAAAGCAAGAGATGCTAGTGATGTCGAAGAGTCTTTCCTTAGACAAAAATCAAGAGTGTAATGGCTTAAGAATGCAATTCCAATTCAAAAAAAAATTATGAATCCTTAAAAACTAGACGTGATAGGAACTACATCAGTAGTTTGAATACTAATGACAGATTTATTCATGACCAATCTGAGCTTAGTCAATCTGTGCATGATTTTTATTTTGATATTTTCTGTAAGAAGGAATCCTCTGGTGGGGTTTGGTCTGAGAAGTGGATTGGTCCTACCCTTTCCTTAACCCAACATGAAGATCTGATCTCTAGGATTACTAGAAAAGAAATTGAGGACATTGTTAATAACTTAGATGATGATAAAAGCCCTGGGCCTGATGGCTTTAATGGGCACTTCTATAAGAGGGCATGGAAAGTGATAGGTGCTGATGTTGTCAATGTTGTTCTGGAATTCTTCTCTAATGGTATTTTACTCAAGGAAGCAAACAAAACTTTCATCACTCTAATTCCTAAAGGATAGGATAAATCTCTTCTAACAAATTGGAGGACTATCTCTTTATGCAATATGTTTTATAAAATTATCTCTAAGATTCTCTGTAATAGATTGCAAGGTGTTCTTCCTACCTTGATTGATGATGACCAACTTGCCTTTATTAAAAGAAGAAGCATAAGGGATGCTATTCTTCTAACCAATGAAATCTTGAGTGACTTCTAGAAACCCTCTGGTTCTCATATGTGCATTCAAGATGATATTTCTAAGGCTTATGATTCAGTTCATTGGTCCTACCTTTTCTCTATTATGCATAACATGAATTTCCCCACTATTTGTTTTCGATGGATTGAGAATATTTTTTATTCCACTTCTTATCAGGTTCTAATTAATGGTGAACCCACTAAGCCTATTTGGCCTTTGAATGGAGTAAGGCAGAGGGACCCTATTGCCCCCTAACTTTTTGTTTTGGTAATGCATGGATTCTCTGAAATGATGAAGAAGCAGGTCAACTTGAATCACATTTCTCCTATTAAAGTTTCAAAGGAATGTCACTGGTCTCATCTAATTTTTGTTGACGATTTGATGGTCTTCACTAAAGCAGATGTTCTTAGTGCAAATAATTTGAAAGTCCTACTTGATAAGTTTGGCAGAGAATCTGGTTTGAAGATTAACCCCTCTAAGAGTTCTATTATTGCTAGTAAGAAAGCTGATGGTGCTAGTGTGTCAAAAATTCCTGATATGAAAGTGGATTCTATTGAAAATGCTAAATATTTGGGTATACCCCTCTTTATTGGTAAAATTTCTAAGAAGGACTGCTCTCCTCTGATTGAAAAAATCAAGAAATGTTTGGAAAGTTGGAAATCTAAGCTTCTCTCTATAGCTGGTAGAGTTGAGCTCATCAAATCTACTCTGTCATCTATGTTTCTGTATGGGGCCTCTTCTTTTCCTATACCTAGCTCAACTATTGAGGAAATTGATAGGTTATGTAGAGACTTTCTGTGGGGTCAGTCTGAGGATAAACATATCTTGCATCTGATCAAATGGGACTATGTTACTCTCCCTAAGATCAAAGGTGGTCATGGTATGAGAAAAAGTAAAGATATTGTCAAAGCGTGTCTTATCTTGAATGCTTGGAATGTGGCAAATAAGAAAGATACTCTCTGGGACAAATGGATTGGTGAAAGATATTTCAAAAAGTGCACTTTTTGGACTGCTGAGGAATCATCTAATAATTATTGGCTTTTCAATAACCTACTTATGGTTAGGAAAATTCTTCTTCCTTTAATCAAGTTCAATATTGCAAATGGAAAAAGTTTTAGGCTCTGGCTTGACCCATGGTGTTCTTCCAAGTTTCTTGGTGATATTATTGGCAAGGATATGGTCATTCGGTTAGGTATTCCTTCTTATGCTTTCCTTAGTGCTATTATAGTTGATAAGAAATGAGAGGTTCCTTTGCAAAGAGGCTCATCCATGCTTTCTTCTCTGCTGGATCAATTTCCTATTGGACAATTTGATTTTGACCATCTGAGTTTTGGTTTCAAAGATGATAAAAAGTTAACCTTAAAATTGTTTGGAATAATATTAGAGTTAAAAGTCTGGAAGATCCCAATTTTGATTGGATCTGGAAATGTGGATGTCAGCTAAATGTTATCATCCACCTATGGAAAGTCAGACATAACAAATTACCTACTTCTGACTATACTAGAAGAAGGGGGATCTCGATGGCTTCTATCTATTTCCTATGCATGAATGTATATGAACATTCTAACAATGTTTCGTTTGAATGCTCCTTTATGAAAATTTGGTGGAATCAAACTAAATTTGTTGGTCTTATCAGTATTTCTCCTTCTGGTTGGAATGACCTTATTTGCATGGAATATTCTTCTGAAAGGATTATTTCACCTCTCATTATGTATCATGGCAGGATTGAGAGAAATTCCAGAGTCCATGATGATAGATATAAGGATGTTGAACTCTTATGGACCTCTATTTTGAAATATTATGATGCCTTATTATGATGTTTCTCTTTTGGAAGTCTTCTGTTATTCTAGTTCCTTATCTATGCTTGGTTCTGGTTATACTGATTACACTTTCTTTGTATCTAGATGGATTTCAGGTGGTTTCTTGAGTGGATGACCTTATCCTTCTTGGAGTGGCATAGCTCACTGCTATTTTTTCTTGTCTTATTGGATCTCTGTTATGAAAGTTCTGGTTTGCTAGGACTTTATTTCTAGAGGTCTTTACCTCTTTTTCTTTTATGAAGTTGATGCTTGGGGACATTTGTAGCTCAGCTTCCTTTTCTGATTTGGTCTTATGAGTGGTTGAGCTTATCCTACTTGGAGTGGAAGAGCTCACTCAAGGGACTTTTGGCAGTTTTTCTCTTTCTTTGTATCCAGAAGTATGTTTCTCTAAGGTTTTTGAGATAGAGCTCTCCCTAGTTTTGTTCTGGAGATCTAGGTAATGAGATTTTGTTTGCTGGGAGATGCTTTCTATCCTCTTACCTTTTACCTTTCCCTCTGATAAGGTAGGGTTTTCAGGTGGCTACTTGAGTGGATGAGCTTATTCTTCTTGGAGTGGAAGAGCTCACTCTTTTATGGTTTCTTAAAGTTCTTTAATGAGGTTAACTCTATCTTCCTTACATGAGATTTTTTTTGTCTGCTTGGATCTCTGTTATGAAAGCTCTAGTTGATTGGATTTTATCTTAAAAGGTCCTTGCTTCTCTTTATTGAATTGATGCTTGGGGTTTGATGTGTTTTGATTTCCTTTTCTAAAGTGGACTTTTGAGTGGATGAGCTTATCCTGTGTGGAGTGGTAGAGCTCATTCAAGGAAAAGTTGTCAGTTTTGATGAGTTTATTAGAGACGATGGTTCGACCTGCATCTTTGGGTAAAAGTTTTTTGAAGAAGATGTATTTTGGCCTTTTGATGCTTAGCTTTTAATGGTGGTGGTTGTAGGGTTTTCTCATTCAATATTTCTGATGTATAGTCAAGATTCTTTCTCTTCAGTTGGTTCTCATTTTGAGATCTAACAAGTTTTGTATTTTTCAAAAACCAAAAATGAAAAAAAAGCAATCAGAGTTTTGACCGACCAAAAAAAGGGTCAAAAGCAAGATAATTCCTCATAGGGATATCATAGACACCTTAAATGTTGTGTATATATTCACTAGAGAGAAATAAGACATCAACCAAAAGTTCAAATAAAAACTCAAAAAGGTTACAAAATTTATGTTCAATGTAAGAATATGTGTTATAAGGGTCAATTAGGGTTTAGAAGGTCCAATTATGGAATAAGTGTAAGGCCCCTGAACTTGCTTAAAATTTTGAACAATCTTAATTACCATAATTTAATGCTTAGAAGCTTAATCTAACCTTGTGATATTCTTTGTAATTATAAGGCAAGCTTAAGTTTCAAATTTGGTCCAATTCAGACATTGTTTGAGCAAGTTATGCAATTTTATGTACATTTTGGACTTTTCTACAATTTACCCAATTGATGGGTTTTCTTTGAAAATTGTTCCATAAATTATGTTCCTTATATGTTTTCTCATCATTCTTGAGATTTTTGATCCATGGGGTGCTCAATTGTACCTTGAATTGGAGGAGATTTCATTTTATGTTGAATTAGGGTTTACCCCCACCCCACCCCCACATGGATGAGACACCTTAAAGCTATAAATCGATGGCTCCCTTGCGTGGGCATCATCCAATGGCCAATAACTGATGGAACATACAGTGGTCATCACCATCAGGCCCTAGTTTGATCGTTCTAGCTGGTTTGGGTCACTTGAACCCGTGGTTCACTAATGGACATCGTCAACCGATGGTTCACCCATCTTTAGACCTAAACCATGATCAAATGAAGGTAACCTTCAACCAACAGATGGTGAATGGTCTAGGAGACCATTAAGCAATGTCCCAAAAGTCCCCAATAACCAGTGGACCTGCTTCTTGCTCATCAATGCAAGCTTTAAGCCGTTGACACATGGAGAGCTTCTTATACACCTCATGCTTCTTCTCAACCTTATCCCCCAAGCTTTATATACATATCATTAGCCACCAAAACGAAACGTTTTATCTCTACTACTTCCCTTCCACTAATAGACTTTTTCTCTCTCTATTATTCTATGTAAAACATATCCAAGGTAGAAGAAGAAGGTGATCTTCTTGGAAGAAGCATCTAGAATTTCAATTTGCTTCCTTCTAAGGTTTCTAAAGCTTCTTCTTGGTGAACTTGACCTAAATGAATAATTCGTTCCTTCTTTTTTCTATTTCCTTATCTATTCCTCTTACCCCTAGCTCTCTCTAGGTCAAAACCCTGTTGTTCCATGGTAGAAATTTCTCTAGAACTCAAAAACCTATATTTCCTTGCTCTTTCTTATAGGGCTTTGCTGCCTTGTGGAGAAGGGTACCTATATGGCCGAGTTCATATCTAAAACTTGGGTTTCCTTACTTTTTTTGCTCGAGATCCTTGCTCCTAGAAGTCTGTTCTTATCAATAGAGGCGATTTTTATAACTTTCTTCACCAAATTTTCTTACTCCAAGCTTATTTGCTTATGTTCTTGCTTAAAAATGAAGTTCCTTGCATACAGAAGTTATGCTTTCTAGGGTTTCCGATTTGTATGGTGTTCCCTATTCTGTTACAGTTCTAAAATGAACCTGTAAATATGTGTACAACCTTCCTAATGTAGTGTATGGTCTAGGGTAGGTTAGTATCTCAATCGATTGTGCTAAGAACATAACAATCGATGGATTAAACTAGGGTTTTCAAGCCTTTTTCCTTCACTACTACATCACCCGATGGTGACACCATGACAACCGATGGTGGCACCATAACAACTGATGGTGGTGAACAAGAATTTCAACCGATGGTAACAACCAATGGTCACCCCTTCGGTCAATTTTTGTTTCAATTTTACTTAATGATAAATAGTTAAGTGCCCTAATGGAGGAATCAACCAATGGTGATAATAATGTAACATCCAATGGTGAGAAATGACAGTAGTGATGATCCTATCAATCAATGGTGGCCCAAGATGTCACAATTGATGGTGGATCAGGTCACCACAATCGATGGTGAGTCAAGGTATGAAATGTAGCTTCAATTCAGCCCTAAACCAAAGATCACTTGGTTCAATGGATCTAATGGTTGGACCTATACCATAATTGATGACTTTGAATAATGATCGGGTACAATGGATGAGGTTGGATATTTCAACATCCTATGGACTACAATGAATCTCATAGTGTTATATGTGGGTCTTAGTGATAAGAATTTTATGGTTCAATGCCTTTAATTAGTAGTCTTACCTTTTCCCTCGTATGAATATATTTGATAAATCCCCATAACATGTAGGTGTGTAACCTTAAAGATACATGGCTTGCTACATCAACTCTAATATGATTAGTTGATGGTGATTGGTTTTAATTAGACCACTTGAATGATTAATTTGTCAATGTATTGTACTCTTCTTGTGTTGAAACCGCTATGTAGTACCAATTGAATATTATAGTGATTGGTCATGTTTAACCTATGGGATACATATGTGCTAATGATCTTTTGAGCTTTGTTTAAGTCCTAGAATGATAATGATGATCTTGCAGGAAAATTAATGTGATGGTATTAATGACCTTTGAGCATTATTGAGCTCTGATTGAAGTGAAATTCTTTTCATGTCCCAATAAGGATTGAAACTCCAGAACTTGTATGTTGAAATAATATTATGACACATGTGGTTCATTATTATACAATGAGGGATAACATGTGGTAATGCGATCAAGTTTTATACCTCAAACATTTTATATCTTCTGAAGTTGCAATGTTTATACACTTGATTGAAATAAATTAGGGTTTGTATGTCCAATTGTATGATGAAGCCTTGATTTACTCAATTGGCAGTAACTAATCAAGTGTAACCCTAATCATGTAGAGCCCTATGCCATAGAACCATCTTTAGTGTCAGAAATTGCTAGATGGTAAAATGAGTCTGCCTAAGGCAAACTCATAGCACATATTGTTGAATATGTGGGGTACATGTTTCCCTAATCCCAAGTGCTTAGGGAGGATGACTGCAGTCATACATAGCCCTCTTTTTGAGAATGACTAGGGTCGTGTCTCGGTGATTAGCATGTGATAAAGGTTTTTCTTTGTATACCTTGGTTCCTAGAACCATGACCTATACCAAGGTGGGCTAGTTGTTTACATTACTATATGTCGTTCTCTGAGATGTCCTACAGTGCAGACTCGTACTGAACAAGTATGGAGAAGATCTTGGAGTCTGGCTCTTCTTTGATCTTATATGGAACTGATTGTGACCAAGCGATGGTTAGTTGGACTTTGAGTGGTACGAATCAAACTCCCCAAGGTACAATAAAAAGATGTAATATAAGTTGTGTACTATATTTTCTAGGATTAAGTATGTCTCACATTGATTAAGTAGCCCTTGTCTTACCTTTATATTACATAGTTATTATATGATCTAGACTTATGAAATTTGAGTAATCCTACATGATGCTAAAGCTTAATTGCTTAACTACTTAGTATGCTAAAAATGTTCAATCTATTCAAATTTATTTATTCAGTACTTTAATTGTCCAGTCATTTATTGTTAATTAATATATTGTAATCAATATCTATTAGAGAGAGTTATATCTCTTGTGGGGATTGGGTATCACCTGTGGGTTACAACATCTTTTTAGATGGTTGTAGGCAATGAGTTTGAGGTCGTGCTGTGGAAAAAAACCATCCCAGTGATTAATAGATTTAGAAGGTTGGTCAGATATAGATGTTTAGTAGTAGAGTCCTAGTGTCGTCCCTGTACTCTCAGGTCCAGGTATGGGAGGTGTTTTGTAGATGTACTTGTATCAACATGAGATTTTGGTAGTATGCCAGTGTATGTATATATGGCATGAACATGTAAATGCTTCTTTTTTATATAGGATATTACTGAGGCCACTGAGCGTAGATGTAAATTCCTATTATAATATATGAGGATGGAAAATATGGATCTTTATGTAAATGTTTCAGAACTTGTTCATGATGCGAATTTGGATTTAATTATTCAGCATTTTGACCATGTGATTAATTTAGTAGTTGATCATGTTTTTTGTTTTGAGTAATCTTATTTAGAGTCTGTCATAGTAAAGTTGGTATCAGAGATCTAGGTTCGTAGATTCTATAGGGACATAGGACTTAGGGTTGAGTCTGTTCTTATGAATCCAACATATCTGATCATAGCCTATTCTTATGCAGATATGTCTGGAGGATATGAAGAACACATGGAAAGTAGCTATGTTGCACTAGGAGGTGGTTCTAGGAGGCAAGCACGTGATGAGAGAGTGCCAGAGACAGGGTCATAATAGCTCGCAATGCCTCAGATGGATCCGGCAATGATGGCCAATCCAGATTTTTAGTCTATGTTTAGACATATGATGGCCACAATTACACATATAGCGGACAGAACGCCAACACCTCAAGCTAGGACAACTGTCCCTAATGTGGAGTCTCAGGGAGTCAGAAAGACATTTGAACATCTTAGACATGTTGGGGAGATTGAGTATGCTGGTACTTCTAATCCAGTAGATACTGACATGTGGCTAATGGAGCTCGAGAAGGTCTTCAAAATCCTAAACATCCCTAAGGAAGACAAATTAAAGCATGTTGTCTACCTATTGAAGGGTAGTGATGGCCACTGGTAAGCCATAGAGGAAGAGAAAAGGGCATGGGTGGTGATAGGATGGGAGGAGTTTTGGTGGGAATTTGTCAGTCGATACTTCCAAGAGACATACTTAGATGAGAAAATTTATCAGTTTGAGAAGATTCATCAAGGAGCTATGACTATTAATGAGTATGAATCAAAGTTCATGGAACTTCTGAGGTTTTTCCCTCACATGGAAGCCACTTACAAGGAAAGGATTTATAGTTTTGAGAAGGGTTTAAGTATAAAGTTTACTACTACAACATCAATTTTGGAGAATGGGGAAAGATTTTCCACCTTTGTGAAATCTGTAAGGACGATTTAGAGGCCTACCATAAAAAAGTGTGAAAATTATGCTAACAAACGACCGACTCAATTCTAAGGACAATCATATGGAGGATTTAAGATTCCAAGGTTTTCTCCATCACAGTCGTAACAGAGGTAGACTTTTATTGAGAAAAGGTCATTCACTCCATCCCAGTGGACCTCGAGTAGGGGTAGAGATTACAGTCTTCCACCTATAGGAGCTCGTAGTACCTCATTGGTTTCTATGATAGGGTCGTCTAGGCCATGGTATAAAAGCAAGACATGTCATAAGTGTGGACATGCTTGACACACAAAGTGGTATTGCACTGTGGAAGGTGAGGAGGTGACTCAGCAACCAAGGCAGAGTTAGTAGGGTTCACAACAATGATAGTTTAGAACTTGTAGTGGCAGATGACACAGTCAAGCATCACAGGAAGGATCCTTTGGACAGGAGAGTAGAGGACATGGATGATAGTGGGTGATGTCTAGGTTCTATGCCATGAGCCATCCAGAAGTCATAGTCAACCTACAAGTCATGACATATCAGATGGAGTTATTTCATTCTGATTTGTCTGCTTATTGTTTCATATTCGTGTTAGTAGACCTGGGTGCAATGCACTCCTTTATCACTAGAGAGGTGATAGATAGTTGTTGTCTACTTGTTAATCCTAGATCTGATAGTCTTCGATCAAAGACTCCTTTGGTTGGTTCTACCGAGTTGTGGGAAGTGTGCTCTTCTTGTGTTCTTTCTTTTTCTGGACACAACATTCAAGTGGATCCCTTGCCACTTGCCATATATGGATTTGATGTGATCCTGGGAATGGATACTTTGGAAAAGTACAAGGTAGTCATGGATGGTAGTTCTAAGGTAGTAATGTTCCATGATGGCGAGGTAGAATGTGTTTTCCATGGTGATAGAAAGATTCTTCCTACCTTTTTGATGTCAGCTATGACAACAGAGTTGTTGATGAGACAAGGATGCGATGCTTTCTTAGATCATGTTGTGGATACCAAGGTGAGAGGTCCTAGTATCCAGAAGGTACCAACAGTATGAGATTTTCTAGATGTTTTTCCTGATCAGTTTCCTGGGGTTCCTCCTCCTAGAGAGATTGACTTTGAGATCAATATTGTCCCTGGAACACAACCCATAGCATAATCACCACACCGAATGGCACCAAAAGAGATGCAATAGTTAAAGAGACAGTTACATGAATTGTTAGGGAAGGGTTTTATCTGGTCAAGCATTTCTCCTTGGGTTTCTCCCATGTTGTTTGTCAAGAATAAAGACATCTCAATAAGATTATGTATCAATTACAAACAATTAAACAAAATGACAATAAAGAATAAGTATCCTTTTCCAAGGATTGATGATTGTTTTTATCAGTTGAGAGGTGACACTATGTTTTCAAAGATATCCCTCAGGTTATCTTGCCTTCAGTTGAGTATTAAGGAAGATGAGACACCCAAGTCATCTTTTAGTACTAGGTATGGTCATTATGAGTTTGTGGTAATGCCATTTGGGTTAACCAATGCACCCACATCCTTTATGGATTTGATGAACAAAGTGTTCACATCGTTTCTAGACCAGTGTGTAGTTGTACTAGTAGATGACATCTTGATATATTCTATAGCATGAGCAACACCTTTGCCAAGCATTGACTTTGTTGAGACAACATCATATATATGCTATGTTTAGCAAGTGCGAGTTTTGGTTATCTGAGGTGTCTTTTCAGGGCCATGTTATATCATCTAAAGGTGTTTGTGTTGACCCCAAGAAAGTAGAGTCTATTATAGAATGGGAACAACCCAATACATTTATAGAGATTCAAAGTTTCCTAGGTTTGGTAGGCTAATACATGAGGTTCATCAAGGACTTCAGTTCTGTAGCGTTACCCCTAACTAGGTTAACCAGGAAGGATGTTCCTTTTTCTTGGAATGACAAGTGTCAATGTTCTATTTAGCTATTGAAATAAAAGTTGACTTAGTGCACCAGTGTTAGTGCTTCCAGAGCAAGAGAAAGACTACATTGTCTTTTGTGATGCTTTGAAGAATGGGTTGGGATGAGTGTTGATGCAGGATAAAATGTGATTTCTTTTGCATCACGACAACTAAAGAGCACTAGGAGAATTATGCAACACATGATCTAGAGTTTGCAGTGATGGTCCATGATTTAAAGATCTAGAGACATTATTGTTATGGAGAAAAGTGTCAGATCTTCACCTACCATAAGAATTTACAATATATCTTTTTGAAACAAGAGCTGAATATGTGACAAAGGAGATGGATGGAGCTGATTAAAAATTATGATTGTACAATAGACTACCATCCTAGAAAGGCAAATGTGGTAGCTGATGCATTAAGTAGGAAGTTGTCATCAACAATGGTAGACAATGGACAGTTATATTCCTTGGTGTGACACAAGAGAGATATGATAGTGTCTCTTCGCTAGATGAATGTGCACCTGGAAGTTTCCTTGTTGGAAGGTATGTTGGAATAGTTATAGGTTAAACCTACCTTGAGACAGCATATTCATGATGCATAATAGAATGATACTATGATACAAAATATCCGATCAAGAATCAATAGTGAAAAGTATGATGGCTTCCATGAGGCAGTTGATGGTACAATTTGTTACCACAATAGGACAATAGTTCCTAATGTTGATGGATTGAGGAAGATGGTACTTGAGGAGGCTCACTCCTCGATGCATGCAATGCATCATAGAAGTACCAAGATATATTAGAACTTGAAGGATCTATATTGGTGTCCATGTCTAAAGCTTGATGTGGCAGAGTTTGTTGCCAAATGTCCAGTTTTTCAATAGGTTAAGGCTGAGCAACAAAAGCTTACAGGGACACTACAACCTTTGTCAATCCTACAATGGAAATGGGATCATATTACTATAGACTTTGTGGTTGGTATTCCAAGGATATCCAAGGGTCATGATTCCATATTGGTGATAGTTGACATGTTGACTAAGTCCGCTCACTTTCTGCCAGTCAAGACAACTTTTATAGTAGAGAAGTTGGTACAAGTATATGTTGATAAGATAGTTTGTATGCATGGCATTCCAGTGACTGTAGTTTCTGATAGAGGTTCACATTTCACAATTCATTTTTGGGAATGTCTGTATTCAACAATGGGAACGTAGCTGAGGTTCAATACAACTTTTCATCCATAGACAAATGGCCAGTATGAAAGGACTATTCAGAATTTTGAGGATCATTTGAGAGCAGTTGTCTTACAGTTTCTTGGAAGTTGGGATATACATCTATGTCTAATAGAGTTTGCTTATACTAATAACTATTAGAGAAGCATGGAAATGTCTCCTTATGAGGCTCTGTATGGGAGACATTATCAGTCTCCACTTTTCAGGTATGAGACTAGCGAGTATCAACTTTTGAGTCCTTAGTTGGTACAACTAACTATAGAGAAGATTAAAGTGATACAATAACAGTTGAAAGCAGCCTAGGATAGACAAAAGTCTTACGCAGACAATTGTAGACCGCTTGAGTTCTAAGTGGGAGATAGAGTGTATCTCAAGGGTTCTCCTTGGAAAGGTCCGTTGAGGTTTGGAAAGAAGGGTAAGTTGGATCCTAGATTTATGGGACCATACCCTATCTTAGCCCGTGTTGGAAAAGTGGCATACAATTTGGAGCTACCCCCAGAGACACATAGGTTACATAATGTCTTTCATATCTCCATGCTAAGGAAATGCCATCCAAACATAGAACATACAATCCAACCAGTAGAGGTTGAGTTAGATGAGGATGCATCCTATGTTGAAGGTCATGTGTTAATCCTGGATAAAAGAGTCAAAAAGTTGAAGAAGAAATATATAGTGTTAGTGAAAGTTTTGTGGCATCAACATGGTGTAGAGGAAGCCACATGGGATCTAGAGGATGAGATGCATAGGAAGTACCCATCTCTCTTTGCATAGGATTTCGGGGGTAAAATCCTTGTTAGGGGTTTATAGTAGTAAGGCCCCTAAACTTGCTTAAAATTTTCAACAAGCTTAATTACCATAATTTAATGTTTGTAACCTTAATATAACCTTGCAATATGCTTTGGAGTCAAAATATAAGCTTAAGTTTCAAACTTGGTCCAATTGGGACACTTTTTGAGCAAGTTATGCAATTTTATGTACATTTTGGACTTTTATACAATTTACCCAATTGGGGGGGGGGTTATTTGCAAATTGATCTATCAATTATGTTCCTTATATGTTTTCTCATCATTCTTGAACTTTTTGAGCCATGGGGTGCTCAATCGTACCTTGAATTTGAGGAGATTACATTCTATGTTGAATTAGGGTATACCCCCCCAATGGATGAGCCACCTTAAAGGCTATCAACCGATGGATCTACTTGCTTGGAAATCATCTAGTGGCCAAAAATTGGTGGAAAAACTAGTGGTCATCACTAGTAGGCCCTAGATCGATGGTTCAAGGTTGTCTGAGTCACTTGAACCCATGGCTAACTTATGGACATGATCAACTGATGGTTGACCCATCTTTAGACCTAAACCATGATCAAATGAAGGTAACCTTCGACCAACAGCTGGTTTCTGGCCTGGGATACCACAAACTAATAGCCCAACAGTCCCCAATTTTAGGTGGACCTCCTGCTTGCTTGTCCATGCAATATTTAAGCCATGGACACATGGAGAGCTGCTTGTACACCTCATGCTTCTTCTCAACCTTATCCCCCAAGCTTTATATACTTATCCTTAGCCCCCAAAACGAAATTTTTTATCTCTACTACTTCCCTCCTTCTAATTTACTTTTTATATCTCTATTCTTCTATGGAAAACATGTCCAAGGTAGAATAAGAAGGCGATCTTCTTGGAAAAAGCATCTAGGGTTCCGATTTGCTTCATTCTAGTGTTTCCAAGGCTTCTTCTGGGTGAACTTGACCTAAATGAGTAAGTAGTTCCTTATTTCTTCCATTTCCTTCTCTGTTCTTCTTCCCCCTACCTCTCTCTAGGTTGGAACCTTGTTGTTCCATGGTAGAAATTGACCCAGAACTCAAGAACCTATCTTTGCTTACTCTTTCTTCTAGGGTTTTGCTTCCTTGTGGAGAAGGGTATCTATTTGGCCGAGTTCAGATTTGAAACCTGGGTTTATTTGCTTTCTTTGCTTGAGGTCCTTGATGATTGAAGTCTATTCTTATCTATAGAGACAATTTTTATAACTTTCTTCACCTATATTTCTTACTCCAAGCTTATTTGCTTATGTTCTTGCTTAAAAATGAAGTTCCCTGCATATAAAAGTTATGCTTGCTAGGGTTTCAATTTTTTATGGTGTTCTATGTGTTGTTCCAGTTCTAAAATGAACATGTAAATAGGTTTATGACCTTCCTAAGGTAGAGGATGGTCTAGGGCAGGTTATTAGCTCAATCGATTGTGCTAAGCACCTGACAATCGATTGATTAAACTAGGGTTTTCAAGCCTTTTTCCTTCACTACTACATCACCCGATGGTGACACCATGACAACTGATGGTGGCACCATAACAATTGATGGTGGTGACCAAGGGTGTCAACCAATGGTGACAACTAATGGTTACCCCTTAGGTCAAGTTTTGTTTCAATTAGACTTAATGATAAATAGTTAAGTGCCTTAATGGAGGTATCAACCAATGGTGATAATAATGTAACATCCGATGGTGAGAAATGATAGTAGTGATGATGCTATCAATCAATGGTGGCCCAAGTTATCACAATTGATGGTGGATCAGGTCACCAAAACTGATGGTGATTCAATCTCTAAAATGTAGCTTCAATACAACCCTAAACCAAAGATCACTTGGTTCAATGGATCCAATGGTTGGACATATACCCTAATTGATGACTTTGAACAATGAACTTAATACAATGGATGAGGTTGGATGTTTCAACATCCTATGAATTTGAATGAATCTCATAGTTTTATATGTGGGTTTTAGTGATAAGAATATGATGGTGCCATGCCTTTAACTAATAGTCTTACCTTTTCTGTGGGCTCTGATCTCCAAACCATGACATAAACACGATTAAAACTTAGCGGAAGCGAATCGGTAATCAGCGGAAGACAAAAATCACGGGAAATTAAAACTTTTCATGACAAGAGCTTGAATCCATAAAATCTTCTTTCATAAGGTGAGGTAAACTGTTTACATCTCAGGATAATTACTTCTTGAGTAATTATATACATCAAGATACAAAATCTTAAGATCACTATACAAAAGACTTCAAGACCTGAGAGTACAGAGGACACATAGGACTGACTCTAACTACACCATATGGCAGGACAATCTCCACTTGAGATTACTGCTGCCCCTGATGCTGCTGCTGAGACTGATCACCTGTAGGCTGGTTCCTTCGTCTCCGACGTCCACCTAAAAAGTTGAAGCCTACGGGGTGAGACAATTATACATAATTGTCCCAGCGAGAGTTATAACTCTTCGCCAGAAGCTTTATTATAACATCAAAGAATATTTTAAGCAGTGAAGCTTTCAAAGTATTCTATAACAGTTGCAGGTATAACAAGATCTCTATAATTTAGGAGATATGGAGAATATAAACATTATTGCAATGTAACATCAATCAACTAACTTGGAGTCATCTCTAACAAGTTATACTACATGGTTGATTATGTTTTACAAACAACATTATGCCCTGTGGAGATGAGGCTTACCACTCATACTCCAACTGATCGCTGAGAAGTCACATCAGTATCATACATAGGTCATTAAGAGAGCCGGATTCTCATGACCTTCACCTTCCTCAGTCAGTAAGAGGATCACTTGTAGGACATCTCGTGTCTCTACTACTATAGCTCACCAGGGTAAATTGGTCCTTCGCTATTTTAGAGTCACAGTGGCATTCTGTACTCTCTTCGTCATCAGGAGGTTTCATATTTACCTACCACTGATACAGATATCTGTGCTTTCTTCGTCATCAGGAGGTTTCATGTTTACCTACCACTGATACGGTATGAAAATATAGTGAAGGATGGATGGATTCCACATCTACATCACTTTCCTACACTAGGATGTAAGGTTCTACACATCCATGTACCCCACATACTCAAAAGTATGTGCTCCAGGAGTTCCCTGAGGAAAACCTGTTTCACCATCACTTAATCTCTGAAAATGATGGATCTATGATCAGGGCTCTACATTATACTTGATTAGTTAGGTACATTCAGTATTCTTTAACAGCATACATTGTTCTTCAAACAATAACAGTAGCATAGCAGCTATAAAAGAAGAATACTAAATGTAACAGGCCTAACTCATATCAGTCATCATTTCTCATTATCCTCATCACAAGTCATCTCTAAGGCATGACTTTGATGGTATTCATGGCTCTCACAGCCCATTATCAGTATAGGATGCCACTGACAAGACATCAGATTACTTTACTTATTCATAAGGCTAACAACATGCCTTTAATGAATATAACATCATCATCCATACCTAGATATGATTACCTTCATATCAGAACCTGCATGGTTAATACAACTGATAAAGGTAATACAAAAATAAGGAATATCCTTCCTACTCTTGTTATAAGAGTTTAAATCTCTAATTCTTATCAAATAGAGTTTAATATTCAAAAGCATGCCATTACCCTTGAATTAGGGTTTACTATTCACATTACATGTCATCACCCTTGAATTAGGGTTTACTATTCACATTAAGGTGAATTGAACTCATAACATCATCATGTATGAGTAACATCTTCATTGATGATCTTAGATTAGTTAAAAGTTCATCATTTATCATAGTTAGGGTTTCTATGATCTCACACAGGTGGATCATACCCTAATTATGCTCATTTCTGTGTATTGGGGATGCTTCAATTGAGTTTCCACTTAAAAAGGGTACTTTCTCTCTAGAAGTACTTTCTCTCTCTAGAAGTACTTTCTCTCTCATCATAAGGTTAGGTGATGTCAACATCACCCTAGATCAGGTCGGATTAAGTCATCATAGGCTAACATGGCTAAAACATCATCATCATGTGATTAGGGTTCGATCTGATCAAGGTATTACTCAATTTACCCTTTAGGGGTATTTTGGTAATTCACCACATTGATCATCATTATGGTCAAAACCTTAGTCCATTGACCCCTTAATATCCTAGGTTGTCATTAGGGTTGAATTAGGGCAACATTGGACCATTTATATCATCAATTGATTGAATGAAGTCAACCTTGAATCACATTGATTGATTTCAATTATCAACCTTCAATCGAATTGAGATCGTTTGAAAGTGTTGACCGTTTGCCCACTTTGACTTTCCAAGACCGTGATCCTTCTTCTATCTTCAAGACCGCGAGCCTCCTTAGGCTTCAAGACCGCGAGGCCCTTCAAGTGGTTCAAGACCGCGAAGCCCTTCAAGTGGTTCAAGACCGCGAAGATCGAATTGAAGTTGAGACCGCGAAGAGATGTTGACCGTTTGCCCACTTTGACCTCAGGACCGCGAGGCCCCTCGCGGTCTTGAGACCATGAGCCCCCTCACGGTCTTGAGACCGTGAGCCCTCTCATGACCTTGAGACCGCGAGCCTCCTCACGACCTTGAGACCGCGAGCTCACATGGTCTCAACCGCTTGGACCATCAACAAGATTCAAAGATACAACCAATAATGTCAACTCATGTTGAAGCCCTCAAAAGGTCAGAGCCATGTTGACCACTTATGGATTGGGTTAACTTAGATTATGCTTGACCACTTGGTCATTCAATTGACCCTTAATGGTTGACCAATTAGGGTTGAAGTCGATTCAATTAGGGTCTATCAATGTTCACCCATCAACAATCAATGTGACTCAACACAAGGTTGAACCTTTCAATTGAGCTCCAATTGGGCCCAAACTTGGCCCAAACGGTCTTGAGGTCATGTGGGTGGACCCCGCATAGTCTTGAGACCGTTTGCCCAAGATTTCATCAAAGTACAAGGTGATTTGATAGGGGTTGAACCATGATTGATCCACAAACAGAATTTTGGTTAAATTGACAACTTATTTGCAATTAGGTCCTCAATTGGTCAAATTACTTAACCCTAGACCTTCAAACGGTCTTGGGTGATTGTCCTCCCGGTCTTGAGACCGTTTGGATGAGTTCCAAATGGTCTTGAGACCGTTTGCCCATCCAATTTTGGATTCTAGTGCAAATGCATCAAGGTCTGACCTATTGAGTTGATGATCATATCAATATTTAATTGCAAAGTAATTTGGTGTAATTATACCTTCAATTGGTCAACTATTCTTGACACCAGACCTCCAAACGGTCATGGTTGATTTCCCTCGCGGTCTTGAGACCGTTTGGGTGACCCCTAAATGGTCTTGAGACCGTTTAGGTCAATCAACCCTGAAAACCCTAATTAGGTCACCATAATTTCAGTACTGATTTCATCTAGGGTTAGCCCTAGTATTCACCCTTCAACTCTTAGCCCGTTTGGAATTAGACCATCAAACGTGGTGAGTTGTTAATTAACATAATTTTGAACAGTAATCTCATACGGTCAACGCTTAGTCAACGACCTTACCCGATCTTGAGACCGTTTGCCCAAAAAGGCAATTTCAGACCGTTTGAAAATCAGGAATAAATTCAAATAAAGTTGTTACTTAAAAAGGTCATATCTCCCGATTCCCTTGGAGTTAGCCTCCCAAATTTTGAGAGTAATTAGCCTATATAATTAGTAACAGATATATTATACGGTCCACGCTCGGTCAACGGGGCCAAACGGTCTTGGAGACCGTTTTCCCTGTCTCGGTCTCGAGACCGTTTGCTCACCTCGCGGTCTTGCGACCGAGAGAGCAAACTTTTGAGACCATTTAAGGAAGTGAAAAGCGGTGGGTTTTTCTTGGAAATCACGCCTTCATCTCCTATATCAAGAACAGTATGAATATCCCATGGATTTGCTTGCAAAATAGCAGGAAAAAGTAGAGAAACACTAAGAGCTATCATCCAACCGCATATAAAGATGCACATAGTAAAGCATGGGTTTAGAGTTATAAAACCCGCCTAAAGCTTGCTTCTTGAGCTCCAAGCTTTCAAGCTTCAAGCTCTAATGGCATCCTTGAGTTCCCACAGGTTGGCCAAGGTGAAAACTCCAAGGAAGGTCAAGGAAAGATGGCTAGAAAGATAGGATTTCGAGAGTTAGCCATGAAGCTGACCTTGAATTCGAGTTCTAACCATGGAATTAGGCAAGAAGAGGGGTTTAAACCTACCTTGCACCCCTTGGTCGTCCTCCTTAGCTCCAAGGCAGTCCTTGGTCATCTTTGGTGAAATGAAACAGTAAGGGAACGAAGGGTAAGTTCCCTTGCAACTAAGGGAAGGAGAGCTTATATACATGGGGAAGGATTTTCAACATTAGTTCATAAGTTGTCCATAATTCCAACTAGGTCCCTCCTTCTTTACTTGATCGTCCCTTCCTCTTTATTCTAAGGACAAACCTTCTCTTAAGGTCTTAGGAAAAGAAGGTAAAGGAGAGCAAGCTAATAATGAGGTACATACATAAAGAAATATTGCACATATACCCTGATTATTCAATCACAAGGCATATTTCATAACTTGATAACTCAATTGAGGTGACTTCCTCATCATTTCTTCTCTTAATGATGGCAAGAGTCTAAAAAGATACATTAGATGACATATTTTACAATTTTCATCCCTTAATTTGGGTAAATTGCATTTTACCCCAAATTAGGGTTTCAAGCACTGGGATTGCTTCCACAGCTGTACCTTGGTACCCTAGCTTGGGAAATCCCTCAAACTTTACCAAAAAGATTCTCATGATGTCTCAACATCAGAGGAACATCTCAACATGTGCAAATTGCAAGCTAACCCTTTTAACTGGGTAAATTGCACATAGGTCCCTGTATATCAAAACAATGCTACAACTTTAAATAAAAAGGAGAAAATACTGAAATATACGTTTCTGAGAACTTAATTACATGATCAAAGGTAATCACAAAGATTTAATTACATATTTAGGCAAAACACCTAGGGTTGACTCATAACCCAGGTCAGGGATGTTACAAATTATCCACCCCTGACAAGGATTTCGTCCCCGAAATCGATAAAACATACTACGAGAAAAGGGCAGGATACTTCCTTCTCATCTCATCCTCTAACTCCCAAGTGGCTTCTTCAATACCATGATGGTTCCAGAGGACTTTCACAAGACTTATATCTTTCTTCTTTAACTTTTTAATTTGTTTATCAAGGATTGACACTGGTCCCTCCTCATAGGATATGTCATCATTCAGTTCTACCTCCATAGGTTGTAGAACTGACTCGGTGTCTGGGTGGCATTTCTTCAGCATAGAAATGTGAAACACAGGATGTAACCTCTGTAACTCAGGTGGTAGCTCTAGTCTATATGCTACCTTCCCAATCCGTTCAATGATTGGATAAGGTCCCATAAATCTAGGAGCTAACTTCCCTTTCCTTCCAAAACGAAGGACCCCTTTCCAAGGTGATACCTTGAGATATACTCTGTCTCCAACCTGGAACTCTAAGGGTCTACGACGTTTGTCAGCATAAGATTTCTGCCTATCCTGAGCAGTCTTAATCTTATGTTGTATAACTTTAATCTTTTCCGTGGTTTGCTGCACCAGGTCAGGATCTAACAACTGGTGCTCACCAGTCTCAAACCAACACAAGGGTGATCTACAACGTCTACCATATAAGGCTTCATAAGGTACCATATCAATACTATGCTGATAGCTATTGTTATAGGCAAACTCTATCAAGCTTAGGTGTAGATCCCAACTTCCGGTGAACTGGAGAACACATGCTCGCAACAGGTCTTCTAAGGTTTGTATGGTCCTTTCCGACTGTCCATCAGTCTATGGATGAAAGGCCGTACTAAACCTCAGCTTAGTGCCTAAGGCTTTGTGCAACTGTTCCCAAAAACGACTGGTAAACTGAGGACCTCTGTCAGAAACTATTGTGACAGGAACTCCGTGCAAACGCACTATCTCTTGAACATACAACTCTGATAACCTTTCAGCAGAATAGGTTGTTTTGACAGGTAAGAAATGTGCTGTCTTAGTCAACCTATCAACAATTACCCAAATAGAATCATGTCCTTTGCTTGTCCTGGGTAGGCCAACAACAAAGTCCATGGTCACATGGTCCCACTTCCACTGTGATATGGGTAAAGGTTGCATTGTTCCTGCAGGCTTCTGGTGTTCAGCTTTAACTTGCTGACACACAGGGCACCTCAGAACAAACTCTGCAACATCCTTCTTCATCCCAGGCCACCTATACAGATCTTTCAAATTCCGATACATCTTGGTGCTCCCTGGATGCATAGCATACATGGAAGAATGGGCTTCTTCCAGGACTAACTTCCTCAAGTTGTCCACATCCGGCACTACCATTCTTCCATTATAACAAGCTACTTGATCTTCTGAGTCATGAAAACCATCTTGCTTCTCATTTCCATACTCAGATCTTATATGTTGAACTGCAACATCACCTAGCTGTGCCTCTTTAATCTTCTCCCTTAGAGTAGGTTTAATATGCATCTCAGCTAACAAACCGGTTAACAATGATACCTTCAACTGTACATTGTCTTGCCTTAAAGAGATAAGCATATCTCTTCTAGAGCATACTAAAGAGTTTAGTTGTGCTCTATTCATGGTTGATGTTGCTGATTTCTTACTTAAGGCATCTGCAACAACATTGGCCTTGCCTGGATGGTAATCAAGTATACAGTCGTAGTCCTTGATTAATTCCATCCAGCGACGTTGCCTCATGTTGAGCTCATGCTGAGAGAAGATATACTTAAGGTTTTTGTGGTCTGTGAAAATCTGGAATGTTTCTCCGTAGAGATAGTGCCTCCAGATCTTCAAAGCATGAACCACAACAGCTAACTCCAGATCGTGTGTTGGATAATTCTCCTTGTGTTTCTTAAGCTGTCGGGAAGCAAAAGAAATCACTCGTTTATCCTGCATCAACACACATCCTAGTCCGTTCTTGGAAGCATCACAGAAAACTATATATCCTTTTCCTTGTTCAGGTAGCACTAGCACAGGTGCACTTGTCAACCTCTCCTTCAGCAACTGGAAATATTGTTGACACTTATCACTCCAAGAAAAAGGAACATCTTTCCGGGTTAACTTGGTCAAAGGTAAAGCTATAGAACTAAAGTTCTTAATGAACCTTCGATAATAGCCAGCTAACCCCAAGAAACTTCGAATCTCCGTCGGTGTCTTTGGTTGTTCCCATTGTAGAACAGATTCTACCTTTGTAGGGTCAACACGAATTCCCGAGGCGGGTATTACATGTCCAAGAAAAGATACCTCCGGCAGCCAGAACTCACACTTGCTAAACTTAGCGTACAGCTTATGTTCTCTTAGAAAGGTCAAAGCTTGGAGAAGATGCTGCTCATGCTGCTGAGCATTCTTACTATAAATCAGAATGTCATCTATGAAGACGACAACACACTGATCAAGGAAAGGTCGAAAAACTCTATTCATGAGTTCCATAAATGCAGCTGGTGCATTGGTTAGTCCAAACGACATAACCGTGAACTCATAGTGACCATATCTTGTCCTAAAAGCAGACTTGGATATGTCACTATCCTTAATACGGAGTTGGTGATATCCAGACCTCAAGTCTATCTTTGAAAAGACTGTTGCGCCACGCAACTGGTCAAAGAGATCATCAATCCTTGGCAGAGGATGCTTATTCTTTATTGTTACTTTATTGAGTTGTCTATAATCAATGCACAACCGCATTGACCCATCTTTCTTTTTAACAAACAAGACCAGAGCACCCCAAGGTGAAGTACTCGGTCAGATAAAACCTCTCTCAAGTAGCTCTTGAAGCTGTTTCTTGAGTTCTGCCATCTCGGCAGGCGCCATCCTATACGGAGTTTGAGCTATGGGTTTCGTATCTGGGATCAGATTAATTTCAAAATCAATCTCCCGTGGTGGTGGTATACCAGGAAGTTCTTCAGGAAACACATCTTCGAATTCCCTGACTATAGGAACTTCGGCAGGATTGGAACTTTCCTTGGTAACATCTACCACATGGGCTAAGAATGCATAATATCCTTGCTTCAACAGCTTATCAGCAACCATAGCTGACACAAGACAGGTGGGCAGAATCTTTCTTTCACCTTGAAAGATCCATGTGTTGCTTTCATCAGCAAACACAGCCAACTTGGACTCACAATCCAAGACAACTCTATACCTTTCTAAGGTATCCATCCCAAGGATTATATCAAATCCCTGCATATCAAGTGGTATAAGATCCACTTGAATGCGATGGTCAGAAAAGAAAAGGATGCAGGGAGAACATACCTCCTGCAAAACGGCAGACCCACTCAACGGAGTCTCTAACAACAAACTATCTGCTCTATGACTAACAGTCACATTGCGGTTACGAATCATTTCACGAGTGATGAAAGAGTGCGTAGCACCCGGATCAATCAGAACGGATACAACACAGGATGTAGACATATCAGAATATAAAAATTTCATCTGACCTGCCACTACCCGTGGATTGACCACTGCCTCAGGTGGGTTCATAGCATAGAACCTCGCAGTCACCTGGTGTTGAGGTGGTGCTGATGATCCAGCTTGAGACACTTGTCCACGTCCTCAAGCTGCTCCTTGATGTTGTCTATTCTGAGATCCCTGTTGATTCTGTCTTGGAGGTTGTTGTGTCACACTAGCAGGCCTAGAACGGCAATCCTTCATTAAGTGTCCCACCTTACCACAGTTGTAACAACTCCTATCCTGTTGTTGTGGTCTGGGTGGTCCAGTAACTGACACTGATGAAGAACTGTGCATCCCTTGAAGCGGTTGACTCCGTCCTCTACCTTTGCTTGGTGTCCATTGAGTTTGAAAGCTCGATCTGGGTGGTGGAGGGTTAGGTGCAGAGAATCTAGGTTTCTTAGAATCCCTAGATGAAGAACCCTGGAACTGTGGATATCTTTTATGGGTTTGTCTTTTTTCAACCACAGATCTCTCTATCCTTCGGACTGACTCAACGAAGGTAGAGAATCTCTCTCTGTTTTCTAAGGCAGACACAGGGGTTGACATATCAGAATTCAAACCCTTTTCGAATCTTCTGATTCTTTCCTCATCCGTAGCAGCCATGTGCGGACAGAACCGCAACAACTCCATGAACTTAGCTTCATACTCACTAATGTTCATCATACCCTGCCTTAGTTTCTCAAACTGAGAGATCTTCTCATCTAGGAAGGTCTTTAGAAAATATCTATTGATAAATTCCCGACGAAACTCTTCCCATGAGAACTCTACTCCAGGTCTCTTCTGCTCTTCCATGTTCCACCAGTGACCAGCACTGCCCTTGAGAAGATAGACAGCATGTCTAACCTTCTCAGCTTCCAGAATCATAAGAATCCTGAAAGCCTTCTCCAACTCTGTCAACCATAAGTCAGCATCTGCAGGGTCGGCAGTTCCGAAGTACTCAGTAGCTCCGACACGACGAAGTCGTTCGAATGTCTTACCAATACCTTGTGCTTCAGGCTGGACAGGTGCCCTAGGTGTAGGAATGGGCATCCTATCGGTTATATGTGTCATGGCAGTCATGAACTGCCCGAACATCGTCTGTACAGCTGGATCACTCATGTCAGCTGGGTCGAACTGGGGTGGCTCTCTTGGCGACTCAGGTGCAGGTTGTTCTATTCTCGGAACTCTTGCACCGCCTCGAGGTGCACTAGCACTACTCTCTGCCACATGCTCATCACGATGTTCTGACATTCTTATGTATCTTCTTCTCCTGAGGAGCAGAAGATTCTATTAGATGAGGAAGGAGTACTAAAGGTAGACTCGACATCCTAAGTCCTATGCCTCTGTAGACTCGACTGAACCTGGAGCTCTGATACCACTAGTTGTGGGCTCTGATCTCCAAACCATGACATAAACACGATTAAAACTTAGCGGAAGCGAATCGGTAATCAGCGGAAGACAAAAATCACGGGAAATTAAAACTTTTCGTGACAAGAGCTTGAATCCATAAAAGCTTCTTTCATAAGGTGAGGTAAACTATTTACATCTCAGGATAATTACTTCTTGAGTAATTATATACATCAAGATACAAAATCTCAAGATCACTATACAAAAGACTTCAAGACTTGAGAGTACAGAGGACACATAGGACTGACTCTAACTACACCATATGGCAGGACAATCTCCACCTGAGATTACTCCTGCCCCTGATGCTGCTGCTGAGACTGATCACCTGTAGGCTGGTTCCTTCGTCTCCGACGTCCACCTAAAAAGTTGAAGCCTACGGGGTGAGACAATTATACATAATTGTCCCAGCGAGAGTTATAACTCTTCGCCAGAAGCTTTATTATAACATCAAAGAATATTTTAAGCAGTGAAGCCTTCAAAGTATTCTATAACAGTTGCAGGTATAACAAGATCTCTATAATTTAGGAGATATGGAGAATATAAACATTATTGCAATGTAACATCAATCAACTAACTTGGAGTCATCTCTAACAAGTTATACTACATGGTTGATTATGTTTTACAAACAACATTATGCCCTGTGGAGATGAGGCTTACCACTCATACTCCAACTGATCGCTGAGAAGTCACATCAGTATCATACATAGGTCATTAAGAGAGTCGGATTCTCATGACCTTCACCTTCCTCAGTCAGTAAGAGGATCACTTGTAGGACATCTCGTGTCTCTACTACTATAGCTCACCAGGGTAAACTGGTCCTTCTCTATTTTAGAGTCACAGTGGCGTTCTGTACTCTCTTCGTCATCAGGAGGTTTCATATTTACCTACCACTGATACGGATATCTGTGATTTCTTCGTCATCAGGAGGTTTCATGTTTACCTACCACTGATACGGTATGAAAATATAGTGAAGGATGGATGGATTCCACATCTACATCACTTTCCTACACTAGGATGTAAGGTTCTACACATCCATGTACCCCACATACTCAAAAGTATGTGCTCCAGGAGTTCCCTGAGGAAAACCTGTTTCACCATCACTTAATCTCTGACATTGATGGATCTATGATCAGGGCTCTACATTATACTTGATTAGTTAGGTACATTCAGTATTCTTTAACAGCATACATTGTTCTTCAAACAATAACAGTAGCATAGCAGCTATAAAAGAAGAATACTAAATGTAACAGGCCTAACTCATATCAGTCATCATTTCTCATTATCCTCATCACAAGTCATCTCTAAGGCATGACTTTGATGGTATTCATGGCTCTCACAGCCCATTATCAGTATAGGATGCCACTGACAAGACATCAGATTACTTTACTTATTCATAAGGCTAACAACATGCCTTTAATGAATATAACATCGTCATCCATACCTGGATATGATTACCTTCATATCAGAACCTGCATGGTTAATACAACTGATAAAGGTAATACAAAAATAAGGAATATCCTTCCTACTCTTGTTATAAGAGTTTAAATCTCTAATTCTTATCAAATAGAGTTTAATATTCAAAAGCATGCCATTACCCTTGAATTAGGGTTTACTATTCACATTACATGTCATCACCCTTGAATTAGGGTTTACTATTCACATTAAGGTGAATTGAACTCATAACATCATCATGTATGAGTAACATCTTCATTGATGATCTTAGATTAGTTAAAAGTTCATCATTTATCATAGTTAGGGTTTCTATGATCTCACACAGGTGGATCATACCCTAATTATGCTCATTTCTGTGTATTGGGGATGCTTCAATTGAGTTTCCACTTAAAAAGGGTACTTTCTCTCTCTAGAAGTACTTTCTCTCTCTAGAAGTACTTTCTCTCTCATCATAAGGTTAGGTGATGTCAACATCACCCTAGATCAGGTCAGATTAAGTCATCATAGGCTAACATGGCTAAAACATCATCATCATGTGATTAGGGTTCGATCTGATCAAGGTATTACTCAATTTACCCTTTAGGGGTATTTTGGTAATTCACCACATTGATCATCATTATGGTCAAAACCTTAGTCCATTGACCCCTTAATATCCTAGTTTGTCATTAGGGTTGAATTAGGGCAACATTGGACCATTTATATCATCAATTGATTGAATGAAGTCAACCTTGAATCACATTGATTGATTTCAATTATCAACCTTCAATCGAATTGAGATTGTTTGAAAGTGTTGACCGTTTGCCCACTTTGACTTTCCAAGACCGTGAGCCTTCTTCTATCTTCAAGACCGCGAGCCTCCTTAGGCTTCAAGACCGCGAGGCCCTTCAAGTGGTTCAAGACCGCGAAGCCCTTCAAGTGGTTCAAGACCGCGAAGATCGAATTGAAGTTGAGACCGCGAAGAGATGTTGACCGTTTGCCCACTTTGACCTCGGGACCGCGAGGCCCCTCATAGTCTTGAGACCGTGAGACCCCTCACGGTCTTGAGACCGTGAGCCCTCTCACGACCTTGAGACCGCGAGCCTCCTCACGACCTTGAGACCGCGAGCTCACATGGTCTCAACCGCTTGGACCATCAACAAGATTCAAAGATACAACTAATAATGTCAACTCATGTTGAAGCCCTCAAAAGGTCAGAGCCATGTTGACCACTTATGGATTGGGTTAACTTAGATTATGGTTGACCACTTGGTCATTCAATTGACCCTTAATGGTTGACCAATTAGGGTTGAAGTCGATTCAATTAGGGTCTATCAATGTTCACCCATCAACAATCAATGTGACTCAACACAAGGTTGAACCTTTCAATTGAGCTCCAATTGGGCCCAAACTTGGCCCAAACGGTCTTGAGGTCATGTGGGTGGACCCCACATAGTCTTGAGACCGTTTTCCAAAGATTTCATCAAAGTCCAAGGTGATTTGATAGGGGTTGAACCATGATTGATCCACAAACAGAATTTTGGTTAAATTGACAACTTATTTGCAATTAGGTCCTCAATTGGTCAAATTACTTAACCCTAGACCTTCAAACGGTCTTGGGTGATTGTCCTCTCGGTCGTGAGACCGTTTGGATGAGTTCCAAACGGTCTTCAGACCATTTGCCCATCCAATTTTGGATTCTAGTGCAAATTCATCAAGGTCTGACCTATTGAGTTGATGATCATATCAATATTTAATTGCAAAGTAATTTGGTGTAATTATACCTTCAATTGGTCAACTATTCTTGACCCCATACCTCCAAACGGTCATGGTTGATTTCCCTCGCGGTCTTGAGACCGTTTGGGTGACCCCTAAACGGTCTTGAGACCGTTTAGGTCAATCAACCCTGAAAACCCTAATTAGGTCACCATAATTTCAGTACTGATTTCATCTAGGGTTAGCCCTAGTATTCACCCTTCAACTCTTAGCCCGTTTGGAATTAGACCATCAAACTTGGTGAGTTGTTAATTAACGTAATTTTGAACAGTAATATCATACGGTCAACGCTTAGTCAATGACCTTACATGGTCTTGAGACCGTTTGCCCAAAAAGGCAATTTCAGACCATTTGAAAATCAGGAATAAATTCAAATAAAGTTGTTACTTAAAAAGGTCATATCTCCCGATTCCCTTAGATTTAGCCTCCCAAATTTTGAGGGTATTTATCCTATGTAATTAGGAACATATTTCTTATACGGTCCATGCTCGGTCAACGGGGCCAAACGGTCTTGGAGACCGTTTGCCCTGTCGCGGTCTCGAGACAGTTTGCTCACCTCGCGGTCTTGAGACCGAGAGAGCAAAATTTTGAGACCGTTTAAGGAAGTGAAAAGCGGTGGGTTTTTCTTGGAAATCACGCCTTCATCTCCTAGCTCAAGAACAGTACGAATATCCCATGGATTTGCTTGCAAAATAGCAGGAAAAAGTAGAGAAACACTAAGAGATATCATCCAACCGCATATAAAGATGCACATAGTAAAGCATGGGTTTAGAGTTATAAAACCCGCCTAAAGCTTGCTTCTTGAGCTCCAAGCTTTCAAGACTCAAGCTCTAATGGCGTCCTTGAGTTCCCACAGGTTGGCCAAGGTGAAAAATCCAAGGAAGGTCAAGGAAAGATGGCTAGAAAGATAGGATTTTGAGAGTTAGCCATGAAGCTGACCTTGAATTCGAGTTCTAACCATGGAATTAGGCAAGAAGAGGGGTTTAAACCTACCTTGCACCCCTTGGTCGTCCTCCTTAGCTCCAAGGCAGTCCTTGGTCATCTTTGGTGAAATGAAACAGTAAGGGAACGAAGGGTAAGTTCCCTTGCAACTAAGGGAAGGAGAGCTTATATACATGGGGTAGGATTTTCAACATTAGTTCATAAGTTGTCCATAATTCCAACTAGGTCCCTCCTTCTTTACTTGATCGTCCCTTCCTCTTTATTCTAAGGACAAACCTTCTCTTAAGGTCTTAGGAAAAGAAGGTAAAGGAGAGCAAGCTAATAATGAGGTACATACATAAAGAAATATTGCACATATACCCTGATTATTCAATCACAAGGCATATTTCATAACTTGATAACTCAATTGAGGTGACTTCCTCATCATTTCTTCTCTTAATGATGGCAAGAGTATAAAAAGATACATTAGATGACATATTTTACAATTTGCATCCCTTAATTTGGGTAAATTGCATTTTACCCCAAATTAGGGTTTCAAGCACTGGGATTGCTTCCACAGCTGTACCTTGGTACCCTAGCTTGGGAAATCCCTCAAACTTTACCAAAAAGATTCTCATGATGTCTCAACATCAGAGGAACATCTCAACATGTGCAAATTGCAAGCTAACCCTTTTAACTGGGTAAATTGCACATAGGTCCCTGTATATCAAAACAATGCTACAACATTAAATAAAAAGGAGCAAATACTGAAATATACGTTTCTGAGAACTTAATTACATGCTCAAAGGTAATCACAAAGATTTAATTACATATTTAGGCAAAACACCTAGGGTTGACTCATAACCCAGGTCAGGGATGTTACATTTTCCCTCATATGAATATATTTGATAAATCCCCATAACATGTAGGTGTGACACCTTAATGATACCTGGCTTGTTACACAAACTCTAATATGATTAATAGATGGTGATTGGTTATAATTATACCTCTTGAATGATTAATTTGTCAATGTATTATACTCTTATTGTGTTGAAACCAAAATGTAGTACCAATTGAATATTATGGTGCCTATCCATGTTTAACATATGGGATACATATGTGTTGATGATCTTTTTAGCCTTGTTTAAGGCCTAGAATGATAGTGATGATCTTGTAGGAATTAATGTGATTGTCTTAGTGACCTTTGAGCATGATCGAGCCCTGATTGAAGTGAAATCCTTTTCATGTCCCAATAAGGGTTGAACCCCTGGAAGTTGTATCTTGAAATGATATTATGACACATGTGGTTTATTACAATACAATGAGTGATAGTATGTGGTAATTTGATCAAGATTTAGACGTCAAAAGTTTTATATATTTTGAAGTTGCAATGCTTATAAACTGGATAGAAGTGAATTAGGGTTTGTATGTCCATTTGTACGATGAAGCCTTAATTTACCCAATTGGCAGTAACTAATCAAGTGTAACCCTAATCATGTAGAGCCTCGTACCATAGAACCATCTTCAATGTCAAAACTTGTTGGATGGTAAAAATAGTATTCCTAAGGGGAACTCGAAGAACCTATTGTTGAATATGTGGGGTACATGTTTCCCTGACCCCAAGTGCTTAGGGTGGGTGACTGCGGTCATACCTAGCCCTCTTTTTGAGAATGGTTGGGGTCATGTCTCAGTGATTATCATGTGATAAAGGTTTTTTCTTTGCATACCTTGGTTCCTAGCACCATGGCCTGTACCAAAGTGGGCTAGTTGTTTACATGACTATATGTTACTATTTTGCAGTTAGACTGAGTTGTCTCTACAATGTCGGCTCATACTGATAGAGTATGGAGAAGATCTTGGAGTCTGGATCTTCCTTGATCTTATATAGAATTGATTGCAACCAAGCAGTGGTCTGTTGAACTTTGAGTGGTATGGATCAAACTCCCTAGGGCACAATAAAAGATGTAATATAAGTCGTGTATTATATTTTCTAGGGTTAAGTACGTCTCCCATTGGTTGAGCCACCTTTATCTTACCTTTATACTACATAGTTCTTATGTGATGTAGACTTATAAAATTTGAGTAATTCTACTTGATGTTAAGGCTTATTTGCTTAACTACTTCGTATGTTTAAAATGTTCAATCTGCTCAAATTGCTTATTCATTACTATAATTGTCCAGTTATTTATTGTTAAATAATCTATTGTAATCAATATCTATTGGAGAGAGTTATATCTCTCACTGGGACTGGGTCTCACCCGTGGGTCACCACATCCTTTTAGGCGGTCGTTGGCAATGAGGTCGAGGTCGTTTTGTGGAAGAAAACATGCCTGGTGATCAGTAGATTCAGGAGGTTGGTCAGATATAGATGTTTAGTAGTAGATTCCTAGTGTTGTCCCTGGACTCTCAGGCCCGGGTATGGGAGGTATTTTCTAGATGATGTACGTGTATCGACATGAGATTTTGGCAGTATGCCATTGTATGTATATATGGCATGAACATGTAAATGCTTCTTTTGTATATAGGATATTGTTGAGGCCATTGAGCACAAATTTAAATTCCTGTTATAATATATGAAGATGGAAAAGATGGACCTTTATGTAAATGTTTCATAACTTGTTCATGATGTGAATTTTGGATTTAATTATTCCACATTTTGACGATGTGATTAATTTAGTAGTTGGTTGTGTTTTGTGTTTTGAGTAATCTCATTTAGTGTGATGAGGTGTCACAATAAGTGAGTTGTCTTTACATATGAGATGTCTTCCAAATTAAAATCCAACAACATAAATGACTAGGAAAAGGCATGGAAATCATTTTATAACACCTGACAATCATTAAGGATGCACCTATTTTTTTTTCACCATTAAGGATGCACCTAATTTTTTTTCACCATCTTTAAAATACAATGGAAGAAAAAAAATCACATGCATATATTATCCATCCAGTTAAGACCATAAAGTTTCATATTGTAAGAAATTTCGGCACATTCATACAAAAATTGGGGTTTGCATATGAATTATATAAATAAAGTATTAGATGTTATATCACTCGCCTAGGTTGGCGACAAAAATGGGGAACATCAAGAAAATCTCTAAGGAACTTCCTCTCCATGCCCACATCACCTCTTCAGCTCAAAGATAACTTCCCATGATGGATCTGGGGCAAACAAGGGAAAAAGAGAAGAAAAGAAGGCGCTTTAGCTAGATGGGCAAGTTTACATCGTTAAAAACAATGATTTCTACCAAAGAAAAAAGAAGATTTGAAAACCTAAAGGAATAAGAGATGGGAGATGATCTAACATTTTTATGCAATAAGTGAGATTGAGAATCTTGGAAACACCATGAAGTTTCTTAATATCCAACATGCATTGACATGCGTGAACTTAATAAAAGCTATCAATCTCTATGGGAGGGGACCTATCCATCTCAAAAACTTCTTGTCAAGGCTCTTGGGATCCCTACTCATTTCATGAACTCTCATGGGAATTCAAAGAGTAATGAGGTTGAGGAATGCAATGTATCTGTAGGAAAAAGACTCAAATGACCAACATAGCCCTACTTGGAAGTTAGTTATTCAGAGGCAGAATGGTGAATGGTATCAAGGTCGTTATGTACGTCAGGTTCTTGTGATCTGTGAAGATTTGACACTTCTCACAGTAAAGGTATTGCCTCCAGATCTTCAAAGCATGGACCACTGTAGCTAGCTCCAGATCATGGGTCAGGTAGTTCTCCTCATGTTTCTTAAGTTGTCACAAAGCAAAAGAAATTACATTCTTGTCCTACATCAGCATGCAACCCATACCATTCCTCGACGCATCACAGAAAACTATGTATCCTTTCCCTTTCTCAGGAAGAACTAACACTGGCACACTAGTCAAGTTCTCCTTTAACAATTGGAAGGCATGCTGACACTTGTCATCCCACACGAAAGGCACATATTTTCTTGTAAACTTTGTTAGGGGTAACACCACTGAACTGAAGTTCTCCATGAACCTCCTGTAGTATCCTACTAAACCCAGAAAACTACAGACTTCTATCAACATCTTTAGTTTCTCCCACCCTATCACGGATTCCACCTTCTTTGGGTCCACGTGAACACCTATATAAGATATCACATGTCATAGGAATGATGCCTCCTTTAACCAAAACTCACACTTGTTGAACTTTTCATACAACTGGTGTAACATACTGAAATCCACTATGTATCTCTTTGTACTCTTTTTCTATAAGATTTGTCCTTCATTTTTGTCCCTTATGTCTTTGGAGTTGAATTAGTGGAGTTATGATGGTAAAATATTTCCCCTATATTCTTAATAAAGGGTTTTATGCACAAATACCTCAGTAGAAATCTTTGTAATGGGTTTGATGTGAAAATGTCCACTTAAGTAATGAAAATAATGAGGGAATTCGTGCTAGAACTTTCTAGGACTTTTTAGAATCAGGAAAAGAAAAGAAATTCCAAAATATACATAAATGAGATGATAAATAGGATAAATAGAAATAACATGAAATATATTTCCAAAAATCTCAATTAAATAAACCGACGAGATAATTTGATACACAAATTTGTTTTCTTGAACTAAAAATTACTTAAGGGCCAATTATCATCCAATGTGGAAAATATAAAGATATATAAAAGCCTTTAGGAAATAAGCCAAGAAAGAGAAATAAAATATCTAATGTTCTCAAATTGGAAAACTAACTCCAAATTCATAATCTAGGAATAAAAATAAGCCTTTGGGCAAGTTTTCAATTAATTTGGCTAATATTTGGATAATGCGAAAAAGTAGGAGAGAGAAAGTGTGTAGAACCATTTCTTGATTTGTGTGTATCATCCTTGTGCAGGGGCCATGCTGATATTCTTTGTATCGTTCCAATTTTAATTACACCAGACCACCTGAATTTCTATTAATCAGCTTGAAGGATGAGTTCTGTAATGGTAGTATTACTACCACGTTTACTTTTCTAGAAAGTCTTTCTCCTTCTAATATGTTTTCTTATTGTCTTTCATGAGGAGGGTGAGATGAATAAATAGCCTCCTGACTTCTTCAAAAAAAAGTATGTAGAACCTTCATTTTAAGAATTAATTAAATAAATGGCACAAACATGACCAAATAATAGCAAAATTGTATCTGAGACTAATTGGGACACATGGGTGAAATTTGATCATATTTGGATAATCATAGGGTCATAAGTGTAGGTGGAAATAGAAAATGAGTTTTGAATTATTTAACCCATTGAAGTCCTCAAAAGGCAAAACTAATTCCATATTCATATTCTACACATCAAATTCACTCAGGGTGTCAATTTTTATTAGATTTGGAAATTGTTTGAGCCCTCAAAAGAAGAGAGAGAAATTCATTAAATAGTGTATATAACACTTTATTCGATTTATAATGCAATTAGGAACATAAATGTCTCACAGATAAGGTTAGTATGCGTGCAATCCAATAGCTCAGATGGCTTCATGGATCGATCAGACGATAGTGAGTTTGTATCTTACCTCGGTCCACTTTAGGATACATGGGGAGAGTTTTAGTTCTATGAATTGCTCTTAAGATTTCACACCTTTTATCCCTAAATTTTTGTATTTTAGTGAAGATTTGAGAAACACCCAAAGTCAACCGCAACACACCTCTCACTTGGGGTATTAAAAACCTACCCCATACCCCCTTGCCTATAAATACCTACACCCTAAGCATCCCCATCGCCTTTGCAACTCAACACACTAGCCAATTCGACTTTCCGTCATTGTTTGACCATCCTATGAGTGGTCGAAGCCTCTAGTCTTATGGCGGTGCTCCCACTATCTTCTCTCCATCTTTGGCGAAATCAAGGGCAACCTCAAGTTTGGTTGGTTCCCTGCTTCCTCTCGCATCTTTTACCTTTGAGTTTGGTTAAGTATAGAAGAATTGCCCAATTTTCCCCAAGCTTTGACCAAGCTACTTCGCAGCCAGGTCACACGATCAAGGAGGAACATGGCCCATGTAGTTTTACCATTATTCCCTCGATTAACTTCTATTTGCCTTCGTTTCCGCATTGGCAGTTTTGCCTTTACGCATTTGACCGGTCCTTGACCCTGGCACCACTTAGACAGCCAGCGGGCACATGCCACTAACTTTCCCCATGGTGATTGGGCCAAGCACCAGGCCCGACCTCCTCTCTCACCCGCTCTTTGTGCTTTTAACTAGAAAATCTAATGTTCTAATTTTCTCATTGGTCACTTAAATAATTCATAACTATTAATTCCCTGGGCCAAAATTAAAACTAAAATATGTTCTAGACTAAAAAAAAGATTATCTATCTAATAATTTAAATTCAATGCCTGGTTTTGAGGTTTTCAAGAAAGTATTTTTAGGGATGATTTAATTAACTAAAAATCAATAAAAATAACCCTAAAAGTCTATGTCTTCAAAATACATAATATTATATGTTATTTTGATAAAAAAAACCTAACTAAGACAACCGTGATGTTTTCAAGACCAAAATCAGTGGTTTTTAGAAAAAAATTGATAACTTTAAGGATTTAAGACCTTAATGAAAGCATATAATGATAATACATGTATATGGTCATGATAATAGTACAAGTGGAATCTAATTGTAACATCCCTGACCTGGGTTATGAGGTAACCCTATTTGTTTTGGCTAAATAAGTTGCCTAGAACTTTAATATAATCCTCTAAGGTGTTTTGTTATCATGTGACACACTTATGTTCCAAGTTTGGTCCTGATTAAATGCTATTTGAGCAATGTTCCTTTGTTTTGGACCAAAGTGCAATTTACCCAAGTTGAGGGGCTATATTGCAATATGTCATATGTTTAATATGCCTCATGTGATCGAGCATAATTATAGAGAAAATGATGCAAGGAGGTGGCTGGTGGAAATCCCAAATTCCAAGTTTAAACTTGTTTGAATAATGTTGAAAACAATGTTTTGCCCATTTTGGACTAAATTGCAAATTACCCAAGTTGAGGGGTTAAATTACAAATGTTACATGGTAAAATGTTCGTCAAGTGTTGAAGAATCATAATAATGAAAATGGTGTAGAGGTATGGCTTGTGGCAGCCTGAGCACCAAGAAAAGAGCTTGTTGAGCAATGTTTGTACATTAATACCTAGTTTTGGTGTAATGTGCAAATTACCCAAAACCTAGGGTTCAATATGCAAAATACCACTTCTAGAGAGTTCCTAATGTTTCTTGGTATCAATTAGAGACAATAAAATCAGAGGAGTGTCTCATTTGAATCTCTTTGTAGGAGAGAGAATCTTGATATTAAAATAATCAAGATTTAAGCATAATTGAAACCCTAATTCAAATTAATGCAAAAATAAATATATTAATGGAAGTGCCCTTCAACCAAAAATGTGATGGTTGGATTTGTATAAGTATGTACGTCCTTGTTCCTTGCAATGTCCATGAAATATCTAAAGTGAGTGGACATCCCACTCACATTAGTTAAAGAAAAAGTAATATCCACTCAATTTTGGATATTATTATATTGATTAAGGTGCTTAATTTGCTTTCTTTTAATTCATGGATAATGAAAATTAATTACAAGGTGGGAGATATGGCTTCGTATACAAGGGATTTAGGGGAGTATGTGGCACCAATTTTGGGAGTTGAAGGAATTGTTTATCACTTTCTCTCTCATTGAAATTCCCTTATATACATCCCATTTTCAACCCACATGAAAGGCTTTTTCGATTCCTTTTTCCTTCCTTGCTTTGGTTGAACACAAGGGAGATTAGGAGAAAGAGGAGTACGTGCCCCAACCTGTAGGTAAGCTCCATAGTCATCTTCAACCTTGATTTCATGGTGGAAATCGAAATTCAATGCTTAATTTCTTCTTTTCTTCATTCAATCTTCAACCTTAGCCATTCATTTCACTCAAAGACTTGAGAACGGACATTGGACAGTTGAAAAAGCTTCATTCACCATTGAGGACGTGAAGCTTGAATCTTGGATTCAATTTAGAAGGCGGGTTATATAACTTGAACCCTTAAATGTCATTATTGCTTGAAATTTGTTCATTATATGTTGAACTTTTCTTCCTTCTCGATTTCCTTTTTGTTAGTTGTTGAAATCACCATAAGAATCACAATTGATTTCGAAGGTTTGCATCTTGAAGATGATGATGTCATCTTAAGCACACACCTCAATAAAGGAATGGGCAAACAGTTTTCAAAACTGATTGAGTTGATTCGGTTTCAAAATCGAATGGGAAATTTACCTCAAAACCGAATGGGTGATTGAGTTCAAGACCGAATGGGTAATTGAACCCAAGACCGAATGGGTAATTTACTTCAAAACCAAATGGGTAATTTATCTCAAAACCGAATGGGTAATTGACTTCAAGATTGAATGGATAATTGAGTTCAAAACCGAATGGGTAATGGATCTCAAGATCGATTGGGTAAATTGAACTTCAAAACCGTTTGGGTTAATTGCTGATGTGAATGATGAAGATCCAATGGATCAAACTGATTTAAATTTAATGGATTCAAGGATGGGTGTTCCATTGATTACAAACCCTAATTGGATTGAATGGTTGAAACCCTAAATCGATCGAGTCAATTTCTAAGTTAAATAGTTCAAACGGTCTCAAGACTGTTTGAGGGCAAACGGTCTCAAGACCATTTGAGACCAAATAGTCTCAAGACCGTTTGGAGGTCAAGGGTTCTGATGGATGTTTGGAAATCCAAGGGCTGTAATTTGATGTACTTTTAATGGTCCAATTGATGTGTGACTCAATAAAGCAAACCCTAAAATCATTTGATTGATTGGAGGAAACCTTAATTGGACCATTCGGTTTCAAGGTGGTTTGGACCAAACGGTCTTGAGACCGTTTGAGTCCAAACGGTCTTGATACCGTTTGGAGGGCAAAGGGTCTCAAAACCGTTTGAAGTTCAAAAGTATCAAAACTGATTGAAGACCTAATGTGATGAAATATCAATTAACCCTATGATTGTTAATGATGTTTATTAAAGGTAATTACAATGGTTGTACCTTTAAGGTACTAGGGTGTTTCGTACCCTTAGAGAGGTTAACCTTTGATGCTTATGGAAGAAATATCTCAATACACAATGCTAACCCAAAATGTGTGTACTTGAATGAAAGGTTGACCTAATCTAATGAAGCTTGAAGTAATCAACATCCTAGAAAGGATGACAGAGAGAGGAATTCATACATGTATAATAATCATGTAGTGGTTAAATACCAACACTCTTAACATGAATAGAATATGTATTAGGGTATGATCCTTGATAAAGAGATCATGAAACCCTAATCGAGAAGGATGATGAGCCCTAACCCTAATTTAGGGCAATGCTAGGTGAAACCCTAATCTGGGGTAATGGTGTAACCCTGATCTAGGATGATGATATGAGAAATCCCAATTTAGGGTAATATAATGAAAAACCCTAATTTAAGAGGATGCTTCATGAAACCCTAATTTGGTGAAAGGTTATAAGTTCAAGATAATGATGTGTGAAACCCTAATATAGGGTGATGCCATGTGAATCCCCAATATAGGGTGATGTTATGTGAAACCCTAATATAGGGTGATGTTATGTAAAACCCTAATTGATAAATAGGAGAACCCTATTCCTAATAATGGAGTAGTGAATAATGTATTGGTAGGTGAAACACCTAAAGTGGTTGATAATGCATAACCTTATATTAATAATGCCTTAACCTGAGATAAGTCCATATCATTGATAATGGTTGAATAATTCAAATGATTGACTTATGACCAATACATTACAGGATGATGTGTTGAACAAGTGCATAAAGTATTAGGATGGGAAACATCCTAATATAAGATAAGCTGATGAACTTAAGAAAAGTCAAAAGTGATGAGGGAAGTGATACATCAAGACATGATAGATATCACATCCAGTACTTCAAAGTTGATACACCTTGATGTACCCTAAATCCAGTATACTTGGATGTATAACACATGAAATGTGCCATGTCAATTGTTACATTGAGATGTAATGAGCCTAATGCACTTGATAAGTGTAGGCTAACATACCTTAAGAAAGGGTTAAGCCAAGTTAATAAAGTATGATGTATTTATATTATGGTAAGGATTAGAGAGAAACGCATACCTTGTGTTGATAATCATTTAATGATAAATGACGAGAGTTGTTGTTGCCTAGTGAGAGATGACAAGATGTGTAATGGGCCTTGTGAGCCATGAGAGTTGTTGTTGCCTAGTGAGAGGTGATAAGATGTGTAATGGGCCTTGTGAGCCATGAGAGTTGTTGTTGCCTAATGAGAAGTGACAAGATGTTTAATGGCCTTATGAGCCATGAGAGTTGTTGTTGCCTAGAGAGAGGTGACAAGATGTGTAATGGGCCTTGTGAGCCATGAGAGTTGTTGTTGCCTAGTGAGAGGTGACACGATATGTAATGGGCCTTGTGAGACATGAGAGTTGTTGTTGCCTAATGAGAAGTGACAAGATGTTTAATGGCCTTGTGAGCCATGAGAGTTGTAGTTGCCTAGTGAGAGGTGACAAGATGTGTAATGGGCCTTGTGAGCCATAAGAGTAGTTGTTTCCCAGTGAGAGGTAACAAGATGTTTATAAAGTCTCATGAAAGAAAGGATAATGTTCAAAATAAATAATGGAAACTTAGTAACATAATAATAATAACTAATGGATACAATAATAATAATGAAATCTTGATCATACATGCTTTATGTTTATAGACAAATAAGGGCTATAGTGTTTTAAATAAGCTTAAGGAAGATATGAGGAATAATTGAATTACATAAAGGATGTGAATAAGTATGATGGCTTGACTAAGGTTTAATACCTAGTAAAGGTGATGTGGTATTCACACAGGATTGGTAATAACCCAATACCTAGAATAATTGCACAGGATTGGTCATAACCCAAAACCTGGAGTAATGTCACAGGATTGGTAATAACCCAATACCTGGAATAATTGCATAGGATTGGTCATAACTGTAACATCCCTGACCTGGGTTATGCTTTAACCCTAGGTGTTTTGATTAAGAAATATGATTATATGCTTAATATTATCTTATGAAAAGTGATTAGGGCTCATGAGGAACTTATGTTTCAATTTTGGTCCTGTTTGAACAATGTTGAAGCAATGTTTGCTTATTTTAGACTAAAGTGCAAATTACCCAAGTTGAGGGGTTAAATTGCAAATGTTGCATGATAAGATGTTCCTCTGATGTTGAGACATCATAAGAATGAATATGATATAGTGCTATGGTTTCCACAAGCTTGGACACCAAGATTAAGCTTGTAAAGCAATCCTTGTGCATTAAAACCTAGTTTTGGAGTAGAAGTGCAATTTACCCAAAATCTAGGGTTCAATATGCAAATTACCACTTCAATAAGGTCCTTAATGTTTCTTGGCATCAGGTAGATCAAATAAAATGAGATGGGCATCTCATTTGAATTAAGTTGGAGGAGAGAGAATCTTGATATTAAAATAATCAAGATTTAATCCTAATTGAAACCCTAATTCAATTTAGGGCAAAAATGAATGTATTAATTAAAGGGCCTTCAACCAAAATGTTATTGGTTGATTTTGAATAAGGATGGACGTTCTTATTCCAAGATAAGGAACGAAAATATCTCAAGTAGGTGAAATTCCACTCACCTTATTATAAAGAAAAGTAATATCCACTCACATATGGGATATTAATATAATAAGCATTAAGGTGCTTAATTTGCTTTTCCTTAAATCATGGATAATTGAGAGGAATATGAAGCAATGAAGATAGCCTCGTACTTAAGGATTTTGAGGGGAATTTGAGGGGGAAGAGGCGGTCATGTTTTTGGAATTAAATGCATTTTAATAATGCATTTTCTCTCTCATCAATTTCTTTATAAAAGTGTCATTTCCAAGCCCAAACCAAGGCCTTTTTCGGATTTTCTTCTTCCCCTTACTTTCAAAACCGACCAAGGAGCTAGGGAGGAGCAGGGAGCACGTCCCCAACCTGTGGGTAAGCCCTTGACCTTCGTTCTCCTTGATTTCATGGTGGAAATCGAAAATAAATTATGGATTTATCATCGATTCTAAACCCTAATTCAATTGAATCAAACCCTAATTGATGACCAATTGAGGGTCAATTGAGGGTCAAATCAGTTTAAGGTTGACCTATTAAACTCAATTGAAGTATGAGGGTAGGTCCAATTGATGACTGGTTCCATGAATCCAATGATTGAAGGAATCAACATTGGAAACCCTAATTCAATTGGATGCTTTATGTAATGGAGGTCCAATGTGATTGAATCTCTTGAGAATTAAGATGATGAATGATCCATTGACCCAATGATGATTAGTAATGATAAACAAAGAAGGTACAAAGGTTGAAACCCTAACAGTACCTAAGGGACTAGTACCAATTAAGGAATGAATCCCTAATTGCTTATTGGACCAATGACTTGATATACTACGTTAATCATAGTGGTATGCTCTTGATTGAAGGGTTGATATGACCTAATTGATTTGATATGATGTTAACATGAATTCATACATGAATATGATTCATTTGGTGATTAAGGGTATGATCCTTAAGAAGAGAGATCATGAAACCCTAATCATGAATATAAACCCTAATTGATAGGGCTTTTGGGTTCTAACCCTAATTGAGGGCAATTCTAAATGTAACCCTAATCCAGGGTGAGGATGTAACCCTAAGTCAGGGTAGTGATGTGTGAAACTCCAATTTAGGGAAATGAGATGTAAAACCCTAATTGGGATGAATAGTGAATCTCTAATTATGGACAATTGAATGAAATCCTATTGGAGATGCATAGTAAACCCAAATTGTGGGTGACTATGGTAGAAACCCTAGTTGAGGGTGATTCCATGAGAAACCCTAGTTGAGGGTGATTCCATGAGAAACCCTAGTTGAGGGTGATTCCATGAGAAACCCTAATTAAGAGTTACCATCACATGAAGCTCTAATGCTATGTTGTGATGAGAGGCCCTAAGAAGGGTGAAGGTATGTGAGACTCTAATGTGGAGTCATAATGCATAAAGCCCTAATCTTGGGCAATATGACAAGGAATTATAATCCTAATTTTAAATAAGGTTATAAGGAAACCCTAATGATGAGATAGAAGGAATGGCCTTATAAAGGTGAAACATTTCATGTGGTTGATTATAGGCAAGCTTATAGCAAGTAATGCTTTAACTTGAGATGAGTCTATATTATTAAAGATAGTTGGACCATTCTTATGTGTGACCTATGCACTTCATGGTAAGGGTGATAGGTTAATGGATGAAAGGATTAAGATGGGAAAATACCTTAATCCAAGATAAGTTGATAACTTAAGGAAGTTGAAAGTGATGAGGAAAGTGGTATATCAATATGTGATAAATATCACTTTTAGCATTACAGGATTGATATAGTTCAATACTTGGAATAGTTGCACATGATTAGCATAGTCTAATACCTAGAATAACATCTGCACAGGATTGGCTAACTCCCAATACCTGGAATGATAACACAGGATTGGCTAACTCCCAATACCTAGAATAATAACACATGATTGACATAGATCAATACCTGGAATAATAACACAGGATTGGCTATCTCCCAATACCTGGAATAATAACAAAGGATTGGCTAACTCCTAATACCTGGAATGCATAGGATTGGCTAACTCCCAATACCTGGAATAATAACACAGGATTGGCTAACTCCCAATACCTGGAATGATAACACAGGATTGGCTAACTCCCAATACCTGGAATAATAACACAGGATTGACATAGATCAATACCTGGAATAATAACACAGGATTGGCTAACTCCCAATACCTGGAATAATAACACAGGATTGGCTAACTCCCAATACCTGGAATGCACAGGATTGGCTAACTCCCAATACCTGGAATAATAACACAGGATTGGCTAACTCCCAATACCTGGAATGCACAGGATTGGCTAACTCCCAATACCTGGAATAATAACACAGGATTGACATAGATCAATACCTGGAATAATAACACAGGATTGGCTAACTCCCTATACCTGGAATAATAACACAGGATTGACATAGATCAATACCTAGAATAATAACACAGGATTGGCTAACTCCTAATACCTGGAATAATAACACAGGATTGGCTAACTCCCAATACCTGGAATGCACAGGATTGGCTAACTCCCAATACCTGGAATAATAACACAGGATTGGCTAACTCCCAATACCTGGAATGCACAGGATTGACATAGATCAATACCTGGAATAATAACACAGGATTGGCTAACTCCCAATACCTGGAATAATAACACAGGATTGGCTAACTCCCAATACATGGAATGCACATGTTTGACATAGATAAATACATGGAATAATAACACAGGATTGGCTAACTCCCAATACCTGGAATAATAACACATGATTGGCTAACTCCCAATACATGGAATGCACAGGATTGGCTAACTCCCAATACCTGGAATAATAACACATGATTGACATAGATCAATACCTGGAATAATAACATAGGATTGGCTAACTCCCAATACCTGGAATAATAACACAGGATTGGCTAACTCCCAATACCTGGAATGCACAGGATTGGCTAACTCCCAATACCTGGAATAATAACACAGGATTGACATAGATCAATACCTGGAATAGTTGCACAGGATTGACATAGATCAATACCTGGAATAGTTGCACATGATTGACACAGATCGATACCTGGAATGGTTGTACAGTATTAACATAGATCAATACCTGGAATGGATACACATGAATAATATAAATCTAATGCTTGTACTAGTTGCACAGGATTGGTGTAATCCAATGCCTGGAATACTTATATAGGATTGGTATAGACCAATGCCTGAATAAGACATGATGATGTACACTCTCATGTCCATTATAACCAAAATCTGTTTAGCAGATTGGCTAAGGCCAATAAGTTGAAACAAGAATGTCTCATGGGTGACATATCAAGATAATGAGTATCACAAAAGAATGTCTCATGGGTGACATATCAAGATAATGAGTGTCACAAGAGTATGTCTCATGGGTGACATATCAAGATAATGAGTGTCACAAGAGAAGTTTGATATGATGGTATAATATGGAGGATAAATGATATACATGTTCTTCCTATTCCTTATTAAGAGAATGCTTTAAACTGCTTATCATCTGCCTAGTTTTATATCCTTAATTGCAATAATAATTTTTTGGCAGAGAGTTATATCTCTCGCAGGGGCAATTTACAATTGTCTCACCCCCGTGGGATCCAACATTTTTAGGTGGACGCGAACAAAGAGGCAGATACTCTTTTGTAGGAAAAGAAAAGCAACAGCTTGGGCAGCAGTGAGATCTCAGGTGGAGGCACTGACTGCCAAGTCATATAGCTAGAAGTCCTATGTGTCGTCTCTGTACTCTCAGGTCCTCGGAGTTTTCAGTCAGTGTTTTTGATATATCAAACTGAGGTTTTGGCTTGATGCCTCGAGATTCATATGTTGTCTGTATATAATGTCCATAAGGTAGCTGATGTTGTAGTCTCTGAAAAGAGATGGTACAGATTATATACATTTGAACCAGAATGTAAATGTTACACAATGGTTCTTGTTGTAAATGATTTCCTATGTGTGGATCTCTTTGCAAAAAGTTTTAAATTTTAGGGATTTTTGGCAATCTGATGTTAGTGATTGCTTCCACTTAGTTAATAACGTTTGTCCGATCGACGTTGTTACAATAACCCAATACCTGGAATAATGTCACATAATTGGTAATAACCCAATACCTGGAATAATTGCACTGGATTGGTAATAACCCAATACCTGGAATAATTGCACAGGATTGGTCATAACCCAATACCAGGAATAATTGCACATGATTGGTCATAACCCAATACCTGGAATAATTTCACATGATTGGTAATAACCCAATACCTAGAATAATTGCACAGGATTGGTCATAACCCTATACCTGGAATAATGTCACATGATTGGTAATAACCTAATACTTGAAATAATTGCACAGGATTGGTCATAACCCAATACCTGGAATAATGTCACATGATTGGTAATAACCCATTACCTGGAATAATTGCACAAGATTGGTAATAACCCAATACCTGGAATAATTGCACATGATTGGTAATAACCCAATACCTGGAATAATTGTACAGGATTGGCATAGTCCAATGCCTAGAATGTTTGCACAGGATTGACATAGTCCAATGTCTATAATGTTTGCACAAGATTGGCATAGTCCAATGCTTGGAATGGTTGCACAAGATTGGCATAGTCCAATGCCTGAACAGAATATGATGATGTATACTCACATGACTGATACAATTAAATATCTGGTTAGCAGATTGCTGAGACCAATAGATAGAAAGGAGAATGATTCATGAATGACATACCATGATAATGAGTATCACAGGTTAAGCTTGAGATGTTGATATAGTGTGATGGATAAATGATATACCTATTCTTCCTATTCCTTATAAAGAGAATAGATGATTTACTGCTCTATCATAGATAGTTGCAATGCTTTAAAAGATGAGAATATTCTAAACTGCTTATCCTCTGGTCAGTTTCATAATGGTTATCTGCAATAATAATGTTTTTGGCGGAGAGTTATATCTCTCGCTGGGACACATTTTCAATTGTCTCACCCCCATGGGATCCAACATTTTTAGGTGGACGTAGACGAAGAAGTAGAAATCATATAGTAGGAAAAAGGACAACAGCATCAGGGACAACATTAACATCTCAGGTGGAGATATTGACTGTCATGTCTTGTACGTATGAGTCCTATGTGTCGCCTCTGTACTCTCAGGTCCTAGGAGTCAGTACTTAGTGTCTTTATAATCAATATGAGATTTTGGCTTGAATGCCTTGAGGTTTTGTGTTACTCATATGTAGACTTAACAGAGCAATTGATGTATGTAATACTCGAGAAGATATGGTACATGGTATGTACTTGTAGACCAGAATGTATATGTAATACTTTGGTTCTTGTTGTTAAGAGTTTCCTAGAATTGGATCTCTTTGCAAAAGGTTTTAATTTTTTGTGATTTTTGTTAATCCGCTGTTAATGATCGCTTCCGCTTAGTTAATGATGATTTGTTCAAAAGGTGTGCTAAGATTAGTGGTATCAGAGCTCTAAGTTCGCTGAGTCTACAGAGACATAGGACTAAGGTGTTGAGTCTGTTCTAGTGTCCTCCAATATATCTTATAGTGACTTCTGCTTATGCAGAAGAAGGGAGATAGCTTAAAGATGTCTAGAGAACACGAGGATCACGTTGCTAAAAGCAATGTTGTTACACCAGTAGGAGGTGCAAGGGATCAGGAAAGAGAGGAATCAGTGCCTGAGAATCCCCATTTTGATGAAGTTATGATAGAAAACCCAAATATTCATGCTCTATTTAGGGAATTCATGACCACAATGAGGTATATGGCATACGGATGCCCGCACCAACACCTAGGGCACCAACTCCCAATGAGGGACATGGGTCTGGTAAGACTTTTGAACAACTATGTCGTATAGGAGCTATAGAATATGCTGGGACAACTGACCCAACAGATGTTGATCTATGGCTCACTGAGTTAGAAAAGGCTTTTAAGATCCTTAGTTTTCCAGATGTTGACAAAGTCAAACATGTTGTATATCTTTTGAAGGGTAGTGCTAGCCATTTCTAGGCCATAGAAGAAGTAAAAAGGAATGATGAAGAGGTTGTCTGGGAGGAATTTCGTCAAAGAATTTGTCAATAAGTATTTTCCAAGAACATATTTAGATGAAAAGATCTCACAGTTTGAGAAGGTTCGGTAGGGAACCATGTCAATAAATGAATATGAGGCTAGGTTTATGGAACTTTTACGATTTTATCCTCAAATGGCTGCTACTGAGTAGGAGAAGATTTGATGTTTTGAGAAAGGACTGAATGATGAGGTGTCTATCTTGACAGCTACATTTGAAAGTAGAGAAAAATTTGCCACATTTGTGGAGTCAATTCAGAGGATAGAAAGGTCTGTGACAAAGAAACATGAGGCAAACCTCAAAAGGAGGTCTACACAGTCACAAGAACAGTGGATTGGTGGTACTAAACAACCAAAGTTTTCGGTAACACCGGTTCAACCACAATATAGTACACCAATGCAGTGGTCATCAAGTGAGGGCCGAACTTGCCATAAATGTGGACAGATAGGACACTTTAGGCAGTAGTGTCCAAGAAGAAATAATGTGGTGACCCAACAGTCAAGGCATAACCTACAAAACCCACAAGGACTCCAATTTAGTGTAGCAGAAGACCGAGGACGAAGACAAGTGTCACACTATCTACCTCTGGTAGTAGAGGACAAAGACAATAGCAGATGGAAACTGACTCCATGTATTGAGTCAGATAAGATACTAGATAACTCATAAGAGGTAATATGTCAAGATAGAACTTTTCATTTTGAATCATCTTTCTTTTTCTACTCTCTATCTACTAATTATAAGAAAGGTAGTTGTTGTTGAGCTTCCTCTAATTAATATTATGAGGACATGAGGAAGAGATAAGAAGGATGAGAACTTATATTCAGTCCAATATTCTCTTATATGTTTTGAAATTTCTCTCTTCATGATGAAAGGAAGAGATGTAATAGAAACACCCATAGAGAATTCAAGATACTGAGTAGTAAAACTTAAAGAGATGAAACATAATATTAAAAAAAACCAATACATACTACCTAACTTCACTTCTTGAATACCCTGTCTAGGTATTCATCTATTGAAGATAAGGTAAGTATGCCACTCTTAGATTGCTATCTTTCTGATTACTCTGATCAAGTAGTCATTTTGAGACAATCTAAAGAGCATAATAAGGTAGAAGATGTGGCATGGATATTTCTACCACATTCTAATTGATATATGAAAGGATCTGAGTTAAATCATAAATCAATTTATAAACAAAAGAAGATGTATAGTATAATGTATACCTTGGTCTAAGGACCTAGAGGTAACAGTTACCTGAGAAGAGGTAATAATGTTCAATGACGGACTGAGGGTTTGAGTACCCAAATCTAGTAATCACGATGATGATGTGATGTGTTTTTGGTACATATAATGGATAACAAGGTAAAGAATCCTAGTATCCAAGAACTTTCAATGATATGAGAAAATGGGAACATGACTCCTCATAAGAAGAAATGTTTGGTTACCTACAAGGGCCAACTTTGAAATTTATCCAGTTACATACTGTAGTATGAATAGCATATGTTAGGGGTTTATGCCCTGCATAAACATGACATCAGCAAAAATGTATGAGCCAAAGAACAATTGTAAAATTATTGTGGGAAAATCTTATTAAGATAAAAATAATTCTTTAAGATACCTCTAAGATAAGTTCTTAATTGATAGGTAACCTTCTCTTATGAAAAGAAATAGTAGAGTATGTGTCCTGAGCGACAAGTTCTATGATAACCCTGTATGGAAGGACTTTGTGTAGATCAAAGTTCTATGGCAACTCTATGACATTAAGATGTTATGTGGAGACTTGGTGATATAATGAATGAAAAATATATGTCTTCCTTTACCTAGGATTTCGGGGACAAAATCCTTGTTAGGGGTTTATAACTTGTAACATCCCTGACCTGGGTTATGAGGTAACCCTGTTTTTTTTGGCTAAATAAGTTGCTTAGAACTTTAATATAATCCTCTAAGGTGTTTTGTTATCATGTGACACACTTATGTTCCAAGTTTGGTCCTGATTAAATGTTATTTGAGCAATGTTCCTTTGTTTTGGACCAAAGTGCAATTTACCCAAGTTGAGGGGTTATATTACAATATGTCATATTTTTAATATGCCTTATGTGTTATAGCATCATTATAGAGAAAATGATGCAAGGAGGTGGTTGGTGGAAAGCCCAAATTCCAAGTTTAAACTTTTTTGAATAATATTGAAAACAATGTTTTGCCCATTTTGGACTAAAGTGCAAATTACCCAAGTTGTGGGGTTAACTTGCAAATGTTACATGGTAAAATGTTCCTCGAGTGTTTAAGCATCATAAGAATGAATATGATGTAGAGGTATTGCTTGTGGCAGCCTGAGCACCAAGAAAAGAGCTTGTTGAGCAATATTTGTACATTAAAACCTAGTTTTGGTGTAATGTGCAAATTACCCAAAACCTAGGGTTCAATATGCAAAATACCACTTCTAGAGAGTTCCTAATGTTTCTTGGTATCAATTAGAGACAATAAAATTAGAGGTGCGTCTCATTTAAATCTCTTTGGAGGAGAGAGAATCTTGATATTAAAATAATCAAGATTTAAGCATAATTGAAACCCTAATTCAAATTAATGCAAAAATAAATATATTAATGGAAGTTCCCTTCAACCAAAAATGAGATGGTTGGATTTGTATAAGTATGGACGTACTTGTTCCTTTCAAAGGCCACGAAATATCTAAAGTGAGTGGACAACCCACTCACATTAGTTAAAGAAAAAGTAATATCCACTCAATTTTGGATATTATTATTATATTGATAAAGGTGCTTAATTTTCTTTCTTTTAATTCATGGATAATGAAGAGGAATTACAAGGTGGGGGAGATGGCATCGTATGCAAGGTATTGAGGGGAGTATGTGGCACCAATTTTGGGAGTTGAAGGAATTGTTTATCACTTTCTCTCTCAATGAAATTCCCTTATATACATCCTATTTTCAACCCACATGAAAGGCTTTTTCGATTCCTTTTTCCTTCCTTGCTTTGGTTGAACACAAGGGAGCTTAGTAGCAACAGGAGGACGTGCCCCAACCTGTAGGTAAGCTCCATAGTCATCTTCAACCTTGATTTCATGGTGGAAATCGAAATTCAATGCTTAATTTCTTCTTTTCTTCATTCAATCTTCAACCTTAGCCATTCATTTCACTCAAAAACTTGAGAACGGGCCTTGGACAGTTGAAAAAGCTTCATTCACCATTGAGGACTTGAAGCTTTAAGCTTTTATTCAATTTTAAAGGCAGGTTATATAACTTGAACCCTTAAATGTCATTATTTCTTGCAATTTATTCATTATATGTTGAACTTTTCTTCCTTCTTGATTTCCTTTTTGTTAGTTGTTGAAATAACCATAAGAATCATAGTTGATTTCTAAGGTTTGCAGCTTGAAGATGATGATGTAATCTTAAGCAAACACCTCAAAAAAGGAATGGGCAAACGGTTTTCAAAACTGATTGAGTTGATTCGATTTCAAAATCGAATGGGCAATTTACCTCAAAACCGAATGGGTGATTGAGTTCAAGACCGAATTGGTAATTGAACCCAAGACCGAATGGGTAATTTACTTCAAAACCGAATGGGTAATTTATCTCAAAACCAAATGGGTAATTGACTTCAAGATCGAATGGATAATTGATTTCAAAACCGAAGGGGTAATGGATCTCAAGATCGATTGGGTAAATTGAACTTCAAAACCATTTGGGTTAATTGCTGATGTGAATGATGAAGATCCAATGGATCAAACTGATTTAAATTTAATGGATTCAAGGATGGGTGATCCATTGATTACTAACCCTAATTGGATTGAATGGTTGAAACCCTAAATCGATTGAGTCAATTTCTATGTGGAATGGCTCAAACGGTCTCAAGACCGTTTGAGGGCAAACGGTCTCAAGACCGTTTGAGACCAAATGGTCTCAAGACCATTTGGAGGTCAAGGGCTGTGATGGATGATTGGAAACCAAGGGCTGTAATTTGATGTACTTTCAATGGTCCAATTGATGTGTGACTCAATAAAGCAAACCCTAAAATCAATTGATTGATTGGAGGAAACCCTAATTGGACCATTCAGTTTCAAGGTAGTTTGGACCAAATAGTCTTGAGGCTGTTTGAGTCCAAACGGTCTTGAGACCATTTGGGATCAAATGGTCTTCAGACCATTTCGAGGGAAAAGGGTCTCAAAACCGTTTGAAGTTCAAAAGTATCAAAACCGGTTGAAGATCTAATGTGATGAAAGATCAATTAACCCTATGATGGTTAATGGTGTTTATTAAAGGTAATTACAATGGTTGTACCTTTAAGGTACTAGGGTGTTTAGTACCCTTAGAGAGGTTAACCTTTGGTGCTTATGGAAGCAATATCTCAATACACTATGCTAACCCAAAATGTGTGTACTTGAATGAAAGGTTGACCTAATCTAATAAAGCTTGAAGTAATCAACATTCTAGAAAGGATGACAGAGAGAGGAATTCATACATGTATAATAATCATGCAGTGGTTAAATCCCAAGACTCTCAACATGAATAGAATATGTATTAGGGTATGATCCTTGATAAAGAGATCATGAAACCCTAATCTAGAAGGATGATGAGCCCTAACCCTATTTTAGGGCAATGCTAGGTGAAACCCTAATCTTGGGTAATGGTGTAACCCTGATCTAGGATGATGATATGAAAAATCCCAATTTAGGGTATTATAATGAAAAACCCTAATTTAAGTGGATGCTTCATGAAACCCTAATTTGGGGAAAGGTTATAAGGAACCTTAATTCAAGATAATGATGTGTGAAACCCTAATCTAGGGTGATGTCATGTGAATCCCCAATATAGGGTGATGTTATGTGAAACCCTAATATAGGGTGATGTTGTGTAAAACCCTAATTGATAAAATGTGGAACCCTATTCCTAATAATGGAGTAGTGAATAATGTATTGGTAGGTGAAACACCTAAAGTGTTTGATAATGGATAACCTTATATCAATAATGCCTTAACCTGAGATAAGTCCATATCATTGATAATGGTTGAATAATTCAAATGATTGACCTATGACCAATACATTACATGATGATGTGATGAACAAGTGCATAAAGTATTAGGATGGGAAACATCCTAATACAAGATAAGATGATGAAATTAATAAAAGTCAAAGGTGATGAGGGAAGTCATACATCAAGACATGATAGATATCACATCCAGTACTTCACAGTTGATACACCTTGATGTACCCTAAATCCAGTATACTTGGATGAATAACACATGAAATGTGCCATGTCAATTGTTACATTGAGATGTAATGAGCCTAATGCACTTGATAAGTGTAGGCTAACATACCTAAAGAAAGGGTTAATCCAAGTTAATAACATATGATGTATTTATATTCTGCTAAGGATGAGAGAGAAACTCATACCTTGTGTTGATAATCATTTAATGATAAATGATGAGAGTTGTTGTTTCCTAGTGAGAGGTGACAAGATGTGTATTGCGCCTTGTGAGCCATGAGAGTTGTTGTTGCCTAGTGAGAGGTGATAAGATGTGTAATGGGCCTTGTGAGCCATGAGAGTTGTTGTTGCCTAATGAGAAGTGACAAGATGTTTAATGGCCTTGTGAGCCATGAAAGTTGTTGTTGCCTAGTGAGAGGTGACAAGATGTGTAATGGGCCTTGTGAGCCATGATAGTTGTTGTTGCCTAGTGAGAGGTGACAAGATGTGTAATGGGCCTTGTGAGCTATGAGAGTTGTTGTTGCCTAATGAGAAGTGACAAGATGTTTAATGGCCTTGTGAGCCATGAGAGTTGTTGTTTCCTAGTGAGAGGTGACAAGATGTGTAATGGGCCTTGTTAGCCATAAGAGCAGATGTTGCCCTATGAGAGGTAACAAGATGTTTATAAAGTCTCATGAAAGAAAGGATAATGTTCAAAATAAATAATGGAAACTTAGTAACATAATAATAATAACTAATGAATACAATAATAATAATGAAATCTTGATCATACATGCTTTATGTTTATATCCACATAAGGGCTATAGTGTTTTAAATAAGCTTAAGGAAGATATGAGGAATAATTGAATTACATAAAGGATGTGAATAAGTATGATGGCTTGACTAAGGTTTAATACCTAGTAAAGGTGATGTGGTATTCACACAGGATTGGTAATAACCCAATACCTGGAATAATTGCATAGGATTTCATAACCCAATACCTGGAATAATGTTACAGGATTGGTAATAACCCAATACCTGGAATAATTTCACAGGATTGGTCATAACCCAATACCTAGAATAATGTCATAGGATTGGTCATAACCCAATACCTGGAATAATTGCACATGATTGGTCATAACCCAATACCTAGAATAATTGCACATGATTGGTAATAACCCAATACCTGGAATAATTGCACAAGATTGTTCATAACCCAATACCTGGAATAATGTCACATGTTGGTAATAATCCAATACCTGGAACCCCAATACCTGGAATAATTGCACAAGATTGGTCATAACCCAATACCTGGAATAATGTCACAGGTTGGTAATAACCCAATACATGGAATAATTGCGCAAGATTGGTCATAACCCAATACCTAGAATAATGTCACAGGATTGGTAATAACCCAATACCTAGAATAATTGCACAGGATTGGTAATAACCCAATACCTAGAATAATTACACAGGATTGGTCATAACCCAATACCTGGAATAATGGAACAGGATTGGCATAGTCTAATGCCTGGAATTTTTGCACAGGATTGGCATAGTCCAATGCCTAGAATGTTTGCACATGATTGGCATAGTCCAATGCCTGGAATGGTTGCACAAGATTGGAATAGTCCAATGCATGAATAGAATATGATGATGTATACTCACATGACTGATACAATTCAATATCTAGTTAGCAGATTGGCTGAGACTAACAAATAGAAATGAGAATGATTCATGAATGACATACCATGATAATGAGTATCATTGGATAAGCTTGAGATGTTGATATAGTATGATGGATAAATGATATACCTATTCTTCCTATTCCTTATAAAGAGAATAGATGATTTACAGCTCTATCATAAATAGTTGCAATGCTTTAAAAGATGAGAATATTCTAAACTACTTATCCTCTGCTCAGTTTTATAATGTTTATCTGCAATAATAATGTTTCTAGCAGAGAGTTATATCTCTCGCTGGGACAAATTTTCAATTGTCTCACCCCCGTGGGATCCAACATTTTTAGGTGGACGCAGACGAAGAAGTAGAAATCATACAGTAGGAAATAGGACAACAACATCAGGGACATCAGTAACATATCAGGTGGAGATATTGATTGTCATGTCTTGTAGATATGAGTCCTATGTGTCGTCTCTGTACTCTCAGGTCCTAGGAGTCAGTACTTAGTGTTTTTATAATCAATCTGAGATTTAGGCTTGAATGCTTTGAGGTTTTGTGTTACTCATATGTAGACTTAACAGAGCAATTGATGTATGTAATCCTCGAGAAGATATGGTACATGGTATGTACTTGTGGACCAAAATGTATATGTAATACTTTGGTTCTTGTTGTTAAGAGTTTCCTAGAATTGGATCTTTTTGCAAAATGTTTTAATTTTAAGTGATTTTTGTTAATTCGCTGTTAATGATCGCTTCCGCTTAGTTAATTATGATTTGTTCGAACGGTGTGCTACACTAATCTTGCATAGGATTTTGGAAAGTGGTTTCTAGGGCTCTAAGGAAGAGGTATGTGCATCTTAAATATCAGTTGGGAATATTTATGCCTTAACCTAGTTTTCCATTATGAGGCTTAATTGAACCTTAATCTTCTATTCTTGAAACTCTAATTTGCTTATGCCTCAAATCAGTTAATATATTATCTTGTTTGGGTTTTAAACCCCACGACCATGCTTATCGGTTTATTTAATTATTCTTGCCATAACTACTTTTTCTAGCATATAGATTTATGTTCTATTTAATTTAAGGTAGCAGTACGTATGTACAACCATCCATAGAGGGCATGTATTTATTCACCTTGCGGAATGTCTTATCCCCCCATAATATTTTAGGTGATTGGGAATGTCTAATTCTCCCCTCACCTAAGGTTAGAGGTCCGGTAGGTGCCTCAATCCTACTTAGTTAGGTAGACATAATTATCTTACATGCAAACCCCTTTCAATATAAATGTTAATGGAAAGTTTCTTTTGATATAGCCTCATACTTGTTGTCTTCATCCTATGATGAACCCTAGCCTACTTTTACTTGCTTTACTTTTCTTATTATGCTAGACTAGTTTTGTGACACATACCTCATTTTTCCTTTCCCTTTTGTTGGGTGCCTTCCCAACCACCCAGGTACTGAGCAAGGTGATGGATAAGACAAGAAGATCTTAGATTTTGGCTTGGAGTTGGTTGATGGAGATATTGGTTGGAAACAAGATTGTAGTAGTCTAGACTTCCCTCTATCTAGATCATGTTTGTATATATTGATGTAAACCCTAATGGGAGAATTTGATGTATTTTTGAAAGCCTTGTTATGAAATTGAATACAGTCAGTTATTCTTTATTCCGCTACTTTCTAATGGCCTTTTATATACTAATGTTTAATACATTTGGAAAATTTATGCCCATTCGATCATACCTTTGAGTTTGTTTGGAATGGATGTCAATTCTTCAAAGTTTTAGTAAAGGGGTGATTTCACTCTTTTACAACATGGTATCAGAGCCCATGGTAGTCGGAATCTAACTATTTTAGTTTTGTCTCACTAATTAGAACTCTAGACTTGCATAATTACCTTTAAGTGACATGGTTATCCAAGATTTGATCTATGATGATGAAAAGTTGACTTAGGACCCAACAGTTCCACATTTGAATCTTGATGAATAAAACCCTAAAATACTCATAACTAAAATATGCATAACTTAATGTTGTTTAGGATTGCCTTTAGGTAACTATTCGAGAATGAAGTTGAAGTAAAGGTGTCTAGAAAGGATTAGGGTTTTAGGGGCTGGTAATATTTTCCTCCGTGCCACTAGCTTGGTTTATGAGGGCTCCCGTGCCCATATGATATTGGCCTGGCCTGAGCTAATATGAATTGCCCGAAATAGTTTGCTTTTAGGTAATAGTAACCTTAGACTTCTATGTTGTATATCTTTGAAAACCCTAAGTTTCAGGTGTATGATGACTTGTTTGAGGATGGATACCAAGATAGTTTCTTTATGTCCCTTAGGCCCACATATTTGGATAAGTTTATCCCTAGAACCTAGACTTTGAAGTTTGGGGTTAAGTGAGCTATTAGAGTGCACAGTGGAAGTGTGATGGATCTTGTATAAGGTTAAGTTCGACTTGTCCTTTAACCCTGGTGTAGTTTGGTTTGATAGGTTGAACTCTTTAAGGGGTGGAGTATAGTTGGTTTGATGATGTTTGGGTAGTTAAATTTTGAGGACAAAATCCTCTTTAAGGGGATGGAGCCCTATGACATCTCAATATCTACTCTATCTTTAGAAACCCTAACTCCATGAATAGGAGGTTAATATTCTTGGATCCTTGGTCTTGACTAAACATGTAATAGAGGTAACCCTAACATGATTGTTCATATATAAATGAACAAATAATGATCATCCGAGGAATAATTTATATGTTCAAACCCTAATGAATATCCAATGCACATAATATGGGTCACTCACATATTAATACTAATTATGGATACACATGATGCTAATAATGTCATGAACTGGTAAACCTTAATGATATGAAGAGAAAGAAATGTGTAACCTCATCTTGGCATTAATGCATGCTATAATGAAATACAACGATCAAGTTGATCCTAAACCCTAAGTTGTAATCATATAACCTTAACCTATACATCCTTAATGTTATTCATGTTAAATTAGTGGCATTAGGTGTCATAATCAGATAACATACCTTAATGCACATAAATGATATATATTCACCTAATCATAGATTAGTTAATGTGAAATGCATATCACCTTATTACCTAGTACACACCTAATTAATCACCTAATTAAACCAATTATTTAATATGTAATATGTCTCCCCTTGATCATTAAAATACATCTAATGGCTTCAATATGAAGTGATTGGATTCACTTAAACGTGAATAATCAATAATATAAAGAAATAAATATGAGAAAATATTAATGATGGCATTAATGTGAGTAATAAAGATAATGTGGCAATGAGATAATGTTTAATATAAATATATGTAATTGATGTGACATAATTTGGAGTAAATGAAGACTGAATAACAAATTGAATATTCCATGCAATATAATTTGTTATAATTAATATAATGATAATATGAGGATAATGAATTGTAGATCCACATTATTAATGATCAAATATATTGAGATAATTGAGTAACCTCTAATTGTGCATAATAATGAAATATGACTCTTTTGGCAACATAGTGAATATGACATGACATAATTAAAAGAATAATAATGATAAGATGATATCCTAATAAATATAATGTTAATGAGACAAAAATGATAATAATGTCAAATCTCATAACAATAATCTTAAGAGAGGAACCCTAGGTGATCCTTGAGAATCTAACCTATGAGGAGCTACCTGTGAAGATCCTTGACTCCCGAGTAAAGCAGATGAAGAATAAGGAGATAGAGCAAGTGAAGGTTTTATGGAGATATCATGGTTTGGAAGAAACCACTTGGGAGTTGAGAGATGAGATGTTACGTACTCACCCGTCCTTTTTGCATAAAACTTTAGGGAAGAAATCCCTTTTAAGGGGTGGAGTGTTGTAACATACTGAAATCCACTATGTATGTCTTTGTACTATTTTTCTATAATATTTGTCCATCATTTTCGTCTCTTATGTCTTTGGAATTGAATTAGTGGAGTTATGATGGTAAAATATTTCCCATATATTCGTAATAAAGGATTTTATGCACAAATACCTCAGTAGAAATCTTTGTAATGGGTTTTATGTAAAAATGTCCACTTAAGTAATGAAAATAATGAGTGAATTTGTTCTAGAACTTTCTAGGACTTTTAAGAATAGGGAAAAGAAAAGAAATTCCAAAATATACATAAAGGAGATGATAAATAGGATAAATAGAGATAATGTGGAATATATTTCGAAAAATCTCAATTAAATAAACCCTCAAGATAATTTGATACACAAATTTGTTTTCTCGAACTAAAAGTTACTTAATGGCCAAGTATCATCCAATATGGAAAATAAAAAAGATATATAAAAGCCTTTATGAAATAAGCCAAGAAAGAGAAATAAAATATCTAACGTTCTCAAATTGGAAAACTAACTTAAAATTCGTAATCTAGGAATAAAAATAAGCCTTTGGGCAAGTTTTCAATTAATTTGGATAATGTGAAAAGGTAGGAGAGAGAAAGTATGTAGAACCTTCATTTTAAGAATAGATTAAATAAATGGAACGAACATGACCAAATAGTCACAAAATTGTATCCTAGACATTAATTGGGACACATGGGTGAAATTTGATAATATTCAGATAATCATAGAGTCATAAATGTAGGATGAAAGAGAAAATGAGTTTTGAATTATTTAACCCATTTAAAGTCCTCAAAAAGCAAGACTAATTCCATATTCGGATTCTACATGTCAAATTCAGTCAGGGTGTCAATTTTTATTACAATTGGAAATTGTTTGAACCCTCAAAAGAAGAGAGAGAAATTCATTAAATAGTGTATATAACACTTTATTCGATTTATAATGCAACGAGGAATATAAATGTCACATACATAAGGTGAGTATGTGCACAATCCAACGACTCAGATGGCTCTATGGATTAATCAGGTGGTAGTGATTTTGTCTCCTACCTCAGTCCAATTTAGGAAAAAGGGGGAGAGTTTTGGATTTTTCGTTTTGCGATATCTCTCTCTATACTCAACCAAATTGAGTAATTTTTGGTGCTATGAATTCCTCTTAAGATTTGCACCTATTTATCCCTAAATTTTTGTTTTTTAGTGAAGATTCGAGAAACTCCCAAAGTCGACTGCAACCCACCTCTCACCTAGGGTATCAAAACCCTACCCCATACTCCCTTACCTATAAATACCTACACCCTAAGCATCCCCATCGCCTTTGCAACTCAACACACGAGCCAATTTGACTTTTCATCCTTGTTTGACTTTACTACGAGTGGATGAAGCCTCTAGTCTTGTGGAGGCTCCCACTCTCTTCTCTCCATCTCTGGCAAAATCAAGGGCAACCTTAAGTTCTATTAGTTCCCTGCTTCCTCTTGCAGCTTTTAACTTTGAGTTTGGTTAAGTATAGATGAATTTCCCAATTCCCCTGAGCTTCGACCAAGCTACTTCACAACTAGGTCATGCAAGCAAGGAGGAAGATGGACCCTATGGTTTTACCATTATGCCCTCGATTGACTTATGTTCGCCTTTGTTTCCGCATTAGCAGTTTTGCCTTTTCGCGTTTGGTCGGTCCTTGACCTTGGCACCACTTAGATAGTTAGTGGGCATGGATCGCTGACTTGGCCCATGGTGATTGGGCCAAGCAGAAGGCCCGACCTCCTCTCTCACCCGCTCTCTATTCTTTTAAATCAAAAATCTAAATTTCAAATTTTGTCATTGGTCAAACTTAAATAATTCATAACTATTAATTCCATGGGCCAAAATTAAAACTAAAATATGTTCTAGACTCAGAAAAAGATTATCTATCTAATCAAAATAAATTTGATGCCTGGTTTTGAGTTTATCAAAAAAGTATTTTTTGGGATGATTTAATTAACTAAAAATCACTAAAAATAACCCTAAAAGTCCATATCTTCAAAATACATAATATTATATGTTATTTTGATTAAAAAACCCTAACTAAGATAGTGGTGATGTTTTCAAGACCGAAATTAGTGGTTTGTAGAAAATGTTGATAACTTTAAGGTTTTAAGACCTTAATGAATGCATATAATGCTAAGACATGTATATGGTCATGATAATAGTACAAGTGGACTCTAATCTTGCTTAGGATTTTGGAAAGTGGTTTCTAGGGCTCTAAGGAAGAGGTATGTACATCTAACATATCAGTTGGGAATATTTATGCCTTAACCTAGTTTTCCATTATGAGGCTTAATTGAACCTTAATCTTCTATTCTTGAAATTATAATTTGCTTATGCCTCAAATCAGTTGATATATTATCTTGTTTGGGTTTTAAACCCCACTGCCATTCTTATTGGTGTATTTAATTATTCTTACCATAACTACTTTTTCTAGCATGTAGATTTGTGTTTTATTTAATTTAAAGTAGCGGTACTTATGTACAACCACCCACAGAGGGTAGGTATTTATTTTCCCTGGGGAATGTCTTATTCTCCCCATAATATTGTACGTGACTAGAAATGTCTTATTCTCCCCTCACCTAAGGTTAGAGGTCTGGTAGGTGCCTCAATCCTACTTAGTTGGGTAGACATAATTATCTTACATGCAAACCCCTTTCAATATAAATGTTAATGGCAAGTTTCTTTTGATATAGCCTCATACTTGTTGTCTTCATCTTATGATGAACCCTAGCCTACTTTTACTTGCTTTACTTTTCTTGTTATCGTAGACTAGTTTTGTGACACTTACCTTGTTTTTCCTTTCCCTTTTGCTGGGTGGCTTTCCAACCACCCAGCTGCTGAGCAAGGTGATGGATAAGACAAGAAGATCTTAGCTTCTGCCTTGGACTTAGTTGATGGAGATATTGGTTGGAGATAAGATTGTAGTAGTCTAGACTTCCCTCTATCTAGATCATGTTTGTGTATATTGATGTAAACCCTAATGGGAGAATTTGATGTATTTTTGTAAACTTTTTATGAAATTGAATATAGACAATTATTCTTTATTCTGCTACTTCTAATGGTCTACCAATGTTTAATAAATTTGGAAAATTTATGCCCATTCCATCAAAGCTTTGAGTATGTTTGGAATGGATGTCAATTCTTCAAATTTTTATTAAAGGGGCCATTTCACTCTTTTAAAACATGGTATCAGAGCCCATGGTAGTCAAAATCTAACTATTTCAGTTTTGTCTCCCTAATTAGAACCCTAGGCTTGCATAGTTTCCTTTAAGTGACATGGTTACCCTCAACTTTATCTATGTTGATGAAAAGTTGACTTAGGACCCAATAGTTTCACATTAGAATCTTAATGAATAAAACCCTAAAATACTCATAACTAAAATATGCATAACTTAATGTTGTTTAGGATTTCCTTTAAGCAACTATTAGGGCATGAAGTTGAAGCAAATGTTTTTAGAAAGTATCAGGGTTTTGGGGGCTGGAAATATTTTCCTCCACGCCACTAGCTTGGTTTCTGAGGAATCCCGTTCCCATATGATACTGGCCTGGCCTGGCCTGAGCTAATACAAATTGCCTAAAATAGTTTGCTTTTAGGCAATAGTAACCTTAAACTTCTATGTTGTATATCTTTGAAAACCCTAAGTTTCAGGTTTATGATGACTTGTTTGAGGATGGATACCAAGATAGTTTCTTTATGTCCATTAGGATCACATGTTTGGATAAGTTTATCCCTAGAACCTAGACTTTGAAGTTTGGGGTTAAGTGAGCTATCAGAGTGCGCAGTGGAAGTGTGATGGATCTTGTATAAGGTTAAGTTAGACTCATCCTTTAACCCTGGTGTAGTTTGTCTTGATAGGTCCAACTCTTTAAGGGGTTGAGTATAGTTGGTTTGATGATGTTTGGGTAGTTAGATTTTGAGGACAAAATCCTCTTTAAGGGGATGGGGCCCTATGACATCTCGATATCTACTCTATCTTTAGAAACCCTAACTCCATGAATAGGAGGTTAGTATGCTTGGATCCTTGGTCATGACCAAACATGTAATAGTGGTAACCCTAACATGCTTGTTCATATATTAATGAACATATAATGATCATCTGAGGAATAATTTATACGTTCAAACCCTAATGAATATCCAATGCACATAATATGGGTCACTCACATATTAATACTAATTATGGGTACACATGATGCTAATAATGTCATGAACCGGTAAACCATAATGATATGATGAGAAAGAAATGTGTAACCTCATCTTGGCATTAATGCATTCTATAATGACATATAACGATCAAGTTGATCCTAAACCCTAAGTTGTAGTCATATAACCTTAACATATACATCCTTAATGATATTCATGTTAAATTAGTGGCATTAGGTGTCATAATCATATAACATACCTTAATGCACATAAATGATATATATTAACCTAATCATAGATTAATTAATGTGAAATGCATATCAACTTGTTACCTAGTACACACCTAATTAATCACCTAATGTAAACCAATTCATTAATATGTAATATGTCTCCCCTTGATAATTAAAATGCATGTAATGGCTTCAATATGAATATGAAGTGATTGGATTCACTTAAACATGAAAAATCAATAATATAAAGGAATAAATATGAGAAAATGATTAATGATGACATTAATGTTAGTAATAAAGATAATGTGGCAATGAGATAATGTTTAATATAAATATATGTAATTAATGTGACATAATTTGGTGTAAATGAAAACTTAACAACAAATTGAATATTCCATGCAAGATAATTTGTTATAATAAATATAATGATAATATGAGGATAATGAAGTGTAGATCCAAATTATTAATGATCAAATATATTGAGATAATTGAGTAACCTCTAGTTGTGCATAATAATGAAATATAACTCTTTTGGCAACAAAGTGAATATGACATGACATAATTAAAAGAATAATAATGATAAGGTGATATCTTAATAAATATAAAGTTAATGAGACAAAAATGTTAATAATGTCAAATCTCATAACAATAATCTTAAGAGTGGAACCCTAGGTGATCCTCGAGAATCTGACCTATGAGGAGCTACCTGTGAAGATCCTTGACTCCCGAGAAAAGTAGCTGAAGAATAAGGAGATAGAGACGGTGAAGGTTTTATGGAGATATCATGGTTTGGAAGAAACCACTTGGGAGTTGAGAGATGAGATGTTGCGTACTCACCCTTCCCTTTTTGTACGATAGTTTAGGGACGAAATCCTTTTTAAAGGGTGGAGTGCTTTAACATACTAAAATCCACTATGTATCTCTTTGTACTCTTTTTCTATAAGATTTGTCCTTCATTTTCATCCCTTATGTCTTTGGAGTTGAATTAGTGGAGTTACGATGGTAAAATATTTCCCATATATTCTTACAAAAGGGTTTTATGCACAAATACCTCAATAGAAATCTTTGTAATGGGTATGATGTGCAAATGTCCACTTAAGTAATGAAAATAATGAGGGCATAAGAAAATTAGAGTTTTAAGAATAGAAGATTAAGGTTCAATTAAGCCTCATAATGGAAAAATAGGTTAAGGCATAAATATTCCCAACTGATATGTTAGATGCACATACCTCTTCATTAGAGCCCTAGAAACCACTTTCCAAAATCCAAATCAAGATTAGAGTCCACTTGTCTTATTATCATGACCATATACATGTATTAGCATTATATGCATTCATTAAGGTCTTAAAACCCTAAATTTATCAACTTTTTCTAAAAACCACCAATTTAGGTCTTGAAAACATCACCACTATCTTAGTTAGGGTTTTCTAATCAGAATAACATATAATATTATGTATTTTGAAGATATGGACTTTTAGGGTTGTTTTTAGTGATTTTTAGTTAATTAAATCATCCCCAAAAATACTTTCTTGAAAAACTCAAAACCAAGCATCAAATTTATTTTTTTTAGATAGATAATCTTTTTTCTGAGTCTAGAACATATTTTAGTTTTAATTTTGACCCAGGGAATTTATAGTTATGAATTATTTAAATCTGACAAATGAGAAAAATAGAAAATTAGATTTTCGATTTAAAAGCACAGAGAGTGGGTGAGAGAGGAGTCCATGCCCACTTCTTGTCCCAATCACCATGGGCCAAGTCAGCGGCCCATGCCTACTAGCTGTCTAAGTGGCGCCAGGGTCAAGGACCGGTCAAACGCGGAAAGGACGAGCGAAAAGGCAAAACTTCCCATGCGGAAACAAAGCGAACAAAAGTTGATTCAGGGCATAATGGTAAAACTATAGGGTCATCTTTCTCCTTGCTTGTGTGACCTAGCTGTGAAGCAGTTCAGTCAAAGCTCAGGGGAAATTGGGCAATTCGGCTATACTTTACCAAACTCAAAGGTAAAAGTTGCAAGACGAAGCAGGGAACTAACTGAACTTGAGGTTGCCCTTGATTTCGCCAGAGATGGAGAGAAGAGAGCAGGATCTCTGCCACAAGACTAGAGGCTTCAAACACTCGTAGGAGGGTCAAACAAGGATGAAAAGTCAAATTGGCTAGTGTTTTGAGTTGCAAAGGTGCTGGGATGCTTAGGGTGTAGGTATTTATAGGCAAGAGGGTATGGTGTAGGGTTTTGATACCCGAGGTAAGAGGTAGGTTGTGGTTGACTTTGGGGGTTTCTTGAATCTTGACCAAAACATGAAAATTTAGGGATAAATAGGTGCGAAATCTCAAGAGGAATTCATAGCACCAAAAATTACTCAATTAGGTCATGTGTAGAGAGAGATGTCACAAAATGAAAAATCTAAAACTCTCCCCCTGTTTCCTAAATTAGACCGAGGTAGGAGACAAACTCGCTACCATCTGATCGATCCATGGAGCCATCTAAGTCATTGGATCACACACATACTAACCTTATCCGCGTGACATTGATATTCCTAATTTCATTATAAATCGAATAAAGTGTTATATACACTACTTAATAAATTTTTGTCTTCTTTTGAGGGCTCAAACAATTTCTAAATCTAATAAAAATTGACACCCTGACTAAATTGGATGTGTAGAATCCAAATATAGAATTAGTTTTCAAGGACTTTTAATGGGTTAAATATTCAAAACTCATTTTCACTTTCCTCCTACATTTATGACTCTATGATTATCAATATATGATCAAATTTCACAAATGTTCCCCAATTAATGTCTCAGATACGATTATACTATTTGGTCATGTTTGTGCCATCTATTTAATTAATTCTTAAAATGTAGGTTCTACACACTTTCTCTCTCCTAATTTTTTACATTATCCAAATATTATCCAAATTAATTGAAAACTTGACAAAGGCTTATTTTTATTCCTAGATTACGAATTTGGAGTTAGTTTTTCAATTTGGGAACATTAGATAGTTATTTCACTTTCTTGGCTTATTTCTTAAAGGCTTTTATATATCTTTATATTTTCCACATTGGATGATACTTGGCCCTTAAGTAAATTTTCATTCGAGAAAACAAATTTGTGTATAAAATTATCTTGTGGGTTTATTTAATTGAGATTTTTGGAAATATATTTCACATTATCTCTATTTATCCTATTTATCATCTCCTTTATGTATATTTTGGAATTTCTTTTCTTTTTCCTATTCTAAAAAGTCCTAGAAAGTTCTAGCATGAATGCCTCAAATCAGTTAATATATTATCTTATTTGGGTTTTAATACCCACTGCCATGCTTATTGGTTCATTTAATTGCTCTTGCCATAGCTACTTTTTCTAGCATGTAGATTTATGTTGTATTTAATTTAAAGTAGCGGTACTTAGGTACAACCACCCACCGAGGGCATGTATTTATTCGCCCTGGGGAATGCCTTATTCTCCTGATAATATTGTAGGTGACTGGGAATGTATTATTCTCCCCTCACCAAAGGTTAGAGGTCTGGTAGGTTCCTCAACCCTACTTAGTTAGGTAGACATAGTTATCTTACATGCAAACCCCTTTCAATATAAATATTAATGGCAAGTTTCTTTTGATATATCCTCATACTCTTGTTGTCTTCATATTATGATGAACCCTATCCTACTTTTACTTGCTTTACTTTTCTTGTTATCCTTGACTAGTTTTGTGACACATACCTTGTTTTTCCTTTCCCTTTTGCTGGGTGCCTTCCCAACCACCCAGGTGTTGAGCAAGGTGACGGATAAGACAAGAAGATCTTAGCTTTTGGCTTGGACTTGGTTGATGGAGATACTGGTTGGAGACAAGATTGTAGTAGTCTAGACTTCCCTCTATCTAGATCCTAATTGTGTATCTTGATGTAAACCCTAATGGGATAATTTGATGTATTTTTGTAAACCTTTTTATGAAATTAAATATAGTTAGTTATTCTTTATTCTACTACTTTCTAATGGTCTTTTATATACCAATGTTTAATAAATTTGGAAAATATATGCCCATTCCATCATACCTTTGAGTATGTTTGGAATGGATGTCAATTCTTCAAGTTTTTTGTAAAGGGGTGATTTCACTCTTTTACAACTGGTGTTGTCTCAACGTGGAAAATTCCTGACACAAATGATGCTCGTGTTGCTGGTTGTCCTTGGAGTAGATCAAGATATCATGTATAAACACTACCTGAACTGGTGTAGATAAGGCCTAAAGACCATGTTCATCAGATCTATAAATGTTGTTGGTGCATTGGTTAGCCTAAACAACATAACCAAAAACTCATAATGACCATACTAAGTCCTAAACGATGACTTAGGTATGTCATCCACCTTGATCCACAATTGTTGATATCACAATCTCATATCTATCTTGGAGAACATTGTTGTGCCTTACAATTGATCAAAGAGGTCATCAATCCATGGCAAGGGATATTTATTCTTAATCGTCACTTTGTTCAACTACCTGTAGTCGATGCACAATCTCATAGATCCATCCTTCTTCTTTACAAATAGCACTAGAGCACCCCATGGTGATGTAGTAGGATATATGAATCCTTTCTCAAGCAGCTCTTATAACTGCTTCTTCAACTCTTCCATCTCTGCTGGTGCAATCCTATATGGTTCCTGAGCTATAGGCTAGGTACCCTGGACTTGATTGATCTCGAAATCAATCTCTCAAGGTAGGGGAACACCTAGAAACTCCTTTGGAAACACATCCTCGAACTTACAGACTATTGGAACCTCTTGAATACTAGGACTCCTCGCCTTAGTATCCACCATATGTCCCAAAAATGCCTCGCAACCTTGCCTCATCAGCTTCTCTGCCATAATCGCTGCACCAGACATGTTGGGAGAATCTTCCTATCTCCTTGGAAGATCAATGACTCATTGCCACCTTAAAATATTACCACCTTAGAACTATAGTATAAGACCACACAATACTTCTTCAAGGTATCCATTCCAAGGATCACATCGAATCCATGCATGAGTGGTAGGAGATCCACTTCAATTCTATGTCCTAAAAAAGAAAGGACACATGAAGGACACACCTCCCACAACTCTACGGAACTGACTAGTAGGGTTTCTAAATGAAGGCTATCACATCTACGTATAACAGGCAAAGAGCTACTAGTAATCACTTCACGAGTTATGAAAGAGTGTGTCACACCTAGATCAACCAATATATATATAAAGTAATAAGAAGAAAATTTTGAATGAAATAACTCCATCTGACCTATCACTCGTCGAGGGTTGACTACTCCTTCCGGCTGACTCATGGAATGGAATCTAATTGTCACCTACTGACTATCACATCCTTTGCTGTTCTATCCTGAAGAACCAGCCTGCAATGCATGTCCATGTCCTCATCCTCCACTATTATATTGTTGTCTCTGTGAGCCCTGTTAACTTTGCCTCAGATGTTGAGTCACCTCATCATCCTTCATGGAACAAAATTGCTTGGTATGCCCGACCAGGAGACACTTGTAATACATTCTACTCTCATACCATGGCCTTGAACAAAACTGCTTGGTATGCCCAACCAGGACATACTTGTAGTATGTTCTACTCCCATACCATGGCCTTGACGACCCTGCCATTGATATTGACGCTGTGTTGGGGGATCCTACCAGTGGAAAGTTATGGCCTCTCCCTTTAATAGGTGACCACTGTGTCTATGAATTGGACCTCTACTGTGTTGACAGTATCGAGAACCTAGGCTTCTTAAAGCCTCCAGACGACTAGCTCGGGTCCTGTGTAGGCCTCTTCTTGGCATTCTTCTCCCATTTCTCAACTAATGATCATTTAATACTCTTGATAGATTCTATGAATGTTTCACACTTCTCATGATTCTCAAGTGCTACCACAACTATCGTCACTTCACTGTTCAAACCCTTCTTGAAATGTTTGATCCTCTCCTCATCTATCCCTGCCATGTGAGGACAAATGCTTAATAACTCCATGAATCTTTCCTCATATTCATTGATCATCATGGGTCCTTGCCTGATCTTCTCGAATTGAGAGATCTTCTCATCAAGATAGGTATGTGGTTACCTGTTGACAAACTCTCATTTGAACTCCTCCCAACTGATATCAACACATGGTCCTTTCTCCTCCTCAATGGTCCACCAATGGCCAACACTTCCCTTCAGAAGGTATATGATGTGCTTCACCATGTTATCCTCGAGGATGCTAAGGATCTTGAAGGCCTTCTCCAGCTCTGTCAAACAAAGATCTGCATATGTTGGATCTTCTGTACCAGCATACTCCACAGCTCTGACACACCTCAACCTCTCAAAGATCTTCCTAGTGCCCGATGATTCTACATGGGGAACAACTACCCTAGACTGAGGGATAGGCATTCCATCCTCCATGTACGTCGTCCTCACCATGAATTGTCTAAATATGGACTAGAAAGATGGATTTTCCATCATGTCCAGGTAAAATTGGGGCACTTCAGGCACCCTCTCGTCAACAACATGCCTCCTTACACCTACACCTGGTTCAACAACACCACTCTCAACAACGTGTTCTTCATGTTCTCCAGCCATCTTTTCAACACTTCTTCTTCTACTACATAAATAGAAGTGACCATAAGATAAACTGGAGGATACTAGAATAGAGACAACCCAAGTCCTATGCCCCTATAGACTCAGTGAACCTAAAGTTCTGATACTAACCAAACTACGACACCCTGACACGCCAAAAATGAGATTACTCAAAACCAAACTACATAATTAAAACTAAACATCTAGGTTACCATAAAATACATGAAATGAAAACCAATTTCATATAACTATAAAGTTGCAACATATTGCACATGAGTCCATAAGGCCATCTATATTACATATCATCTGCCTAAAACATTATGCAAGATATTGTTCATTGAATATCTAGCCACATCATGTTACACATGATAACCTATTCATATACATATATGACATCTCTATACAACGACGGGCATGAATCCAAAACCTCATATTGATATATACAATAAAAACCTCCCCAAGGACCTGAGTGTGCAGGGACGACATAAAAGACTCTACTTCTATACATAAGTAGCATGTACAACCTTTCATCAACTACTGATCCTCTTACTGCTCAGCCCCAACAACGCGATCTCTACTCCCTCGTGCTCGTCTACCTAAAAGATGTGAAAACCCAGGGGACGAGACCAAATGTACCAGCAAGAGATATATATCTCCTCCAACATCTATTAAAAACACAAATAACTAGTTGAATAGATATCAAACTTAGCAGGTTGAACAAATTCAACTAAACATTATGAAATCAACAAATAAAGTAGATTCAGCAAGACTAGGCAGATTCCACTAAGTAATAAACCAATTAATATTCTAAGAAGAAATATGAACAAAACATACAATAATTGACTTCTGTTACCATCTTATAATTCAAGAAATTGGTATAATGATAAGGCAAAGGGCTCAACCAATGTGATTCATATTTGACCCTAAGCAAGATACACTACACGGTTGTGTTACATATTTTATTATTGCCCCAAGGAATTGAGTCGTACCACCCAAATCCAACCGACCACTCCTAAGTCAAAATCGGTGCCATACAAGGCCAATGGAAGAGCCAAAATACATGACCTCTCCACCTCTTGATTAGCATAAGAAAAACACCACAAAGACATATCAATCAACTACAACAATGACATATATTCAAGCAATTGGATTGGCTCACACATGACATGTTACGCCCCACCTTTAGGTAACCCCCAATTAAAAGAGATCGAGAGGTCGAAGCCGCACCCATAACTTCTGGATCAAAGGTTCGACATTTAACCAAGAACAATTATTAAATTTCAACAATCTATACTGAAAAGCTGTAATAAATAAAGTTTTGCATACCTTTGAAAAGTTGGAATTTCTAAACCTCTATCCATAGTTGAACTAGTCTAACTAAAACCTCGTTGTTCTTTAATTTTGTGAATTCCCAAAGTTCCACTTTACTATTTGTCCTTTTTGGTATTTTGTACCTAAATTGTCGACAAACAAAACATCGGTCAGCCAAAGTTGGTATGTGGAGAAAACAATAATCATGTAAATATTTTAACAACATAATCATTCAATTAATCATTTAACAATCAAGATTACATTTTAGATATAACTCCGTGATCCAAGAATACCCTATCCTCTGCGTTGTCCCCATTAAACCCCTCATGATACACCTATCAAGTGAACCAGTTTCTAGGGTTGAGTCACATGGAACTACTCATAGGTTGACCAATCCTTAGCTCAGGGTATGCTAAAGAGTCTCATGGCACTACACGTAGGTAGCCCAGTTTCTAACTCACGGTAACCTAGACCTTGCATTAGGATTACCCCTTTTTTAGCCTTTTCAAAGCAAAAGAGGTGGACCCAGATCTGGCCAGTTATATATGCACATTTATAGTGATAATCATAGTCACTTTATAGTTGCATGAAATAAATAGACATCCAACAGTTATTTTCAAGCAACCGACAAAACTTCAGGAATCACCGTGAAACTAGAGAGATTATTCATAAGCATAACCACATACCTGATCCAAAGTAACTTGATGTCCATGCATTAACATTCAATACAATCAAACAAGCAATCAACAATATCTTGAAAATAATGCATAACATCCAAGTGTCATTGTTTTATTCAAAACATTCTCAAGATCAACTTGGATTCCACTTTAGGGTTTCTAGGCCAACTTTTAGGGTTTTAGCTTTCATTACGCATTTATCACTTTTAATGCTCTTTTAGTCCACAAACCCTAATTCATCAGATCTACTTAAAACCTTTAAATTCTCTCATTTTAATATTCCTAACAGTCTTAGGATCATTATTTAGTAATTTACTTCCTTAATCTGAAATATCATGGTTTTCCTCTTCTTTTACCCCAATTAGGGTTCCCATATATATTATTCTTTATTTATGGATTGAAACCCTAAAACTACCAATTTTGTATACAAAACGGATGAAAACTCTATATTAATAATCAACAAGTCAATTCCTTTCAAATTAACCTATTAATCTTCAAAGATGCATCCTTTATATACAATTAGGGTTTCTAATTACTTTTTAATGCACTTTTCTACCAAATTAAAGTACTTTTGCAAAACGAGGTAGAACTAGATTCTCAAAGTATTTTTATCATGTTCCTTGTATTTTTCTATGAAACTTTCATATATAAAGTTTCCTCATTGGATATTCCTAGCATTTTCTATTAATTTTGCAATGAAAAGAAATATTCTAGATTATTTGATTAGAGAGGGAATTTTACCGAAATTTGATGGCCGCTCGATCTGTGGACCGGTGGTCTGCTTCTCGAATCTGATGGTTCTAGTTGTGTGTGCCTAACAAACACTGCTCCCGCATAGGAGCGTCGGATCCAACTCGAGACCACTGTGGACCAAGATCAGATGGTGGTGGCCTCGTCATCTACTTCCATCTAAGCAAAGTCCCGCGGTCAACTCACTAGTTGACCTTGAACTCTAGTCCACTTGTGGGACAACTGAGAAGCCACAAAGCTTCTCTGGCGATGTCCAAACTTGCTGCCTCGGTCAATTGTGTGATTCTGCCCAACCTTCACCACCAACGCGTTGCAGGAGTGTCGTCGCCGACTTGTAGGTCGCACAGGGGGTGTCTCAGGTTCGATTCAATAATTGGAAGCACCGCTCCACTCTTCATCGTGCTCCATAGTGATGGGGATAGTTTGTAAGGACATTGGTACCGTTGTGTGCCCTCCCTTATATAGGGCTAGGTCCTAGGAGTCCCGCGGTTGGGGGTTTCTTCCCTCGTCGAGGGTTGCCCATAAATCTTGGATCTAGATTCTTCGTACAGATCTCCCGATCCTAATGGGATTATTATCTCATTGATTCATTGCCTCAAAACTGAGAAAGAAGAAGAAAATTCCCCTAAACTAGCCAAAGTCCTCGTCCTACTGGGACCTAGACGATGAGTGGTGCGCGTTGGATCAAGATCCAACGGCCCTCATCACGCCCGTTCTAGCAAAAGAAAAATCAGTTTCCTAATTTTTGAAATAAAGTCCATAAACAAGGATAACTTGAAAAATTGATATCTCCCAATCCTTAACTCATTTTTGGTTCAAATTTTAAGGGAAACTCATTCATACTTTTATCTCTCATCATGAAAATATTGAAGTCATTATCTAAATAAAACGAGCCCTTTTCTTCAGTTTCAAGTTATCACTTATTTATTCATATTTTCCTCATATTTCCTATTAATTTAGCTATTATATTATTATCTTGGGTTCCTTGAACCCCAAGGAACCTTTATATCTTGAAATTTTATTTTGGAAAATATTCCTTAGCCTTTTGTTCTTCTTTTGTTTATTTTCTTATGTATTCCTTTATCCAATTGAATTCCTCTTTCATTTCTTTTTCTTTTTCTTTCAATTGGGCCTAACGGCCAATGAGGCCCATCAAGAAAACACACAAGGCTATCATACACGAAATTCATTTATTCCAAACAAATTATATCATTATTTGTTCAAATATCTTTAATATGAGAAATTACATTTCTCACCAAATGAACCCAAAAATTGGGGTTGTAACATCCTTCCCCTCTTATAGGAATTTTGTCCTCAAAATTCTATCAAGCAAATAAACAATTCAGGGAAAGACTTTTCCATGTCCATCATTGGCCCCTATGTGGCTTTACCTTACCCATGGAGCTTCCCAAAGAACCTTTATCATCACATATTCTTTTCTCTGAGATCTTTCACTCTGGCGTCTATAAATTGCACATGTGACTCAGGTCATTTCAGCCTCCCTTGGGCTCACTAGGTTCATTGCTCAGCACATGGTTTGGGTACCTCACATAGTGCTCTAAATTGGACACCTAGAACTTATCACACATTACTTTATCATGAGGGGTAAGATCAAACTTAACCTTCTCCACCAATCCATCTCAAATGAAGCCATGCATTGGGGACTTAGCTCTCTTATCTGTAACTTAGAGGGATCAAATTTTCATGTCACATATTCTACCACAGTGAACTTCATGTCAGTCTACTTTGCATCCGCTCACGACTCCCATTGTCTCTAGGCTCCTTTCAACCATAGCACGATCAAAGTGACTTCATCTACACACATTGTGGTCCCTTTTCTAACCATCACGTGGTCCTTTCACCAACATCACCTTACTTAAGTGGTGACCGACACAACCTCCCTTACAGAGCTTCTTTAAATCCCGATACTGGCTGTGGTGGTTATCATCACATCTTTCATAGGACAAGAACTGTCTCTAGATATCACCCTGAATGAGCACGCACGCTCTCATCAGACCCTTTAGTCTGGATCATACTAACCATTAGTTAGGGGTGATAAACTGTACTAACATAGAGTTCTTCATGTTTCTACTTCCACCTCACGGAAGTGAACCTTTAGGTTATACTCAAGAGCTTTTGAACTCACCTCATAGTGTAGTTGAACCATCTCTCTCATATGTAGTTCAACCCAATCTATCCCTTGACAGAACTCTTTCTTTCTCATGTCATCTAGGTAAGGCGATCTACCATAACCCACATTGCATCTTGACCTTCCTTGGTCTAGGGGAGAATTATCACAACATCCATAGTGATGAACTCCCATTCCCTCTCGGGAACACTTTATCCTCTACATCAATGCACTGGGTTATCGGTGCTCATCCTTCACCTTCTGTCATGCATGGCAACATACCACATGCAACCTCATCTCCAACATCCATAGTACTGCTACCACTCATTATCTTAGTAGTACGATGGTGTATGGTGATCTCAAAATCATGATTTCTTGTATGTCATGATTCCTCAAGATCGATTCCTCAGAAACCCTAAACCACTCTAGTCAGGATTTCATCACCTTCCTTTCCAAAGAAGTGCATTTGAGGTTCTACAACCATCCTTTTATTGCATCAAGGCCTAGGCTGGCTAACCAAATCACCATTAACTTGTTCAACAGGTCTCGTTACATCTGAGTATTAGCCAACCATATCTCCTTTCCAAACTTAGGGTTAGCCTAACAACCTCTTCTAGCCAAAAACCAGAGCATCCATTACCACTTCACATCCTAAGGTATTTGGTAATGTTGATGACATAGAACTCCATGTATTACACTTATTATCTCATCTCATCTCTAAGTCTATCTTCATCGAGAAAACTCTGAGCTCATCCTCTTGGTTTTTGAATTCAACCTTGTATCACTTGCAAATTCCACATAGCTCGTGTTAAAACATCCTCACAAGATGATTACCTTAATACTCTTATGAGTTGTAAACTATCCATGTATCATTCACTTTACCAGGGTATGTTATCTTCTCTGTCCCCATATCTCATGGCAACATTCCAACCCACATCATCTTTATCCTCGGTGTAAGTCATGCATTCTGTCCTATCTCTCACTCCCAAAATAAGAGGAAATAAGCATTTGGCTACAGTCCAAATACAGAGTTCTTCCTATTCCAAGAGTAGAGATGGTACATTCCGGCTTTCCAGTACACCTTTAAATATAAGTTGAAGTGTTCCTTTTATGCTTCTATATTACAATCATCTTGATATCAAAGTTACCTCCATGGAAAATTGGTTTCGAACCTACTTGAGTCACCACACAATCCTTGGTCATTGCTTCTAGGTCTATAGGGTGCCGGTACTTTAGGGGTCATCCCTCTTCCTTTATGCATCCAGAGAGTGCCCTACTCATCTGCCCTTTGGGTCCCATGAGTTCATGAAGGTGATCAATCTCCTAACCCATGACCCTCAAACAATGATAGTTGTTACCTCCCGACCCAATGGTCATGTGCAACTAGGGAATTAGGCAACTCCTAATTCCATCGGTCTTATCCCCACCTGACCCTAGGATAGACTTAGTATTCTATTATAGGACATGTCCTTCATCATCTCTCTTTGTATACATGGGCTGACATTCACCCTTTCTCAGGGATCATGGCGACCTGCCTACCTTGGTCAGGCCCCATACCGGTTACCTCCATGGTAATACATCCACATGCACTTAGAGATGGTTATCTATGAGTCTACAAGTTCATTCTCATACCATGTACTTATCACCTAGCTTCTCAAGATCATATGAAACCTCTTTAGGTTACCTCAAAATCCACAAAACTGGTATACACCTTACCAAAGGGTCCCTCTCCCAGGATGGGAGGAAACTACACTCTTGACAATGAGGTCACAAACATCCTTAGGGTTTATATACACATGAGCATGCTTAACCCATCAACTACTAAGGCTTAAGAAGACCACCTACTAAACCATGCTAGGTCATACTTGTCCTCTTTCCTCAACACTGGATCAAGATCATACCTTCCCATGTCATCAACTTAGCTAGGAGGGGTTTTCCAAACATACCCTAAACGTAAGGGGTTTTTCTTTCCTCTAACCATGAGAAGTACCTGCCCACATCTATAGAAGCTCAACTCTCATCACGAGCATTAGGTACACCATTTCCCCTCTTAGGCCTAGGAACCCTAGGTTCACTTCTTGATGACCAACTACATGCTCAATCTATTAACCATGAATCAGGCATGTATAAGGCATGACACACACTTCCTGTTATCCTTCTACTCGAGCAACACCTCAGAGTCGAGTCCTCCTTAAGGACAACCAACAAGGCATAAGGCCCCTCAACCTGTCACTAAACCTCTCTAGGGTATACAAAACTTCTTCTTCCTTTCTTAGAAGGTAAACACTTATATTATAGGCACATAGGTTCCAGAAGCCTCATCCTCTCTATTTGGTTCCTCTTAAAGGCAACCAAGATATCATCAACCTCTAGGGATTGAGTATGAGGCAACCACTATCATCCGCTTAGGTCGCATCATCCTCAAATCTCCACTGTTCCTCATATCTCAGAGTCTAGGCTTCCAACCTTCTTTCATGGGTCCCGCTTTCTCTCTAGTGCTAACCCTACAAACAACCTTACTACCCGAGGTTCTCTCTCCAAGAAGGATCAAGCTCACAAGCATACCTCCACCTGGATGAAGCCCATGTTCAACTTATGTTCGCTCACGGTTATCTATAGCCCCTTATGCTTATCACATAAGCTATCTGTCACACTCTCCCGGCCAGGGTTTCAACCTATTGCTCACACTACTGATACATTCTGGGTGCCTATTATGCCCATATAAGCTCATGGGGTTTCCATAGGTTCTTCTATAACCTCATAAATGAAGGATATATCCTTCACTCTAACATGCACGACCTTTCCTAGGGTTGGGTCACCAAAGATACTAGGTCATCCAACCTCTCATGGCTCATCTGTCATCCAAGGCATGTCTATCCAAACACCTGGTCTAACTCATCATGCCATCTCTCTCTAACCTTCACTTAGGGTTAGGGTTAACATCATCCTCATAGGATGTGCCAGGTCTCTACTTGCAATGGAGATCTCTATCTCTAAGACTAACTCTCTTTATTTATCCTCCTGACAAGAAGGTCTAGCCTCAGGTCTATTCTGAGGGCATGACAACTTATGTCATACGACCTAAGCATGTATCTATTCTTTAGTTTACGCTTAATTTATTAAGCTTATGTCCATGACATCTTATTTACAAGCTTTTCATTAATTTGGTGGTAGATTCCTTAAACCTTATCAACCTTACCCATACCTCAAGAGGGTGAGGAGAAGAGAGAAAACCCTAATCCTTAAGGTCCTTAACAGAATTTGTGATGAGAAGGGATGAATTAAGATGAGAAAGTCCTAAAGGTATCTTATTTCGATTCATACCCTAAGACTTTGGCCAGATAGTCATACAGATTCGGGAGTCCTCGTATTACGACTAGTGGTGTGGAGGAAAATATTGCCAGCCCCTGGTCGTGATCCTTTTCTAGACACCTTCGTCTTTCGGATAATCCTCTAATAACTACCTTGGGTTCTATGGAGTTTATAAAATTTAATAATTATTAATGGTTAAGTGAGGAACCTACGCTCTGATACCAAATGTTATGACCCCACCTTCCGGTAACCCCCAATTAAGGGAGACCGAGAGGTCGAAGCCGCACCCATAACTTCCAGATCAAAGGTTCGACATTTAACCAAAAACAATTATTAAATTTCAACAATCTATATTAAAAAGCTGTAATAAATAAAGTTTTGCATACCTTTGAAAAGTTGGAATTTCTAAACCTCTATCCATAGTTGAACTAGTCTAACTAAAACCTCCTTGTTCTTTAATTTTGTGAATTCCCAAAGTGACACTTTATTTTGTCCTTTTTGGGATTTTGTACCTAAATCGTCAACAAACAAAACATCGGTCAGCCAAAGTTGGTATGTGGAGAAAATAATAATCATGTAAATATGTTAACAACGTAATCATTCAATTAATCATTTAACAATCAAGATTACATTTTAGATATAACTCCGCGATCCAAGAGTACACTATCCTCTGCGTTGTCCCCATTAAACCCCTCATGATCCACCTATCAAGTGAACTAGTTTCTAGGGTTGAGTCACATGGAACTACTCATAGGTAGACCACTCCTTAACTCAGGGTATGCTAAAGAGTCTCATGGCACTACACGTAGGTAGCCCAGTTTCTAACTCATGATAACCTAGACCTTGCTCTATGATTACCCCTTTTTTTAGCCTTTTCAAAGCAACAAAGGTGGACCCAGATCTAGCCAATTATATAAGCACATTTATAGTGATAATAATAGTCACTTTATATTTGCATGAAATAAATAGACACCCAATAGTTATTTTCAAGCTACCGATAAAACTTTGGGAATCGCCGTGAAACTAGAGCGATTATTCATAACCGTAACCACATACATGATCCAGAGTAACTTGATATCCATGCATTAACATTCAATACAATCAAACAAGCAATCAAAAATATCCTAAAAATAATGCATAACATCCAAGTGTCATTGTTTTATTCAAAACATTCTCAAGATCAACTTGGATTCCACTTAAGGGTTTCTAGGCCAACTTTTAGGGTTTTAGCTTTCATTACGCATTTATCACTTTTAATGCTCTTTTAGTCCACAAACCCTAATTCATCAAATCTACTTAAAACCTTTAAATTCTCTCATTCTAATATTCCCAACAGTCTTAGGATCATTATTTAGTAATTTACTTCCTTAATCCGAAATATCATGGTTTTCCTCTTCTTTTACCCCAATTAGGGTTCCCATATATATTATTCTTCATTTATGGATTAAAACCCTAAAACTACCAATTTTGTATACAAAACGGATGAAAACTCTATATTAATAATCAACAAGTCAATTCCTTTCAAATTAACCTATTAATCTTCAAAGATGCATCCTTTATATACAATTAGGGTTTCTAATTACTTTTTAATGCACTTTTCTACCAAATTAAAGTACTTTTGCAAAACGAGGTAGAACTAGATTCTCAAAGTATTTTTATCATGTTCCTCATATTTTTCTATGCAACTTTCATATATAAAGTTTCCTCATTGGATATTCCTAGAGTTTTCTATTAATTTTGCAAGGAAAAGCAATATTTTGGATTATTTTATTAGAGAGGGAATTTTACCGAAATTTGATGGCCACTCGATCTGTGGACCGGTGGTCCACTTCTCGAATCTGGTGGTTCTAGTTGTGCGTGCCTAACAAATGTTGCTCCCGCGCAGGAGCGTCGGATCCAACTCGAGACCACTGTGGACGAAGATCGGATGGTAGTGGCCTCGTCGTCTACCTTTGTCTGAGCAAAGTCCCGTTGTCAACTCACCAGTTGACCTTGAACTCTAGGCCACCTGCGGGACAACTGAGAAGCCACGAAGCTTCTTTGGCGATGTTTGAACTTGCTGCCTTGGTCAATTGCATGATTCCGCCCGACCTTCACCACCAACACATTGCAGGAGTGTCGCTGCCGACTTGCAGGTCACAAAGGGGGTGGATCAGGTTAGATTCAATAATTGGAAGCGTTGCTTCACTCTTCGTCGTGCTCCGCAGTGATGGGGATAGTTTGTAAGGATTCTGGTACCCTTGTGTGCCCTCTCTTATATAGGTCTAGGTCCTAGGAGTCCCGCGGTTGGGATTTTCTTCCCTCGTCGACGGTTGCCCATAAATGTTGGGTCTAGATTCTTCGTACAGATCTCCCGATCCTAATGGGACTGTTATCTCATCGATTCATTGCCTCAAAACCGAGAAAGAAGAGGAAAATTCCCCTGAACCAGCCAGAGTCCTCATCCTACTGGGACCTACACGATGAGCGGAGCACGTTGGATCAAGATCCAACGGCCCTCATCACGCCCATTCTAGCAAAAGGAAAATCAGTTTCCTAATTTTCGAAATAAAGTCCAAAAACAAGGATAACTTGAAAATTTGATATCTCCCAATCCTTAACTCCATTTTGGTTCAAATTTTAAGGGAAACTCGTTCATACTTTTATCTCTCATTGTGAAAATATTGAAGTCATTATCTAAAGAAAACGAGCCCTTTTCTTCAGTTTCAAGTTATCACTTATTTATTCATATTTTCCTCATATTTCCTATTACTTTTGCTGTTATATTATTGTCCTGGGTTCCTTGAACCCCAAGGAACCTTTATATCTTGAAATTTTATTTTGGAAAATATTCCTTAGCCTTTTGTTCTTCTTTTATTTATTTTCTTATGTATTCCTTTATCTAATTGAATTCCTCTTTCATTTCTTTTTCTTTTTCTTTCAATTGGGCCTAACGGCCAATGAGGCCCATGAAGAAAACACACAAGGCTATCATACACGAAATTCATTTATTCCAAACAAATTATATCATTATTTGTTCAAATATCTTTAATATGAGAAATTATGTTTCTCACCAAATGAACCCAAAAATTGGGGTTGTAACATGGCCATTCACATATATAACACCTAGCCCACCTTGGTATAGGTACGATGCTAGAAGAACAGGCTCACGCGTGGCTATTCTAAAAAGGAGTGTCTCATGCATGGTCATCCATATCACAGGACATAAGCTCACACGTGGTCATCTCACACATCCTGTAATTGTGGTTGCAAGGAGATACTCGATTTTGCACCCCCACATATTAAAAAAATTTCACTTCGAGTTGTACTTGTTTCACCCATCCAACAATTAAAGCTGGCACTGGAAATGGTCTATGGCACATGGAACCTACATGATTAGGGTCTCATCTTGATTAATTAATCCAATTATGTGTGTTTTAATATCAATCAATTTACTACGTATAAATCCATAACAAACTCTATAAGAGAAAGAGTATAGTACAATTTCAGAATATAAAACATATAAGGTGTGAACTTGTCACACTATCACCACATGATTCCTGTATCATTGCCATTCATGATACCATCATAAATATCACTTTGCTATGGGATTCAATCCCTCAATCACATCACTGGAGGTTACCATCTCACAATAGGCATCAAGCCTTCACAAGGTCATAGGACCCAAATTGTAATTCCTTTATGTCAACATAACATCATACCTCAACAATTACAATATGCATGACCATCTTCCTGGATCACATATAGGTTGCCACAACATTCACTTAGCCATGATATCAATCAACCTGCAAATGTTAGATGCATACATGTAGGATATAGGAAGCATATAATCACATGCTTTATATATCTCTACACATTCATCAAGTATAACATACTCCAAGATTAGGGTTAGGATTCACATGCTTATCCAGTTAGGGTTTACATCATGAGCTTAGAATCAAACCCTAATTGAGTCACCTCCCACATTCTTGGAACTAATTTAGGGTTGAATGTCATTGGTTGAGTTATGATTAGATTATCACATCAAAACACTAAGTATCACCATCATTATATGTGTATGTGTGTCATCTCATAATGTTATGTAAGTGTCACGACCATGTATCATAGCAAGTGTCTCGACCACCTTCATGCCAGGTGTCACACCCTCAATAGGACCTGGTCTTGACCACAATAGATCATGGTCTCAACCATATAGAAATATGTCTCGACCATCCTACAGTCTCGACCCAAAACAAAGCAAAAACATGTTCATGGTCATGACAGAACCCACAACCCATCATGGTCACGACTGCAACAAAACCAAGCACATGTGTCTCGACCCAAAGTCAAAATAGGTTGCGACCGCAACACATCAAGGTGTCTTGAACCCATGCCAAATATGGGTGTCTCGACCCCAAAACAACAAGAACCACATATGGCTCGACCATAACAAGGTCAAATAGTAGAAAGAAACCAAACGTCACAAGGTTAAAACTCATGAATCCAAGATCATCAATCCTTGAACAAACTCCATGAAGATTCTCAAGAAAAACAACACAGGATAGAGAAAACTGAACCACAACACATGTGAGATAAACATCCAAAAATACAAGGAAAACATGATGGCCAAACATAGATCATGGTGACAAAACCAAAGCTCAAGATGCAGGCAAGATCACCCTCTCAAGATCACTTAGAAAATGTGCTCATAGCAATTAGGGTTTTAGAAAGAGAGTTATCTTCATTAGAAAACTACAAAGTCATAAGCCCTAGATTACAAGATCATCATATACCACCTTAACATCATCTTTAGATATGGAAACAAGACCATGCAAGCATAAAAGTAAGTTGCTAATGATAGAAGGAGGTAGAGAGTTATATAACCTGCCTGATTTTGAAGATAAATCAAGCTCCAAGCTCAAGATCCAAAGTGAAGGAAAGAAGCTCCAAAAAGGTCACCACCTTGTCCACAAGGTCACCTCCAAGAAGAAGAGCATCTTGGTCAAAATATAGCTCAAGAAAAGGTCTAGAAGGACCCTAGGTTGGACCAAAGAGAAGAAACATCCTCCCACTAGTTACCACTATGTCAAAACACAGTCTAAAGGCCTTTGTGAGGAGGGGTTTCTCTCAAAGTGACCACTAGGGTAGAACCCTGGTCTACTATCAAGGAAAGAGGAAGAAGAAGATAGGGGTTTCCAAAGGAAAACATGATCATGATGATAAAACTACTTACCAAGGAAAGAAACCACCACAAGGACGAAGATCGAGCTTCAAGGCACCACATGCAAGGATAATCCACCTCCAAAGCACCAATAACAACACCTTCTTACCCCAACAAGCTACAAAGATGAGCACAAGCGACGGGAAAAGAAGGATGGCCAAAAGGGATTACTTGCATGGATAGAAAAAGGGGTTATATACTTAAAGAAGGAGGGAAGTAGGGTATAGATTATGTCTCCACACTAAAAGGCACCAAAGGGACATTTATCCACCCAAGAAACCAACATGAAACCACTTAAAACATGCATGCACAAGATGGTGATATAACCTATGTTAGGTCTCGACCTATTAAGGTCCCCAACACATAGGTCATAGTCGAGACAAACCAAGGGAGGTCAAAACAAGCACAAAGCAACTTGTCTCGGTCGAGACAAAAAGGATCACCAACCATAGGTCGAGACACACCTCAAGGAGACCACTGTCTCCACCCAAGGCACACCTAAGACCATCATGGTGGAGACAAGAGAAACCAAGGGAAATGTTTCAGTCGAGACACACCAAAACACACACTAGGTTGCGACATAGGTCGCTAGAACCACCAAGGGTACTCATGGTCGACACACTCAAAAACCTAGAAAGCCTAATTACTCCTAAGGTGCCACCACTCATCTAAGGCTCAACCAAGGCGTCCCTATGCATCTTTATCTCTCTTAAGATGCCAAAGAACTAAGGTCACACTTTACATGTGACAAATTCCAAGATAACCCCTCAACTTGGGTAAATTATTTGGTCAAAAACAAGCAAAGATAGCTCAAACAACATCCAAACATGACCAAACTTGAAACATAAGCATGTCACATGATAACAAAATATATCTAAAGATTAGAGCAGGGTTCTAAACATCATTATTAAGCAAATAAAGCATACCCAATCACTATTCTAGAATAGGGGTCCTTACACACATCTTTCTAGGAACATCATGAAATTCATCTCTACATGAGTTATAAAATGATTGATTTGTTAAAATCTACTCACAAGTTAGTTGCAGCCAAAGTTGACAGAAGTAGTAGCTTCGCAAACATGAGAGCATGGCATGTACCACTTTTAGGATAACCTAAACTGCATTGATTTGCATTATGGTCATAACTAGATAATAAAATTGTGTCGATACATGTGGTCTATACCAAACTCATAATTGCTAAGTCAGAGTGTGACTCCCAAATTTTAGGAATTTTCATTGACTTTAAAAGTGTTTTCAAGGTTGTCAAGAAATTAATTTCCATCATATGCATATTCAATGATAGAATTTTACCTCTTCAACTACCTTGAAAATGAGTGGTATAACTACATGTGTTGATAAACTTGCAAAATCTTTTAAGATTATGTTTAGAGATTTTGAGTGATTGCTATTACTAGACCAATATCCACAACATATGTCAAATATAAGAGAACACAAGGTGGGTTTGCCTCTTATCAAATAATGCTTGGAAGTTGTATTGATGGCCCCATCTCAGACATGAGACTATCAAATACAATTTCATTTGTTTTAGAGCTCTTACTCGATAAAAATTCCTTCAAATATTTTGATTTGAAATGTTTTTGGATGGTTTGATAAAGAAATCTAAGATAGTACTATGTTGGGCCCATCACGACTTACTTATAAAAGCATGCATAATTCCACTCATCATGTAAAAATAATCAATATATATATATATATATATATATATATATATATCCAACATCTAAAAGATGGCAGCCAATCTCTATAGAGAAACAAAGAACCACTCCCACAATTCAACCTTTTATTTCTCAAAAATGGTCAATGTGAGTTGTTATAATCATTTGTACCACATGTGATAAGAAGGGTGCTCTTGTATATCCCATTAAGGAATGTGTCGTCAATAGTAATTACAAGCATGCAATGTACCTATCTTGTAATAGCTACACTGAATGCTCGAAATGCCCAAAGAAATCTACAAGTAGCGTCATATGTTTTTATGGTATAATCATATACAAGGTGGTTACATAGTGTTCTCCTAATATATTGTGATAGATAGTCCTAAAGAAGATGTTGGTTGTAATATGAATTTTCCCAGTTACCAAATAATTTACTTACGACCTCCTTCCATGCTAGAATTCCCTTCTTGTATGAGATGCTATGGATTAGTTTAACATTGACCTTTTCATGAAGTTTTCTTGTGGTCATATCCAATCATGAAGTAAAATCGGTATGATCATATAAGTAATGTAAGACCTTGTACACTTTTTATGGTTCTTATTCAGAATAACTAATTGAGAAGGGTGTTATTTTGTTCACTTCTTAGTGTTACACATTCCACCTTCTCTTTTTTAATGACAAGCATGCAAACTCCAAGGACGTTGTTGAGCATAAAGGCAAATTTGAGTATTTATTTGTATAGTACATGACATAGTTTTGTATGAGCCATATATGAGTCTTTTTAATCATGAGAGTTTTGGAATCAAAGAAAGCACCCTTGTAAATTTCACTGCTAGAAGTGTAATTGAGTTCAACATATTGGGATAAATCATCAACCCATTCATCATCTTGGCAAGTTACACAACTATCAACTATATTATGATGAGTCCAATCACTTGCAAATAGACTTAGTATGGAACTCAAGGAAACTATTTTGTCATGAATTATGTAACGATCTAAATTAGGATCAATCATGATGGAGTCACTATAACTTTTAGCAACTGAGTCACCTTTCTCCTCCTCCTGGTCATTTTTTCCATTATCATTACTAGGGTTTGTGACAAGGTTCATGATGATCATTTGACACTGAATTTACATTAGCGTCGATTATTTGAGACTGATTCAACATATTCATGTAAATGCAATGCAGACGCAGATGTACTTTAGGAAGCAAGACATCAATATAGGTTTAAGATGAAATTGTAAAAAAGTTATTAATGCATGATCATCGTTAATTTGTATGACTATATAATATTTCCAAGGAAAAGATAAAATTCAATGATGGAGAAATGAAAGGGGTCAATGGTAAGTATTTTGTTGATGCATGCTTAGAACTCTGAAGGAGTATTCATTAAAGTAATATTGATGATCCTAATAGACAGATTACAATAAGACCCATTGGATGGGAATTGCCCATCCTAATATAGCTTCTCACTCCGTGCACATAACTAAGATGTCATGTTCCTATAATTATAAACATATATAGGTTATTAATATATTTATAAATCAAGATTGACTCTTTTTGGACTTATAATTTATACTTTACTCATACTCTGAATGAGAAAACTTGTTTTGTTACAAAGGTAATTAAATTTGCTAGATGACTAGAACTTAATAGATTGTAATATAATACAATTATTTCGTTAAAATAACAAATATAGTATTTTAAAGTTAGTAAAATTTAAATTCAATTTTGTGAACAAAATCATGATATAGATAAGTTGGATGAACATAGATGGAGTGGTGGTAAAACCAATCTAGAGAAGAGAAACATCCTATTAAAGGAATAGAAGATGAGTACATGCACACAAGAAAAGAGGAATCAACAAAGATCGTTGTCAAAATTTCCTCTTGTGGTATATCAAAAGATAGGGAAACTCCAGAACACTTGGTGGAAAAGAGAAGATGAACAAATGATAAAATGGTGTGGAGATAGCAGTTGGTTTGGACCTCCTTGATGTTTTCCCCAAACACAACTCTTATAGTGAGTCTAGTGTGTCCCCGTTGAAGAAACATTAATCATCTATAGGAGCAATGTGTCCACAAGTGACGCATTGATCCAACATGAGAAGGACCGTGCCCATTCACGAGACACATTTCTTATAGATGGGAGATCAATGTGTCTCCCATGTGACACTTTGTCTCTTTAAAGTATCTCTTTGTTAATTATTACGGGGAAACATGGCATATAGTTAATTAACACTTAAAAAATGTGTTTTTAAATTTAGTCTGGTATCAAAAAATGATTCTTAAAGAGCTCCTCAACCCATTTTACTCCCAAAAAAATAAAACAAACCAAAAATCGCTCCAACATGTGGAGGGAGCAGTCTACCAAAAATGAGCAGAATAACAAACAAGAGATCCCAAAGAGGTGTTCCTGGGGTCGTGGGAGGTGCCACAAGAGCCACGAGCGGTACTAAAATCTGCATCGACCCTAGATTCCAACGAGAATCATAAGAATCCTAGGAAGATAGAGGAGGAAGGGGACAAGGGAGACAGAGAGAGGGAGGGGGAGATGTTGAAGGGAGAGAGCGAGCGAGGGAGGCAAGTAGCGCAACGAGGTCCGTGTGTGGTGTGTCCATGGAGAGGGGGAGGAGGAGGAGACGTGCACTTATCTGACAACATGACAAGGATAACATTAGAGAGGTAGGTATAAGGCGACGAGAAGGAAGGGCAAAAGTCAAGGGGTCGTTCAGGAGAAGAGATCACAAGTAGGATTATTTTTTCTACTTATAAAGTACAAAATTTAGTAGTTTGAATTTCTAAATCAACTAGTAGTCAAACTATTTCTAAGTATTTGTCCAATACTTCTTACAACACAAATAATCATAGTATAAATAAATAATACATCATCAAATTTCTTGTGAAAGTTTGAGATGATAAATATCTAATATTCACACATTGGAGTGGTGACAACAAACAAAAGAGTCAAAATGAGATGAATAAGTTTAAATTATACATATACACAACATGCTGAATTTTAAAAGATAAAACATGGTGAAATACATATAATTTAAATAACATACATTCCCCAAAAGATGCAGATCTTAAACTTGTAAGTCAAATATGTAGTATGAGAATATTTGACTAGTATGACATTAATAGTTCATTGGAGCCTTTTAGAAAAAATAAATTGATAGATATTAAATAATCAAATTATGTTTATAGAGAGATCCAACCAATTATCATTAGTAACAAATACACTTGCTTCATATTTCACAAAATTTGTAGTGTCATAGAAATGTTGAATAATGGAGGATAACTAAGAAATAAATTACATCAAGATAGAAGATAAACAGATAATAAGTTGTTGTGCTAACTCTTTTTGTATGTCAAAATCTATCTTCCAAAAAAGATGGTGGAGAATTGAGAAAAATTATGGTTTGGATAAACAAGATATTATGGGAAAGAGGGAAATAGAAGGAAACATATAGGAAAGATTGTTGTGTACTTTTTACTACTATGTTTACACGAAATTAGAGTAAAAATAATAGAAAAAGGAATATATAATGAGAGACATGTCATAAATTAGAGATAAAACATGATTCAAAATATGAAGGAAAATTTGGAAGAAAAATGGAATTATAAAGGAAGATTTTAAATAAAGGTTTGCGAATAACATTGATGGAAATTTGAGCATATGTTGTATAAGAAGTTTGAGACAAAATTGATTGGAAACATGGAGGAAAACATTGAGTGGTTGAAAATGAACAGATGATTTAGAGACAAAAGTTGAGTCATGAAGGAACATAAACATTTAGATATAAATTTATAGAGAAATATATTGAGTTATACATGGAAGTACTTATCCTTCCCACAATATGAATTTATATATATATATATATATATATATATATATATGTTCACTCTTATGACAATTTTTATATATTTTTTATTATATTATTCTCATTTCCTCTTTGTACAAATCAAACACCTTATAATGAGTATATTCACATCCCTCCTCAACTCTTCTATTATTCATTCATTCTCATGTTCATTCATCACATATCAATATATGTATATAGGTTGCGTATCTGAGAAAGTAATAAAATGGAGAGACAAGTTATATTAATGGTTGACTATCCCTATAGTTATTAATTTATTAGTGTCAAATTTACCAAATACAATCTATCTTTCTATAGTTTTATTTTACAACTATATATCACTTTATAGTTTTTTTTAATCTTAATGATTAATTGTAATTAAGTTTATAAAAACAAAAAATATATTAAAATGCAAATAGTTTTCTATCAAACTAATTAAGATAAGAAATGTTATTTATTGTACAATCATACTCCTGTTTTTGTAAGTATTTGTACTAACAAAAAAGTATTTGTGGTATTAAATATATTTCGGGAGGCCATCAATGTATTATCACTTAATATATTTTTAAAAACCCAACATGGTATTATGATGAAAAATAATTATCAAAAAAATATGGGGGAGCCGTGGCAACCCCAAGTCTTACATAAGATCCGCTACAGTTTGGGAGGAAAGAGGAGATGAAGAAATAATATGTGACAAACTCCTCAACCTATTCTTGATTTTACTAAAAAGAAAAAGAAACAAAAACAAACCGAACAAACCAAAAACCGCTCAACCTACCAAAAATAAGTATGGAGTAACAGAGAGGAGATCCCAGCGTAGTGGTCCTGGGGTCGTGGGAGGTGCCACGAGACGCACGAGCAGTACCAAAATTTGACCCTAGATTCCAGCGAGATTCATAAGAATCCCAGGCAGGATAGAAGAGGAAGGGGACAAGGGAGAGAGCGAGCGAGGGAGGGAGGGAAGTAGCGCAACGAGGTCCGTGCGTGGTGTGTCCATGGAGATGGGGAGGAGGAGGAGACGTGCACTTATCTGACAACGGGACAAAGATAGCAGTAGAGAGGTAGGTATAAGGCGACGAGAAGGAAGGGAAAAAGCGAGGAGTCGGTCGGAAGAAGAGTAGGATGGATTAATCTGGTAGCTGGAGAGAGAATAGAATAAGGTACTGGTTGAATTGTTCGAGCAGCAGCCTGAGAGCTCGCTCGCACAGTCCGGGCAGGTAAGAGCTCGCCTGCGCGTGTAACAGCACCAGCAATTGAAGCAGCAGACCGCGTCCATGGCAGCAGATTCTCCAGTGGGAGAGGAGCGCCTCCCCTTGCGTAAGTATTTGTTAGAAACTTAATTAGAGACGCTTTGATTTCATGAGCAATATGTATATATCTCTCACCCCGGCCAAGTTTATCTTTCTGAATCTTCTCTGAAAGAATAAAAGGCAGTTCCTTCTTCTTCTTCTTCTTCTCTAACCCGAGTCATGTGCCTGGGATCTCGTCCGGCACGCATGCATGCTGATACACCTCTCTATGCTTCATTCTGCAGTCCGGCAAGACGTCCCCGGGGAGTCATCAACCGCCTCCACCTCAGGCACCAGCAGTGGCGGCATAGAGCCGGATGAAGAGCCTCCACCAGAAAACTCCCCCATCGAGCAAGTCGCCTTAACAGTCCCCATAACCGACGACCCATCCATCCCAGTCCTGACATTCCGCATGTGGGTCCTCGGAACTCTCTCCTGCATCATCCTCTCCTTCCTAAACCAATTCTTCTGGTACCGCAAAGAACCACTCTCCATCACCTCCATCTCCGCCCAGATCGCCGTCGTTCCCTTAGGCCACCTCATGGCACGGACCCTCCCCAACCGGGTCTTCTTCAAAGGCCGTCCATGGGAGATGAACCTCAACCCGGGTCCATTCAATGTAAAAGAACATGTGCTCATCACCATCTTTGCCAACTCTGGTGCTGGGTCCGTCTACGCCATCCATATCGTGACTGCCGTGAAGGTGTTCTATGGGAAGCATATGAGCTTCTTCGTGTCGCTGCTCGTCGTGCTCACCACACAGGTCAGGATGAAGGCGCCACCGGGAGTTCTTTCTCGGTTGTTTGCTTGTTTGGTTCTGCTTTGTTTGTTTTGTTTTGTCCCGGGAGCTAGCTTGCGGTGGTCTCTTTCTTCCTCCTCAGTTGAATGATACTCTGTCCGTCGAGTTCGGATTTGCTGTTTCTTTTTTAGTAGGAGCAGCCTACTCCTTTTTCCATCAATGCCTGCTCCTTGTCTAATTAGGAACAGCAAATCTATCGGTCGTATACGTAATCATACAAGGACGATTACTATTTACTACTTACTAGCGATTGTTAATTAGAAACAAACAAGATATGCGGTAAAGAAAATAATAATTCAAAAGCAATCAAAAGAGTAAAATCAAAATAGTTGTGGTTCAAATATATGCGGGGTCCTCACATTGATATATATTTTTAGAATGGATGGACAGAATGGCAAGTTAGTTTGGTTGGACCGAAAACCAACTGGTGCTGCTGCAACTGCACATATTTTAATTCTAAGTGTAACCGGCCATATACCCGGGGCCCTACCCAGACATCGGTAATGCCTACCTGCTCCCCCAACTATCTGCTGCGTCCCCATGCATATTTAAAGCAATATATGCGGCACCAATTCTCCATGTTTCTATATACAAAAGTCATGCATGAAATGATTATCTTGCCACCAAATACAAATCTATCACCTCAATTTTTTATTTCCCTCTAATGTTTTCCTCCATTTTATTTCGAATTTCGTATATAGATGCAAATCATCTCAATCTCCCCCTCTTTATTCATTTCCGCCCAGAATAAGTACTGTGCGTGCCATTTGTTCAGGTTGAATCAGTTCCGCCCAGCACTGAGTAAGTACTGTACATACTATTTGTTCATGTTGAACCAGCTCCGTCCCTCTGATGTAAATAACGGATATTGTGCTTTTGGTTCTTACAGAAATGATGAAAATCAGAATGAGGTAATGTATTTACTGAAATAATTTTTACAAATTTAAATCAAGAGTAAGAGAGTGAGTACTGGACTTGGCGGAAATGAATAGGGAGCGGGAGTGAGTAATTTTGACAAACTTAAATCAAGAGTAAGGGAGTGAGTATTGTACTTGACGGAAATGAACAAAGAGGGGGATGTTTGAGGAGATTAATGTCTTTTTGAGTAGCGTAATTAAGTTTGTTACTGATATGAGAATAATAATTAGGTACTGTTTTTATTGTTGAATTGTATAAGTGATTAATGGTTTGTTGGGTACTGTACTCTTGGTTCTTACAGAAACGAAAATCATATACTTTTGCTTCTTACAGAAATGAGAATCATAATGGGGTACTGTACTTACTGAAATGATTTGGTAGACATTGTACTGTAAATTTGACAAATTTAAATCAAGAGTAAGGGAGTGAGTACTGTACTTGACGGAAATGAATAGGGAGCGGGAGTGAGTATTGTACTTGACGAAAATGATTTGGTAGGTATTGTACTGTAAATTTGATAAACTTAAATCAAGAGTAAGGGAGTGAGTATTGTACTTGGCGAAAATGAACATAGAGGAGGATGCTTGAGGAGATTTGCTGCTATATACGAATTCAAAAATTTGAATTTGAATATTTTTTATAACTTGTGATGGAATTAAATTTCTGTGTGTGGGTTGATATATTCTCTGCACTTTGCATGTGTTTTGCATGAATTTTGCATGACTTTTGTATGAGTAGTAATACAAAAACGACTACAGGCTGTTGGTTATATTTTCCCGAGATCCGGGTGGGTGAGCGGGCATGGGTAGCGTTGGTACTGTGCTGTTTCAGTTCCTGGTGCCAAAATAAACCACAACATGGGTTTCATTTCTATTGAGAATTGGTAAAACCAACTGCAGAGAAAATCAGCTCCACCCATCACGCTCCTGATCCCAGATTCTGTATTATTAATTGTCAGCCCAATCAAACAGATACATACCAAATCAGATGGTACCAGTTACTTGAAACCAAAAGGATGTTGTTGCGTTCGAATTCATTGTCTTTCATTTCCTGTGTTGCAATTCTTACTGCTGGTTGGTTTTACATCCAACCAAACGTTAATATCAAATAGTTGTGAACCTTTAGAATGACAGTTACACCTATTGAATGTTTCCAGATTCGAATAGGTAGTACATGGGTGGAAAACCATGGTTTGATTAATTTGCTCCACAGGTGTTGGGTTTCGGATGGGCTGGCATCTACCGGCGCTATCTGGTGGAGCCGGCGGAGATGTGGTGGCCATATAACTTGGTCCAGGTCTCACTCTTCAGGTATTTTTTTTTTTGGTATATATATAATCGGTGTATATAATAATGTTCTTCTATATATGTTTGTACTTTTTCCTTGCAACTTTTTTTTTAATTTATGACCTGCTTATATGGAGAGGGACTCGCTTGCTATTCAAAACTATAATATTCAGGTCCCATGTGTTTGACTTGAGTACACTTTGAGATTAACATTTCGGTGCTGCAACCAAGATATCTTTGTTAGTAGTAGAACTCCGAAATGTTTACGCACTCTTCGCCACATACGACTTATCACTCCTCCCAGTAGGCGATTAATGAGCTAATCGACCCGATTAGCCAACTCGGATACTTTTTAATATGGTCAATGTAGCTGTCACATGAACTTATCAGCTTGACCCCACAGAGTTTGCTTATATCAGCTGTGCCGGCCGTTTGCTGATCTGTTCGGAACCCGAGACGACCACTCGTTCTAAACTACGTCGGTTTCTTGTATCATGTGAGGGCCGCGTGCTGACAGCGAGGATGGCTGCATGACGGTTACGTGGAAGGGTAGGTAGCCAAGATCCAGAGCGCGGAAGAAAGGGTGGGAGATAAGAGTGCGAGTGATAGACTTGGATTACGCGCGCCCGTTTCGGGTAGGTAGGTGCATTTACAAGTTTGAGACGTGCCGTGAATCTACCAGTGCCTTTGCCTTACGGGAGCATCGAGGTCGTCTAGTGGTACTTCGAATTTTACACCCCGGGTGTGGACGCCTACTGCGTCTTTCGTAGTTGTTACAGCATTGGTAACTAGTGGCGGTGCCTAGGGAGCAGCAGTAGGTGGCGGGCTTGAAGCCAGCCCCAGGAATTCTTGATGATACAAAGGAGGGTAAGCTGAATAGCTATCATATACAGCTTAATTACTCTGGTTTGGTTGGGTTGGGTGCGGTTTAGACCTTGAACACACTGGTGTACACTTGCAAACTCACACTTTGTTGTCCCACTATACAAGAAAAATTATTCGTAGCACATCTGTTCCACCAACAATCACACCCCAGCCTCAGGAATGCACATTCCTGTCATTTTTTGCACTTTACGACCCATTTTTCGCACTGTGCGACATGGACCACGAGAACGTGAGGAGATAGTGGCATGTTGTTCATGCATCATAATTGCATATTTCTTTAATCAATCTTTTTTCTATACTCAATAAAGCACTTTGCATGCATGCATGCGTTGTAATAAAGCGGTCAATAAAGCAATGCATGCAACATTATTACGTGCATGCAACCGCTGCATTAAAGCACTTCAGTGACCAATAAAGCAATGCATGCAACTTATTACGTGCATGCAGCCTCTACACCACTATTAACAATCATTACTCCTCTTACACACAAAACAACACATTTGAATTTTTTTTCAAACTCCCTTTATTTATTGGCAGGATACTATTTGATACAACTATGTACACATTTATACTCATTTTACAGCTAAGTCCAGAATCAATACTTGAATATACTCAACATAATACCAAAATACATTAATAAATATACTAAATATAAACTAACACAGTGCGTACAATCTGAAGTTGATTTGATTAACGAAATTAAATACAAAAGTGGTTGTTTATTATGCTTATATATTTCTTATTATTCTTTTTACACATGTGAAAATCATCATTTTATTTTACCTAAAAATGAAAAATTAACAAAACCACAACACCATGCCATAAATATGTTCAAAGCAGTACCAAAATCTATTAACAACCAGACCTGATATAAGCAAAAACAGTGCTTAAAGCCAGTGAAATTTTATGATTACATAAACATATTATAAGACATAGTAACCAATTATCATTGCACAACCAAAATAATGTTTATGCATATTTTGATGATAAGTTACAAATAAGTATTTAAATGAATTTAAAGAGGTACTAAGAATATAACGATACACTACCAAAAAGTCTATAGTGCAGAGCGACACGAATAATTAGGTGATTAGTCTGTTGATGCGACTGCATGGCTGCATGCATGCCACTGCTGCAATAAATCAATATTGCCCCCTGGCCACTCATTACCAACCACCAACCAACCAATACATTTAATTCCCGCCCACAAACAATTAATAACTCATTTCAAATTAAAAAAAAATATTTTCCCTCCAACTTTTCTTTTCGACTGCCCACAGTTCTATTTGTACACGTTTGACGTCTGAATTAGAAATTCATACTTAAATATGTTCACAGCAGTACCAAAAGCTATTAACAATCAGACCTGATATAAACCTTAACAATACTTACAATCAGAGAAATTATATGGTTACAAAAATATATTATAAGACATAGTGACAATTCATCATTGCACTACCAAAATTATGTTGCTACATATTTTGATGATAAGTTAAAAAGAAGTACTTAAATGAATTTAAAACAGTACTAACAATATAACGACACACTACCAAAAAGTCTATAACTCAGAGTGACACGAATAACTCATTTCAAATTTTAAAGAAAATCAATTTCCCCCTAATTTTTCTTTTCGACTACCCACAATACTATTTGTACACGTTTGACATATGAATCAAAAAATTGTACTTAAATATGTTCAAAATAGTACCAAAATCTATTAATAATCAGACCTGATATAAACCAAAATAGTGCTTACAATCAGAGAAATTTTATGATTATAAATATATAATATAACATAGTGACCATTCATCATTGTAGTACCAAAAGACATCCTCAATGAGACTAGATACACAATTAAGACAATCTTTACAATTGGAAAATTTTTATAATGTTTACTAGACACAATATATTACAAGGATGCGATGTGGCCACAAAAGCGACATGTTGTTGTTGCCATGGTAACAGAGGATGAGGCATGATGGGAGAGGGGCATGTAACAACCCCACCTCTCGGTAACCCCCACTTAAGGGAGACCAAGAGGTCAGAGTCGTTATCCCAATAAATTGGATCAAAGGTTCAACAATAATCAATAATAATTATGAAATTCTACCGAACTAAACTGAAAGCTGGTATAAAATAAAACTTTGTATGCCATTGCAAAACTTTGGATCTCTACTACTATCCACAGCTTAAATCTATTCTATCTAATCCTTCTTATACTTTATCTCATATTTTCACAAAGTGTCACTTTACTGTTTGTTCCTTTCAGAGTAGTACCTAAAACAACGAAAAACAAAATGTCGGTCAGCATATATAAATATGCCGGTATGTGGGGACAAACAAAATATCACACATAAGGCTAACAATCTAATTATCACAATAAAGTTAATTAACAATTCAATTTACGAGTTCAATGTGTCAAACTCCACCACTTTTGCCCTAACCCTAGAATACCCCCTTTAAGGTTTCTCTTTAGCCATTGACTTAAGGCCACCTTCTCCATTCTGAGCTTGGTGCATGGGGTCACCTCTCATGGTGCCCATTAGTCATGAAATAAAGACCACCTTCTCTATCCTGAGCTTGGTGTTTGGGGTCACCTCTCATGGTGCCCATTAGTCATGAAATAAAGATCACCTTATCTATCCTGAGCTTGGTGTCTGGGGTCACTTCTGATGGTGCCCCTGGGTCTTCCCTCTTGGGCTTGACCTTTTTGCATCATCCATTAGGGTGGCATGTAGGTGCAAGAATACACACTTATATCATAATTGTGATAATCATAGTGACTTTATAATTTGCAAGTATGAATATCCAAACTGATAGGTTGCATCCAATGCGATTGATCATCCGGAAAACCTTTGGAAAACTAATGCGATTAACCATAATTACCCACATACCTGTCAGGCTGACTCGAGTGTAGAAATAATCCAACTAAGCAAGAAATACAGTAAACAAGCAAGCACACAAGATGATCCTGAAATATACATCTAATTTTCTTATCATTGATCATACCATCAAGGTCTATTAAACCTAGTTTCTTCCTAGGGTTAGTAGACCTTTCTTAGGGTTTTGATTACAATTAGGGTTTCACTTCACTTTTACTATTTTAAGCCCTAATTTTATAAAATTACTCACAACCCTAATTATCTCATCTACTCCTCATGAAAGATATTAAGGTTACCTTTTGACAACATATAACCCTAATTTCATATTTAAGGTACTTTTCTTTCCCCTTTTTTTTCCTATTTAGGGTTTCTAAGTATATTAACCATCATATTAGGTTTAAAACCCTAAATCTTGCAATTTCATCTTCCAAACAATACTCGAATTAACCTATTTGCACATATAAAACTATCCATTATCATCAATTAGGGTTTCTAACCAAAACTTAATATCTTTTTCATCAAAATAATACACTTTTGCAAATAGATACAGATTCAGGCCTTCTAACCATTTTTCACTTATTTCTCGCATTTTTCTGATCAACTTTCATGTATTAAGTTTCTTCATATGATTTTTCTATTTATTTGTACGATTTTTGCACGAAAATCCCTTTTTCTAGATTATTCAACTAGAGAGGGAATTACTAGGAAATTCGGCAACCGCTTGATCATTGGACCGATGGTCCACTCTTCAGATCCAACGATCCTCGTCGCACACGCCTAATTTCATCTGCTCCCTCTCTCGCTCATCCGATCCCGCTCGGGATCACGGTGGTCCGCTATCGTACGACTCTCGGTCGTCGTCTACCTTCGATCGCTCGACAGGCTACGGTCAACTTCTCGGTTGACTATGAGCTCCAAGCCACCAACAGAGAAATAGAGGTGCTCAGAAGCTCCGTTATCGCCGCCCGAACTCAACAAACCGATCAATTCCTCGAAGCAACTTGACCTTCACCATGAACAGGTCGCTGGAGTTTCGGCCAGGTCGGCTGGTTGCAGGGGGTGTAGGTTAGGACGAAATCGACAATTGAACTCGCCTTTGAACTCGTCGTCGCGCTCCACATCATTTGGGTTAAGAATTGAGTATGTTGGTACCCTCGAGTACCCCTCCTTTATATAGGGCTAGGTCAGGGTGTCCCACGAATTGGGAACTTCTTCCCTTGTCGACGGCAGTGCTAGAAATCAGGGTCTAGATTGTTCGGAACAATCTCCCGAAGTCGATGAACCTCTTACTTCTTCGAATTATCGTCTCAAATGCCAGATAATAGGATTCCAAAATCGAATCTGTTTCCTTCTCTGACACACGGTAGACGATGAGCGGCCACCGTTGGATCCGTGGTCCCCTGGACCACGCGGGTCATCCAACGGCCATCATCGCTCCTCAAAACTCAATTATCCAATAATTGATAAAAAGAGTGTTTTAACAAGGAAACTTGGGAAATTCATTTCTCTCTCCTCGATTAGTATTTTCCTCTCAAATTTTAAGAGAAACTCCATCTTGGCATTATCTAACTATATATTAAATTTGGTAATCAAATTCCAACGTATGAGAAGGTTTCCTTCACTGCTAAGTTAACCATCAATTAGTCCAAAATTAATTAATATTTCTTTTCCCTTTGTCATTATCTTGTTATCTCTAATCCCTTGGACCTCAAGGAATCCTAAAGGCATGAATTTCCATATTGAGGAATATCTATTTGCCTTTATCCTCTTATATATGTCTATTTCACATATATTTCCTTTTATTAGATAAATCATTTTCCTTTTTATTTCTCTTTTCTTTTCAATTGGGCTCAATGGACAACAAAGCCCATTATCCATTAATCAAGGCCATTTCACACTAAATCTATCAAAAAATCAAATATAGATTTCATTCATCAATTAAAAGAGAATTACACTTTTTCATTACATAACTTAGAAAATTGAGGTTATAACATCCTCCCCTCCTTATAGGAAATTTGCCCCCAAAATTCAAGCAATCAAACAAACAAGTCAGGGTATGCTTTCTCCATGTCCATCTTCAGCTATCATGTGGCCTCATCCTCTCCATGGTGCTTCCAAAGAACCTTTACCATCTCTATATTCTTACATCTGAGCTCTTTCACCTTGGTATCTAGAATCCGCAAAGGTGACCCAGGATAAGTCAACTTCCCTTGAAGCTCAATAGGTTCAATGCTCAGCACATGGCTCGGATCTAGCACATATCACTTCAGATTGGACACGTGAAACACATCATGCATCATGCTATACTAAGGAGGTAACGCCAAACAATATGCAGCTTCACCAATTCGTTCTAACACCTCAAACGGACCCACGTATCAGGGACTCAGCTTTCCTCTGTTCTTATCTATAGCTCAGAGTGGTCGGATTTTTAATAACGCATGCTCTCCCACAGTAAAATGCACGTCATCCCGCTTTGCATCATCATATGACTTCTGTCGATCCTGGACTCTCTTCAGTCGTTGCTTGATCAAAGCAACTTTATCAGCATACACTTGGAGCTCATTTGACCTCAACAGGGTCCTCTCACCCACATCATCCCAGTGAAGTGGTGACCGACACGGTCTCCCGTACAAAGCTTCATACAGAGGCATCCCGATACTGGCTTGGTAGCTATTGTTGTAGGCAAACTCGGCTAAAGGTAAGTACTTCTCCCATGAGCCACCCCAACCGAGCACACAAGCTCTCAACAGATCTTCTAATGTCTGGATCATCCTTTCTATTTGACCATCCGTCTGGAGGTGATAAGCGGTACTAAACTTCAACCTGGTACCAAGTTCCTCTTAAACTTGCTTCCACAACTTGGAAGTAAACTTTGGGTCTCTATCTGAGATGATCGAACTGGGTACTCCATGCAAACACACTATCTCTCTGATATACAGCTCAGCTAGGTCTGACACCTTGGCAGTGGTCTTTAAGGCAAGGAAGTGCACTGACTTGGTAAGACGATCTACCACGACCCATATCGCATCATGACCCTTCTTGGTTCGGGGTAGACCCACCATAAAGTCCATGATGATATGTTCCCATTTCCATTCTGGAATCTCTATTGACTGTTGAAGTCCACTGGGTCGTTGGTGTTCAGCCTTCACCATCTGGCACGTAAGACAACTGGACACACATGCCACAATGTCTCTTTTCATTCCTGGCCACCAAAAAAATCTCTATAGGTCCTTGAACATCTTAGTAGTTCCTGGGTGCACTGTGTATTTGGATCCATGAGCCTCTTGTAGGATACGTTCCTTTATCGATGAATCCACCAGAACCCATATACAATTCTCAAACCTGATTCCTCCGTCTACTCCCATGGAGAGACGAGTCTATGGCTTCATCATTAAACCTTTCATCTTGTCGAGCTCTTCACTGGTCAACTGTGCTTCTACGATCTCACTCAACAACTCAGATTGGATCTTGATATTGGACAATCAAACTCGATCTTCAAGCAGTTGTGGAGTCCACTCCACCAGCTCCTCCAAACTCTTCCACTGACTAGACAAAACAGATGCACACCTGAGCTGTTTTCAACTCAAGGCATCTGCTACGACATTTGCCTTACCAGGATGATAAGCGATGGTGAAGTCATAATCCTTCATATACTCCATCCATCGTCGTTGTCGCAGGTTCAAGTCTCTATGTGTCAGCAGATACTTCAAGCTCTTATGGTCGGTGAGGATCTGGAATGTGGCAACACATCCCATTATCACACAGATAACGAGGTGTTACGCGAAAACGTGCGGAAATCACCATAACCACAGCTTATCAAAAATACGGGTTAATTAAAACCGATTGCGGAAAACTGATAAACTGAGAAACATATTACATTCCAGTCCATATCCTGCAAGAAAACATGTTATATATATATATATTCGCACAAGCCTGGATACATGTCCACCGCTTAGAGCAACAACTATCCTGTCATAACCATGAGTTCACCACCTGTTATATACATAAAGGCCCACATCCGGCCAGCAGCAGGATATACAACCGATATCGGTCGTACATAGTAAAACAACGTCAAACACCGCCAAGGACCTGAGAGTACAGGGATGACTCTAGACTCTACACCAAAACATCAAAACAGCAGCATCTCCAAAGCTTGCCTTCTACTGATCTTCTCGCTGCTCGGCCGCAACTCCACGACCACCACCACGACAAGCTCGACCACCTAAAAAGGGGTAAAAACTAGCGGAGTGAGACAATTGAACATTGTCCCAGCGGGAGGCGTAACTCCGCGCCAAAACTACAAAACCTCAGATAAGCATTTACATGAGCAGATATATATATTGATAAGGAATATAACAGAAACAGTTATGAATAACAAGCCAACCTCAAACTTACCAGCTGTAGCAAAAGGGCATATAACCAACATGTTTTCCAATGGAACATGATTGACAAGATAAACTATATATATAAAACTTACCACATAGGAGTAATGCACAAGCAACTGCAAGATAATTAAAGTTAACTACACAAACAAGGCCTCAACCAATGTTCAATAAGGGTTGCTATATAGTAATTACACATCTTTCTATATAAGAGACTCTCCATTTTTTTATTATTGTTTACTTATTTATATATAAACAGGATGATGGAAACAGATTATTTTCTTAAAATCTAGTTGATAAATTGAATAGCATCAGTTCAGAGACCATGCTCGTCCAGAGCATCAAACCAATAACAAATATGTTCTGTGCAGAGTAAACAATGGGAAAGGGAAAAGCATCAAAATCAAAATCAAAATCAAAATCTAACATCAGATTCAACCGTACATGTTTCGATAAAGAACACCATTTCACAAATGTTTTGGTACTTAATTCGACATTGTGCCCTATTCCACATTGTGCCCTAAAACCGAAATAACCCTATTCGACATTGTGTCCTAAAACCGAAATAACCCTCTACCCTACACAGAGACCAACCTGAGCAGAATCTCTCCTTGGAGTGACGACGGAAGAGGCGGAAGCTGGGCACAAGCGTCGACCTGGGCAGCGCCGGCAGACCACGAGCGAGCGGCAACGATCTTCTGCGGAAGTCCAGCACCTCGCAACACTTGGACGAAGAAGCTTGTGTAGAAGTCCAGCACCTCGCAGCACCACACCCCCAATTTAAAGGCAGAACACTGACTAGGGTTTCAGATTGCTCTTCTGTGCCGCCTACGGCTTCCTCTGTAGACGACATGACGAGGCATGGCAGACCATGCTTTTGACCGACCTAGCTCGGCGGTGGCAGGCGGCAGGAAGCAGCTACACCGAAGGTAGCTCCGTCGGGAGCAGATGTGTCACATTTACTTCACGGGCTGCTTCGCCAGGAAGAGGGCTGCTTCGCCAGGAAGAGGGAGGGAAAGATGCGTCGTGAGGGACGCCCGAGAGACGCGAGACGCAAGTCGGGGGATAGGATCTCAAACCGGGTTTGAGATTCCAATCCTGCCTCTACCTGTACTGCGTCAAGCTCAAAAATGGGACTGACTAAACCCAAAACGGGGTCCGAACCAGTCTCATTGCCAAATGGAAACCCAGCCCGAGCCGGACTGGTTTGGGCCTACGTGTCGCTACGCGACAGCGCCCAAACCCGGTCCAGGCCGTTTCCAAACAGGGGCTTTGCCTTACGGGAGCATCGAGGTCGTCTAGTGGTACTTCGAATTTTACACCCCGGGTGTGGACGCCTACTGCGTCTTTTGTAGTTGTTACAACATTGGTAACTAGTGGCAGTGCCTAGGGAGCAGCAGTAGGTGGCGGGCTTGAAGCCAGCCCCAGGAATTCTTGATGATACAAAGGAGGGTAAGCTGAATAGCTATCATATACAACTTAATTACTCTGGTTTGGTTGGGTTGGGTGCGGTTTAGACCTTGAACACACTGGTGTACACTTGCAAACTCACACTTTGTTGTCCCACTATACAAGGAAAATTATTCGTAGCACATCTGTTCCACCAACAATCACACCCCAGCCTCAGGAATGCACGTTCCAGCCATTTTTTTGCACTTTACGACCCATTTTTCGCACTGTGCGACATGGACCACGAGAGCGTGAGGAGATAGTGGCATGTTGTTCATGCATCATAATTGCATATTTCTTTAATCAATCTTTTTTCTATACTCAATAAATCACTTTGCATGCATGCATGCGTTGTAATAAAGCGGTCAATAAAGCAATGCATGCAACATTATTACGTGCATGCAACCGCTGCATTAAAGCACTTTAGTGACCAATAAAGCAATGCATGCAACTTATTATGTGCATGCAACCTCTACACCACTATTAACAATCATTACTCCTCTTACACACAAAACAACACATTTGAATTTTTTTTCGAACTCCCTTTATTTATTGGCAGGATATACTATTTGATACAACTATGTACACATTTATACTCATTTTACAGCTAAGTCCAGAATCAATACTTAAATATACTCAACATAATACCAAAATACATTAATAAATATACTAAATATAAACTAACACAGTGCGTACAATCTGAAGTTGATTTGATTAACGAAATTAAATACAAAAGTGGTTGTTTATTATGCTTATATATTTCTTTTTATTTTTTGTACACATGTGAAAATCATCATTTTATTTTACCTAAAAATGAAAAATTAACAAAACCACAACACCATGCCATAAATATGTTCAAAGCAGTACCAAAATCTATTAACAACCAGACCTGATATAAGCAAAAACAGTGCTTAAAGCCAGTGAAATTCTATGATTACATAAACATATTATAAGACATAGTAACCAATTATCATTGCACAACCAAAATAATGTTTATGCATATTTTGATGATAAGTTACAAATAAGTATTTAAATGAATTTAAAGAGGTACTAAGAATATAACGATACACTACCAAAAAGTCTATAGTGCAGAGCGACACGAATAATTAGGTGATTAGTCTGCTGATGCGACTGCATGGCTGCATGCATGCCACTGCTGCAATAAATCAATATTGCCCCCTGGCCACTCACTACCAACCACCAACCAACCAATACATTTAATTCCTTCCCACAAACAATTAATAACTCATTTCAAATTAAAAAAGAATATTTTCCCTCCAACTTTTCTTTTCGACTGCCCACAGTTCTATTTGTACACGTTTGACGTCTGAATTAGAAATTCATACTTAAATATGTTCACAGCAGTACCAAAAGCTATTAACAATCAGACCTGATATAAACCTTAACAATACTTACAATCAGAGAAATTCTATGGTTACAAAAATATATTATAAGACATAGTGACAATTCATCATTGCACTACCAAAATTATGTTGCTGCATATTTTGATGATAAGTTAAAAAGTACTTAAATGAATTTAAAATAGTACTAACAATATAACGACACACTACCAAAAAGTTTATAACTCAGAGTGACACGAATAACTCATTTCAAATTTTAAAGAAAATCAATTTCCCCCTAATTTTTCTTTTCGACTACCCACAATACTATTTGTACACATTTGACATATGAATAAAAAATTGTACTTAAATATGTTCAAAATAGTACCAAAATCTATTAATAATCAGACATGATATAAACCAAAATAGTGCTTACAATCAGAGAAATTTTATGATTATAAATATATAATATAACATAGTGACCATTCATCATTATAGTACCAAAAGACATCCTCAATGAGACTAGATACAAAATTATGACAATCTTTACAATTGGAAAATTTTTACAATGTTTACTAGACACAATATATTACAAGGATGCGATGTGGCCACAAAAGCGACATGTTGTTGTTGCCATGGTAACAGAGGATGAGGCATGATGGGAGAGGGGCCTGTAACAACCCCACCTCTCGGTAACCCCCACTTAAGGGAGACCAAGAGGTCAAAGTCGTTATCCCAATAAATTGGATCAAAGGTTCAACAATAATCAATAATAATTATGAAATTCTACCGAACTAAACTGAAAGCTGGTATAAAATAAAACTTTGTATGCCATTGCAAAACTTTGGATCTCTACTACTATCCACAGCTTGAATCTATTCTATCTAATCCTTCTTATACTTTATCTCATATTTTCACAAAGTGTCACTTTACTGTTTGTTCCTTTCAGAGTAGTACCTAAAACACCAAAAAACAAAACGTCGGTCAGCATATATAAATATGCCGGTATGTGGGGACAAACAAAATATCACACATAAGGCTAACAATCTAATTATCACAATAAAGTTAATTAACAATTCAATTTACGAGTTCAATGTGTCAAACTCCACCACTTTTGCCCTAACCCTAGAATACCCCCTTTAGGGTTTCTCTTTAGCCATTGAATTAAGGCCACCTTCTCCATTCTGAGCTTGGTGCATGGGGTCACCTCTCATGGTGCCCATTAGTCATGAAATAAAGACCACCTTCTCTATCCTGAGCTTGGTGTTTGGGGTCACCTCTCATGGTGCTCATTAGTCATGAAATAAAGATCACCTTATCTATCCTGAGCTTGGTGTCTGGGGTCACTTCTGATGGTGCCCATGGGTCTTCCCTCTTGGGCTTGACCTTTTTGCATCATCCATGAGGGTGGCATGTAGGTGCAAGAATACACACTTATATCATAATTGTGATAATCATAGTGACTTTTTAATTTGCAAGTATGAATATCCAAACTGATAGGTTGCATCCAATGCGATTGATCATTCGGAAAACCTTTGGAAAACTAATGCGATTAACCATAATTACCCACATACCTCTCAGGCTGACTCAAGTGTAGAAATAATCCAACTAAGCAAGAAATACAGTAAACAAGCAAGCACACAAGATGATCCTGAAATATACATCTAATTTTCTTATCATTGATCATACCATCAAGGTCTATTAAACCTAGTTTCTTCCTAGGGTTACTAGACCTTTCTTAGGGTTTCGATTACAATTAGGGTTTCACTTCACTTTTACTATTTTAATCCCTAATTTTATAAATTACTCACAACCCTAATTATCTCATCTACTCCTCATGAAAGATATTAAGGTTACCTTTTGACAACATATAACCCTAATTTCATATTTAAGGTACTTTTCTTTCCCCTTTTTTTTCCTATTTAGGGTTTCTAAGTATATTAACCATCATATTAGGTTTAAAACCCTAAATCTTGCAATTTCATCTTCCAAACAATACTCGAATTAACCTATTTGCACATATAAAACTATCCATTATCATCAATTAGGGTTTCTAACCAAAACTTAATATCTTTTTCATCAAAATAATACACTTTTGCAAATAGATACAGATTCAGGCCATCTAACTATTTTTCACTTATCTCTCGCATTTTTCTGATCAACTTTCATGTATTAAGTTTCTTCATATGATTTTTCTATTTATTTGTACAATTTTTGCAAGAAAATCCCTTTTTCTAGATTATTCGACTAGAGAGGGAATTACCAGGAAATTCGGCGACCGCTTGATCATTGGACCGATGGTCCACTCTTCAGATCCAACGATCCTCGTCGCACACGCCTAATTTCATCTGCTCCCTCTCTCGCTCATCCGATCCCGCTCGGGATCACGGTGGTCCACGATCGTACGACTCTCAGTGTCATCTACCTTCGATCGCTCGAAAGGCTACAGTCAACTTCTCGGTTGACTATGAGCTCCAGGCCACCAACAGAGAAATAGAGGTGCTCAGAAGCTCCGTTATCGCCGCCCGAACTCAAAAAACTGATCAATTCCACGAAGCAACTTGACCTTCACCATGAACAGGTTGCTGGAGTTTCGGCCAGGTCGGCTGGTTGCAGGGGGTGTAGGTTAGGACGAAATCGACAATTGAACTCGCCTTTGAACTCGTCGTCGCGCTCCACATCATTTGGGTTAAGAATTGAGTATGTTGGTACCCTCGAGTACCCCTCCTGTATATAGTGCTAGGTCAGGGTGTCCCACGAATTGGGAACTTCTTCCCTTGTCGACGGCAGTGCTAGAAATCGGGGTCTAGATTGTTCGGAACAATCTCCCGAAGTCGATGAACCTCTTACTTCTTCGAATTATCGTCTCAAATGCCAGATAATAGGATTCCAAAATCGAATTTGTTTCCTTCTCTGACACAGGGTAGACGATGAGTGGCCACCGTTGGATCCGTGGTCCCCTAGACCACGCGGGTCATCCAACGACCATCATCGCTCCTCAAAACTCAATTATCCAATAATTGATAAAAAGAGTGTTTTAACAAGGAAACTTGGGAAATTCATTTCTCTCTCCTCAATTAGTATTTTCCTCTCAAATTTTAAGAGAAACTCCATCTTGGCATTATCTAACTATTTATTAAATTTGGTAATCAAATTCCAACGTATGAGAAGGTTTCCTTCACTGCTAAGTTAACCATCAATTAGTCCAAAATTAATTAATATTTCTTTTCCCTTTGTCATTATCTTGTTATCTCTAATCCCTTGGACCTCAAGGAATCCTAAAGGCACGAATTTCCATATTGAGGAATATCTATTTGCCTTTATCCTCTTATATATGTCTATTTCCCATATATTTCCTTTTATTAGATAAATCATTTTCCTTTTTATTTCTCTTTTCTTTTCAATTGGGCTCAATGGACAACAAAGCCCATTATCCATTAATCAAGGCCATTTCACACTAAATCTATCAACAAATCAAATATAGATTTCATTCATCAATTAAAAGAGAATTACACTTTTTCATTACATAACTTAGAAAATTGAGGTTATAACATCCTCCCCTCCTTATAGGAAATTTGCCCCCAAAATTCAAGCAATCAAACAAACAAGTCAGGGTATGCTTTCTCCATGTCCATCTTCAGCTATCATGTGGCCTCATCCTCTCCATGGTGCTTCCAAAGAACCTTTACCATCTCTATATTCTTACATCTGAGCTCTTTCACCTTGGTATCTAGAATCCGCAAAGGTGACCCAGGATAAGTCAGCTTCTCTTGAAGCTCAATAGGTTCAATGCTCAGCACATGGCTCAGAGCTAGCACATATCGCTTCAGATTGGACACGTGAAACACATCATGCATCATGCTATACTAAGGAGGTAACGCCAAACAATATGCAGCTTCACCAATTCGTTCTAACACCTCAAACGGACCCACGTATCAGGGACTCAGCTTTCCTCTGTTCTTATCTATAGCTCAGAGTGGTCGGATTTTCAATAACGCATGCTCTCCCACAGTAAAATGCACGTCATCCCGCTTTGCATCATCATACGACTTCTGTCGATCCTGGACTCTCTTCAGCCGTTGCTTGATCAAAGCAACTTTATCAGCATACACTTAGAGCTCATTTGACCTCAACAGGGTCCTCTCACCCACATCATCCCAGTGAAGTGGTGACCGACACGGTCTCCCGTACAAAGCTTCATACGGAGGCATCCCAATACTGGTTTGGTAGCTATTGTTGTAGGCAAACTCGGCTAAAGGTAAGTACTGCTCCCATGAGCCACCCCAACCGAGCACACAAGCTCTCAATAGATCTTCTAATGTCTGGATCGTCCTTTCTATCTGACCATCCGTCTGGGGGTGATAAGCGGTACTAAACTTCAACCTGGTACCAAGTTCCTCTTAAACTTGCTTCGACAACTTGGAAGTAAACTTTGGGTCTCTATCCGAGATGATCGAACTGGGTACTCCATGCAAACACACTATCTCTCTGATATACAGCTCAGCTAGGTCTGACACCTTGACAGTGGTCTTTAAGGCAAGGAAGTGCACTGACTTGGTAAGACGATCTACCACGACCCATATCGCATCATGACCCTTCTTGGTTCGGGGTAGACCCACCATAAAATCCATGATGATCTGTTCCCATTTCCATTCTGGAATCTCTATTGACTGTTGAAGTCCACTGGGTCGTTGGTGTTCAGCCTTCACCATCTGGCACGTAAGACAACTGGACACACATGCCACAATGTCTCTTTTCATTCCTGCCCACCAAAAAAATCTCTATAGGTCCTTGAACATCTTAGTAGTTCCTGGGTGCACTGTGTATTTGGATCCATGAGCCTCTTGTAGGATACGTTCCTTTATTGATGAATCCACCAGAACCCATATACGATTCTCAAACCTGATTCCTCCGTCTACTCCCATGGAGAGACGAGTCTGTGGCTTCATCATTAAACCTTTCATCTTGTCGAGCTCTTTACTGGTCAACTGTGCTTCTACGATCTCACTCAACAACTCAGATTGGATCTTGATATTGGACAATCGAACTCGATCTTCAAGCAGTTGTGGAGTCCACTCCACCAGCTCCTCCAAACTCTTCCACTGACTAGACAAAACAGCTGCACACCTGAGCTATTTTCAACTCAAGGCATCTGCTACGACATTTGCCTTACCAGGATGATAAGCGATGGTGAAGTCATAATCCTTCATATACTTCATCCATCGTCGTTGTCGCAGGTTCAAGTCTCTCTGTGTCAGCAGATACTTCAAGCTCTTATGGTCGGTGAGGATCTGGAATGTGGCAACACATCCCATTATCACACAGATAACGAGGTGTTACGCAAAAACGTGCAGAAATCACCATAACCACAGCTTATCAAAAACACGAGTTAATTAAAACCGATTGCGGAAAACTGATAAACTGAGAAACATATTACATTCCAGTCCATATCCTGCAAGAAAACATGTTATATATATATATATTCGCACAAGCCTGGATACATGTCCACCGCTTAGAGAAACAGCTGTCCTGTCATAACCATGAGTTCACCACCTGTTATATACATAAAGGCCAACATCCGTCCAGTAGCAGGATATACAAACGATATCGGTCGTACATAGTAAAACAACGTCAAACACCGCCAAGGACCTGAGAGTACAGGGATGACTCTAGACTCTACACCAGAACATCAAAACAGCAGCATCTCCAAAGCTTGCCTTCTACTGATCTTCTCGCTGCTCGGCCGCAACTCCGCGACCACCACCACGACAAGCTCGACCACCTAAAAAGGGGTAAAAACTAGCAGAGTGAGACAATTGAACATTGTCCCAGCGGGAGGCGTAACTCCGCGCCAAAACTACAAAACCTCAGATAAGCATTTACATGAGCAGATATATATATTGATAAGGAATATAACAGAAACAGTTATGAATAACAAGCCAACCTCAAACTTACTAGATGTAGCAAAAGGGCATATAACCAAAATGTTTTCCAATGGAACATGATTGACAAGATAAACTATATATATAAAACTTACCACATAGGAGTAATGCACAAGCAACTGCAAGATAATTAAAGTTAACTACACAAACAAGGCCTCAACCAATGTTTTGTGTTTGTCTTAAACAATACATACTAAACAGCTGGATTACGTTTTATTATACCCTGAGGAATTGAACCGTACCGTTCAATTCCAACCTTCGGCTGCGAAGCCCATAGTCGGTGCCATATAAGGTCAATGGAAGAGCCGAAATCCAAGACCTTCTCCGCCTCATGTCCGTACATAAGTATAACATAAGCAGGACCGCAGTCTCATGCTTGAAGTGGTCATAAGCCACAGGGTTAGCTCTTCAGGCTACCCTCTGCCTAGCCCGCCTTGGTACAGGTCACGGCGCTAGTAAAACTGAGCCACGTGTCTAAACACCGTGCTCTGAGCCATGAACGCATTCATGCTCATTATGTCGCATATCCTGAGTCATGGGCTATGTTCACCTCGCCCTTGAGTCTACAACCGCAGTTGCACTCTTACCTCCTCACTTTAGGCTAGGAGAAACCTCGCATATTCAACAATATGCGCTCCGGGTTAACCCGCAGGAGAACCCGTTTCATCATCACCCTATCCTGGCTGGTGATGAATCTATGGCCAGGGCAAACTACATTATAGATTACACTGTGATTATTTAGTATCTTTTAGATGGATTGCAAGATTCAACCAAGTTGTATAACGTGCAAGACATAACAAAAGGAAAACAACATAAACTCAACATTATGCATTTCCTACAATTTACATCACACTGATCCATCACAAGGACCTCACATCACATGTTATCACTTGGCCTCTTGCCAACCATCTAGATCCATCTCAAGGATCATCACACATCATGGGATCTCAATCCCTTATCACACAGTGCCATAGCCTCTCAAGGCTTTCATCATCATTATGAAATCATCATTCATAATACACCTGTCACCACAGTGTTCACATTAACCATTTCTCATAGACTTTAATTGGGCTAAGCATCACCTGCATGGTTAGCATCATTCAATAACCATATGAATAATCAAGAGACTCATCATTATTAATATAAGGTGACAATTAGGGTTAAGTACATTGCTAGCACAGAATAACACTAATAATTATATCCATGCCTCATCTTAAGGATACACATGTAAGAACATTACCAAGCAACCCTAATGTAATGCTCAAGATCCTATTTTGACCTTAAAGACATAGAGTAGTTACATACACACGCATGTGTATAGTCATAAGAACATAATTATCATTATTAAGCAATGAGTTATCATAAGAGCATCATGACAGACTGTGCCCTCACAAGAGATATCAACAACCCTCACTAAAAGTCATCCCGGGCAGGATCCATCCCAACTAAACCCTAGAGGGCGTGCAACTCTAGCAGGCGTGCAGAGCACCACCATGAAACGAGGGCAAGCGTGCAGCCCTATCGGGCGTGCAACTCCAAGGTGCACAGGGTACATCGGGCGAGACATCCAGGCGTGCAGGTGTGTGTGTCGGGAGACACAGATGCTGGGTGAGCAAGGATACAAAGCGAGCAGAGCTAGCAAGCGTGCAAGGCAGAACTGGGCGAGCAGGGTAGAACCACGAGAGCAAAGCCTGCCGGGCAACACAGGCAGGTAGCGGGTGAGCAACATAGTGTCGGTCGACACAGCTGGGCGAGCCAAGGAAAGCCGGGCGAGCAGATATCGTGCGAGATGGCTAATGCCGGGTGAGCAAGTTTGTGAGGTGAGCAAAGGAGTGTCAAGCGAGCAAAACCAGGTGTGTTGGGCGACACACGTGCAGGGCTTTAGAGCGAGTATACCCACTGAGCGAGCAGAACGCATGGAGTGAGTAGATCATGTCGGGTGAGCAGCCCCATCGGGTAAGCAGCCTGCCGGGCAGAGCTGGCTCAGGGCGTGCAAGGGTCGGATTGCTCACCCGCCCAAGGATCAAACAGGAAGAACCGTGCTCACTCAAGCCGTGCAAAGCTAAACTAGGGCAAGGGCTGTCGGGCAGCACCTTCCCAAACACATCTCGACCAAGGCACATCTATCAAAGCCATCTACACGAGCTCACCATCTTGCCCAAGGTGAGAGGAGAGTCTTGCTCAAGCCACTAAGTCATGTGCTCACCTCAATCGGGTAGGAAAGAGGGGTTTTGCTCATGGAATTAGAGCTCAAACTCACTCATCTAGACCAAGGGGAGAAAGGGGTGTTGCTCTCCTAAACCCTAACACACATGGATCGGCCAACATGCAAGCTAAGCAAGAACCAACTACTAACATATAAAGGCAAGATTGAAACAACATATGAAAGAAGAGGGTAGAGTAGTTTAGGGTTAGAGTCATGCAACCTGCCTTAAGCTCCAAGGAAGAAGATGCACTTTGAGCTCCAAGGGTTGTCGACCACCAAGGCTCCTCCAAGACGGTGTATCGGCCTCCAAGCTTCTCACACAAGGGTGTGTCGGCCACCTTATCTCCTTCTTCAAGGGTGTGTCGGCCACCAAGCAAGGGGAAGAGAGGGTGTGTCGTGCACAAGGAGAAGAGGAACTAAAGGGACCTCAAGCTAAGGAAGGGACCACCTATATAGAGAGGAGGGGAGGAGAAACCAAGGTAAACTCTTACTATGTGTCGTCCACCCAAGGGACACTTGTCCACCAACTCAAGCCACCACTCTTGCAAGCCAAAAGACACTTGTCCAAGAGGTGCACCATGTGTCCTCCAAACGTGACCAAGGTTGGCCCAAGCATCATGGGCGACACACCAAGCTTGCTCTAGGGCGGCACACCTCCTTGTTGGCCGACACAAACACACCCTAGGCCGACACACACCTCTCTAGGCCGATACAAGCTCTACTTGGCCGACACAAGGTCCAAACAAGCCCAAACAAGGCACTTCAAGGCCCAAACGAGCTCAACAAAGGCCCAAAGAACTCAAGCAACAAGCCCAAGCCTTCCTCTCAACCCTAGAGGAAGCAAAGAGAGATAAGAACACCTCTCAAGGTGGCAAACTTGCACACAAAACCCTAAACTTGGTTTATTTGCAAGTAGCACCTCCAACTCTCAACAAAGCACAACCAAACCCTAATCACCACTCAAAGGTGATTAGCAAGCACCAAACCATCAAGGTTAAGCAAAACAAACATGGTAAGCCCTAAACGCAGGCCAGGGTCCTTACAATCTAACCCCCTTTAAGGGATTTCATCCTCGAAATCCGAAGAGAAAAGCGAGGGATACTTCCTCCTCATCTCTTCCTCAAGCTCCCACGTGGCTTCCTCGATGCCACGACGCTGGCAAAGAACCTTCACAAGAACCAGGTCCTTCTTCTTCAGCTTCTTAACTCTTCTGTCAAGAATCTCCACAGGACCTTCCTCGTAGGTCACATCTGCATCAAGCTCGACCTCAACTGGCTGTATCACTATACCTGAATCTGGATGACTTTTCTTTAACATACTGACATGGAACACTGGATGTAACCTGTGCAACTCAGAAGGTAACTCTATCTCGTAAGATACCTTGCTAACACGTGCTACGACTGGGTAAGGCCCCATATACCTGGGTGCCAACTTACCCTTCCGTCCAAACCTCAGCACACCTTTCCACGGAGAGACTTTAAGATATACTTTGTCTCCTACCTGGAATTCCAACGGTCGTCGGCGATTGTCCGCATAAGGCTTTTGCCTGTCCTGTGCTACTTTCAACTGTTGCTGTATCACCTTGATCTTTTCCGTCGTCTGCTGTACTAGCTCAGGGCCCAACAACTGATGTTCTCCTGATTCGTACCAACACAAAGGAGATCTGCACTTCCTCCCATACAAAGCCTCATAAGGAGCCATGTTGATGCTTCGTTGGTAACTGTTGTTGTAAGAAAACTCTATCAAACTCAGATGTACATCCCAGTTGCCTAGAAACTGCAAAACACAAGCTCGAAGGAGATCTTCCAAAATCTGAATAGTCCTCTCAGACTGTCCATCTGTCTGTGGATGAAAGGCTGTACTGAACCTCAACTGCGTTCCCAACGCTCTGTGCAATTGCTCCCAAAAACGACTGGTAAACTGAGGACCTCTGTCAGAAACTATTGTTGCGGGCACACCATGCAAACGAACTATCTCATCCACATACACTCTAGCGAGCTTCTCCGCTGTGTACGTCGTCTTCACAGGCAGAAAATGGGCAGACTTTGTCAATCTGTCCACTATCACCCAAATGGAATCATGATTCCTAGTTGTCTTGGGCAGACCAACTACGAAATCCATGGTTATATGATCCCATTTCCACTGCGGTATCGGCAAAGGTTGCAACGTACCTGCCGGCTTCTGATGTTCAGCCTTCACTTGCTGACATACCGCACATCTTGCCACGTACTCAGCCGCATCTCTCTTCATACCGGGCCACCAATACAAGTCCTTCAGACTATGATACATCTTGGTGACACCTGGATGCATGGCATACATCGACATGTGTGCTTCGTCAAGCACCAACTTCCTCAGATCATCAGCATTTGGAACCACCATCCTGTCACGATAGCAAACTAGTCCATCCTCGGACTCATGAAACCCATCACGCTTGTTGCTGCCGAACTCTGATCTGATCAACTATATCACCTCATCTGTCTGCTGTGCATCCTTGATCTGCTGCCTCAACGTAGGCTTGACTTGCATCTATGCGAAAAGACCAGATAACAGAGAAACTTCCATCTGCACATTCATCTGTCGCAGAGAAACAAACATATCCCGCCTATGGAAAACCAGGGAACTCAAATGTGCCTTCTTCGAAGAAAAAGAAGACTTTCTGCTAAGCGCATCAGCTACCACGTTCGCCTTACCAGGATGATACTCGATAGTGCAGTCGTAGTCGTTGATCAACTCCATCCATCGCCGCTGTCGCATGTTCAACTCGTGTTGCGTAAAGATATACTTCAGGTTCTTATGATCCGTAAAGATCTGACACACTTCCCCATACAGATAGTGTCTCCAAATCTTTAACGCATGAACTACTGCTGCCAGCTCCAAATCATGAGTCGGATAGTTCTCCTCATGCTTCTTGAGCTATCGCGAGGTAAAAGAAACCACATGATCTTCCTGCATCAACACGCAACCTAAACCTTTCTTGGAAGCATCACAGAAAACAACATAGCCTTTCCCAGGCTCTGGCAAGATCAACACTGGAGCACTAGTCAGCTTCTCCTTCAGACTCTGGAAAGCTTGCTGACATCGATCATCCCACACAAAAGGTACATCCTTCCTGGTCAACTTCGTCATCGGTAACGCGATCACACTGAAGTCCTTGATAAACCTCCAGTAGTATCCTGCTAGACCAAGGAAAATACGAACTTCTGTCGCCGTCTTCGGTTGTTCCCAATCTGCAACAGATTCCACCTTCTTCGGATCTACCTTGACTCCTTCAGCGGATATCACATGGCCCAAGAAGGTCACTTCATCCAGCCAGAACTCACACATACTGAACTTGGCATACAACTGATGTTGACGAAGAAGAGTCAACGCTCAACTAAGATGTTGCTTCTGCTCAAGCCTATTCCGACTATAGATCAAGATGTCATCTATGAAGACTACAACAAACTGATCTAAGAACGGACGGAACACTTTGTTCATCAGGTCCATGAAAGCTGCAGGTGCATTGGTTAACCCAAACGGCATAACCACAAACTCATAATGACCATACCTTGTCCTGAAGGCTGACTTCGGTATGTCATCCTCCTTTATCCTCAACTGATGATATCCAGATCGTAGATCGATCTTGGAAAACACTGTAGCACCACGCAACTGATCAAACAGATCATCTATCCTCGGCAACGGGTACTTGTTCTTGATCATGACCTTGTTCAACTGCCAGTAGTCTATACACAACCGCATCAAACCATCCTTCTTCTTGACAAACAGCACTGGAGCACCCCAAGGCGACATACTCGGTCGGATAAAACCTTTTTCCAGCAACTCTTGTAACTGTTTCTTCAACTCTGCTATCTCTGCTGGAGCCATCCTGTACGGTGTCTGCGCAACTGGCTGCGTTCCTGGAACCAGATTGATCTTGAAATCAATCTCTCGGGGTGGGGGAACACCAGGAAACTCCTCAGGAAACACGTCTGCAAACTCACGAACAACTGACACCTCCTCAAGGCTAGGACCTTTTGCCTTGGCATCCACTATGGTATCTACCACGTGAGCTAAGAACACCTCACATCCCTATCGTAACAACTTATTCGCCACCATAGCTGATACTACACATGTCAGAAGAATCTTCCTATCTCCCTGGAAGATTCGCTTCTCTCCAGCAACATCAAACACTGCCTGCTTGGAACCACAGTCCAAGACAACCTTATACCTCTCTAAGGTGTCCATCCCAAGGATGACATCGAAACCATGCATATCAAGTGGTATGAGGTCCACTTGAATGCGATGTTCCGAGAAAGACAAGACACAAGATGGACACTCTTATCGAAGCAAAGAGGAACCATCAAGAGGGGTTTCTAACGACAAACTATCCTTCTTACAGCTAACAGGTAAACGACAGTTCTCAAGCATATTATAGGCGATAAAAGAGTGCGTAGCACCCGGGTCAACCAGAACAGATATAAGGCAAGAAGAAGACATATCAGAATGAAATAACTCCATCTGATCTGTCACTACTCGCGGGTTGACTACCGCCTCCGGCTGATTCATAGCATAGAATCGAGCCGTTGCTTGCTGTCCACGACCTCTGCTTCCCTGAGCAGACGATCCATCCTGAGACGCTTGACCGCGTCCTCGTCCTCTGCTACCACTGGGCTGTGGTCTCTCAGACCCCTGAAGGTTCTGTCTCGGCTGCTACGTCACTTCAACATTGTTGTAGGGACAACTTGACCTGATATGCCCTGTCTGACCACAGGCATAACACGTCTTAACGTCATCTCGAGGCCTAGATGGTCCTGTCACCTCCACAGAAGCCGAACTTTGTGCCTTAGATGGTGAAGAAACATAACCTCTTCCTCTACTTATAGACCACTGAGATGGCCTACCAGAACCTCTCATCGCTGCTGGTGCTGAAAACCTGGGCTTCTTGAAGCCACCAAACCTCTGACTCTGAAACTGAGCAGGTCTCTTCTTAGCCATAGACTCTCTCTTTTCTCTTATAGAACGTTCGATCCTCCGAACAGATTCCACAAACGTCGCAAACCGTTCTCAGTTCTCCAACACAGAAACCGGTGTCGTCAGTTCAGCACTCAGACCCTTCTCGAAGCGTCTGATCCGTTCCTCGTCTGTCGTCGCCATGTGAGGACAAAACCTCAGCAGATCCATAAACTTGGCCTCATACTCGGTGATGTTCATCGTTCCTTGTCGCAAACTCTCGAACTGACGGATCTTCTCATCCAGATATGTCTTGGGAAAGTATCTGGCGACGAACTCACGTCGAAACACTTCCCAATAGATCACCTCACCAGGCCGCTTCTCTTCTTCGATGGTCCACCAGTGACCAGTACTACCTTCCAGAAGGTAGACAACATGCTTTACTTTGTCTGCATCGGGGATGTCGAGGGTCCAGAAAGCCTTCTCAAGACTTGTCAGTCACAGATCTGCATCCGCTGGATCAGCCGTTCCAGCATATTCCGAAGCTCTGACTCGGCGAAGCCGCTCGAAGGTCTTCCCAATACCTGATGCTTCTCCATGGGGAACCTGTGCTCGCGGAGGAGGCACTGGTAATCGCTCAACCATGAGATTCATCGTAGCCATCATCTGCCCCATAAGCTGTTGGTAGGCAGGATGTTCAAGTATGGCTGGGTCAGGTTGGGGGACCTCAGGCACCCGATCTTCATGTGCCTGACCTACTGCTCCATCAACGGATGCAGCATCGCTATGCTCAGCAGCGAGTTCTTCATGGTTTCCAGACATCTTGGCTTTTCTTCCGCTGAGGGTAGAAGATTTCTATGAGAAAATTTGGAAAACACATAAGAACGAACACAACCTAGTCCTAGATCCCTGTAGACTCAGCGAACCTAAAGCTCTGATACCAAAACTTGTGGCAACACATCCCATTATCACACAGATAACGAGGTGTTACGCGAAAACGTGCTGAAATCACCATAACCACAACTTATCAAAAACTGATAAACTGAGAAACATATTACATTCCACTCCATATCCTGTAAGAAAACATGTTATATATATATATATATTCGCACAAGCCTAGATACATGTCCACCGCTTAGAGAAACAGCTGTCCTGTCATAACCATGAGTTCACCACCTGTTATATACATAAAGGCCCACATCCGGCCAGCAGCAGGATATACAAACGATATCGGTCGTACATAGTAAAACAACGTCAAACACCGCCAAGGTCCTGAGAGTACAGGGATGACTCTAGACTCTACACCAAAACATCAAAACAGCAACATCTCCAAAGCTTGCCTTCTACTGATCTTCTCGCTGTTCGGCCGCAACTCCGCGACCACCACCACGACAAGCTCGACCACCTAAAAAGGGGTAAAAACTAGCGGAGTGAGACAATTGAACATTGTCCCAGCGGGAGGCGTAACTCCGCGCCAAAACTACAAAACCTCAGATAAGCATTTACATGAGCAGATATATATATTGATAAGGAATATAACAGAAACAGTTATGAATAACAAGCCAACCTCAAACTTACCAGCTGTAGCAAAAGGGCATATAACCAACATGTTTTCCAATGGAACATGATTGACAAGATAAACTATATATATAAAACTTACCACATAGGAGTAATGCACAAGCAACTGCAAGATAATTAAAGTTAACTACACAAACAAGGCCTCAACCAATGTTTCGTGTTTGTCTTAAACAGTACATACTAAACGGCTGGATTACGTTTTATTATGCCCTGAGGAATTGAACCGTACCGTTCAATTCCAACCTTCGGCTGCGAAGCCCATAGTCGGTGCCATATAAGGTCAATGGAAGAACTGGAATCCAAGACCTTCTCCGCCTCATGTCCGTACATAAGTATAACATAAGCAGGACCACAGTCTCATGCTTGAAGTGGTCATAAGCCACAGGGTTAGCTCTTCAGGCTACCCTCTGCCTAGCCCGCCTTGGTACAGGTCACAGCGCTAGTAAAACTGAGCCACGTGTCTAAACACCGTGCTCTGAGCCATGAACGCATTCATGCTCATTATATCGCATATCCTGAGTCATGGGCTATGTTCACCTCGCCCTTGAGTCTACAACCGCAGTTGCACTCTTACCTCCTCACTTTAGGCTAGGAGCAACCTCGCATATTCAACAATATTCGCTACGGGTTAACCCACAGGAGAACCCGTTTCATCATCACCCTATCCTGGCTGGTGATGAATCTATGGCCAGGGAAAACTACATTATAGATTACACTGTGATTATTTAGTATCTTTTAGATGGATTGCAAGATTCAACCAAGTTGTATAACGTGCAAGACATAACAAAAGGAAAACAACATAAACTCAACATTATGCATTTCCTACAATTTACATCACACTGATCCATCACAAGGACCTCACATCACATGTTATCACTTGGCCTCTTGCCAACCATCTAGATCCATCTCAAGGATCATCACACATCATGGGATCTCAATCCCTTATCACATAGTGCCATAGCCTCTCAAGGCTTTCATCATCATTATGAAATCATCATTCATAATACACCTGTCACCACAGTGTTCACATTAACCATTTCTCATAGCCTTTAATTGGGCTAAGCATCACCTGCATGGTTAGCATCATTCAATAACCATATGAATAATCAAGAGACTCATCATTATTAATATAAGGTGACAATTAGGGTTAAGTACATTGCTAACACACAATAACACTAATAATTATATCCATGCCTCATCTTAAGGATACACATGTAAGCACATTACCAAGCAACCCTAATGTAATGCTCAAGATCCTATTTTGGCCTTAAAGACATAGAGTAGTTACATACACACGCATGTGTATAGTCATAAGAACATAATTATCATTATTAAGCAATGAGTTATCATAAGAGCATCATGACAGACCGTGCCCTCACAAGAGATATCAACAACCCTCACTAAAAGTCATCCCGGGCAGGACCCATCCCAACTAAACCCTAGCGGGCGTGCAACTCTAGCAGGCGTGCAGAGCACCACCATGAAACGAGGGCAAGCGTGCAGCCCTATCGGGCGTGCAACTCCAAGGTGCACAGGGTACATCAGGCGAGACATCCAGGCGTGCAAGTGTGTGTGTCGGGCGACACAGATGCTGGGTGAGCAAGGCTACAAAGCAAGCAGAGCTAGCAAGCGTGCAAGGCAGAACTGGGCGAGCAGGGTAGAACCACGAGAGCAAAGCCTGTCGGGCGACACGGGCAGGTAGCGGGTGAGCAACATAGTGTCGGTCGACACAGCTGGGCGAGCCTGGGAAAGTCGGGCGAGCAGATATCGTGCGAGATGGCTAATGTCGGGCGAGCAAGTTTGTGAGGTGAGCAAAGGAGTGTCAGGCGAGCAGAACCAGGTGTGTTGGGCGACACGCGTGCAGGGCTTTAGAGCGAGTATACCCACTGAGCGAGCAGAACGCATGGAGTGAGTAGATCATGTCAGGTGAGCAGCCCCATCAGGCAAGCAGCCTGCCGGGCAGAGCTGGCTCAGGGCGTGCAAGGGTCGGATTGCTCACCCGCCCAAGGATCAAACAGGAAGAACCGTGCTCACTCAAGCCGTGCAAAGCTAAACTAGGGCAAGGGCTGTCGGGCCACACCTTCCCAAACACATCTCAACCAAGGCACATCTATCAAAGCCATCTACACGAGCTCACCATCTTGCCCAAGGTGAGAGGAGAGTCTTGCTCAAGCCACTAAGTCATGTGCTCACCTCAATCGGGTAGGAAAGAGGGGTGTTTCTCATGGCATTAGAGCTCAAGCTCACTCATCTAGACCAAGGGGAGAAAGGAGTGTTTCTCTCCTAAACCCTAACACACATGGATCGGCCAACATGAAAGCTAAGCAAGAACCAACTACTAACATATAAAGGCAAGATTGAAACAACATATGAAAGAAGAGGGTAGAGTAGTTTAGGGTTAGAGTCATGCAACCCGCCTTAAGCTCCAAGGAAGAAGATACACTTTGAGCTCCAAGGGTTGTCGACCACCAAGGCTCCTCCAAGAGGGTGTATCGGCCTCCACTCTTCAACTCCAAGGGTGTATTGGCCTCCAAGCTGCTCACACAAGGGTGTGTCGGCCACCTTATCTCCTTCTTCAAGGGTGTGTCAGCCACCAAGCAAGGGGAAGAGAGGGTGTGTCGTGCACAAGGAGAAGAGGAACTAAAGGGACCTCAAGCTAAGGAAGGGACCACCTATATAGAAAGGAGGGGAGGAGAAACCAAGGTAAACTCTTGCTATGTGTCGTCCACCCAGGGACACTTGTCCACCAACTCAAGCCACCACTCTTGCAAGCCAAAAGACACTTGTCCAAGAGGTGCACCATGTGTCCTCCAAACGTGACCAAGGTTGGCCCAAGCATCATGGGCGACACACCAAGCTTGCTCTAGGGCGGCACACCTCCTTGTTGGCCGACACAAACACACCCTAGGCCGACACACACCTCTCTAGGCCGACACAAGCTCTACTTGACCGACACAAGGTCCAAACAAGCCCAAACAAGGCACCTCAAGGCGCAAACGAGCTCAACAAAGGCCCAAAGAACTCAAGCAACAAGCCCAAGCCTTCCTCTCAACCCTAGAGGAAGCAAAGAGAGAGAAGAACACCTCTCAAGGTGGCAAACTTGCACACAAAACCCTAAACTTGGTTTATTTGCAAGTAGCACCTCCAACTCTCAACAAATCACAACCAAACCCTAATCACCACTCAAAGGTGATTAGCAAGCACCAAACCATCAAGGTTAAGCAAAACAAACATGGTAAGCCCTAAACGCAGGTCAGGGTCCTTACATTGAAGGTAGCACCATACAAGTAATGTCGTCATATCTTCAGGGCATGGATAATGGCAGCTAACTCCAGGTCATGTGTCAGGTAATTCCCTCATTGGGCTTGAGCTGTCGGGAAGCATATGCAACCACATGCCGATTCTGTTCTAACACACAACCAAGTCCCATCTTGGAAGCATTGGTGAATATCATGAAACCCTCATTGCCGGAAGGTAGAGTCAACACGGGGGAGGTGATCATCTTCTCCTTCAGTTCCTGGAAGTGAGCTTCACATACGTCAGACCACACGAACTTCACATCCTTTCGAGTTAACATGGTCAGCAGCAAAGCAGTCCTTGAGAAATCCTTGATGAAGCGACGGTAGTATCTGGCCAACCCCAAGAAACTATGAATCTCAGAGGGGTTCTTTGGTGCAGGCCAGTCTCGTACTACCAACACTTTGGCTGGATCTATTGCGATTGTTCCTCCTGATATGATGTGTCCAAGAAACATGACTTGGTCTATCCAAAACTCACATTTTGAGAACTTTTCGTAAAACTTTTGCTTTCTCAGGATATCAAGAACTCTACCCAGGTGGTCACGGTGTAGAGCTAGGTCATCGGAGTACACCAGGATGTCGTCTATGAACACTATCACAAAAGAGTCAAGGAATGGCTGGAACACACTGTTCATAAGGTTCATAAAGACACTAGGTGCATTGGATAGTCCAAACGGCATGACCACAAACTCATAGTGGCTGTATCGGGTTCGGAAAGCCGTTTTAGGTATATCCTCACTTGTTACTCTCACCTGGTGATATCCCGAACTCAAATCAATCTTGGAAAAGACTCGAGCCGATTTGAGTTGGTCAAACAGGTCATCTATTCTGGGTAAGGGATACTTGTTCTTAATGGTTGCATGGTTGATCATCTGATAGTCAATACACATCTGAAGCGACCCATCCTTCTTTTTCACAAAGAGGACTGGTGCTCCCCATGGCGATGTACTGGGTCGGATAAAGACTTTATCCAACAACTCCTGCAACTGGGTTTTCAACTCAAGCAATTCGACAGGGGCCATTCCATAGGGTGCCTTAGATATAGGGTTAGTCCCGGGAGCTAACTCGATGGAGAAATCTACCTCCCTCTCAGGGGGAATCCCTGGTAGATCATCAGGAAACACATCCGCATACTCCCGAACCACCGCTATCTCCTCTAAGGATCACCTCTTTACTTCAGGTTCGGTAACTACGGCTCGGTAGGCTCGACAACCCTTGGATATCATCCGCTCGGCTTTCAAGGCTGACACATAAAGGCTGGTCGTAGCATCCTTCCTTCCTCGAATGGTGAAGTGTGGATGGCCATGTTTCCTAATAAGGATCTTCTTTTCTCTACAGTCAATCTGGGCTATGTAGGTGTAAAGCCAATCGATATCGATGATTACATCAAAATCATTCATATAGAGGAGGATGAAGTCAGTGGGAAGCTCATGGTTCAGATACTTAACTGGAAAGATAGGGGTTTTAAAAAGAGATGTATAGATACGACCACTCGGGATTGTTACATCCAAAACATAACCTAAATCCTTGATGTCCAAACAAAGCATAGTTGCCAAATTTCTCGAAATAAAAGTATTAGTAGAACCAGAATAAAAAAGTGCTTTTACATTTTGTCTCATGACTTCCAGCAAGCCTACATAGCTCATACCACATTAGAAAGCTACTAAATGATCTACTAAACCTAAAAGGAAAACTCTATGGGTTATTACCCTCGATCAGCCTATTAGCATTCGCCTGAGCTTCTTCATTGTCGATGGCGAACACTCTAGCTTGTCTCCTCTCTCCAGCTGGGGGTCCTCTGTCTGGTGCTCCTACTGGGGGTGCTACAGCTACCGGTTGTGTTGCCACTGGTTGTGACCCCAAAGGCCCTCTTCGGTCAGACTGAGGGCAGTTGGCGATGAAGTGTCCCTCTTGCTGACATCGGAAACACACCTTCTCAAAATGGCACTTCCCAAGATGTGTCCGTCTGCAGGTGCGACACTTCTGAAATCGATTTTCACCCTGAGGTTTGCCTTTGTGTCCATTCTTGCCTTTGTGGTGGTTGCGCACTTGTCCCTTTTTGTGCTCATTCTTCTTTCCCTGAGCTCCTTCAGTGAAACCCAGGTATCCCTTGGAGGGGTTCTTAGCAGGCATCACCGTCCTTTCCATGTCCAAGGCGGTGTTGTAGGCTTCAGAGAAGGTCTTCGACTTACTAGCCATCACATGAGGTTTTATGGTAGGGTGCAGACGCTCTATGAAGTGTTCAATCCTCCTGTCTTCATCCATCATATACCGAAACGTTCCAGGATGCGGAGCTTGCGACCAAAGTCTGCAACTGACGAGCTTCCTTGAGTCATGTTGGTGAACTCTCACTCCTTCTCCTTCTTGGCTGAGACGGGGATGAATCTGGCGGTGAAGATGGTCTTGAAGTTGGCCCATGCCATTGGTTCTTCGCTTAGGTCTCTTCCCGTGATATGGTTCTCCCACCATATCTTGGTTGCTCCTTCCAGGAGGTGAGCAGCAAATAGAACCTTCTTGTTGGGTTGCACTTCAAGCATACATAATCCATTATCAACTGCTAGTAACCAGGCTTCTGCCTTATCAACCACATCAGACTTATCTTCTCCCCAGAACTTCTCGACGTTTAGCTTGACAAAGTCCAAGATGGTGGCTCCCAGTCGAGGACGAACAGGAAGTGGCTCGTCATTCTCACCTCTAGCTATGTCTCAGAGGGCCAAAGCACTAATGGCCTCCGTCAGTCGCTTCTGCTGCTCCATCCATACAACATCAGTGGTGTGAACCACCATGGTCGGTTCTAGACTACCAGACTGGTCCTCCTCCATCTGGGCTTCTTCCCCGTACACAGGTTCCTCTTCCTGTTCCTTCTCCAAGTCTTCATAGGGTATCAAATCAGGGTTAGGGATCTCGCTTTCAACTTCTTCTGGTCTCTTCCTATTCTTTGAGGATTCACTACCATGGTTCCTCCTTCTTTTCTCAGAAGACCCCTTCCCCTTGCGGGAAGGCCCACCACCATTGGCGGCATCCGGGATAGCAACGGTCTTCACACGAGCCATCTACATAAGCATACAAATAGACCTTTAGTCTATAATGAACTAATTATACTTATGTCGATGACATCTTAATTACATATCTTTTATTAATTTGGTGGAGGATTCCTTAAACCTTATCAGTCTTACTCATACCTCAAGAGGGTGAGGAAGAGAGAGGAAACCCTAATCCGTAAAATCCTTAACAAAATTTGAGTTGAGAAGGGATGAACAAGATGAGAGAGCCTAAATGTATCTTATTTCGAGTCAGATCCTAAGACATTGGCCAGACAGTCACATAGATCCGGAAGTCCTCGTATTCCGACTGGCGGTGCGGAGGAAAATATTGCCAGCCCTCAGATGTGATCCTTTTCTAGGCACCTCTGTCTTTTGGAAAATTCTCTAATAACTCCCTCGGGTCTATGGAATTTATAAAATTTAATAATTATTAAAGATTAAATGAGGAATCTATGCTCTGATACCAAATGTAACAACCCTGCCTCCCGGTAACCCCCACTTAAGGGAGACCAAGAAGTCATAGCCGTTATCCCAATAAACCAGATCAAAGGTTCAATAATTATTCAATAATAATTATGAAATTCTACAAAACTAAACTGAAAGCTGGTATAAAATAAAACTTTGCATACCTTTGCAAAACTTTGGATCTCTACTGCTATCCACAGCTTGAATATATTCTATCTAATCCTCCTTGTACTTTATCTCTTATTTTCACAATGTGTCACTTTACTGTTTGTTCCTTTCAGAGTTGCACCTAAAACACTGACAAACAAAATGTCGGCAACATATATAAATATGCCGGTATGTGGGGACAAACAAAATATCACACATAAGGCTAACAATCTAATTATTACAATCAAGTTAATTAACAATTCAATTTATAAGTTCAATGTGTCAAACTCCACCACTTTTGCCCTAAACCTGGAATACCCCCTTTAGGATTTCTCTTTAGCCATTGACTTAAGGCCACCTTCTCCATCCTGAGCTTGGTGCCCGGGGTCACCTCTCATGGTGCCGATTAGTCATGCAATAAAGACCGCCTTCTCTATCCTAATCTTGGTGTCTGGGGTCACCTCTCATGGTGCCCATTAGTCTTGCAATAAAGACCACCTTCTCTATCCTGAGCTTTGTGACTGGGGTCACCTCTCATGGTGCCCATCGGTCTTCCCTCTTGGACTTGACCTTTTTGCATCATCCATCAGGGTGGCATGTAGGTGCAAGAATACACACATATATCATAATTGTGATCATCATAGTGACTATATAATTTATAAGTGTAAACATCCAAACTGATAGGTTGCATCCAATACGATTAATCATTCGGAAAACCTTCGGAAAACTAATGTGATTAACCATAATTACCCACATACCTATCAGGCTGACTTGAGTACAAAAATGATCTAACTAAGCAAGAAATCCAGTAAACAAGCAAGCACACAAGATGATCCTGAAATATACATCCAATTTTCCTATCATTGATCATACCATCAAGGTCTACTAAACCTAGTTGCTTCCTAGGGTTACTAGACCTTTTTTTAGGGTTTCGATTACAATTAGGGTTTCACTTCACTTTTACTATTTTAAACCCTAATTTTATAAAATTACTCACAACCCTAATTATCTCATCTACTCCTCATGAAAGATGTTAAGGTTACCTTTTGACAACATATAACCCTAATTTTGGATTTAAGGTACTTTTCTTTCCCCCTTTTTTCCTATTTAGGGTTTCTAAGTGTATTGACCATCATATTAGGTTTAAAACCCTAAATCTTGCAATTTCATCTTCCAAACAATACTCAAATTAACCTATTTACACATAAAAAACTATCCATTATCATCAATTAGGGTTTCTAACAAAAAATTAATACATTTTTCATCAAAATAATACACTCTTGCAAACAGATACAGATTCAGGCCTTCTAACTATTTTTCACTTATTCCTCGCATTTTTTTAATCAACTTTCATGTATTAAGTTTCTTCATATGAGTTTTCTATTTATTTCTACGATTTTTGCAAGAAAAACCCTTTTTCTGGATTATTCGAGTAGAGAGGGAATTACCAGGAAATTCGGCGGCCGCTTGATCAGTGGACCGGTGGTCCGCTCTTCAGATCCAACGATCCTCATCGCACACACCTTATTTCAGCCGCTCCCGCTCGTCCGATCCCGCTCGGGATCACGGTGGTCCGCGATCGTACGGCTCTCAGTCGTCGTCTACCTTCGATCACTCGACATGCTGCGGTCAACTACTCAGTTGACTATGAGCTCCAGGCCACCAACAGAGAAACGGAGGTGCTCGGAAGCTCCGTCGTTGCCGCCCGAACTCAACGAACCGGTCAATTGCTCGAAGCAACTTGACCTTCACCACGAACAGGTCGTCGGAGTTCCGACGAGGTCGACTGGTTGCAGGGGTGTAGGTTAGGACGAAATTGACAATTGAACTCGCCTTTCAACTCATCGTCGCGCTCCGTAGCGTTTGGGTTAAGAATTGGGTATGCTGGTACCCTTGAGTACCCCTCCCTTATATAGGGCTAGGTCAGGGTGTCCCACGAATTGGGAACTTCTTCCCTAGTCGACGGCAACGCTAGAAAATGGGGTCTAGATTGTTCGGAACAATCTCTCGAAGTCGATGAACCTCTTACTTCTTCGAATTATCGTCTCAAATGAAAGATAATAGGATTCCAAAATTGAATCCCTTTCCTTCTGTGACTCGTGGTAGAAGATGAGCGGCCACCGTTGGATCCGTGGTCCCTTGGACCACGGGGGTCATCCAACAACCATCATCGCTCCCCGAAACTCAATTATCCAATAATTGATAAAAAGAGTGTTTTAACAAGGAAACTTGGGAAATTCATTTCTCTCTCCTCGATTAGTATTTTTCTCTCAAATTTTAAGGGAAACTCCATATTGGCATTATGTAACTATTTATTAAATTTGGGAATCAAATTCCAACAGATGAGAAGGTTTCCTTCACTCCCAAGTTAACCATCAATTAATCGAAAATTAATTTATATTTCTTTTCCCTTTGTCATTATCTTTTTATCTCGAATCCCTTGGACCTCAAGGAATCCTAAAGCCACGAATTCCCATATTGAGCAATATCTATTTTCCTTTATCCTCTTATATATGTATATTTCACATATATTTCCTTTTATTAGATAAATCCTTTTCCTTTTTATTTCTCTTTTCTTTTCAATTGGGCTCAATGGACAACAAATCCTATTATCCATTAATCAAGGCCATTTCACACTAAATCCATCAACAAATCAAATACATATTTCATTCATCAATTAAAAGAGAATTACACATTTTCATTACATAACTTAGAAAATTGAGGTTATAACATGGCTGGTCAGAGTAGCAACCTTGGTATGGCAGCGGGCTAGCGCGATAGCGGGCGGACAAGACGACGACAAGATAGGCATGGACGACTAGCTGGAGGTGACCTTGTCTTGGTCACAATGACGAGTAGGGACGGTGGCGAGCTAGACGACGATATCTGGGCGGGACAATGGACAGCAGAACAACGGAAGACTAGATGTGATCGAGGAGAGTAGGCAGCCAGCTGCCAACGGGTGACACGGTGACGTGCAAGACGATGACGTGTCTAGGCGGACGATGGCGGTAGGGACACGACGCGGAGGAGAGGAGGAAGCAGCCAGCGCGCGGAGCTTGGTCGGACAGGAGCAAGAGAGAGCATCGCTAAAAAGAGGGATAGAGTGAGGGGTATGAGGGATTTTATAGCCTCAATATTAGTCTGTCTGTTCATCTTCTGGTACAGTTCAAATGTAAAATTAGCACAGTGCAGATAGAGTATTGGGGACACGCAAAAACCAAAAACTACATGTGTGCAGGATGCCAATTGCGGGTTCCTGAGACCAGGGTGTAGATGTTGGTGTAAGCAGTGTGTGAATATCAGTACTCATACATAATCGATTCTTCATCACTTGTGCGTTGATATGTCCTTATTTATTATTGGCTTGTCCAATCGATCTATTCACACGTACAATATCAATAAATAACATGGCCATATATCTAGGAAAATTCTAGCCATAGTCACCCTCCCACCCGCTAGCTTACCCGGAGTATAGGAAAAAAATGAGATTTAATGCAGTCCAGAGATATTCCACCTACAGATATTATTGCCCATGCAACGATCATTCAAAGTGCATGCAAAGTGCAGTTATTGCATTCATTCCCCAATAAATTGCATAAGTGATATCTTAACTTTACCAAAGATTAAGTGCATGCAAAGTGCAGTTATTGCATTCATTCCCCAATAAATTGCACAAGTGATATCTTAACTCCACCACATATTACAAAAATATTTAGAATTAAATATCTATTCATTTCTAATTCTTTTAACTCACGTACTGTAAACGCACGTACTGTACACACATTTGTTGACATTTTTATGTAAAGTACAAGACGTATAGTACAAGACATACAGTACGAGACGTACAAAATTGAATAAAGATTTCTCCTTTCAAAAGTGATAGTTCCTGATGATCAGAATTGTTAATCCCATTTTACAGTACAAGACGTACAGTACGAGACATACAATACATGCACATATTACAGTACCTCAGATATTGTACATGTTTTATTTTACATGTCATTAAAATACAAAATGTATAGTACAAGTACATGAAGTACAATACAAGACATACTGTACTAACATTCCACGATGGACGGAAAATATAGAACGCTCGACTTTAGTACAAACGAAGCAAACCGGCATAATTGGCGAGAGTTGAGAATCACACATACTATACTAGTGTGGGAACATTGTTGGGATGGAATGTGGTTGTCGGACGTACTCTACTAGTGCGGATGACGATGGGGGATGGAATGAGACGATGGGGGGATGGAATGAGACAGGGGAGAGGAGTTAATTCAAGACTTTTCGACTTCTGCATGTAATTAATTCATGTGGAGTTAATTCACGTTAAAGAAAATGACTGGGACAGAATTTTGCAGACTCCCGAGAAAACGGGTGTGTGGGCGGGTATAGAGATGACTGAGTGCAACGTTACTCTATATCTATTCACTTGTTGAGGCCCCACTAGTATCATGACCAACATGTTCTCATTTATACAATGCATTAAAAAGTTGAAACGTGGTGTAAGCCGTCACATTTTTGTCCTTTGACTACGAGTTCAATTGGGTCTCTACCCCCACATAACAAACATAAATGAAATGCTTCGTTTAGCACGACATATAACATTCTTAAAATATAATTATCGTTCACTAGTAAAAATGAGTATTTTCTACAACGTACAATTTATATTAAAATATAATCTCATTATTATTACATATGATACACCAACAAATGATACACAATATATATGGCCTAACCAATCACTTTCGTTGATGTGGAGCTTACTTACAGTTCGGTTTGACAATGCATATTAGCAAAATTGGACCATTGTTTGCTTCTTAGTTTTTCTTTTAATTAAACACAAAGAAGTCAATTCATCTTGTTCTCCTAGGAAACGGAAAAGGGCCCAAATACACAGTTGTGGTGCTCCAATTTCTACAAATGTATATGCCTCTCTATACACAGACTTATAAGGACGTTTGTGTCTATGCAAAGAAATAGTAATCCTCAAAACATGCATTTTTTATATCTAAGGAATTGATACTACACCCTTATAATCTTAACTAACCTAATATTCTTATCACATTGCACTATCAAAAATTACCTTCTAATCCATCACATATAGCAAGCCTGCCTCAAGTGACTTGAGAAGGCTACCAAGTCAATCTACCCATGTGCTTGGCCCCAGGAAGACAATAACCACAACTCCCTCATGGTTTTGGATAATCTCACCTATCGACCTGCTTGTACTAGCTAGGTTGGTTGTTTGACAAGGGGGCTCGCCAACATTTAAATTAGGGGTCCCTCTCTATCTTATCTGACCAAGTCTCTTTGAAGACATATATCTAAAGTTTACAATCTGTCAAAAAGTCAAACAACCTCTAGAATCTCTCTAAGGTACATGGTTCTCTAAAATGCTTGAACATAAGGTGCTCCACCATGATCTTGTAGATATGTTTGGTCCAGGTCCAGATACAAAAACTTTCCATTCTCACACTCTCAAAACGGTTCGCATACCTCTCAACCAACAAAATTTAGAGTACCAATAGAGGTAGAAGACCTCGAACCACCCACCCTAGACATATGTTCCCTTCTTCCCAAAACTTCCTAAGTGTAGGCCCTAAAGAATGATGCACCTCAAACATGTCAAACTCCATGTGTTTTCAGGACCTTCAACTACATTAGTCATAAGGAAAAGATGGTCAATGGTTTTCTCTTGCTGGGAAGAGAATCAAAGGAATAGCTTGGTTCAATAACTACGATTCAAAGTTAGATATTTTCATAGGTAGGGCATCATGCCATATCCATCAATAACCCAACGTAGCCAAGTAAGAAATCTCAAATGTAACAAATCAAATTTCTCAAAATATGGGATTAAAAATGAATCTCCCATCCTCTTTGGAAATCCAAATGGAATGGTTCTAACTATCTCTATCAAAAACCCCTCCTAGCACCACTATCATGACCCCTTCTTATTTTACTATAATATTTAGGAACTTTGTCTTCCACCTCCCATCAACTTCTAACACCTCCATAAATTTCAACATGATCAATCACTGCCTTCTCCCGATTCCACTGTCCATGTGGTTTTCAGTCTAAAGGGCTACTCAAATTGGTATAGTCCCTTCTCCAAAATCCCATTTTGTATAAGGCATCATGCAAGAGACGACCTCCCATGTTCTTTACCAATAAATGAATGCTATTTGGCCTTTCTTGAGGAACCATGGATTATACGTACTAGTTCCCAAGTGTGTTTCCTATTATTCACTGCAAAACTAACACAAAGAAAATCATCCTTTAATACATCCAACCCTACATTCGAAGTTGGGCTTTATATCAACTGCAATGTCTTTGAATCCCAAGAACCCTTCTTCTACTGGATGCAATGTTATGCCAACTCACTCAACTCCTATTCCTACCTCCCTCTTTGGATTCTTAGAGGAAGTTTGATATTTTCCTATAAATATTCTTGAGGACTGTCATGTGAATCACACAAGCAAGAAGGTTGTGAAGTGGTATGGCTAAAAGCTTTGAACAAAGCAATCCTAGGAAGGAGTGCAACCTACTCATGCACGAGGCCTTTACTTCCTACAATCTTGATCACCAACCCATCATAATGTCTATAAGGATCCTCCCCAGGAAAAGGGGAACCCCAAGGTATTCTATGGGTTTGGATACACACACAACCCCATCCCTAGTTGATTTTAACATCTCTATGCCCCAAAGGTCATCTTAATAATACTATTGACTTTTCTCTATATAGTCATTGGCCCTAAGACCCTTCATAGTCATGAAGAATTCCCTCTAGGCTAAAAATAGAACTACCTCGTACGATTATAAATAATTTGAGGTGAATTGTAAACATAAGGTGGGGGGATCCTCTAGTGATAAACCTCTCAACTCTACCCCATCACACCTTAGCTTTAATGTGTTTCCCCGGGGCCTTTTGTTCCAAGATGAAGAGGAAAGGATATAGAGGGTATCCTTTCCTAAGACACCTATAGGAAGGAAAAAAACTCATCACACATACATTCATAAAGACCGAGAACCGTTCATTACCAACAATTCTAATGATGCAAAGGAAAGCTCTCTCTGAAAACCCTATGGAGTTAGGACTCCCTCTATAGAGGCCCACTCCAATCTATTGAACAATTTTGACATATTCACCTTATAGATCACATTAATAGGGGTAGTCATGAGAATTGAGATCATGCATGAGCTCTCGGACTAGCCTAATATTGTCCCCAATAAGCCTATATTTCACAAAGGTTTTATGTTCCTAGGAAATCAATCATGGTAAGAGTGGTGACTGTGCGAAGATAACTCTACAAAAAAATTATCATGGACACATTGATGATGCTCGTGGGTTTAAAATCCTCGATACCCTCGATTTAATGTTGAGAATTAGCACCAAATGTATTACAAATCAACCCTCTCAACACTACCCTCCCTTCGCAATAGTACCTAATAAGTTCCATCAGGTATGTCTTCACCGTAGCTAATGTTAAATGATAGAATGCCACTTGAAACCATTAGGTCCCAATATGTCATCTCGATCCATTCCCATGACTATCTCCTTCACCTCACTTTTGACCAAGTACTAAAAATGTTATTATTGTCCTCTTATGTTCACCAAAGTCTCCATGATGTCAGCATAATTCCCTTTTCCAACCACAAAGCATGGTTTCAAACATGTAAGTGTAGTAGCTAAAGGTTTCCCCCATAACCGCTTATTCCCCTATTACCCATGAACCATCATCCTTTGGAATTTATCTATTCTAGATATCCTTCTACGGTCCTTGAAAGGAGCATGAAAAAAACTGTGCTCTTTTTTCCTTCTAAGAGCCTTTTGATATCTAACTTTTCTTTCCAAGATTACTCCTCTCATCAAAGAACTCTTCAAGCTAACTCTCTAAATCATATAACTCGTTGCCTCTCTCTCTTCATTGTGTATAGTACTCTTAAATTGTTCTCTCTCTCTTCATCATGTATAGTACTCATACTCTCTTTTAATAACTTAACTCTCTCCTCATGCCTCCTAACCTTCTCAAAAATGTCCCTCACCACATCCTTTTCCATTGTTTGAGTGTCCTATTCAAGTCTTTTTGTTTTTCAAAAAACATATAAGCTAGATCACCTCAAGCATCCAATGTCCCAATTATGAACTCAATGATCCTATCTTTGATATCTTTCTTAAGCAACCACATCTTCAAGAACTTGTAGCTATCGAGAACCCCAAATGCATCCCTGATTGCATGGTGTATAAGAGTGGACAATGATATGATTCACATGTCTTGATCAAGTGATCCTCTGAGGTATGAATACTATCTAGACAAAAACTATTATGAACCCTCTATTCAACCTCCTCCACTTCACATGTAAACCCCTGGTTGTCCACTCATGTGAATTTAATACCTCTGAATTCTAATTCAATGTTACACATTAAGGAAACAAAACTCATTGAACTCCTCCATCGCTCTATGGTGATCTTTCTTAACCCCTTCTATATGTATTGAAGTCAACCAAGATGAGCTAGAGGACATCGACATCCCCTTCTTAAAAATGCATGAGAAGAAGCTCCTCCCATAACTCCTTGTGCTCTCCTATTTTATAAGAAGTATAGAAAATCAATACGTTGAACCCCCTCCTAGAATAATCTCAACTATTATTTTGTACTGAAATATGGAAACATCTGTAGGGGATATATTGACAAGCACACAAAATCCAAACGTTTTACCCAACCACCCCATTTGTGGCCACCAAACCCATGCACAACCACTCAATCCATTCCAAGACCCTAATAGGCTCAAGAAAGGCTCATGAATCCCAAAAATAAATACAATCCTCTCATTGGATGAGACTTTCATATGATTGTCCTTCTAGTCATTTTTTGTACCTCTATTATTCTAAATGATAAACTTACCCATTGCCCAAAATTACTTCTAGTGCTTCCTCCCAACTTCCTCGAAGACACCTGAGATCACCCTTTTTGAGATTTTCTCTAAACACCCAACAAACCCCTCTAAAAGACCATATTTTCCATGCTATTCTTGCTATATGCAACAAACTCAAACCTCCCAGTTTTTCCCTAAAAAATATAATCAACCCCTTGTCAGCCATGTGGAGTGCAATTTCTAATCATCCTTAGACCATGCTTCCTAGATGATATGCTTCTCCCTAACCGTCTTGGAATCTATCTCTCACTTGGATGTTACTTCCAAGTTCTCCTCACTAAACACTTGGTTCATCTTACAAACCCCTGATGAAACCCCTCCCTTGGATGATAGTCATTGGTGCTGAAGAATCTTTTGATATGGTGACTATTTGAGTGAGGTATCAGTTGTCGAGTGAGCAAAAAATATGCCCACATGAAGGTTTTCAATTCCCCCACAACTCTAATGATTGTCTTGCATCTTTGAAATCATGACAAAAAGCTATTGAGACCACCAGTAAAGCTTGGTTACAAATAGAACTAACAACCTCCTCTCTACCTATTCTTCCACTAAGATGTTTGACGACTTTGTACCTCAGCCTGTTGTTCCCTTTGATGTCAATAGCATCTCACCTCATAGAGACAGCCCCACTTCCATCCCCCTAAGTGACCCATCCTGTCGGTCAGACCTTTCTGCCTAGCTATCTGAGCGGGAGGCCACTTCCAATCGATGGTGCAACCTTGAAGCGTCCATCTCAATGTTGGCCACCTTTCTAGGGCACACCAATCTACTGCTCTAGAGTCTTAATAGCACCTTAGAAAGAGTAAGGGATAGCACTTGACTATAGTATCCCCTAAGATTATGGTTGTGGCCTACGAACAAATAATGGTAATTGATGTGATATCAACAATGGGCCATCCTCTCATAGAGGTCACAAGATGAAGGGAATCCAAATGGCCTCACATAATCATGGTTAGTGAGATCTTGGGCACTAGACTGAAAATACCAAGCATTTCCCTATATTCATGATTAGGAGAAATCTTAACCAATCATCATATAAGAGCCAATAATTACATGCACATATGTTATACCTTTGTTGTTACATTCTTAGTCTGTTTCTACACTAGTGTCATGTGTTTCTTTTTGAAAGGAATATTTGATTCATTCATAGGAAGTCTTATGGAATCCAAAATGATTTTCAAGCGCATCCAATTGTAGTAGATATAAAAAAATATCAGAGATGCACCTTCTTCAAGGAAGTTAAGATGAAAAAGTAAAAAAAATGCAGCATGCATATCCATTGCTACATTACTTCCCTTTTGGTGGTTGGACAATCATATGCATTGACAAGTCTATAGTTTTACTTATTATCAGATTTGTAGTCTGTGTTGTTGTTTTATTGCACTATACCTCGACTTTCTCCCTCTTCAATTTGTTTTCAAATGGTTGTAGTCTTACATAGTTATCTCCCCCATTTGCTTCTATATAGTTCTAAAACTAAAACTATTATAGCACAAGTCTAAGTGTTAAGTGGGAGAGTGTTTTTTTTTGCAATTTAACCCACATTAATAAAACTTAGGAGAAATATGAGCTATGTAAGTGTGGGCCTCTAGGACATGTAATTAGTTTTATTCATTAGCTTATGGTTGTATGTTGGATTCACATTAAATTCTTACTTTTGATGATAAATAAAATTATGACGGACATGTAATAAAATGTCATAAAATTGTGCAGATCAAGATTAGACATGGCGTAATCATGCCACATTGTAAAACATCATACACAGTGTACCTCATGGTTATGTAAAAAAAAAATGATACCAATATTTTTGACACCACGGGTAAACATATAGTTTTTATTCAAGACATAAACCCCACATTAGTTTTTGGCTCTTATAACATACGAGTCTAGAACTCGTAAGAATAAAGTCGTTTGGAACTCAATTGCGTCCTTTGCAAAAATTAAGAGTAAAGTTGTGATTGTTATCAGCATTATTGGCATGATCTAAGAGCCCATAAGTTAATATGTACATCACTATGATTTTGGTTTAATTAGACATTTTTACAGACATCTTATAACCTTTATGTATACATGTGTCATGCCAATCAAAATTAATATGTTTTAGGGAACCAATGTGTCATATTATGTAATCTCAGACACAACGCACTTCACGTTATAAAGTACATGAATGCATAACAAATTTGATTGACATTTCAGTGGTGAATATATGGTGTGGTACTAAACCACGAATCAGACATAAGGTCGTCCCGTTATTTCTGGGGGAGATTAATGCTGAGGTGAGCCCATTTGGCTTAGATCTGAGTTTAAAACTATGAATAGGTTGTTAGAAAAGCAATTGATAGGTTGTAGAGATTACGATAGTTGCAACTCACTTGTTTCAGACTCCTTACTGATCACCAAAAGTTCTGACTTCTTTTGCATTTTAAAGAGTGTTCCAGATTCTATGGTATATAACTGTACATTTTGCGAACCTCAGAAACTAAAACTAAACATTTTGCTAGAGAAACATTTTGTTTTGATTTGGCAAATATTTTAAAGTAACTTGTGCTACGCTACATATATGCTGAAATTCATCTGATATGAATAGGGCACTGCACGAGAAGGAAGAAAGAACAAAGGGAGGCATGACCCGCAACCAGTTCTTTTTGGTGGCCTTCATCTGCAGCTTCGCCTATTACCTCTTCCCAGGCTACCTTATCCAGATGCTGACCTCCCTGTCATGGGTTTGCTGGCTCTTTCCTGGAACGGTCATCGCTCAACAGCTGGGATCGGGTCTTAATGGTCTGGGCATTGGCTCAATTGGCTTGGATTGGTCTACAGTGTCATCCTATCTGGGGAGCCCCTTAGCCAGCCCGTGGTTCGCCACAGCCAACATAGCCGTGGGTTTCTTCTTCATTATGTACATACTGACCCCCATTGCCTACTGGAACAACATCTACAAGGCGAAGACTTTCCCCATATTTTCGGACGGACTATTCACCAGAAATGGCCAGAGTTATAACATTTCCGCTATCATCGACCCCAACTTCACTCTGGATGTGGCGGCATATGAGAAGAGCGGGCCGCTCTACTTGAGCACCTTCTTTGCTGTTACTTACGGTGTTGGGTTCGCCTCACTAACTGCTACTGTTATGCATGTTTTCCTCTTTCACGGAAGGTAACCATAGGTTTATCCGATTGTTACTAGTAAATTTTTGTACTAGAGTCTGTTGGTCTTATGCCGTGTCCTGTTTGGTAGAGAGATATACCAGATGAGCAAATCGGCGTTCCAAGAGAAGAAGATGGACGTGCACACGCGGTTGATGAGCGTGTACAAGCAGGTTCCAGAGTGGTGGTTCCTAGCTATCCTTGGAGCAAATATTGCCCTCACCATGTTCGCCTGCGAGTACTACAACGAGCAGCTGCAGCTGCCATGGTGGGGTGTCGTACTGGCTTGCGCGCTTGCCATCTTCTTCACTCTCCCCATTGGTATCATTACAGCAACCACTAATCAGGTGCGTTATATATAATTCAACACTTGCAAGGGGCACCTTTCTGTTAATTTGACATAAATATCAGTCCTTGAACATTCTGATATTCATGGGATTCTGTTAATTGACTGGACAGACACCAGGATTGAATATTATCACAGAGTACATCATGGGGTATCTATATCCCGGAAGGCCCGTAGCCAACATTTGTTTTAAGGTGTATGGCTATATCAGTATGACACAGGCGTTGGAGTTCCTCCAAGACTTCAAGCTTGGTCACTACATGAAGATTCCCCCGAGAACCATGTTCATGGCGCAGGTTAGAATTCTTTTGGGCTGGAATTCGTTGTATGATTTTCAATACCAGTCCTGATTTCCTTGCCATAGCTAGCCAAAAGCAGATTATTTTCTTGGTTAAGTGTAACATGTCGCTTTATTTTGCAGGTTGTGGGAACATTGATTGCAGCATTCGTCTACTTGGGAACGGCATGGTGGCTCATGGAATCCATCCCAGATATATGCAACAAGGAGCTGCTGGCCTCAGACAGCCCTTGGACATGCCCGGGCGACCACGTCTTCTACGACGCATCCGTCATCTGGGGTCTTATTGGTCCCCGTCGCATCTTTGGCGATCTGGGCACTTACTCTGCCGTCAACTGGTTCTTCCTGGCCGGTGCCATTGCCCCCTTCCTCGTTTGGCTCGCACACAGGGCCTTCCCGCAGCACCAATGGATCCAGCTAATCAACATGCCCATCCTCATAGGCGCAACGGGACAGATGCCTCCGGCCACCGCCGTCAACTACATCACCTGGGTGCTTGTTGGTTTTCTGTCCGGTTTCGTGGTGTATAGGTACCGGCGGGACTGGTGGCAGCGCCACAACTACGTTCTGTCTGGGGCGCTCGACGCCGGGCTGGCGTTCATGGCTGTGATGCTCTATCTTTGCTTGGGGTTACAGGGCATCAATATAAACTGGCCCGGGAACGACCTGGACGGCTGCCCTCTGGCTCACTGTCCGACGGAGAAGGGAATAATGGTGGACGGTTGCCCTGTTTTCTAATAGAATTGATACGTGTGTTGCCTAAATCAATTTTTAGGTTTAGGGGAAATCACGCATTTTAGGTTTGCTCTGCTATATCTGGCGGTTGAATGTGCTATTTTTGGTGTAAATATTTGGCAGAAACGAAGAACTGGTTACTTGTGTTTAGAGATCCTCGGACCGTGTTCTGAGAAGCGGCCTTTGTATTATTATTGACTGCGAAAAAGAAGCTTGATTAGGATCTTTTCTTTGCTTTAAAACCATTGCAAGGTAATACATCTGTCAATGTTGTTAGGATCAAACACATTTAGTTGTTCTGATCATACTATTTGAGTGAAACCATTACTTTCTTCAAAAGAGTTATAAAGGTACTTACTTAATGGCACTGTCACCAAATTTTGACAAGGCATGCAGTTGTGATTAAATCTCTTTTAATAAATGATTTCTGATTTTTACTACACGAGACAACTATAAACTATCGACAATTTAATTGTCCAAGAGAGAGCCTAGTTGATTAGACGTGTGGTTTCTTGCCAAGAGGTCTCATGTTCGCCCCTGGTAAGGGAATGAACAGAGTGACCACTTAAAAAAAAACGACAGTTTAATTGATTTTTAACGGTTTCTAGCTGAAACAGAGTTGCATCGTTTATGGAACTCTTACAGATTTGTGCAGCAGAGGACCAATATGAATCACAATACAAGTAGGATAGAAATAGGGAGAGATGAACACCGAAGACAGTGCTAGGTCCAATTGTGGATGTGTTTATGTAAGATATCTATAGAAACATATAAGAAAACAATAGACAATAGGAGAATGTGGATCGAAAATTTGGCAGTCCTCTGACTTTGTATGGAGCTTCTAACAGTATGAATCGTGGCAAATATGGCAAGACAAACAGATGTGGTCCAACACATGGCCCTGGGGACTTGAAAAAGGGGCGTGACTAAAGTTGAATATTTGATAAAGACTTTCGATTCGTAGGAAAAGCGTACATTTATTTTTCAGCTAAGACCCGTTATCACTGATACTACTCCCTTATCATATGGTTCGTTCTCATATATTTTGGCAATAAGTGTTAAAACTATCCTTTTTAGCCTGCCCCAAAATAATTAGGCATATATAGTTATTAAATATTTTCTCAAAGGGATGCACATGTTCAGTTGGGCATGTTTCCATCATTTTCGTGTCTCTTCATGATGAAAAGAGATACAATATATTTATTATATATAGGGATTTGGTCCTCTCTCTAGGATGCTATCCGTAACCAACATCCATCGCTGGAGAGTCCACAAGAGAGAGAAATCGAACACCCGCTAACAAAGATTCCCGCTCGTCTGAAGGGTCATCTATTGCTTCCTCTCGTCCTTATTCTGGGTTCCTGCGAGACATTTTTCTAACACCACCCTGGCTGTTGTCCATCGCTGCCATCACGCCATCCTCATCTTTATACCCAATTATGGATGCTCCACAAAAATTGGGACATTTTTTTGTTAGGATTTGAACGATAGAGTACGATGAGTTTGCAGCAAATAACAAGACAATAATAAAGAGAATCATGCTACTAAAAAACACCTGACTTACGTGGTTAGATTGGGATGACCTACTCCACAAGAGGAGGTGAGATTTTCCCTATATGAGAGAAGATATTACAAGGAGGAGCGTTCTCGAAAGAGGTAGAGTACACCCTTAGTACGACGATTGCTGTCTATGTAAATAGAATACATGATGATGTTAAACCCTAACCAGGGTGCATATACTTATACATATAAACCGTAATCAGATTTCTATTCAGATCCATAATTTGGACCATACCACCGCAGGGGAGGATCCACACCCCGCACCCTCTTGGCATTGGCGGGCCAAGGGTCACAGAATGCCCCTTAATCAAGTTGACAAAGATTCATTTAATTTTGGACTAGATCTACAGTTGGATCAGTATAATTCTTCGAGACACATAACAATCTCCACCTTGACTCGAAGTCTGTCGCTCTCTGAAAAAGAATAATAGTAGATCTCTCTCCTCCAGCCCCTTAGGGCGTCATTGCAGGTTGTGTCGACTAACAAAGTCCATACAATGTTTGAACTTAGAAATTGACAACGACTTTGTCATCATATCAGTAGGATTTTCTTTACTTGCAATTTTCTTCACCACAATCTTTCCCTATGCTATCACCTCGTAGTTGAAGTGATACTTGACGTTGATGTTCTTTGTTCTTTCATGAAATATTTGATCTAAAGTAAGCTGAATTGTACTAATGGAACACCTCTTTTATGGCCTCTGTCAATGACATGTACTCAGCTTCAGTAGTAGGCAATGCAACAATGGGTTGTAATATAGCTTTCCAACTTACAACATAACCAACAAGAGTAAACATATAGCATGTAAGGGAACACCTTTTATCATGGTCATTTGCAAAATCAAAATCAACACCACCGACAAGTGTCTCCGTTCTCTTACCGAATCTAAGGAATGTAGAAGATGTACCATTAAGGTACCTAAGAAATATACTTGACTGCTTGCCAATGTAGCTTTTCTAGATTGGACATATATCTACTCACCATGCTAACTGCTTAAGAAATGTCTAGACAAGTATAAATCATGGCATACATGATGCTACCAACTGCACTAGAATAGGGAACACGAGACGTGTAGCTTTCATCCTCTTCAGATTGTAGCTACTCAACAGATTAGAGCTTCTTGAACTGGTCATCTAAAGGAATAGATACAGGAGATGCATCAGACATAGAAAATCGTTGTAGAACTTTCTTCACATACTTATCTTGACTAAGAAATAACCTTCCAGTTTTGTAACTTCTAATAATTTCCATCCCCAGAATTTTTTGTATTGCTCCCAAGTCTTTCATTTCAAATTCGCCACTAAGTAACTTCTTGAGACTACATATTTTATAAATATCTTTTGCTACAATCAACATGTCATCAACATAGAACATGAGGTAAATAAGAGACTCATCATGAAGTTTTTTCAAGTAGACACAAATGTCATATATGTTCTTGAAATATCCATACTTGACCATGAAAGAATCAAATCTACGATACCACTAATGTGGGAATCGCTTCAAGCCATAAAGAGACTTCTTCATTAAGCACACATGATCCTTCTTTACAACAAAAACATAACCTTCAGAATGCTACATGTAGATCTATTCCTCTAAGTTACCATGGAGGAATGAAATCTTTATATCAAGTTGCTCAATCTCTAAATGATATCTAGCAACTAATGCCAATAGAAATTTGATGGAGGTGTGTTTGACAACATGAGAGAAAACATCATTGTAATCTATACCTTCCACTTGAGAGTAGACTTTGGCAACTAACCACGCTTTGAGCCTTGTTATAGAATCTCTAGGACCAGCATCCTTCCTTTTGAATACCTATTTGCACCCAACAATCTTTTTTCCAACATGAGGATTTACAAGCACCCAAGTGTTGTTCCTTTGAAGAGACTCCATCTCTTCCTTCATAACTATAATACACATGGCAGAATCTGGATTAGACACAACTTTATTATAGGTAGATGGTTCACCAAAATCATTTGTCTCTTCTACAGTAGCCAAGGCATACTCAATAATGTAATCTGAATGCCGTGAGGTGGTTTAATCTATCTTCTTGGTCTCCCAAAGGCAATGCTATATGTCTGTTCTTCAGGAGTTTCATCTTCATTGTCATTTGAATTTTTCTATACATCAATAGGAGGCGTCGGGCTGTGTGCACTGACTTCAAGCTTCACATGCTCTATGGAACTCTGAGAACCTGTAATAGGAGAACTAACGTCACCTTATTTTGTAGAAATGATGGAAAACTCATCAAATGTGACATTTATTTCAATCAAGAATTTTGATGAGTTTGGCTTAGTGCATCAGAATCTGTATTCGTTCATGCTATCAACATAGCCAGAAAAATACAATTTTTTGTTCTAGGATTGAGCTTTCCTTCATTTGAATAGACATATACTAGACAACCAAATATACACAAATTTGAATATTTTGTAAGATGACCAGACCAAACCTCTTCTGGAGTTTGGAAACCAAGTGGATTAGATGGAGAACAATTGACAAGGTAGGCTACAATAGAGATGACTTCAACTCAAAAATCTTTACTAAGACCGAAACTAATTAACATGCATCATGCACGCTCTAAAAGAGTTTTGTTCAAGTGTTCTACAATAGTCTTCTAGTGGTATCATTTTTCATATTTACTACGCCTCCATCAAAGTGTTCATAAGAAGAAAACCAATCTCTATATGGACACATGTGGTGTGAAGAGCCGAAGTCCAAAATCTAGGAGGTCTGAAAATTGGCAGATGAGGAAAAAGATAATGATATCATAAGAACATAATCTGGATCTTCTCGTGCTACATTAACATCTATAAGTTGTTCTTATTTTTTGTTCTCCCTCTTCTTCTTGTTCTGTAACTTGTAGCTATCATCAACGATACGTCCAATCTTCTTACAATATTTACAGACCTTCTTGGATTTAGACTTAAATTTGTGTGTCTCCTTCTTGTTGTTTTCCTTTTCCTTTGTTTGACCCTCACCATAATAGTCTCTGATTGACTCCCGCTAGAAGAAGTAATAGATCTTTATCAACCATGGTCTTTGAAAGAAACGAGGACATAACATCCTCCACCTTGATTGAAGATTTTCTATACAGAATAGTTTCACGGAATTGCTTGTATGAGAAAGGCAAAGAACATAAATGAATAAGAGATTTATGTTCATCTTCGAGTTTAATATCTATGTTTTCCAGATCCATAATAATAGAAGTAAACTTGTTAATGTGATCACAAATAGAAGTACCTTCCACCATCCACAGTAAGTAGAGATGCTGCTTATTATAGAGTTTGCTTTGGAGAGACTTTGGCATATATAGATCTTCGAGTTTCTTTTAAATCTCTGCAACAATAATTTCTTTGGAAACTTCAGCCAACACCTTCTAGTCCAAGGGCAACTGGATGACAGTATTTTCCTTCTGGTCCATCTTCTTCTTTTCTTCATCCTTCATAGTGGCGGGTATCTTGTTGATCCCTTCTAGAGCCGCAATGACTCCTTGTTGAACAAGGACACCACACATGATGATCTACCACAGTCTAAAATTGATTTTGCGATCAAACTCTCGATCTTGTGTAGACTCATCATTGTTCGGATCTTGAACACGAGGGTTTGATGCCAATTTGTTAAGATTTGAACGATAGAGTATGTCGAGTTCGCAACAACTAACAAGCAAGAAAAAAGAGAACAATCGCACAACCAAATGATACAAGATTTACGTGGTTCAATTGGGACAACCTACTCCACGGGAGGAGGTGAGATTTCCATTATATCAGATAAGAGATTACAAGGAGGAACGCTCTCGAAAGAGGCATAGTACGACATGAGTACGGTGGTTGCCGTCTACCTAAACGATGATAAACCCTAACCAGGGTACATATACTTATACATGTAGAACCGTGATCGAATTCTTATTCAAATACAGAATTTGAACCGTACCATACTGCGAGGGGCTTAGCCCCCACACCTCTTGGCATTGGCTAAGGCCCGCAGAATGCCCGTTAATCGGGTAAGCAAAGATCAATTTAATTTTGGATCAGATCAACATAATTCTTTGAGACACAACATTTTTTCTTCTATCATTTAGTATCAAGACATGATTACTTTATGGTGTCCGATGCCGACTGTCTTACGCTTGCTCAGCGGCTGTTTTTGTTTTTGAACTTTAAATAATTAATGAATCTGGCAATCCGTGGTATTTGTCTGAGAGACTGCTGCCGATATTCGTTGCCAGTATTCACCTCTCTTTTAATTTGGTTGGTAGAGTTCTCATGGACATGACGGTGCAGAGTCCATGTATTAACTTTTTAAGCACCATATACTGATTGCCTATATGGGATTGGATGGGTGCCTTGAGATTTTGACCTTCAAAGGTATTAATTTCCTACACGATACATCCTGTGTATGCATCTCTTCTTTATTACAAGCGTGATGCTTATCGTGCAACTCACAACGAATGGTGAACTGACTTCTTAACGTATAAGTAATAGTATGCATGATTAATGTTTCTTTTGGTAATAAATTGGTATTTGTCAATCGGACAACATCAAATGGTTGCGGGAAACACAAACCGTATCTCAAAAGTAAACTTATAGAAGTTGTATCGGCAATTAATAGAATGCACCATCGGTGCTTATGGGTTATTTCTGCATATACCATTGTTTGTTTTTCTATGTATTCATTTAGATTTTCATATTCTGAATCATGTGACAATCATTTATTCTAGTCATGTATTATTGTTCATCTTCTATGCATACATATGCATATCTTAACTGATGCTACATTATGTTAAATTTCTTATATACTTTATCATTATTAAGGTGCCGATGAATAAATTTCTTAACCAAAAACATATTTAGTGTCTTATCAAAGTAAATCTAATCTTGAGTTAATAATTTATTCATATGAAAAATTTATTAATATGAAGAAGACCAAGTAAAATCAGATTTTTTCTCTGACATGAATGATTAGCACCCAAAGGTGTATTATATTTTTGGTATTGAGCATAGAGAGTTGATTCAAATATGCTTATAGATATATGACATGCCTTTTTCCAAAGACAACATATTTGTATTATTCTAAATACATATGTCATTTCTTCATTTTATGAGTGGGTTAACCCACATTATATACAAATTCTATTTAGTACTAGAAACTCATCCAAAGATAATTTAAAATGACTAATTGTGATTCGTATTATCAAAGTAAATAAAGTAGATCTTAAAATTTATTTTTATATTTTAGATGTGGTTTTATTATGAAATTTTTATTATTACAATTATTCTCATCCTTGTATGGTGATAATAACAATATTCTATATTTGAATGGTTCAAACTTTAATGAATGGAACGAAAAGTTCATGTTTACATTGGGGTGTATGGACTTAGACTTAGCTTTCTATGTGGAGAAATCACAAACACTTACATAGGAAAGTACTGCTACGAAAAAAGTCAATTATGATAAATGATTACGTTCTAACATGCGTAGTTTGCTGCTTATACAAGCACATGTGGGAAAATATATTAGGCATCTATTCCCACTCTTAAATTGATAAAATATTTTCTAAAGGCAGTGGATGAACAATATGTTTCTTCCACTAAGTCTAGGACCACATCTTAATGTCTATGATGTGCTCTATGGAGTACAATGGTTCTTGTGGAATCCGTAAACACATCACAAATATGAGAAATATTATTGCACAACTTAATGAGTTGGAGTTATCCGTCTCTGACGTATTTCTTGCTTATTTTATTTTAACTTCCTTTCCTAGTCCGTATGGATCATTCAAGATCTCTTACAATATACAGAAGAAAAAGTGAGTGTGTTCAAGAAGAAGAGAGAATTAAGAATGAAGGTGTGGCAACACATCCCATTATCACACAGATAACGAGGGTTACGCAAAAACGTGCGGAAATCACCATAACCACAGATTATCAAAAACACGGGTTAATAAAAACCGATTGCAGAAAACTAATAAACTGTACCACTATTGCATTCCAGTCCTCATCCTGCATAGAAACATGTTATATATATACATACACGAGACCTGGTACGTGTCCACAGCTTCAAGGAACAACTGTTAATCCATCATATGAGTTCACCACATGTTCATATACATAAAGCCCCACATCCGGCCAATAGCAGGATATACAAACATTATTGATCGTTTATCGTGAAACAACGTCAAAATACTACCAAGGACCTGAGAGTACAGGGATGACTCTATACTCTATTACAAAACATCCAAAACAGTAGCATATCCATCGCTTGCCTTCTACTGCTCGTCAAGCTGCTCGACCGCAACTCCGCGACCACCACCGCGTTTAGCTCGACCACCTAAAAAGGGTGTAACCAACGGAGTGAGACAATTGAACATTGTCCCAGCGAGAGTCATAACTCCCCACCAAAATTACAAAACCTCAGATGAGCATATATATAAAGCAGTTAACTGATGAGAAGTATAGCAAGAACAGTTTATGAATTAAGGCTATCTAAGCTTACCGGATATATCCAAGTATCACATGTATGAAACATGATTAACAAGACAGGATATCCAAGCTCTACTGCCATAGAAGAACATATAAATAACGGCAAGATATAAAGAGAGTAACTACACAAGCAAGGCCTCAACCAATGTTCCGTGTTTGTCTTAAGCAGTAAGTACTAAACGGCTGGATTACGTTTTATTATTATTATGCCTTGAGGAAGTGAACCGTACCGTTCAAATCCAACCTTCGGCTGCGAAGCCCATAACCGGTGCCATACAAGGTCAATGGAAGAGCCGGAATCCGTGACCTCTCCCCTCGTGGCCAGTACACGAGAAACATAGTAGGACCGCATTCTCATGCTCAAGTGGCCTTTAGCCATAGGGTCAACTCCTCAAGCTACCCTTCCTCTAGCCCGCCTTGGTACAGGTCACGACGCTAGTAACACTGAGCCACGGGCCCAATCACCGTGCTCTGAGCCATGAACGCATTCATGCTCATCACATATCACATATCCGGAGCCATGGGCCATGTTCACCATGCTCATCACATACCCGAGTCTGCAACCGCAGCTGCACTCGTTTCACCTCTCTATTTGAGACTAGGAGAAACCTCGCATATTCAAAAATATGCGCTCCGGGTTAACCCGCAGGAGAACCCGTTTCACCATCACCAAGTCCTGACGATGATGGATCTATGGCTAGGGCAAACTACATGATAGATTTCACTACTACAGAAATAGCATTCAGTGTCTCTTTTCTGGGCGTCGGTTATTAAGGAAAACCGACGCCTATCATATAAGGCGTCGGTTGTTTAAGCAAACCGACGTCTATATTCGAAGACCAGCCAGACACGGGTACCACTTTGTATTCAGCGTCGGTTGACAATAACAAACCGACGCCTAAAAGCTCCCGCGAAATCCAATTTTCGAGCGAAAAGAAAAAGTGTCACATACTGCGTCGGTTATTTAAATAGCCACCGACACCTATGTGTGATGAAACTTTGTGCGAAAAGTGTCCCTTTCAGCGTCGGTTATCTGTTGATAACCGACGCCGAAAGTGGTTCCCACCAAACAATTTTGTGAAAATATCGTCCACTTAAGCGTCGGTTGTTTGTCACAACCGACGCTAAAGTGGTTTAGGCGTCGGTTGTGACAAACAACCGACGCTATTGGTGAACTTTATATCCTGCGATTACCCGACTCTTCCCCTTTCTTCTGTTTCATCGCCTAAACTGCTCCCGCTGCAACCACCCCTCTGCTGTCGCCCGACCCTCCACTCCGCCGCACCCCTCCACGACAGTGCCGCCGCGCCTCCTTCTCCGGCGCCGCCTTCTCCTCCGGTGCCTCCACGCCGCCTTCTCCTCCGGTGCCTCCACGCCGCCGCCGCCAGGCCGACAGAAGCTACTTCTCCACCGCCGTCGCGCCGCCGCCAGGGTTTAGGGTTGCTAGCTGCTTCTCCGCCGCGCCGCCGGTTCGACCACAACTCCTCTCCACCGTCGTCGCCCACTCTGTGCCGCCGTATGCAGACCACATATCCTCTCCAGACCGGTATGCCCTCTTCTTTGTCCATTATTGAGTTCATCACTCCCGCTTGCCTTATACTATAATAAACTGCAACTAGTAGAAACCATTATACAATGCTGGGGCATGCCCTTTTCCCCATATGTTGGGTGAGGTCTGTGCCTAAGTCGGTCCATATTTAACTCCCCCACTGCCACAATAAGTTTTCCTCATATGTGAGGTAGTATGGGGACCCCATCATCAACAAGTTCAACTTATTCCTAGTTTTATTTTTTTATCAAATAACAACAGAGTTTTTAAATCAGAGTTTCACCTTTTTATTAATGCATGACTATATCAAGAAAACCCTAGTTTGATGAGCATGTTGTTAATCATGTTAATTATGTTTCTTCTATATATTCTGATGTCATTATATAATTATGTGATCCCAACATATTAAATTGAATTAGAATGATTTCATGAATTATAGGGTTTTAAAGTTGATAAACATGTACATGCGGAAATAGGGTTATTAAACCAATGGTTATAACATATAATGTCTAGTAAAGATTCCTAGACCTTTTGTTTGAAACTATTGATTTCTTGATTTATTATTTAATAATGCTCTGTTGATTAGGATTAACCATGTTGCCTGTAGTTTATAGACATTTATTATATATAAGAATGACAACACATGTATTTGTTGGCCTAGAAACCTGTCCAAGATTTACTCATTAGGAGTAAATCTTGGATAGTCCCTGGTTTGGGACTGTTCTTGAACACCTAATCTCACTTACAATGTAAGTGTATAATGTGTATTGGGTTTTCGAGAAAATTTCAGTAGCATTTCCCCGTTTGTTCTCTAAGTATATATGTACTTAGAGAACAGCGGGGAAATGCTGCCGAAATTTTCTTGAAAACCCAATACACATTATACACTTACTAGTGAGATTAGGTATTCAAGGATGGGATAGGTGGTACATATTTATTATATATAAGAATGACAACACATGTGTTTGTTGGCCTAGAAACCCATCCAAGATTGACTCATTAGGAGTAAATCTTGGATAGTCCTCGGTTTGGGACTGTTCTTGAACACCTAATCTCACTTAGGATGTAAGTGTATAATGTGTATTGGGTTTTTGAGAAACTTGTGGTAGCATTTCCCCATTTTTTCTCTAAGTATATATGTACTTAGAGAACAACGGGGAAATGCTGCCGAAATTTTCTTGAAAACCCAATACACATTATACACTTACTAGTGAGATTAGGTGTTCAAGGATGGGATAGGTGGTACATATTTATTATATATAAGAATGACAACACATGTGTTTGTTGGCCTAGAAACCCGTCCAAGATTGACTCATTAGGAGTAAATCTTGGATAGTCCCCGGTTTGGGACTGTTCTTGAACACCTAATCTCACTTAGGATGTAAGTGTATAATGTGTATTGGGTTTTCGAGAAAATTTCGGTAGCATTTCCCCGTTTGTTCTCTAAGTATATATGTACTTAGAGAACAGCGGGGAAATACTGCCAAAATTTTCTTGAAAACCCAATACACATTATACACTTACTAGTGAGATTAGGTGTTCAAGGATGGGATAGGTGGTACACATTTATTATATATAAGAATGACATCACATTATACACTTAGGTAGGATGTAAGTGTATACCCTAATCTTTTCCTAATATATACTTGTTTCCTAATATATACTTGTTTTCTCTGATCATAGAATGGATAGATCATGGATGTCCATTCGTAATCGTTGCACCCCAGAGTTTATATCTGGTATTGATCAGTTTATTAGATTTACCGAGGAACATAGGAAAAAACCTACAGATAGGTTCTACTGTCCATGTAGGCATTGCGGTAACAACTTGAAAGTCAACACTGGTGAGGAAATCAAAAGTCATGTCATGTGCAACGGGATTGTACAAGGCTATACAGAATGGCACTGGCATGGAGAGATTTCAAAATCGAAACCAGTAGATGTCGATAGCAGTACTTGGGTGGAAGAAGAAATTGCCTCCGATGACGTAAATGTGAACGAACCAGTTCCAGCAGACATCGTTGATGCGATGCTAGATAGTTGTAGGGTAGAGCACACCGATCCACCTCCTATCTTTAGAAACATTGTGCATGATGCTGAGATACCGTTATACACAGGCTGTGCTAAGTTTACGAAGCTTAGCGCTGTGTTGAGATTGTATAAGTTGAAAGCTAACAATAGATGGAGCGACAAAAGCTTCACTTCATTGTTGACTTTGTTGAAAAAATGCTTCCTGAAGGAAACGAGCTGCCAATCTCAGAAAATGTTGTGCCCAATGGGAATGGAGGCCAAGAAGATACACGCATGCCCGAATGATTGTGTATTATTTCAAAAGGACTATGTAGATTTGAAAGATTGTCCAAAATGTGGTGCGTCACGGTATAAATTGACGATTTTGGGGGAGTCCAAAACTGGTTCTCCTGCCAAGGTGTTGTGGTATCTACCTATAATATCACGGTTTCAACGCTTGTTTGCAAATCCGAAAGATGCGAAGAATTTGAGGTGGCATGCAAATGTTAAGAAAAATAATGATGGGATCCTGCGACATGCGTCTGATTCCCCACAGTGGAAGAAGATTGACCTATTATACCCCAAATTTGGTGAAGAAGATAGGAATCTAAGACTTGGGCTTTGTACATATGGGATGAATCCGTACGGGACATTGAGCAGCCAACATAGCACTTGGCCAGTCATGCTTGTTATATACAATCTTCCTCCCTGGATGTGTATGAAAAATAAGTACGTTATGTTGTCATTGTTGATATCGGGCCCTGAACAACCCGGAAATGATATCGATGTTTATCTTGAACCTTTGATTGATGACTTAAAGAAACTTTGGGCTGAAGGTGTGATGACCTATGATGCTTCAGCAAGAGAGACATTTCGTTTGCACGCTATGTTGTTTTGCACTATTAATGACTTTCCAACATATGGGAATTTGTCTGGATATAGTGTCAAAGGAGCTAAAGCGTGTCCTATATGTGAAGAAAACACTGATTCCATAAGACTAAAACATGGCGGCAAGACTGTATATCTTGGTCATCGAAGGTTTCTTTCAAAATTCCATCCGTATCGTAGGAAGCGCAAAGCATTCAATGGATGGAATGATGAACGGAGTGCACCTAAACCTATACCAGGGGATGTTGTTTATGAAAGAGTAAAAGACATTGTCAATGAATTTGGTAAGAAATCACAATGTAGTATGGCCACACGGAGTGACAATTCTTCATTCAAGAAGAAGTCAATATTTTGGGATCTTCCTTATTGGAGTTCTTTGACAGTCAGGCATTGTATCGATGTAATGCACGTTGAGAAAAATGTCTGTGATAGCATCATTGGTACTCTGTTAAATATACCAGGTAAGACTAAAGATGGGAAAAAATATAGACTGGACCTACGTGAAATGGGAATAAGGTCAGAATTAACAGAATTACGTGAAATGGGTAGTAAAAGAACATACTTACCTCCCGCTTGTTACACGTTGTCTAGAAAGGAGAAGAAAACTTTTTGTGAATGCTTGGTAAATGTTAAGGTGCCACATGGTTACTCATCCAACATCCGTAGATTGGTATCAATGAAAGATCTGAAGTTGATAGGTCTTAAATCTCATGATTGTCACTCTCTAATGCAACAAATATTGCCTGTGGCAATTAGATCTATATTGCCGAAGCATGTAAGGTTTGCAATTACCAGACTTTGTTTCTTTTTCAACAGTCTATGCAGCAAAGTTATTGACCCTGATACTCTCGATAATTTGCAAAGAGAAGTGGTTGTTACCCTATGTCATCTTGAGATGTATTTCCCTCCTTCGTTCTTTGATATCATGGTACATCTTGTTGTCCACTTGACTAGGGAAGTGAAAATGTTGGGACCAGTTTTCTTGCATTGGATGTATCCCTTTGAACGATACATGAGCGTTTTTAAAGGTGATGTTCGAAACCGTTATCGGCCTGAAGGGAGTATTATTGAAGGTTATGTGGCGAGAGAGGTTATGGATTTTTGCAATGACTTTCTCAGTGGTAATGACACTCCTGATAATGACAAGAATATTGAGGAGGGAAAAGGAATTTTGGGATCACGGGTGAAAGTAATCAGCTGTGAGCAGTTGGAACAAGCTCACTTGTATATTTTACACAATATGGACGAAGTGAGTGTTTATATCAAGGAACATACCACTTTCATAAAGAGACAACATCCTCGAGCAAGTTCAATGTGGCTTGCTAGAGAGCATAATAAGACTTTTACTAAGTGGTTTGAAGATAAAGTCTTACATGAACTATCTCAAACACCAAATGATATTACAGAAACTATCAAATGTCTCACCTTTAAACCAAAACTGAATGTTATGTCTTATGAAGGGTTTGACATTAATGGATTCACATATTACACAAAGCGCCAAGATGATAAGAGTGTCGTCCAAAATAGTGGGGTCACTCTTCAAGCGTCGACTATGTACTTTGCAAGTGCAAAGGATAAGAGTCCACGTGAAGCTAAAATGTCATATTACGGTGTCATTGAGGACATTTGGGAGTTTGACTACATAGATTTCAAAATTCCACTCTTTAAATGTAATTGGGTTGATAACACCAAAGGAGTTATAGTGGATGAATTGGGTTTCACTTTGGTGAACTTTGAAAAGATTGGCGAGAAGGGTGAACCATTCATATTGGCATCACAGGCGAAACAAATATTCTATATCGATGATCCTGCGAATGATAAATGGTCGGTTGTTCTTCATGGTAAAAGATAATTCATTGAAGATCCTATAGATGAAGAAGAGTACTATGATAAGTATGATGACTCTAGTCCATTCTCAGTTGGGTTGCCAACTCCACAAAATATTGAAGCTAATGATGACTTATATGTGCGCGGAGATCACAATGAAGGATTGTTAATTGATAAAAGATCACAATTTTAGAGACATGTATGTTTATACAAATGCTAAATGTTTGCCTTTTTCTAGTTAATACAAATGCTAAATGTTTGGCTTTTTCTAGTTAATACAAATGCTAAATGTTTGCCTTTTTCTAGTTAATACAAATGCTAAATGTTTGCCTTTTTAATGACATTTTCAGATGGCTGACCATGATGAGCATGATGTCCATAATGAGCATGAAGTCCATGATGAGCATGCTGTCCATGACGAGCATGGTGAGGATACCAATGTAAGTTCTAAAAACATATCCTGTATTTCTATAAAATTCATTATCTTCTAGTTATGTCATATATCCTATATTTCTATATTGGGATAATTCAGTGTGTTTATTTTTGTCAAAATTTAGGTTGATGATGCACATGTACCCACTGAAGCACTGGAGCAACTTGATGCGCAACACCAAACACTTAACAAGAAAGGGGCATCACTCTGTTGAAGAAGTTAATAGCGCTAAGTGGCAGTGGATCCAAATTGGTTGTGGAGTTTGATAATGGAGGAAATGCAATTGGAGTGAACCGCAATACCTTTGTAAACTATCTTGGGTGTACCACTCAGAGCCATTGTGGTGTTAAGTATGATAATTGGCATAAAGTTCCTCAGGGGAAAAAAGACTTGATATGGAAGGATTTATGCGTGAGTTATTATTATTTGCAATTCTATTTTGTAGATTACAAATTCTATTATTTGCAATTCTATTTTGGATACTAGTTAATAACATTTCTATTTTACAGAATCTGTTTGCATTGGATGAGAAGTTGCATCGTAAAAGTGTGATGCAACACGCTGGAAAGATGCTTAGGAATTATAGGACAAATTTGAACAGAGAATACATAAAAGAGGGTGATAAGAAGAAGTCAGCCCTTGAACAATGGAACTTCTTGGACAAAGAAGATTGGGACAATTTTGTTGCTTCAAGAAAATCTGAAGAATTCAAGGTATTAAGCGTCACTCCCAATTTAATTAATATACATTGTATTCACCTATTCAAGATTAACATTTAGTGCTACTAACCAAATCATTAATGTGCATACTAACTAGGCCCTCAGTGACGCACAAAAAGCAAGGCGTGCACTGAATGTGCATGACCACACTATGGGTCCAAAAGGCTATGCAAGCGTTCGCCAAAGACTACAGGCGGAGTCTGCGGCTACTCAGGAGTCTGCTGCTACTGAGGAGTCTGCCACACCCATGCCTCGCCATGATATCTGGATAGCTGGGAGGCAAAACAAGAAGGGTGAAATAAAGAAGCCCGTAACTACTGAGGCGACTGCGAAAATGGTAAAATATAACTCTTAGAGCAATCGTTTGAATATTGATTATTTGTTAACTTACCCATTTCTGTTGATGGTGATTAGCGGGAGCTGCATGAGCAGAGGAAACAAGGCACGTTCTTCCCTCAGGGCACACAGGATGAATTGACAGTTGCTCTAGGTAACCTAGAGCATCCTGGACGTGTTAGGGGTGCAGGCGCTGGTGTGGGCATCAAAGCATTCTTTGGGCCATCCCAGCGCAAACCCAGAGCGGGACTTTCACAAGAAGAGGTAACCTATACTTTTTTTAGAATGTTGCTGCAAAAGGAAATTCAATAATCAGAAGCTAATGTTTCTTTTATCCATGTATATGAGAATAAGAGAGTCAAGGATATAGTTGCTAAGAAGGTCAACGATGTAGTTGTTGAGAAGGTCAAAGAAGAATTGCTGCGGTGGCAGGCATCTCAGGCTTCCAATCAGCCTATGGCGACCCACTCTTCTCCTGATGTACATACTACAAGTAATCCTGTAGACCCACTGCCTAACACGTCTGGTGTAAGTATTGTTTATGACATTGTAGTTAGTCTTTTCAAGTTGTTATGTTTTCAAGATGATATGTATATATGTATAATATTCTTTACGTAAATTTGTAGGCATTGAAGCCATGCCGCTTAAGAATGCAAGACTACGTTGTTGCAAAGGCGTAGGCTTACCCGTTCCTTCCTGGGGCAATGTTTCACGGGACTCCAATGCCACAGGGCTATGTTCGTGTGAGCCCGATACGTGTGTTACCCGATTGGAGAGAAGCTACATTGCCATATCCCCACCCGGATATTGATACACTTGCTGATGCAGAAGGCGGGGTCAAATTGTGGCCCAAAGCAGATGTCGTCTACACTACTGAAATTGTAAGATAAATTTACATTGATTTAGACTGTTAATGTGTATATATGATGTCAACTGATATGAAATTATATATACAGGTTAAAAAGAAGACACCAGGAGCACCTAGGTCTCCACCTCCACTTCCCGCATTACCAACTTGGGTTCCAACTGACCTAACATACCCGTTAGGTCCTTCTTATAGGGGAATGGCATGTTGGCTACATGCACATAATATACATTGCCCGATAATTGTTTCGTTAGATGCAGATTATGCAGGTCAATCATACGATAGCTCTTTATTTATACAAGATATTATTGAGCTGTTTATGTATGATTGGCTGAATACATCAATGATAGAGACATGGATAAGGTGAGATCTTGTTTATACATCCATATACCTTGTGTAAGATCCAGTGATCTAGTTTCTTATATATTAATGCATACATAATACATGTTTTGCAGCTACTTAGTCGAAGATCATTACAAACAATTTGTATTTGATCATGTGGGATTTTTGATTCCATCATTGATTAGTATGGTAGCTAAAGACCCTGATACTGTTCAACAATACTGTATAGATGCTTTTACAATATTTGGTCAGCAAAAGAAGATGATAATAATATCTCCATTCAATGTCAAGTAAGTTTACTTTATTTATAATTTGGACTTAAGAAAATTCCATTTTTATTGTGCATTTTGAGTTATTAATTGTTAACTTTTTACCTCTAGCGGTAAACATTGGGAGTTACTAGTTATTGTCCCCGGGACGTTCACTGTTTATTATCTAGATCCCGCGGGAAGTACATTAAACACTAAAATTGGACACGTAATGAGAATGCCATTATTCTGGTGAGAAATATTTCATTTTTGTATATGTTAACATCTCTTATTACATTACTATTTACTTATGCAATTTACTGTGTTATATTAACATGTAGGGGTTTAGATGCATTCAAAAAGGCTGGAGGAACGGTTCCAAGGAAAAAGAACCAGCCAATAAATTAGCAGAACGTACAAGTAAGTTCCCGACTCCAATGTATATATTATTGATGTGAATTGTGCTTAGTTGTATTATTTTGTATGTTTCAATTTATAGTGCGCTACACAAGACAATGGCTGGGCATGCACATACTATGTGATGCGATTTATGCAGATGATTATCCGATATGCCGCATTGGACATCGATACCATACATGAGGTATTATATATAGTCTCATTAGTTAGTATGAAATATATCAATCTTATTTTTATATTATTACTTATATATGTACATCATTATCTTTGCAGGTGTTTAAAACTGACAACACTATAGGTAAACGCTTAAAAAATATACATGCTCCATATACGATGGAAGCATTAAATGAAATAAGAGAAGAATGGGCAAAAGCCATACAAGCAGTGGCAACTGTAAGATATAATTGGGATGTTGATAGCGATAATGAATGATACTTTATAAATGAATATTTATGAATGTTAATACATGTATTTGAATGTTTCTATATGTGTGAATGTGAGAATTGAATTGATGTCTGAATTTATCTACTTGTGTGAATTATTTTTTGTGAATTTTGCAGGTTTGTGGCCTGTTTGTAGGCTGATATCAATGGATGTTGTAAACCTGCAGTTCAGAAAACTGAACTGCAGGTTCTCATCCTGCTGACCAGCCACAACAGGCCTACAAACTAATATAAAAAAAAATAGATATAGGCGTCGGTTATTTACAGAAAACCGTCAGCAAAGACCTACAACGTCGGTGTTTTGCAAAACACCGACGCCTAATGTGGCCACAGCCGTACAGGAAATGGCGTCGGCTGTTCGTGTCAAACCGACGCCTATTTAACCTATAGGTGTCGGTCTTTTAGTAGATAACCGACGCCAAAAGGGTTCGCGCCACAGAAAACGACGTCATCTAGGACACTTTCTGCGTCGGTCTTTTAGTAGATAACCGACGCCAAATGTGTCCTAGATGACGCCGTTTTCTCTGGCGCAAACCCTTTTGGTGTCGGTGATCTACTAAAAGACCGACGCCTACAGGTTAAATAGGCATCGGTTAAAAAACCGACGCCGAAGCGTTCGACCTTTAGCGGCACCCACATAGGCGTCAGTCAGAAACCGACGCCAAAGGGGGTTAAACAACCGACGCCAAAGGCTGTTTCTGTAGTAGTGTTTCACTGTGATTATTTAGTATCTTTTAGGTGGATTGCAAGATTCAACCAAGTTGTATAACATGCAAAATATAACAGAAAGTAAACAACATAAACTCAACATTATGCTTTTTCTACAATTTACATCACACTGATCCATCACAAGGATCTCATGTCACATGTTATTACTTGGCCTCTTGCCAACCATCCAGATCCATCTCAAGGATCATCACATACCATGGGATCTCAATCCCTCATCACATAGTACCACAACCTCTCAAGGCTTACATCATCATTATGGAATATCATTCAGAATACACCTATCGTCATAGTATTTGCATATAACCATCCCTCATAGCCTTTCATTTGGCTATGAAGTACCTGCATGGTTAGCATCATTCAATATTTATAAGTTCAACATGAGGACTATGCTCACTATCATGAGATGTCATTTAAGATGCTATAATTATCAATTATACATCCACTGGTGATCATGTGTACAAGACACATTATTAAGCAACTATTTATGTGCTTCACCTTGCTTCAACATCATGCTAAACATACAAAACTAGCATTATTATTACTGCTACCATTGTCACTATCATTATCATTAAGTGAGCAAAGAGTCACCAACATTATCAAGGACATATACAATTAGGTTGTTTCCTCGACAAAAGGATTCCTCACAAAAGATACCAAAACCCTCACTAAAAGACCATCCCGGGCAAGGCTCACCCTCACCTAAAACCATGGCGTGCAGCCGAGTCAGGCGTGCAGCGTGCAACACTGAAACAAAGGCGAGAGTGCAGGGTCTATCGGCTAGTCGCAACGCGTGCAAGGGCGTGCAGACTGTGTCGGGCGAGCTGACCATGCCGAGCGAGCAAGGGGGTGTTGGGCGACTCAGGGGTGTCGTGCAAAGGTGTGATGCTCTTGGCGTGCAACTCGGCTGGGCGAGCCAGGCTATCGGGCGTGTAGGGCAGTGTTCACCCGCTCATCGCCTAATGGCCAGCACACGAGCCATCTTACTACTAAGGCCACCCACGTGCAGCAGTGCAACGTGCACCTAGGCGTGCAGGCTATCGAGTGTGCAAGGTATATCGAGTGAGCAGAGTGCTGTTAGGCGACACAGGATGATGTCGGGCGAGCAGGGCTGTCGAGCGTGCAAGGCAGTGTGCTCGCTCGTGCGTCAGGGTTTATCCGTGCAAGGTCCTATACTTAGCTACGCACACATCTCTGTCGGGCAAGCAAGCCCACTAGGCGAGCAACTCCAAAGCGTGCAGCCTTCCGGGCAAACTAAGGGTTGGCTTCACGCGCTCCACACAAAGCAGAACTCTCAATCGATTTAAGGTGAGAAGACCGTGCAAAGGAAAACTAGATCAAGGGGAGGGGATGTCGAGCAGCACCTCCACACACACCAAACACCCAAGGTTCATCTCAACTAGGTCACCTAATACCTTACTCGAAACCCTAGAGAAGGGTCACCACCAAGACGAGCTCACCTTCTAGCCCATGGTGAGAAGAGGGTCTTGCTCAAGCCACTAGGTCACAAGCTCACCTCAATCGACTAGGAAGGATGGGTGTTGCTCATGGCACTAGGACCCAAACTCACTCTTCAAGACCAAAAGGGGAGAAAGGAGTGTTGCTCCCTAAACCCTAACTCACATGGATCGGCCAAAAAGGGTACAAGGCAAGAACTAAACTACTAACATGTAAACAGATTATAACAAGAGATAGAGTAGTTAGGGTTAGAAATTATGCAACCCGCCTTAAGCTCCAAGCTCCAAGGAAGAAGAAGAACTCCAAGCTCCACGCACCACCAAGCAAGGAAGATGGAGAGCTCCAAGGGATATCGACCTCCACAAGCTCCTTTAGGGTGTGTCGGCCACCAAGCTGCTCCTACAAAGGGTGTGTCGGCCGACACAAGAAAGGAAGGGAAGGGAGTGTCGTGCACTCAAGGTGGAGAAGAGCCAAAAGATCAAAGGAACTCAAAGCAAGGGAAAGGACCACCTATATAGAAGTAAAGGGAGGAGAAAACAAGGTGGAGCATGGAAAGGTGTCGTCCACCCAAAGGACACTTGTCCACAAGCTCAAGCCACCTACCCTAGCAAGCCTTACACACTTGTCCAAGATGTGCACCATGTGTCCACTAAACAAAGTCAAGGTTGGACCAAGCATCATGGGTGACACACCAAGCTTGAACAAGGGTGACACACCTCACATGTTGGCCGACACACTCACCTCTAGGTCGACACACACCTCACTTGGCCGATACAAGGCCCAACCAAGCCCAAACAAGGCACCTCAAGGCCCAAACAAACTCAACCAAGGACCAAAGAACTCAAACAACAAGCCCAATCCTTCCGCTCAACCCTAGAGGAAGCAAAGAGAGAGGGGAACACCTCACAAGGTGGTCAACTTGCTCATAAAACCCTAAAATTGGGTTATTTGCAAGTAGCACCTCCAACTCTCAACAAGGCACAACCAAACCCTAATCACCACTAAAGGTGATTAGCAGGCATCAAAGCACCAGGGTTAAGCAAAGCAAACAGGGTAACCCCTAAACGAAGGTCAGGGTCCTTACAATCTAACCCCCTTTAAGGGATTTCGTCCCCAAAATCCAAAGAGAAAAGCGAGGGATACTTCCTCTTCATCTCTTCCTCAAGCTCCCACGTGGCTTCCTCGACGCCACGACGCTGCCAAATAACTTTCACTAGAACCAGGTCCTTCCTCTTCAGCTTCTTAACTCTTCTGTCAAGAATCACCACAGGACCTTCCTCGTAGGTCACATCTTCATCAAGCTCAACTTCAACTGGCTATATCACTGTAACTGAATCCGGATGACTTTTCTTCAGCATACTGACATGAAACACTGGATGTAACCTTTGCAATTCTGGAGGTAACTCTATCTTGTAAGCTACCTTTCCTACACGTGCTATAACTGAGTAAGGCCCCATATACCTGGATGCCAACTTACCTTTCCGGCCAATCCTCAGCACACCTTTCCATGGCGAGACTTTAAGATATACCTTGTCTCCTACCTGGAACTCCAAAGGTCGTCGTCGATTGTCTGCATAAGACTTCTGTCTGTCCTGTGCCACTTTCAACTGTTGCTGTATTACTTTGAACTTTTCTACTGTTTGCTGCACCAACTCAGGACCTAAAAGCTGATACTCACCAGACTCATACCAACACAAAGGAGATCTGCACTTCCTTCCATACAAAGCCTCATAAGGAGCCATGTCGATGCTCCACTGATAACTGCTGTTGTAGGCAAACTCTATCAAACTCAGGTGTACATCCCAGTTGCCTAGAAACTGCAAAACACAAGCTCGAAGGAGATCTTCCAAAATCTGAATAGTCCTTTTAGACTGTCCATCTGTCTGCGGGTGAAAGGCTATACTGAACTTCAAATGCGTTCCCAACGCTCGGTGCAGTTGTTCCCAAAAACGACTCGTGAACTGAGGACCTCTGTCAGAAACTATCGTTGTTGGCACACCATGCAAACGTACTATCTCATCAACATATACTCGAGCGAGTTTCTTAGCTGTATACGTCGTCTTCACTGGTAGAAAATGGGCAGACTTCATCAATCTGTCCACTATCACCCAAATGGAATCATGATTCCTAGTTGTCCTGGGTAGACCAACTACAAAATCCATGGTTATATGATCCCATTTCCACTGCGGTATTGGCAAAGGTTGCAACGTACCTGCCGGCTTCTGATGTTCATCCTTCACTTGCTGACAAACCGCACATCTCGCCACAAACTCAGCTACATCTCTCTTCAAACCGGGCCACCAATACAAGTCCTTCATACTATGATACATCTTGGTGACACCTGGATGCATAGCATACATTGACGTGTGTGCTTCCTCAAGCACCAACTTCCTTAGCTCATCAACATCTGGAACTACCATCCTATCACGATAGCAAACTAGCCCATCCTCAGACTCATGAAACCCATCATGCTTTTCACTGCCAAACTCTGATCTGATCAACTGTACTGCATCATCTGTCTACTGTGCATCCTTGATCTGCTGTCTCAGCGTAGGCTTAACTTGCATCTGTGCTAAGAGTCCAGCTAATGAGGAAACCTCCAACTGCACGTTCATCTTCCGCAAAGAGACAAGCATATCTCGCTCATGGCATACCAGAGAACTCAGCTGCGCCTTCTTGGAAGGAAAAGAAGACTTTCGACTAAGCGCATCTGCTACCACATTCGCCTTACCAGGATGATACTCGATAGTGCAGTCATAATCATTGATCAACTCTATCCATCGCCGCTGCCGCATGTTTAACTCTTGATGCGTAAAGATGTACTTCAGATTCTTATGATCTGTAAAGATCTGACACACTTCCCCATACAGATAGTGTCTCCAAATCTTTAACGCATGAACCACTGCCACCAACTCCAAGTCATGAGTCGGGTAGTTCTCCTCATGCTTCTTGAGCTGTCACAAGGCAAAAGAAACCACGTGATCTTCCTGCATCCGCACACAACCTAAACCTTTCTTGGAAGCATCACAGAAAATAACATAGCCTTTCCCAGGCCCTGGCAAGATCAACACTGGATCACTGGTCAGCTTTTTCTTCAAACTCTAGAAAGCTTGCTGACATTGATCATTCCAAACAAAAGGTACATCCTTCCTCGTCAACTTCGTCATCGGTAATGCGATCACACTGAAATCCTTGATAAACCTCCGGTAGTATCCTGCTAAGCCAAGGAAACTACGGACTTATGTAGGCGTCTTCGGTTGTTCCCAATCTGCAACGGATTCCACCTTCTTCGGATCTACCTTGACTCCTGCAGCAGATATCACGTGACCCAAGAAAGTCACCTCTTCCAACCAGAACTCACACTTACTGAACTTGGCAGACAACTGATGTTGACGAAGAAGAGTCAACGCTCGTCGAAGATGTTGCTCATGCTCTAGCCTATCCCGACTATAGATAAGGATGTCATCTATGAAGACTACAACGAACTGATCTAAGAACAGACGAAACACTCTGTTCATCAGGTCCATGAAAGCAGCAGGTGCATTGGTTAACCCAAATGACATAACCACGAACTCATAGTGACCATACCTTGTCCTAAAAGCTGACTTGGGTATGTCATCCGCCTTGATCCTCAACTGATGATATCCAGACCGTAGATCGATCTTCGAGAACACTGTAGCACCACGCAACTGATTAAACAAATCATCTATCCTCGTCAATGGGTACTTGTTCTTGATCGTGACCTTATTCAACTGCCGGTAGTCTATACACAACCACATCGAACCATCCTTCTTCTTGACAAACAACACAGGAGCACCCCAAGGCGATGTGCTTGGTCGGATGAAACCTCTGTCCAACAACTCTTGTAACTGCGTTTTCAACTCTGCCATCTCAACCGGAGCCATTCTATAGGGTGTCTGTGCAACTACCTGCGTTCCTAGAACCAAATTGATCTCAAAATCAATCTCTCGGGGTGGAGGAACACCAGTAAACTCTTCAGGGAACACATCTGCAAACTCCCGAACAACTGGCACCTCCTCGAAACTAGGACCTTTCGCCTTGGTAGCCACAACGATATCCACCACATGAGCTAAGAACGCCTCACATCCTTGTCGTAGAAACCTATCTGCCACAATAGCTGATACCAGACACGTCGGAAGAATCTTCCTATCTCCCTAGAAGATCCACTTCTCTCCGGCATCCTCAAACATTGCCTGCTTGGTGTCGCAGTCCAGAACAACCTTATACTTCTCTAAGGTATCCATCCCAAGGATAACATTAAAACCATGCATATCAAGTGGTATAAGATCCACTCGAATGCGGTGTCCTGAGAAAGACAAAACACAAGATGGACACTCTTCTCGAAGCAATGAGGAACCGACAAGAGGGGTTTCCAACAACAAACTATCTTTCTTACAACTAACAAGTAAACGATAGTTCTCAAGCATACTATAGGCGATAAAAGAGTGCGTAGCACCCGGGTCAACCAGAATAGATATAAAGCAAGAAGAAGACATATCAGAATGAAATAACTTCATCTGACCTGTCACTACTCGCGGGTTGACCATCGCCTCTGGCTGATTCATAGCATAGAATTGAGCCGTTGCATGCTGTCTACGACCTCTACTTCCTTGAGCAGACGATCCAGCCTGAGACGCTTGATCGCGTCCTCATCCTTTGTTACCACTGGGCTGTGGTCTCTCTGACCCCTGAAGGTTCTGCCTCGGTTGTTGCGTCACTTCATCATCCTTGTAGGGACAACTCGACTTAACATGCCCTATCTGACCGTAGGCATAGCACGTCCTGACATCAACTCGTGGCCTGGATGGCCCTGTCACTGCCACAGAAGCCGAGCTTTGTGCCTTAGATGGTGAAGAAACATAACCTCTTCCTTTACTCGGAGACCACTGAGATGGTCCTCCAGAACCTCTCATCGCTGACGGTGCCGAAAACCTATGCTTCTTGAAGCCACCAAACCTTTGACCTTGAAACTGAGCATGTCTTTTCTTAGCCATAGATTCTCTCTTCTCCCCAACAGATCATTCAATCCTTCGGACAGATTCCACAAACGTCGCAAACTGTTCCCGGTTCTCCAATGCGGAAACTGGTGTCGTCAGCTCAGCACTCAGACCCTTCTCGAAACGTCTGATCCGTTCCTCATCTGTCATCGCCATGTGAGGACAAAGCCTCAACAGATCCATAAACTTGGCTTCATACTCGGTGATGTTCATCGTTCCTTGCCGCAAGCTCTCGAACTTACGGATCTTCTCATCCAGATACGTCTTGGGAAAGTATCTGGTGATGAACTCGCGCCGAAAGACTTCCCAACCGATCACCTCACCAGGCCGCTTCTCTTCCTCGATGGTCCACCAGTGACCAGCACTACCTTTCAAAAGGTAGACATCGTGCTTTACCTTGTCCGCTTCAGGGATATTGAGAATCCAGAAAGCCTTCTCAAGACTTGTCAGCCACATATCTACATCTGCTGGATCAGCCATTCCAGCATAATCTGAAGCTTTGACTCGGAGAAGCCGCTCGAAGGTCTTCCCAATACCCGATGCTTCTCAATGGGGAACCTGTGCTCGTGGAGGAGGCACTGGTAATCGCTCAACCATGAGATTTATCGTAGCCATCATCTGCCCCATAAGCTGTTGGTAAGCAGGGTGTTCAAGTATGGCTGGGTTAAATTGGGGAACCTCAGGCACCCGATCTTCATGTTCCTGTCCTTCTGCTCCATCAACCGATGCAGCATCACTATGCTCAGGAGCATGTTCTTCATGGTTTCCAGACATCTTGTCTTTTCTTCCGCTGAGGGCAGAAGATTTCTATGAGAAAATCTGGAAAACACATGAGAACAAACACAACCTAGTCCTAGATCCCTGTAGACTCAGCGAACCTAAGGCTCTGATACCAAAAACTTGTGGCAACACATCCCATTATCACACAGATAACGAGGGTTACACGAAAACGTGCGGAAATCACTATAACCACAGATTATCAAAAACACGGGTTAATAAAAACCGATTGCGGAAAACTGATAAACTGTACCACTATTGCATTCCAGTCCTCATCCTGCATAGAAACATGTTATATATATACATACACGAGACCTGGTACGTGTCCACAACTTCAAGGAACAACTGTTAATCCATCATATGAGTTCACCACCTGTTCATATACATAAAGCCCCACATCCGGCCAACAACAGGATATACAAAAATTATCGATCGTTTATCGTGAAACAACGTCAAAATACTACCAAGGACCTGAGAGTATAGAGATGACTCTAGACTCTACTACAAAACATCCAAAACAGCAGCATATGCATCGCTTGCCTTCTACTTCTCGTCAAACTGCTCGGCCGCAACTCCGAGACCACCACCGCATCTAGCTCGACCACCTAAAAAGGGTGTAACCAACGGAGTGAGACAATTGAACATTGTCCTAGCGGGAGGCATAACTCCCCGCCAAAACTACAAAACCTCAGATGAGCATATATATAAAGCAGTTAACTGATGAGAAGTATAGCAAGAACAATTTATGAATTAAAGCTATCTAAGATTACCGGATATATCCAAGTATCACATGTGTGAAACATGATTAACAAGACAGGATATCCAAGCTCTACTGCCATAGAAGAACATATAAATAACGACAAGATATAAATAGAGTAACTACACAAGCAAGGCCTCAACCAATGTTCCGTGTTTGTCTTAAGCAGTAAGTACTAAACGGCTGGATTACATTTTATTATTATTATGCCCTGAGGAAGTGAACCATACCATTCAAATCCAACCTTCGGCTGCGAAGCCCATAACCGGTGCCATACAAGGTCAATGGAAGAGCCGAAATCCGTGACCTCTCCCCTCGTGGTCAGTACAGGAGAAACATAGCAGGACCGCAGTCTCATGCTCAAGTGGCCTTTAGACATAGGGTCAGCTCCTCAAGCTACCCTTCCTCTAGCCCGCCTTGGTACAGGTCACAATGCTAGTAACACTGAGCCACAGGCCTAATCACCATGCTCTGAGCCATGAACGCATTCATGCTCATCACATATCACATATCCGGAGCCATGGGCCATGTTCATCATGCTCATCACATACCCGAGTCTGCAACCGTAGCTACACTCGTTTCACCTCTCTATTTGAGGCTAGGAGAAACCTCGCATATTCAAAAATATGCGCTCCGGGTTAACCCGCAGGAGAACCCGTTTCACCATCACCAAGTCCTGACGATGATGGATCTATGGCCAGGGCAAACTGCATGATAGATTTCACTGTGATTATTTAGTATCTTTTAGGTGGATTGCAAGATTCAACCAAGTTGTATAACATGCAAAATATAACAGAAAGTAAACAACATAAACTCAACATTATGCTTTTTTGACAATTTACATCACACTGATCCATCACAAGGATCTCATGTCACATGTTATTACTTGGCCTCTTGCCAACCATCCAGATCCATCTCAAGGATCATTACATACCATGGGATCTCAATCCCTCATCACATAGTACCACAACCTCTCAAGGCTTACATCATCATTATGGAATATCATTCAGAATACACATGTCGTCACAGTATTCACATATAACCATCCCTCATAGCCTTTCATTTGGCTATGCAGTACCTGCATGGTTAGCATCATTCAATAATTATAAGTTCAACATGAGGACTATGCTCACTATCATGAGATGTCATTTAAGATGCTATAATTATCAATTATACATCCACTGGTGATCATGTGTACAAGACACATTATTAAGCAACTATTTATGTGCTTCACCTTGCTTCAACATCATGCTAAACATACAAAACTAGCATTATTATTACTGCTACCATTGTCACTATCATTATCATTAAGTGAGCAAAGAGTTACCAACATTATCAAGGACATATACAATTAGGTTGTTTCCTCGACACAAGGATTCCTCACAAAAGATACCAAAACCCTCACTAAAAGACCATCCCGGGCAAGGTTCACCCTCACCTAAAACCATGGCGTGCAGCCGAGTCAGGCGTGTAGCGTGCAACACTGAAACAAAGGCGAGCGTGCAGGGTCTATCGGCTAGTCGCAACGAGTGCAAGGGCGTGCAGACTGTGTCGGGCGAGCTGACCATGCCGAGCGAACAAGGGGGTGCCGGGCGACTCAGGGGTGTCGTGCAAAGGTGTGACGCTATTGGCGTGCAACTCAGCTAGGCGAGCCAGGCTATCGGGTGTGCAGGGCAGTGTTCAACCGCTCATCGCCTAATGGCCAGCACACGAGCCATCTTACTACTAAGGCCACCCGCGTGCAACAGTGCAACGTGCACCTAGGCATGCAGGGTATCGAGTGTGCAAGGTATATCGAGCGAGCAGAGTGCTGTCGGGCGACACGGGCTGATGCCGGGCAAGCAGGGCTGTCGAGCGTGCAAGGCAGTCTGCTCGCTCATCCATCAGGGTTTATCCATGCAAGGTCCTATACTTAGCTAGGCACACATCTCTGTCGGGCAAGCAAGCCCATCGGGCGAGCAGCTCCAAAGCGTGCAGCCTGCCAGAAAAACTAAGGGTTGTCTTCGCGCGCTCCACACAGAGCAGAACTCTCAACCGATTCAAGGTGAGAAGACCGTGCAAAGGAAAACTAGATCAAGGGGAGGGGGCTATCGGGCAGCACCTCCACATGCACTAAACACCCAAGGTTCATCTCAACCAGGTCACCTAATACCTTACTCGAAACCCTAGAGAAGGGTCACCACCAAGATGAGCTCACCTTCTAGCCCATGGTGAGAAGAGGGTCTTGCTCAAGCCACTAGGTCACAAGCTCACCTCAATCGACTAGGAAGGCAGGGTGTTGCTCATGGCACTAGGACCCAAACTCACTCTTCAAGACCAAAAGGGGAGAAAGGAGTGTTGCTCCCTAAACCCTAACTCACATGGATCGGCCAACAAGGGTACAAGGCAAGAACTAAACTACTAACATGTAAACAAATTATAACAAGAGATAGAGTAGTTAGGGTTAGAAATTATGCAACCCTCCTTAAGTTCCAAGCTCCAAGGAAGAAGAAGAACTCCAAGCTCCACGCACCACCAAGCAAATAAGATGGAGAGCTCCAAGGGATATCGACCTCCACAAGCTCCTTTAGGGTGTGTCGGCCACCAAGCTGCTCCTACAAAGGGTGTGTCGGCCGACACAAGCAAGGAATGGAAGGGAGTGTCGTGCACTCAAGGTAAAGAAGATCCAAAAGATCAAAGGAACTCAAAGCAAGGGAAAGAACCACCTATATAGAAGGAAAGGGAGGAGAAAAAAAGGTGGATCATGGCAAGGTGTCGTCCACCCAAAGGACACTTGTCCATAAGCTCAAGCCACCTACCCTAGCAAGCCTTACACACTTGTCCAAGATGTGCACCATGTGTCCACTAAACAAAGTCAAGGTTGGACCAAGCATCATGGGCGACACACCAAGCTTGCACAAGGGCGACACACCTCACATGTTGGCCGACACACTCACCTCTAGGTCGACACACACCTCACTTGGCCGATACAAGGCCCAACCAAGCCCAAACAAGGCCCCTCAAGGCCCAAACAAACTCAACCAAGGACCAAAGAACTCAAACAACAAGCCCAAGCCTTCCGCTCAACCCTAGAGGAAGCAAAGAGAGTGGGGAACACCTCACAAGGTGGTCAACTTGCTCATAAAACCCTAAACTTGGTTTATTTGCAAGTAGCACCTCCAACTCTCAACAAGGCACAACCAAACCCTAATCACCACTAAAGGTGATTAGCAGGCATCAAAACACCAGGGTTAAGCAAAGCAAACAGGGTTAGCCCTAAACGAAGGTCAGGGTCCTTACAGAAGGGGTCCCTATTACACATGTAAGCACCGACGACAAGCATGGCCTCAAGGATAAAAGAAAAAGAACTACTCCTATATCGGGTGGGGTGTCCAAGCCAGGAGATTACAAGGCTGGGAGAAGCAAGACTAATATGAAATGCTTCTTCTTTCATAAGAAAGGACATTATAAAAAGAATGCTTAGAGTATGAGATATGGTCGGAAAAGAAAGATATTGTGTCTCTTATTTTATATGAGTCTCATCTTTCTAATGTTCTACTATATAGTTAGTGGCTTGACTCTGGTGCTTGTGTATATTTCCAAAACATTACAGGGATTTCAAATCAAAGAAAATCAACATAGCGTGAGAAAATCATGTATTCAGGAAATAAATTGGGTTCTCGCGTAAAGGTTGTTGGCATATGCAGATTAGTCCTTGATAATAGAAGTTTGTTGGACTTAGAAAATACTTTTCATGTACCATACTATATTAGAAATTTATTCTCTATTTCTACATTAGACAAATTAAACTCCATGTTCATTCTTCAAATTGGACGATTATCATTGTATAGAAATTCTAATATTATTGGTACTTATGCTTTAATAAATGATCTTTATAAAGTCCAATTAAGCCCTCATTTTGAGGAATCATTTACAATCCAACTTAATGTTATTGATAATAAACACCCACTATTGGATGAGAAGTCTTCACTTCTTTGGCATTGTAGTTTGGGGCATATCTCTAAATAAAAAATAAAAATCAAAATATTAGTAAAGGAAGGTATTTGAAGGCCTTCAGACTTTACTGATTTTAGAATATATCTTGAATGCATAAAGGCTAAGCAAACCAACACTTCTAAAAAAGGGGTAAAGAGGAGTAATGAAATCATCATCATCGTCATAATCATTATAGTAATAATAATAATCATCATCATCTACGCCTCAGTCCCAACTATGTTGGGGTTAACTACATGGATCCTTCATTTACATTCATATCTATCATGGGTCATATTCTGGTTGAGATGTAGAGATTCAAAATCTCTCTTTATAAGCTTATCCCATGTTTATTTAGGTCTTCCTCTTCTTCTATTTATGATACTTGACTCAATAACATTTCTTCGTATAGGCGCATTAGTCGGTCTATGTTGCACATGTCTGTACCATCTGAGTTGGCCCTCACGCAATTTTTCATCAATGCTCGCCACCCCCACTTTATTCCTGATATAATCATTTCTCAAGAAATCTTTTCTTGTCTCCCCACACATCCATCTCAGCATACAGATTTCAGCCACGTTCATCTTATTGAGACCTTATTTCTTCAGCTCCCAACATTCACTCCCATAGAGCATGGCTGGCCGTATAGTTGTTCTATAAAACTTACTTTTTAACCTGAGAGGGATCTTTCGATCACATAATACTCCAGTTACACTTCTCCGTTTCAACCACCCTGGAGTTATCCTGTGACAAGCGTCATTTTGGACATCCCCATCTATTTGAATTGCATAACCCAAGTAACAAAATTTATCACATTTTGGAATATCTACTCCGTTCAACTTGGCTCCATCAGTCACACTACGGGATTGGCTAAAATTGCAATGCATATACTTAGTTTTTCTCCTACTAAACATAAATCAATTTGATTCAAATGCCTCTCTCCACCCATCAACTTTATCATCTAATCCATCTTTAGTTTCATCTATCAAAATAATATCATCAACAAATAACATACACCAAGGAATATCATCTTGAACATTCTTTGTCAGCTCATCCATAACAAGAACAAATAGATATGGGATGAGTGTAGATCCTTGATGTACCTAAACTATGATAGGAAAAGTTGGGGGTCTCTCCTCCAGGAGTCTTCACACTTGCTGATAGAGCTATCATACATGTCTTTGATGAAGTCAATGTATTGGATGGAACACCCTTTTTCTTCAAAATCATCCACAACACTTCTCTAGGTACTCGATCATAAGCCTTTTCCAAATCAATAAACACCATATGAAGATCTCTTTTTCTTTCTCTATATATCTCCATAAGCCTCCTTATCAAAAAAATAACATATGGTGTTGATCTTCCAAGCATGAAACCAAATTGGTTGTTTGATATCTTTATTATAGATCTTAGCCTCTGCTCAATGATCCTCTCCCAAAGCTTCATTGTATGACTCATCAACTTCATACCTCAGTAGTTTGTGCAGCGCTGCATATCACTTTTGTTCTTGTAGATGGGGACTATAGTACCATTTCTCCCCTCATCCAACATCTTCTTGGTCTTCATGATCTTGTTAAAGAGATTTTTTAACCACATAATTCCTTCATCCCCCATACTCTTCCATACATCAATTAGAATAGTGTCTGGTCTGCATGCCTTTCTCATTTTCATCTTCTTCACAACATTCTTGACTTCAAATGTTGAAACTCATCATGTGTAAATGATTTCTCTTGTATTCATGTGACATGATTCTCAAACATTATTTTGTAGTATCTCCATTGAAAAGCTTATGGAAGTAATTTCTCCATTGAGTCTTGATATCATCGTCCTTCACCAACACCCTGCCATCATCATTCTTGATGCATATCACTTGACTCAAGTCTCTTGCTTTCATTTCTCTTATACGATCCATTTTATATATATGTTTTCCCCCTTCTCTTGTGTTCAACTTCTTATAAATATCATAGACCTAGCCTCTTGAACAAACTTTTTATCTTCTTTCTTTTCTTGCTTGTATCTTTGGGACATTGCATCATCTCGAGATTTGGGAAAGCTACTATAGATCTCCTATTTAAGCTTAATAGCCTTTTTTACTTCATCATTCCACCATCAAGTCTCTTTATGTGGAGGCCCACAACCTTTGGAGTCCCCCAAAACCTCTTTAAATTTTTTGTTATGCAGGAGCTCATGTTATGCCACCTTATTTTATATAGGAAAAGTATTTTGCAACCTTTATCGATGACAAATCACAATATATGTTCCTCTACTTATTAAATGAAAAAATTGAGGTTTTTCAAGCCTTTAAGGACTTTAAGGTTGAAGTGAAGAAAAAATTAGGTAAAGTGATTAAGATAGTCATATCAGATAGGGGAGTGAAAATTATGAAAGGTTCACTGAGATGGGATAAAAGTAGGAACCACTTGTACATTTCCTTCAAGAAGAGGGTATTGTACCTCAATATAGAATGCTAGGGACACCAAGTCAAAATGGTGTAGTTGAAAAAAGGAATTAAACATTAAAGAAAATGGTTCGTGCAATGCTTTTTAATTCATCCCTTCCTTCTACAATGTGGAGTGAGGATTTAATGACAATGGTACATGTATTAAACAAGGTTTCTAGAAAGTCTATCCAAAAAACCCTATATGAATTATGGATAGGAAGGAAACCATCCTCAAATTATATGCACATATGGAGATTCCATGTAGAATCTAGAATCTAAAATCCACATGAGAAGGCATTTGACCCAAGAACCATTAGTGGTTTCTTTATTGGTTATCCACAAATGTCATAGGGATATAAATTTTACTGACCATCTCACCCACAAAAGAATAGTTGAGATGGGCAAGGCCAAATTTTTGGATGGTCATCAACCTGTGCGAATGACCTACTTCAGAACATTTCCTTTGATGAAATGTAGGATAGTTCTCCTTCACCTGCACGTAATCAAAGTCACAAAGTCTCTCCAATTATCGTTCCCATGAACAATTGTCAAGTGGATGATCCAATCAATCATGCTCCTAATCAAGTTGTAATTGAACAAGTTGAACATACTCATAATGAAGAACAACCTCAGGAGTCTGCAGAAGATGTAGAATCTAATTGTGAGTTAAGAAGATCCACAAGACCACGAAGGTCTTTCGTCCCATGTAACTATGTTGTATATCATTAAGAGCCAAATATAGATTTTGAAGATATTGACCGCTTACCTTTTACTCAAGTAAAGGATTTTGAAAACTCCTCTAAGTGACTTGATGCCATGAAGCAGGAACTAGCATCCATGGATAAGAATCAAGTTGGGGACGTTGCACCTTTGCCAAAGAGTGTTAACATTGTTGGTTGCAAATGGGTCGTTAAGACCAAAAGAAACTTAAATGGGTAAAATGAGAGGTACAAGTCTAGTTTAGTTGCAAAGGGTTTCACACAAAAGTAAGGCATTGATTACAAGAGACATTTTCTTCAGTCTCATCAGAGGACTTACTTAGAGTAATCATGGCCTTAGTGGGTCATTTTGATCTTGACTTACACCAAAAGGATGTGAAAATGACATTTTAAAATGGAGATTTATCTGAATAAATCTATATGGAACAACCAGAAGGTTTCATTGATGATAGTAGAAGTCATATGGTTTGCAAACTTGAAGAAATCAATATATGGACTTAAAAAGCATCCTGAAAATGGTATATAAAGTTTAACACCATTAGATCAACTTTTTTAGATTAAAGCTAATATTGTTGATTGGTGTACATACCTCAAGGTTAGTGGGAATAAGTTCATAATATTCATTCTTTAATTAGATGACATTCTATTTGCAAGTATAGCTTGAGCATAATACATGAGACCAAAAACTTTCTTTCTTTGGACTTTGAGATGAAAGATATGGGTGAAGCCACATATGTACTTGATATGGAGATTCATCGAGACCGAGCTAAGGGCATGCTTGGAATATCCCAAAAGGCTTACATATCTCAAGTTTTAGAGAGGTATGGAATGAAAATTTGTTCTCCTGGGCCTGCACCTATAGTTAAAGGAGAAAAATTTAACTCTAAGCATTGTCCTAGTAATGATATTGAAATGAATAAGATGAGGAAAATATTGTATGATACATTTGGGAGATTACAATATCTCAAAATATGCATGTGACCTAACATTGCTTTTTGTACTGGAATGCTTGGTCGTTACCAAAGTAACCCATGTATTGACCATTGGAGAACCATGAAGAAGGTGATGCACTACCTGCAAGGGACAAATGACTACATGATTGCATATAGAAGGACAAACCACCTTGAGGTTATGAGATATTTAGATGTATATTTTTTCTGGGTGTCTAGATAGTAGGAAGTCTACAATGGGCTATATCTTCTTACTAGCTAGTGGTTCAATATCATGGTGTATCAAGGAAAAGACTACAACTTCATCCACCATGGAAGTTCATGAGATTATAGCTTGTCATGAAAATCCTCACATGCAATATGGATTAAGAAAATGATACAAAATTTTAAGGTTATCGATTTAATTCATAAGACAATACATATATATTGTGACAATGAAGCAACATTTACTTTTGCTAATAATGATAAAAGCACTACCATGTGTAGAAATTAGACATAAAGCTCTATGTTGTCAATAAGCAAGTTGACAACAAGATGATAATGATCAGTAACTTTGGTACACATTATATGATATCAAATCCTCTTACAAAAGGGATAGCTCCATGATTGTATACATCTCATGTAAAGAACATGGGTCTGAGAAAGACATTTGATGTGTAATGGTTAGTGTGATTTGACATTGTAATATTTATTATGTGATCACATATTTGACTTGCTAATTCTATTTTAATATTACTCATAATAGAATGTCATTTTTGACATCAAGTTAGACCAAGAAATAGATTTTGAGGTCAACCTATTCCTTAATTTTATATAGCTACACATAAAATGTTTAGATATTGTGGTGAATAGAAGGGAGTACCCATTTATTGATTATCAACTACTATGACTCATATCTGACTTTTTATGTAGAAGTGTTTATGTTGAGCATCAGTGGAAAATGAGTAAATGTCATTTCCATGGCATGTTAAAACTATCCCTTTTAGTTTGGCCTAAAATAATTATGTATATATATGTTCGGTTAGACAAATTTCCATAGCCATCATGTCTCTTCATGATGGAAAGAGAAACAATATATTTATTATATATGGTTTGGTCCTCTCTCCAGGGATGCTATCCATAACCGACATCCATTGTTGGAGAGTACACAAGAGAGAGAAATTGAACACATGTTAATAGAGACATCCACTCATCTGGATGACTGCCTATCACTTCCTCTCATCCTTATTATGGGTTCATGTTATACATTTATTCTCACACTGCCCTAGCCATTGTCCATCACCACCATCTCCACTGATGCCATCCTCATCTTTGTACTCGATCATGGATGCTTCACAAAATTTGGGTATACTTTTTCTTATACAAATAAGGACACAAAAGTTTAGGAGTTGTGCCTAGAAACTATACCAAAAAATGCCTTTTCTTAGCCATAAAGCTTTAGACAATGGGATGTGGTCTAACTATTCATTTTTTATAAACTTAATTTGAAAGGTGGAAGGTCCAACCTTATAAAAGAACCACAAAAAATATCACTTGTTGCTAGAAATGTTCACTCCGGGTGCAGAAACCTTCACTTCAGATGCTTCAAGTAGGTATCAAGCCTGCAACCTACAGATTACAAACTAATTTACCCATTAAACAAACATATAAGTGTCTATTCATATTCTAACATTTAGGAGTACTTCAATCAAGATTAAAAAACATAAACATGTTTGAATAATAGTTTTTAAATCTAGCACCACATTGTCTGCTACTTATTTTTTGGAGGGTTGGAACTAAGGGGGAAGGTCTGACCCAAAATGTAATCCAGTTGAGATTTAATCTCAAAATCATTTGGTAATGGAAGGAATAATGCAATGACTTATATTTGAGTGCCCGTCTCTACACACAAGAAACATGGGATTAATTTCACTCACACATAAGTATCTCCCCTCTGATGTGTGAGATTCGAAGAAAATTAACTACACAACACTACACAGACCCAATTACACAACCCAATAGTGTATTTCATAAAGATGCAAATCCCAAGTCTGAATTGAATTCTGATACCACTTGTAGGGGATAAATTGAGGTGGGAATGTCTGACCCAATATGTAATCCAGTTGTGTTCCATCCCAAAATAAATTGGCAATGAAAGGAATAACCCAATGACTTATATTTTTGTGGATGTATCCACAGAGACGATGTGGGGATATTTTCATTCACATGAATTAATACTATTAACCTTTCATAAATATTGTAATATAAATTGACTTGAATGATGAACAAGTTGAAAGAAAGAAATAGAAGGATGGGGGAGATCTATGATGAAAATTCACATGAGATTGTGTCTAAATAATACATGAGTAAAATATGTTTTGCTAACAGTTGTTAACAACAATAGAATAATGCTTAAAGTACTGCTACATTAGAATAATCTGACAAATACACCAATAAAGAATCAACATCTAGTTTTCCTTGTAAAAGTGAAGCTAATGCTTAAAGAGAGGAGGGAATCCTCTCCCTTCTCAGGTATTAAAATATATATATATATATATATATAATTTGCATGTATTTAATGATTCTTGAGGGTCTAGGATTGGGTAAAGTAGAGATCATAGTGTTAGAGTGTCTTGATGACTTCACAAAACACAAATAAGTAACCACATACAACATTCCAACACTTCAAAATCACTTTCCCTTCCACTATTTTTTGCAACTAAATCCATTAGTAAATGTGATGTATATAACGTTCCATTATTTGATGTTATGATTATATCATTCTTTTTAGTTTATTCCACCAATTTTGTACATATTTTTGACCACCAACCCCTCTATTTAAAAAAACTTACCCTAGTCCATATCCACCACTCTCACCAACGCTATAATGAATGCATATTCATCTTAGTTTCAACCACATCCTTAGCTCATGTTTTGCACTCAATTTTGTAAATTTACCTCTAAATTTTCCTTTTTATAGTTTTTCTTGGTTATGAGTAAATAATTCGGTTTTTGATCAAATCCATCACTTTCCATAGCAGGATCAATCTCCACATCTTGTGTACCAACTAGGCCATAGTGATCCCGCTAACCGGCTAGAGGTCCATCAAACTTTTGATATTTTGACCGATTTTTGACGGTTAGTTCCTCCATCGATCAACATCCCCATTAGTTAGAAATCTCAAAGACATTGGCCCGACGACCTATGGTAATATCCCCTCCCCCTAAGGTGGGTTTGCTTTGGGTAAAAAATTCTATTAATCGACAGATAGAAGCCTTCTCATCAGCCTTCCATCTCATTTGTTAGCTGGTACTTCACCATTCTGCCACTCCATCAACCATTCTATGCCTTGCCCTCTAACAACCCATTGACCGATGAGTAGTCTACCTATTAAACAATGTCCGACAAGGAATGCTTGATGAATTTGAAGCCAACAAGGAACACCGTGCGACACCTCAGTGCTCGACAACGCTTTAGCAGCCGATGACACGTCGATGACCATTGAAGCATCAATGCCTAATGATGCCCCAATGATCGACAATACCAGTCTGACAAGGTGAATTCGATTATATTCCCCCCAATGCAACTGAATTCGCCCCTCATTTGCTGTTCTTAGGACTTCATCCAACAACTTCCCAAATCATGTCAACCACTGGGCCTAATGCACACCAGATCCAAAGAATACTCGACTCCCTCTTCCATGTGGGGGATCTCTTCTACTCCATTATATTAGGAGGTTGTCTCTCTCTTCCCATCCAATGAAGAGGATCTCCATCAACCTACACTCCATCTCCACCACCATACACACCCTCATGGTTTCCTTTCTCCACTTCCATCTCTACTCCATCAAGATCTATCCCCTAACCATGAAAGGGGTTCAGATATCCATCAACCTTGCTCCACCATACATTTACTGCTACTTCTTTGGAGTATCAAAGTTTGAATATTCAAGAACCAAAGGAAGAATAGATCTCCATTGACACCTTCTGTCATTGTCTCCATTCTTCTTTGGGTGGACCATCCTTCTCATCAGAATAGAAGACCACTTCTCCACCAAGCCACACTCATCTTCTTCACCTTGACTATAGTTTATTCCTCCTCCTTCTGTCTTGTTATATCTATTTCTATCACAAGGAGAGAGTAGTCCATCTTAGAGGGGTTTAAATCAACCCTAATCAACTCTTGATTCTAAATATTAGTCTTGGTTCTACTAAATACAAACTGACAAGATTCATAAAAATGTTTTCTCTTGGGATTTGATCCTTAACTATACTGTAATAAGATCCGTCCTCTTGTGGGTGGTATTACTACATGTTGTTTTGGTAAAACCTTAGGGATCCCAACCCTTAGGAATTTTTTTTAGTTCAGTAAGATCCACATCAAATTCTGGTGCCATTATTAGGGAAAACCAAATGGTCTAGTTAAATCCAATTCATTAAGAGTAATATAGGTTTTTACCTTTACCATTTATACTATTGTATATACTCTTGAAATTGATTTTTCTCCTTCCGATTGGCTCGTGAAAGATCTTTTCATCTTAGGTACCTCAAAACTAGTTCATGAACTGCTCTAACAACATCATACTTCCATCAAGATTTGATCCTAAAATAAAATGAATTGTCTGTCGTCAGAGCAGAGAAAAAAAATCTAGAATGGACAAGGAGGAAGTCAAATAAAGGGTGAATATGGATATAGTAGCACATAGAGAGAGAGGCTTCTCAAGAAGTCCATGCTACTAATGAAGAGGAAACACATGTATCCTAAGATACAACACAAGAGGCTACTCGACACAAAGAGCTTAGGGAATAATCAATCCCTAAGGCTGCCGATGTTAATCACCCAGTGCAACCACCTCTGACTGATGCCCCTAACTTTGAAACTAGGACACATTGGATCACTCTCCTACAAAACAATCCCTTTCTGGACAAATAAGGAGAAGACTGTGAAGAATGCATCTTGATGTTTGTTGGCTTATGTGCTATGACCAAACAAAATGGAATTTTTGATGATGCCATTAGACTCCATCTTTTCAAGTAATCCCTTGCAGACAAATAAAGAAGTTAGTACATCTATCTAAAAGGTGATCCCAACACCATGCACGATCAACTTCAAAAGAAATTAAATGAGAAATTATATCCCCCTTACCTTACATACACCCATCAGGGGCCATATTACAAAGTTCACATAGGTCCCTAGTGAAACTTTAGTAGAATCATGTGGAGATACAATGAACTCCTTTGCAAACATCCACACCATGATATTTTCAAAAACAGTCTCATTGAATGCTTTTATAGAGGTGTGGATGACGATATCAAAGTTTCTAGATCCCTCATCTAGAGGAAACTTCATGCGACAAAGCTATGACATTACATGGAAGGTAGTCACACTTGGAGATAAAAACCAAGCCAACTAGGGAAGATGTGTGGGAAAAAGAGTGTTGAAAGAAGACATAGCAAAAATAAATCATGAGTTAAAATCTATCTCAAAGTCTACAAAGCTAATGGCACTTAAGAAAGACAATATTGAGTCATCTTTCAATGCTTACAAAAGAAAAAATCTCTGCCACAACAAAAATAAGTCAAGGCAATAACACAATTTTGTGAAGCATGCAAGGGAACTGACCACTGTACCTTGGGATGTAATATTCTCAGTGAAGTTGTGATGAGCAAAGTTGCAACTCAAGGAGACAACAAACTAACGAAAGATTTGAATGCCATTCAGGACATTCCAGGTCAAGGGTATTACACTCCTAATCAATGCATCCTTATTTCTAGTATGACAATCCTATAGGAGAAGAAAACTCACGACAACTCTTACATGATAGAAATCAAGTTCAAGGTCCCCTAAGTTTCTAGATTAACCAACAATAAAATCAAGGAAATATAGAGGTAACTTCCAAAACAATACATACAACCAGTACTAGAATCCGAACCAGGTCCCACACTGACAAAAAAATAGGGAAAATAGACTAATGCTCCTTCACCAGATGATGAAATATCAACCATTGAGAAAAGGTTGCAGTAGCAATAGAAAATAATTGCAATTCAACAAGTCCACAAGAAAGCCATTGAATCCCAATTAGCTCAACTTTCAACAAATCTTCTTCCACCCTCAGGAGCTTTTATAGGACAACCGGAAGCATGTAGAATACATTACATCTGTGACAACTCATTTTGTCTTTGTTTAGTTATGGAGGACAACCCCTATCACATTAACAAATAACCAAGATGATAAGGATAGTGTGGTTATCACCCAGAATAAGAAAACAACTCAGCTAGAAAATTTCAAGCCTATCCCACCGCAACCTAACATTCCAGTATATAAGCCATGTGTGCCATTTCAGAATTATCTAACTCAGACCATGATAGATACCAAGTTCAATAAATTTAAGGAATCTATGAAAATGTGTACATCAATATCCCATTACTACATGCCATGGAAGAGATGCCCCATTGGATAAAGTTTTTCAAAGTCATACTCAGTCACAAATACAAAATTGAAGAACATTAAATAGTGAAACTGGAAAGAACATCATTAGTATTATTCAGAATACAATGCCTCACAAGTATAAATATACATGCTCTTTTGGGATTTCATGCTCTATAAGCGATTCCACCAGCCAACAAGGTCTAGCAGACCTCAGAGCTAGCATCTCCATCATACCATTCAACTTATGCAAGAGACTCAGCCTCACTGACCTTTTACCTAAAATAGTGACTATTGAGCTTGCTAATTCCTCTAGAATAAAGTAGGTTGGCATGATAGAAGATATCCCAGTGAAGGTTCAAGAGTTACACGAACCATGCTAATGGACATCAAGGAGAATCTTTCCTACCCTGTTATTTTTGGTAGGCCATTCCTCTCCACCGCTAGAGCCTTGATTGACGTTGAAATAAGAATTTGACTCTACAAATAGGAAACTAATCTTTTGAATTATGTGCATCTAGAAGCAAATTAACACACTGAAGAAGATGTTTGTTTCCTTGATTGTTTTGATCAATTGATTCAAATGCAGTATCAAGTCTCTTCTCAAAATGCCAACTAATGTTAAATTCTAATGCCCCTTTAGAGGAGGTTCACAATGCAAACATGATTGGGAGTGCACCTATCTACTCAAAGACAAATAAAATACCATCAAGTGAGGAGGAGACAACTTTCACCCATGTCTCTACTCATACATGTTTTCCTCAAATATCCATGAGCCATCTCATCTAGAGACAACTATCTTCTTCAATGCGCCAACATCATAACCAATAGTAACTAGTCATTCCATATTTTCTCCTCAACAAGATCTAGCTTATGTGGAACATCAAACACCTTATACTTTTGGGCTGCCCTGTTTCAACTAATAAGTGAATATTTATCCATCATAATTTCAATTTTAGATCTCTCTTTAGGAGAATTTCATTATTATTATTATTTAGATTAAAGTAAATTTGTCTAGTTTAGCTTTTCTCCCCTTTATTTGGAGTTTTTACTAGTTTTGGGTTGGCTTTTGTAGAGAAATGATCCAAATCCAAAGCCCAATCTCGTGAGTAGACCAATTTAGATTATGAGTCAAACGATTGCATATCACCATTAAACTGACTCAGATCACGAGTTGACCGACTCACACCTAGACTCAGCCAAATATCCCCTGCCAACAACCATTCTAGAGTTTCATCAAACAAACACTGACACTAAATCCATTCGATTGACTCATATCTCAATTCAATCGTCTTGTGCCATTAAAATAGTTAGATGGTAAAAAAGGCAAATCAACAAATCTCTCTAAATGGGGGAAGCAAATAAAGCCCAAAAAGAACAGAGTAGAGGCTCCAAATTCTCATTCTTCATCTCACAAGTTGACCAAATCAGATCACCACTTGAATGAATTAGATCATGAGTCAATGGAATCGTGCCTAGATTCAATCATAACTCAAATTAAGAAGGCCGTTATTGCATTCGAACTTCAGTCAAAGTAGATCTAGCAGTCGCCGCCATCACAACGCCTCATTTATAGGATTTTTGCCCCTCCTTTATCCCTATAAAATGAGGGGGGAATCCAAAGATAAAGGCATCACATTTTCTATCCCACAGAGCCCCCTTTGGGCCTATTCTTGTTCTCTTGTTATTATGTTTGAGTTGTTTTCTATTGGGACATGGAGACTAGTCCCATACACTTTTCTTATTCTATGTAATTGAGTCCAATGTTTGGTAAAAGAATGCTTTCCTTCTATTACTACTTAATTGTTGGTTGAATTTATATACTCTAGTGGGTTGATGTGATCTCAGATCCCACAAGAGTGAACCCATAATCCCTTAATTGTGATTTTATCTTGTTATCCATCTAATTTCATATTTTTTGGTAGAATGATTAAATTCTTGTGGGGGTGCCGAGATCTTGTATCTTCATAAGAGTGAACCCATGATCTATTGATGGTATATGCTGATGGAGTTTATGATCCTTCCCATAGGTTTGAAGATTGGAATGGAAATCACATGTTTCTCGATGAGATTTCAGACAAGGACTTGTTGGATGTTTGGATGAGGATCCACAAATGTTGGGTTCAATGAGTTTGTGGGAAGTCCAACCCTTGTGAGATTGTGCTCCAAAGGGACACAAATCCACATGGTCCTGATTTGATTACTAATATTAGGAGTTGATTTTTTGAGTAAAAGCTTGGCTATTGGTGGTGATCTTCTGAACCCCAATTCTTTGTGTCATTTAATTAGTTAAATGTTATTTCTGCACTTTTATTTTATGTTCTTAGAAAAATCAACTCTCACAATCTAGATTTTACTTCTTTGTTATCGTGATTGGTTTTGGATTTCAACCATCTTTTGTTCATCCTTTGGATCGACACCTTACTACCATAAAGTTGACTCCCTCTTTAGAAGGTTAAAAAATAGGACTTTTCCTAGTGATTTGGTATGCAAACAACACACATCAAATTTGGCACCATTGCTAGGGGCAACACATGTTTGTTTTCAAACCCGATAGCTTATGTATAATTTTAGTTTGATTTTATATTTCATTTTTTCTATAATTTTAATCTTGTTTCATAATTTCTTAGCTTGTTTATAATTTTTTAAACTTATTCTATACTTTATTCCTTCTTTTTTTCTCCTACCAAGCTCCTTCTGATAGTGATTCTTCTCTTTCCATTGAGTTTCCATTCTGGTAGTACTGCCTTCTAGTTTATTTTGTAATTTTTAATGTTTTTTCTATCTTTTTAGTTTTATTCTAAAATTTTTCATCTTTTTTATAATTCTTATTTTTGTTCCATAGTTTCTTTTTAGATTTTGTTTCTTTCATTTTATCTTAGATCTTTGTAAACTATTTTCAAACCTTCCTACTGAGACCTAATCTGGTAGTGTAACTCCTACCATGTTTCCATTCAGGTAGTACTACTTTGCTAGTTGTTTTGTAAATTTTTTAGCTCATCTTTGTAATTTTTAATTCTTTGTGTAGTCTCAAGTTAACTCCCTAACTTAATTGTAAATTTAGTTTATTTTCAAAATTTTAGTTTTTAATTTCTTATAGTTTAGATCTTTTTCCTTTCTTTCTATCTTAGATTCCTTTTTGTAAATTATTTCTTTCTAAAAAATTCTTTTGAAATGGAGTGGTCAACACATTATGGTTCCAATGTCAATTGTGTGTTTATTACAACTATACATTACTAGATTGTCCAAATGTGTCCCCTCACATTATGGTGGCACCTTTTAATATCGAGTCTTTCTACCAAGGTGGATACGATGAAAATTACTATCCAAATTTTTTGAAGACTATTATGAGGAATAATACTACACATATCAAAATGAGGGATGATACAAACAAGAATGTTGTGGGGTGTATTGTGAGGATAATAAAAAAAATTTAGGGGTAATGAACCTTGTTGTGAAAACCAATATACACCTCAATAGGAGGAACAAATTAAAGCCCTAGAAAGAATAACAATAAAGAAACACAAAGAATGAGAAAACTGACAAGCTCTATTAGCTACTTTACTAGAGACCCAATTAACGAGACCCCCAGAGAAGTTAGAATAGCCCAAGATGTCCCCCCCGACAATGAAGATGATGATATGTTTATGTCATTTATATTGGCTCCTACTGAACTAGGACAAAAAAAGGAGTCGGAACCCTCATGAAATGAGTACATTGGTATTCTGACCCTTCTTCTAGATGCTTTATTACTTGAGTATGAGAAGTCATGGCCTAAGAGACATCATATTCTGAAGCTCCAACAACTCCTCCTACCATTGAGATAAATGCAAATGTTACCAATGACATATCCGCTTGGGTTGATCCCTTTCTAGATAATGAACCACCACCCTTCCATGATAAATCATTAGATATTTATGGAGAGAGGCTTTGTCATCAAAAACCTTACACTCCATCACAACCAATTTCTTTTTCGCATACGAATGATCTACATGGGGAGCCACCACCACTTGAAGAAAGTCACACTCCCCCACTCCTTGACTATAAAGATGATATTGCCGTTTTATTTCCTCCTGAACCCTTGGGAAAATCTTGCATAGATGCACTTGAACCACATGGTATATCAACAAGGAAACCCACTAATACTTTTGGCTACAATATTGATTCCATGATTTTAGGAGAGAAAAAAATTCTTATGATGCTAATTTTCCATTCTTATCAGAACTGCTTCTCCTTTGTGCTAATCTAGGTGATGAGAAGAAACCCGAGCAAGATCCTTTGCCTAATATTGCACAAAGAACACCTCATGTTCTACCAAACATGATCAAATTCCACATTGAGTCAATCCTTCCTAATCCACGGACATCAATAGCACATCCTCCACTATTGAAGGAAGATTTGTGGATCTTACACGAAGGACAACATGGAAAAAAGCAACTTGATTTTTCCCTACGTAAATCCCCTTCGAGCTTCCACGACCACCCAATCTGGGGGTACAATGAAGCTCCCTTTTGCAAGGTTCTATCCCTCATAAAAATTCATTCAAATGGACTTTTTTGAGTTACCAAGGTCGCCTGGTGATCCCATAGAAATTCATCCCTCCATTCTAAAATTAAGTTTTTCTCAGGATGAGAAATTTTTTTATCTTCAAGGTGGAGGTGGGTGGTACATACTCATTCCACCCACTCTATCTTAAAATTTCCTTTATGTTATCTAGTTTATCTTTAAAATTTTCAAAAAAAATTCTATGGTTTTTGTATTTATCTAGTCGGCCAAGCCTTTATCTAGTTGGCTATAATGATATGTATGTTTATGAAATACCCCCTTGAATGATGAAACTTGTTTATAATGTAAATTATAAATCATAAATAGATATAAAGTATCCTATCACCTGGAATTTTAACTAATACCATTCCTTTGGAAAGATGATAACTTGTAGATGATTTATATGATTAAAAAACAATGCTTCCTTATCTAGGGTTATAGATTAACTTGAAAAATGTCTTGATTTTTCATAACTCTGAATTAATTGACCCAATGTAGGATACTCCCAATGCACTTAAATTTAAAAATGAGTTTCACAAAGAATAAAATTTTCTCCACTTCTTACATCACCTTCTTATCTCTCCACCTAGAAAAGAAAAAAAAGCCAAAATACTAAAACCCTAAGTTTGGGGTTGCACCCTTTCCCCTCTTCTGCTTCTTTGATACCCCTTGCAATAAATTGGGGCATACCATAAATAGATGTCAATGAGCAGAAAAATAAAAAAATGTGGTCAGTGTAACTGTAGTACATAAATAAAAAGATCTCAAGTCGAATAGAGGAGAGATAATTCTTCTACCACACCTCCCTTCACTCTGCTTTATACCCAGGAAAAATATAAAAACCTAAACCAATGAAAAAAATCCATGTTCTTTTGTAGGAATATGAGTGAGTTCTATATAAAAAAGGGAGCATGAGATATATTTTATTTCATATCTTGAAAAGGAATCAAGTCATGAAATAATCTTGAAGTAGGGAATATAAAAATTGTTTTCCCTAAATCTAGGAAGTCAAGATTGATTGGCCATAGAAGTTGGAACGACTAAAGTGGTGTTATGTGAGCGAGGATGATGGGATGAAACTACTATGTGGCATTGTTTTAAATTCAATGTTGTTCGAGGACAAGAAAAGTGTAAGTTTGAGGTATTTTGATAAGTGCGTATTTATCCATCAGAATTGCATATTTTATATCTCTCCTTAGGAGCATTTCATTATTATTATTATTTAGTTTTAAAGTTTATTTGTCTAGTTTAACCTTTATCCCTTTATTTGGAGTTTTACGAGTTTTGGTCTGACTTTTATAGGGAAATGATCAAAATACAAATCCCAGTCTCACAAGTCGATTGACTCAAAACCCCATTTTGTCAATTCATATTACGATTTGATAGAGTCACACCCAGACTCATCCAATTTGCCTCCACCACTAACCATTCTCGGGGTTCATCGAACCAACACCTACATTAAAGACAATCAAATAACTCAGATCTCAAGTCGATCCACTCATTCCTTTAAAATGGTCAAATGGTCAAAGAAGGCAAATAAAAAAATCTCTCTCTTTAGGGAAAGAATTTAAAGCCAAAAAATACCAAGTGTTAGAGGCTTTGTATTCTCATTCCCAGTCTCATGAGTTGATCAAATCAAATCACCAATCAACTGACTTAGATCATGAGTCGACCGACTCACACCTAGATTTAGTCAAAGTTTGAATTAAGAAGGCCATTATTATAGTCAAACTTCAGTCAAAACATATGCAGCATCCACCGCCACCACAAAGCTTAATTTATAGTGTTTTCCCCCTCCTTTCACGATATAAAGGAGGGGGACTCCAAAGACAAAAGCATCACATTTTTTATCCCCCAGAGCCCCCTTTTGGACTATTCTTTTTATCTTGTTATTATATTTGAGTAGGTTTCTACTAGGGCATGGGTACTATACCCACAACCTGGTCAGATTCAATGTTATTGAGTCCAATGTTTACTAAAAGAATGTTTTCCTTCCGCTTTTGCTTGATTATTGGTTGAATTCTGTTGTGGGGTGATGTGATTTCAGATCCCCACAAAAATGAACACATAATTCCATAATTATGATTTTATATTTTTATCCATCTAATCTAGTATTTTTTTCTAGTAGAATGATTAAATTGTGGTGGGGGTTCCCAGATCTCAGACCCTCATAGGAGTGAAGCTATGATCTCCTAACGATATCTGCTAATGGAGTTTATAGTCCTTCTACCTGTTGACTTGTTTTGTTATAGCTTATGGTGGCGTGATAATCTGACCCATAGGATTGAACATCGGAATGGAAGTCACATGTTTCTTTATGAGATATCAAATAGGGGCATGTTGAATGGTTGGACAAGGATGTGCAAACATCGATATCAATGGGTTTGCAGGAAGTTTGACCCTTATGAGATTGTGCTCTAAAGGGACACAAATCTACATCATCTTGATTTTATTACTAATATTAGGAGTTGATTTGTGAGTAAAAACTTGCTTATTGGTGGTGATCCCTCAGAACCCCAGTTCTTTCTATCATTTGATTAGTCAAATTTCATTTCTGGACTTTTGTTTTGTATTCTTAGCAAAATCAAACTCTCACAATATAGATTTTACTTCCTTGTTTGTGTGATTGGTTTTGGATTTCAACCATATTTCTACCACCCTTGGATCAATACCTTACTTAGAGAAAGCTGACTCATTGCTCGTAGCGAGTTGACTTTCTCTTTACAAGGTTTAAATCTAGGACTTTTCCTAGTGATTTGGTGTGCAAATGACACACATCATAAAAAATAGATAACCTCTTAGGAACGTAGACTGCAATTTCTAATAGGACCAGTCCTGAGATCCATATTCCACAGACACCTATAAGCAACAAGGCTATGATGAAATCATTATGGATCATTAGACGAATTTCACTTCCCTTCCCAAACAATGTTGTCCCATTAATAATGCAATTTAGATCGCCTATAACTATTCATCATTTCATATCGAGTAATAGAAACCAACTAAACATGGCTCAAACTACTTTTCGCTATACTCTGACTTTCATAGATCCATATGGGGAAGAATACAAGAAGAAAGAATCAAATCAAGGATAAAGGTATCAAGAAATACATGCATAGAGTACAGCACCAGAAACACACATTTTACCTATCCGTATTCCCATAACAACAAGATCACATCAACTACTATGAAATAGGAAGGATGGTTTAACGAGTTATACCTAGTCCTAATGTAAGTATAATGACAAAAACTCATTGCAATGTAACTGTCTTCTAGTTGCTATTGGACGGTGGCTGTGCAGCTCTTGGTCTTCACCACGAACAACGAGCATAATAGCTTCTATAGTGATTCCAATGGTCTCACCATAGTCTGTAGGCTGACTTTTCTCTCCTAGTAACAGTCAAAGGACTCCTGCCTCTAGAGTAGTCCACACGAACCAACTGGAACTCCTTTCATTCAACTAGAACAAACATGAAGGATTTGTTCCTCCCGTTGGCATACTAATCACCAACTTACTCTCCCACAATGACGATGCTCAGTTGTTTTCTCCCGTAGCTATCCCTCCCTAGTTGGATAGTACTTGCTTGGGCTCTCTTGGTTACCACAACTGGAGAGGACAACAATTGTCAGAGAAACTAATTCTCAATTATTTGTGTTACTGTTGTACTCTGGGAAGCCCCCAATACCCCTCTATTTATAGGCGGGATTAGGGCCAGGGTTTCCAGTCAGATCAGGATTTGTGTGGGAGTGGAAGGGATTGGAAGATCTTAGATTTTCACAACCTACGAGACATGAAACAGTCATCTCGTAGTCCAAACAACCGTCTGGCACTTTCGAATGGTCATGTCATAGTAATAAATGGTCGTTTTGTAGTTTCCCAATTGCATACAAAATTCACAACTCATTTCCCATGAATACTATACATTAATTCCTTGCACCACAAGTATTGTGAAATTAAAATGATTCAAGAAAATATATAGAACCTTCCTTTTGCCTAACTGAGTGATCTGACACATGAGAAATGGTCATCTCGCTCACTCAGATGGCTGTCTGGTGAGCCGAGCCGAACCGATCAGTTCATCAAAATGAACTAGTAGGTTCACACCTCAATTCAGGCAAAGAATAGCCAATTTGATTTCAAATTAGCCTGACGACCTAGATGTGCCATCTCAACACTTGATACACTCATCGGGCTGCACCAAATGGCCGTATCACCCTATGAGACGATCGGTTCAGGGTGCAACCCACTGATCTGTTGCATGAATTGAGTACCTAAACACTTTAATAATCAATCCAATCACCATTCAAGATTAAACTCCTCTTCTATATGAGTTCCTTTTTGTGTGACCCTATAGGTCCCATATCACATTAATAGTGACTTCCCATAACTAGCTTATGACATCAGAAGCAAAGAGGGGTGCCTAGTCACATATCAACACTACCTAAGTGATTGGAAAGTTAGAGAACAACTTCAACCTACAATCTGTGTAAGGTGATGTAGTGATTGTATAGTTCCTTTGTCTCTAATATCCAAAGAGAAATCAAGGCATGCACTCGTCATCCTCTCAATGTTCATCTCATGTTTCTTGAACCAAGAGAAGACTGCCTGAGATAATGTGACTTCAATATCATATATTGATCGACATGTGCATGCACATACATTTCTTAGTCTCTCATATCAAGTGGCTAGAATATCATACTCTAGTAGGAGGGACAAATCCTATCTCTATCACTCATAGTATATCCCCATGTGTCATAGTCATTCAATCATCACTCTTATAGCAACCCATGTTTCAGGACTGCATTTGATGATGTCAAAGTGTACCCAACAATATGTGATGAGTGCAGTGATTTTAGGTCTAAGAATCAAAATCACTCCCTTCAATATGAGAGCTGAATATGACTACCAATAATGGTTTCCAGGTTTCACTCTGAAGGTGGGAATGTCCGATACACTATTCCCTAACATGTATTTGTGTACTTAGTTTGAAATTTCCATATTATGACTAATGAGATGCAGTCATCAACCAAATCACACTCTAGTGTGATGTGTTACTGGTGTCTATCTACCTTCCACTGTAACAACCAACTAGGGACATAATAAGAATGTAAATACTCTTAGCATTTGTATGATCTCATTTTCCAAGTCACGTACTTGAAGACATACGTCATTGAGTATTGTCACTCTTTAGACCTTCATAATGTTTCCTCATTATCTCACAATTAAATGAAACATAATGAATTGGAAGCTTACATTTATGAGTATTAATCAAATCATTTATTGTATATGCCATGTCAATCATCACATGATTGGCTCTATGGGCATAACTTACCAACATTCTCCAACTTTCACTTAGATCTAGTCACCCATGAATCATTTTCTTGGTGATTTAAACATGTCCACCATGTTTCTGCTGTGCTAGTGGTGGTTTAGCAGGATAGAAATACTTTGTTAATAGTTGGTATATTGCATGTTTCTAATCTCTTCTCTTTGAGATGAAACCAATGTAATATGGTATATGACATTCCTTTCCTAACAAGTAGCTCCATTGTTGTCATAGTATCATTACTGAGTCATCAATAGTTGTAACATCTATCAGTTCAACATATGAATCTTACAAATCCATATAGTATCACTCTATGTTTACAACACAAGTATACTCAACTTCTATTGTAGAATAGAATTTATAGCTATTAGTTTGTAACTCTTCACACTAATAACATTTCTCCCATTAAATCGAGCATATTTTAATTTGTGATCACCTATGTCACTATTGAAGCTTGCATCGATGTAACCCTTTACATCCAACTCTTCCTTTATTGCTATCTTTGAATTACTAGCAATATCTCCTTAGATACTTATCAAGTACTAATGGATATCTTTTAATGACATTCCAATAACCCTTATTGGAATTTAATATCATCTTATCATTTCCAATATATATAAGATTATATGGGATAAGTAAATTTATAGCATTCATGATAGATCTATTACTACAACCTATGGCATTTCAATCAAGGAATTTTCATTCTTCACAAGAATTAGAACATATGGCTCATGAGAGACAAATCCGGATTTTCACTCATTGAATCCTCTTCGCATTGAAATCTTTCAACATGTTGCTATTGTATGTGCTCAAACTTCCATTGTGAAACATTCAAGAAATATCTCATAGGTCTTGATCCTTATAACATGTTTCATCTTATCCTTCATCGTTGAAGGGGTTTTCCATGCCATCTCTCAATATTCATAATATTGAGATGTTATTCCTCATCATATGAGGAATATTCATATATGATCCTGCTAAATAATTTTTAGTCACAAATTTCATCTTTTTATCTTGATTCAAGTCAAACTCTTTCACTATCTTGTCAAGTAAAAATATTCCTTCTCTGAGATGCTTGTTTCAATCCCAAATTGAACTATTTAGTTTATAGACTTTATTTGCATTCATGAAGTTATGAAACCTTTTAGGTTGTATCACGTACACATCCTCTGATGTATTCCTTTTATGGAATCCGGTTTGTATCTTCACATGATAAATCTCTTGGTATATTCTAACTACAACAACAAGCTTGGAAATTGGTAAAGGAATTTCTATCATGTTCAATATCTTGAATAGATTTGAAACTCTTTCCAACCAATTTGTCCTTTAATGTTTTGCATGTAGGTCTTTGCCACAAAACCCTATCTTAACCTTTTGTGTTTTACCCCTCAGGTAGTACTATCAAGGTCATACCTTGTTAGTTTACATGGATCCTATAATGGCCTTAAGCCACTTCTCATATTTGGTACTTAATAGCTTCTAGTTTATCGATCTCCTTATCCTATTATGACCAACTGGTATGAGATGTTGGATTCACAATCCTCACTTTTAGACATGTTCTACTAGAACTAATTTATTCCGTGTTTCTTGATGAACTTGAGAATCCACAACAATTTGTGATCCACTTGGTTCTTATTGTACCCTTTTGTTGATCTCAAACATTTTGAGTTGTACTTTTAATCCCATTGATTCTTTAGAAACTCAGTCATCCTGTTAACAAAACACTTTTGTTATTGGATTTGGATTAATTCCAATATTCAATACTCATGGTTTATGGATAAAACTTCTTCAAGAAACTACTTTCTCAATGTAGGTTCCAATCCTTTAGACTTATTTGGGACATTCCCATGTTATATCTTATATGATGTCTTATAACAGTTCAGACGATACACGATTTAGTGATATGTATATATCTATTAGGATATAAGAAAATCAGATTAATTGATAATTATATCATGATTCATCATGGTACAATTCCTTCATTCTGACACATCATCATGTTCAGATTGACTTGTGATACATTATCACAGTTCTTTCCTGAAGGTTCTCAAGATTTTGATGTATAGTATTTCAATATTTGATCTCATCAAAGTCTCTCAATACTTTCATCTAGGTTATACTTCATTTATAATCTCCTTCAACACTTCAAGAGATCCATGTTTCTACTTTACTGAGTACATATCATCATATTACTAGTAAATGAAATGAAGTATATGTTTTATGTAAAGCATTCATTCCATAAGATCTTTATGGATCATATTTATGAGATCTTATGGAAAGCTTATCCTCCCACTACATCTAGTAAAGGATGTTAAGTCACAACATGTGCAAGAAAGAATTGCATATTTCCTTAGGTTCGACAACCAAGGGGAGTCTATATTAACATCAATATGTATTATGAATATGCATTGCTTATATATATATCCAAGGTGACTATTTCTAATGATAATCTTGAGTTATAAATTACTATCCTTTGGTATTAACATTGAAAAATTCATCCAAGATTCTTTCAAAATAAAGATCATTAGATATATGGGCATTACCATGCAAGATCATATCTTAGAAATAGAAACATTAATATCTTATTTTATTGATTAATCATTCTTGTCAGACAAGATGCTTAAAGTAAATGTTTCTATTTTCTTAGCATAATGAAATAGCTGTTCTAGTAACTCTATTACATGCCCATTGGGCTAAGATAAATTTAACCACAACATTTTCTCCACTTGTGTCCATCTTTGTCCTTTCATGAAGGCTTTTACTTCTTATCAGATCCTAAACATCAATATGTCAGATCTCTATTTGATATCCCATACCAAAACAAAGAAGTATTCAAATTGATCTTATAATGTTTATACCTGAAGTGGAGGCCTTAGTTCCTTCCTTCTTCTTCTTTAGTTCCTCTAACCAGAGTGGGAAATCTCTTTTCCAATGTCTAGGCTGTTGACAATGATGGCATTTACCTCTTTTTTTTTTACTCTTCCATTTGCTTTGAGATCTAAAGACTTGGGCTTCTGGCTATCTTTAGAACTCTTCTCAGATTTGCCTTTGACTTTAGACTTCCCTTTTGTCTTGATGATTACCATCATTGACTTGGGTTTGTATTTCATCATTTGTCCCTCAGCTATTCTCAAGATGTTTGAATCTTGATCATGAAAACTTTGGATTTCTATACCTGGAATGTATGACTTCTATAAGATGTTGTTCAAGGTGAGAAATTAGTACTATATTTGGAAATAATATTAGATAGGTTGGATGGGTTAAAACCATTTTAACCCTTATCATTCCTCTTCAAAATACACTAAAAATTATTTGTGAAAATAGTATCACAATGTTTAAACTTGAAAAGGGCAGACTGGAGCACATTAGTTTAGTGGAATTACACTTCCACGCCTCTGTGTAGAACTAAAGGACATAGGGTCCCTTAGTATACTGGGAAATTAAGTTGGTGTGTTGTCATTCTCTATAGGAGATAACACATGGGGCCCCAACAACTAGAGATTGATATGTGCTATCTATTTCAAATTAGAATTACTAGTCTCAAAATTTGATATTGAATCCTATTGAATTTGAATTCCCTATTTCCATTTGATACCTACCTATATTGTTTATTTTTTGCATTTTTCATAAAAATCCTTTGTATCTATGTTCTTACTTTTACTTTCTAAGTATTGATTTTGTACCAATCTTTTGACTGACCCATGTTTCCCTTCTTTGGGTCCATGTGTGATATTGTGCCCTTTGGGAATTCATGGATAGGTAATGAAAGTAGAAGAGACATGCAAGAGAAATCCCTTATTGAAAAGTAGACATGACTCAATGCTTGTTCTTAGTTTTGTAAACCTATGTATAAGCTTCCCGACTCTGATGTACAACATGATTGTAATAATATTTATGTGTACTTTCTGATACAAATTTATAAATATTTTATCATTAGTTCAGGTCTTTACAACCTATGTGCTTGTGGTTTTTGTTAAGTGTGTGTGTAAATGGGGTTATTTTTTGGTCTTTTTGTTTCCACCTCAAGATTTACATAGTTGTTATCAAGTAAAAATGTTTTAATTTTCTCATATCAAGCTCAGGGTGCTTTTTTGAGGCCATATTAAGATTTGCACAAATTTTAAAAAGACTTGATAACTTGTCATTTGTGAAGATGGAGTTGATGCACATAAAGTTACTCCCTATTTCTTCATTCAAGAGGAGTTTTAACATGTATTCACATAAAAAGAAACTATTTTAACAATAAAATTCTAGTAAAATATGTGTGAACTGTAATCCAGTAACATACAAATAAATATCATTAAAACCAGCACCTTCATGTTGAATGTAGCCTTACGAAAATAAATGGGATTTGTTCCAACATCGTTACATTAACCATTAATATTGTTTCCAAAACATATTTACTACCTATAATAATGTGATTTTTGTCTTGATATAACTGTCATGAATTCATTCTTGTCAAAAACTTAAAATTTTCTTTTGTGGTGATTATGCAATCACTATATGTAGGATAATCCTTGACGAATATGGATCAAATGTAGTTATGATTGTGCTAATACCTAGGTCACTATGAGAGACCCATTGTCTTTAAATTCATAAAGGGGTCATATAAAATGAGTGGATTTAGATGGTTCCTTGCAATATAGATGGATTGGATATTTCTTTTCTTAAAGAGAGTTGCCATGTGAGGAATTGAAATTTGATCCCTATTCATATAAGTTGTCATTGAAAAATATTATTAAATATAATATCTAAATAGTTAATCTTGGTTGCATCTTTACTATTAAATCCTTTAGGAAAATAAATCCACGAAATTATAGTGCAATTGTATAAAACCTTCCAATTTATGAATCAAATGTTGAGATAAACGTTGGTCAATAAAATTTCTATTAGTATATTATTACCTCATAAAGTCACACAAGGATTCTAATTTGTTTGAAGTATTTTGTGCTTTTGATGGATACAACTAAGAAGAACTAAGAATTTTGTTCTAATTAAGGGTCAAAGATTACTTGTAAGACAAATGAATGTAATTGTATGCAATTAGATGTATGTTTTAGCAGGGAAAATTCTTTAATGAGTTTTGTTTAGTAATCATGACAATATGATAATTCTAATCAAAAGTAATGTTTACTAGAGTAAGGACGAAAAGATCTTCTCTAAGGAATTACAAAATTTTAAAAGATAAAAAACTATCTATTGTAATGGGTCTAACTTAATCCTTCATGTATCCTCAACTTTACATATTTTTGGTTATCTCTCTTAGAGTCCATATCTTCATTCTTCTAATATGTGGCTAACTTAAATGCCAAAAGAACAAAAATGTGGGTCAGCAAAAAACAATGTTTCATACATGGGTGAAACAAAAACGTGTCCATGCTATATTAACAACATATATAGTAGTACAATATCAAGTAAATGCAAGTAAAGAACTTCTAAGTCTCAGCTTACATTCCCAATCCATAACTATTCCCCCTCATTTGGTGTTCCAATCTTTATTCCAACAATGGACTCTATGAAGTTTGCTCTAACTATGGATTTCATGGTGATTGTACAAACAATGGACTCTTTTAACCTTATCATATTTGTTTGTGTTCATTTTCTTAGTGACCATACCTTATATTTTGGGAGTGACAATCATGCTAGATACCCTATTGAGATCCGTTATATGGTTCTAGTATCATCTTGGCTATATAAGTGATGCATATAGGTCTTTACAAACGGAAGTATTGAATCACACAAGGAAATTTTTAAAAAGAATACAATTTGAGCAAAATCCAAGAGCTCATGAAAATAAATCATGTTTAATAGTAATGTTCATATTTCCTATCAATTTTGAAGTTATACAAACTAGTTGAGCTACTCAAAGAAATACCGACAAACATGTACCAAATTTCATATCTAGAAGATTATTATGACTATATTAGATTCTCACATGTGTTTAGGACCGTACAAACTCAAACTCATTAACCGATGGTCATATGTTATGAAAATCACTTAAGCCACTATCAACTAATTATATACATATAGTGATGTCAATTAGGGTTTTGACCAAGAATAAGTTTCTTCGGTACATTTTATAGACCATGCCCAAATGATATAGGATCAATATTTTATACATCTAGCAATTTTGTAAAGCTTAAAAAAATTCACTTGTATCATTTTGACTCCAAACTACATCATCTAATATCAAGACCCATGATTAAACATCTCATGTATAATATCTTATTAAATCAAACTTATAAATAATTTCAAAAACCCAAACTAAGGTAATAGACTTGTAGGTCTCATTCTGTTGATCAGAATCATATATTTATTTTCATTGTTCAAGTGTTCATAGAGAAGTTAGGGCTCATGCATGTCAAATACAATCACAAGGTTTTTACCTTGAAGAAATGGGAAAATCACTCCTTAGTGCCAAAGATTTAGACTGAATCTGGTTGGAATTTCTCAAAGGACTCATGAACTCATCAAAAGTCTAAATGGTGACGTCCAATGGTTGTAATTACCCTTACCAATACCTGTTAGTTCCTCCCTACACATTGACGTCGGTGGTCATGGCGACAACTACCACATGGTAGGCATATAACTTTCTTATCTTCAAGGAGTTTCTTTGGTGGTCCTCCAACAACCTACCTCTCTCCCATCAAATGCCAATCTTCTCTCACCCTCTCAATGTTCTTGAGGATGGAAAAGGGAAAAGAGGCAGTGACCGATCTCCCTCCATGGGGTACTATTTTCTAACATCAACCAATCCAACCAATTCTCTTTCCATAACATGTCTATTTATTCAATTGAAAAATGTGAGATCATGGAAATTGACACAAGATCAAATGGTATTAATAATATTGAGTTGACCATATGTATATGTATCCATGATGTAGAAAAGGTAGAGGATGAATAGAAATCAACTAGATTTGAATCCAAGGGCTGTGATGGAACTCTTCCATTAAATACATGTCCAAGGTCAAGAACAAGGCACCCTTACCTAATTTTTTATGTTGACTACATCTAATTGACAAATTAAGTCAAAGTTGATTATTCAATCTCCAACCTTGAAAATAAAATTCCTGATTTTTCAAAATTTAATAATTTGTGAACCATTGTTTCAATAGTAATGAAATTTGAACACTCCTTCCCAATTCTTTATAACATCTTTTGTCCAAAGATGAACCCATAATAACTCTATTTGACCATTCAAACAACTTCCTTGTCAAGTATAATAAAAAAAAATCTATTTGACCATTAGTTAAGTATTAATCTTGAAAATATTAGATAATGGACCTTGCCTCTCTAGTCCACCATGATTGGGGATAATGGGAGAGGGGGTCATTACAATTAGTGTCAGAACTCATGTTTATGTAATTTTTTATATAAAAATTAATAGTTTCAATTCTATAGAACCATAGGGAAATCATAAGGTTATTTCCAAGAGGTGATGGTGTCTAGGTTGGATTGCAATCCATCAATTGAGAATACTTTGATCCACACCACTAGTTGATTGATGAGGACTGCCTAGTGAATGACTAAACATTTTCTTGAAATAGAACACCTCTAGGTCATCTCATCTAAACTTAATCTCTCTATCATATCTATTCTTTTCAAACCTTAAAAATAACTCTTTCTATGACCTAGAATCCATTTCTCTCTTCGCTTATGTTATGGTTTCAAGATAATTAGGTTTGAGGCATCCTCTCACAACTAAATCACAGAAATTTTAGATTAAAAAATATGCATATGTGAAGCATGTTTTAAATAATATATGACTCCCCTATATGGAGAAAACCATAGATTTTTAGAAATTTTGGATAAGATATGATGATGTAGTATGTAAAGGATCCAAGATGGACTGAGCAAAGTGAAAATCTCATGAAGAAGGTTAATCCCTACACCCCAATTAAAAAACATGATCGTAGGTAAATAATAGATAATGGAAGGTGGTACATAAGTACGTGCAAACATTAGTGGTGAGTGAATATACTTGTAATGTTTTGTAGGTATACAACCTCGAGTCCCAGGGAGGAACCTAAGATCCTTGAGTCTGATAGTCCATAGACTAATACCTCCACAAGATGGAACCCATTACTAGGAACACGCTTATGATCCATGATATACCTTAGTAGAAGGAAGTGAATCATGCCACCTAAAATATACAAGGAATAGTTAGACTATGGTGATAAAATACTTATGTTCTCAAGAACATCCTTCACAACCCTACCATGGGTGGAGGTGAGGGAATAACTGTTCAGACATATATTCTATGCTCTCATAGGAAATAATAAGGAAATAGCTATATTTCAACCTAGACACTGGGATGGGGACATGCCAATTGATGTATAAATGTGGTGACTTCTATAAAAAATATTACACCCTAAAAGAAGAAGGTGAAATTTCTTAAGCCACCTCCCATAGCCCTTAAGTTATGGTCCTAGCTTCTAGGCATCACATTTCTGGTGGGGCTCATGACATGGAACATTAGTGGGAATACACCTTTGGGGTACAAAGGAAAATGTGATGAGCTAAATAGGGTTTGTTGATGGCTCAGGAAAGTTCAAAGGAGTTTAAATAAACTCATGGTCAAACTAAGTTAAGAGAATCCTAATTAATGAAGGTACGAGTGAAAGGTATTATAGAGAATACCATGGTTCTAGGACTATTGATGCCACCTCCGCAAATCATGGTATTATATGAAAAACTAGTGTTCTTCAACTACAAAAGGAGAACATGTCATGAAAACTTCCATCAAGTTTTAAAGAACCCTAAGATAGTGTACCTACTCTAAACAAAAATCATTTTCCTTTCAACACATGGATCACTACCTATAGGATGCCTGTACAAAAGTTCTAGAATGGAGTTATATCTTTGGTAGTAATGCATGTGAGTGAGTTATGCGATTTCTAGATATTGGACACCTAGATCCATAATGAACATCAAGATAAGAAAGGACGATACATGGATAATAGTGATATCTAAACATATGTTTGATTATCCCATCCTTACTAGAGAAATGCTTGCTAGCATATGATGATTCTTGTGGATATGTTAATCACATCAAATAATAGTATTAAGGAAACCCAAAGGAGATGTATAACCCATCTTAGTGATCAGTTGACGTACATATAGATTTTTACTAATGTATGTAAGTAGTCATGCACGTACATAAGGTACACATAAGTGGTTGTGATAGTAAGAGAGATATAAGAGACCGATTGTTATATAAGGAAATGCATGATACCTATACTCTCTCATAAGGAGTGGTGTTCATACATTTTGTAAGTCATCCAAATTGAAGGGAAAGACCTTACAAAGGAAGAATAATCTAATGCCCATGGGCCATGATACGTGTCAAGAGAGCCTAACATCATAATGATTAGTAAGAGAACATCCTAGACTAGACTTCTCCTCTAAAAAAGAGTTAAATGACCTTGTATTTGCTTCTGATATTTGAGACAAATTTGGATGTCCTAGAAGGACCTAAACCCAAAAGATGAGATGTATTTGTTGGGTTTTGTGGAGAAAACATGCGCGGCAGAAGCAAAAAAAATCCACGCAATTCGAAATAGGATCTCGTCGACAACAACGTATTTAGAAGGAGTGTTTGCGGGATATACCTTATCGCGGAGCAAGTCTGGCAATGTCCCGTTACACGACGGTGCAACACTGCTGACCTACACGGATGAATCTTCTCTCCCGTTCGCTGTCGTAGGAAGATCCGGCAGTGATGTATGCCGCTCGTAGCGCATATAGGTGGTCGTCGACGTCCTCCAAAAGTAGGCATCAAGGCGTCTGCATCTCTACTTCGTCCACACGGATGGACGGAACTCCACGTCACGCTTCCCAAGCTGGCGGGAAGGATTCGTGTCTCTGCGTCGGCGTGCTAGCGGCACGTTGCTCTCCTTTCGCTCCTAAGGACGGTGACGGCTAGGTTTACGTACGTGAGCGTAAACTGAAAAGCCTCTATCTATCTTATATAGATAATGGTCGTCAATCCTTCTTTAAATAGGATACAAAGGAAAATAGGGTTTCCTAAACCCATCGGTAAACAGAAACGTTACGTTAATTAAAATGCTCGTGGATTAATTAGAATATTCTGGAATTCATTAATTAACCAAATAATCACATTAATTGATTAATTAATATCCGACTCCGTGCAATCGCTTGGGATGGCTCGATGGGCATATATACCAACAATATTATGATCTAGTCATATATTATATGATGTATTTAAATCCTTACTAATGTATAATTGAAATATACATTGAAAATGTTTTGCTTTGGTGTCTTGAAAAAGTGATTTCATCATATGCATGTGAATCATAGATGGAGGACTTTTGTAGATAAATATGTAAATATATTTAATAGATTGAAAGAAGTTATGCCACAATGCATGTATGCTTAAGTGTTTCCTTTTTCAAGAAGGGTCAATGAGACATGGAATCTAAGAACAAGTCAACATTATTTTGAAATAAAGCATGAATAGGGTCAAATATGAAAGATTTAGAGGTACACGAGACTTGAAGGCTCATGAGATGTTTCACTCTATAAATACATGAGGCCTGAGGGATTTGGAGAGGATCAATAGATAAGTACATGTACCCATAGAGACACTAAGTGAATGACTAATGATTACTATACATGAGAAAAATATCAATTATGGAAACATATATATATATATAATGATGGTTTGTATAATTAAATTAATAAAATGAAACCCTATGGAAGGTTGTGCGTGAAGTTAAGGGACTTGAGAAAAGCACTTTCCCATTGGGTCAATGAAATTTTATAGAAATTAGGAATTATAAACAAATTCATGTCTGAGGAAACACTCTTTAGCATTACCTTACGTAAATTTAGAATTGGTTGATTTGTTTAGTCACCATGTATACATATGTTGTAAGTTGAACTTTGTATTTGTATTGCCTCCAAATGTTAATTTCATCTTAGTGTAGGTGTAGGAGATGAGGTAACCACCTTCATTAGACACAAAGTTTGTATATAATGAATAGCTTGAGCTTGTTTTAATGATATGGTCTGGAGGAGTAAATATAATTCTTGTGTTAGAGAAACAGCTTAGTGGAAATATTATTATGTTATACAAATATTGCAATAAATCAGAATGTGAGAACCTACTTACAATAGTCTTGGTTTCGATACTCAGTTTGTATATATGTGATCATTTTAATTAAGGTTGAGGTAGTCGAAATAAAACCTTTTCAAGGTGGGTTACTAGCCCAATAATACATGTGAAACCTCTTGTAGCTTTAGTAACGTAATATAGACAAGAAAGATGATTGCATGTACATCTCATTAAAATTAACGTCATGGAAATTTTGCTTCTATATTTATTTTATATGCAGTTGAACATGTATGGATACATAAAATATGAGTGAAATATGTAATTCAATGTGAGGATTGACCTACACCTTATAGTCCCTAGATAGAAGGGGAACTTGGTATGGAATATATATAGTTATCTCGACCTATAACCTAGAGAATGAATATCCAAACACTAAGAAGTTATGGTCCTTAGAAAATGAAACACGTGGAGTTGATATGATCATTCCTTTGATGTGTTCCTAATCTGGGCTAATTATTGATAGGAGGGGGGAACTCTCTTTGTAGAATAAGAATTTCATGATGCCATCAACCATGAAGAAAGCTTAATGCATAAATAGAGGGTAGTATGAACCTTTTCTTGGAGTGTGAGACAAGACAAGACCCTCAAAAGGTAGAATTAAACTTGGTCACTTGAATTACATTATTTAAACAAAGCTTGCATGTGAAATCACATACCATTGATAAAGGAAGTCAGATACTTTGATTAGAGTAGACTTCAACTTGAGTAATGGAGACTATGAATCCCATCCTCATCATTCACCTAAGGTAACTTTGTTTTCAAGGATATTGAAAATGGGATTTAGAAGCCTAATAAATTGAAAATCTCTTATTATAAAGATAGACTTATGTCAAAAACCTTCCCTGATCTAGCTTGCTGGATGCATAGTATGACACTAGATAGTTTTGGCTTAATCTAGATATGAAGGCATGAAATGATTGGAAGTTATATAAGACTTAGTACTTGTGATACTAATGATTTCCATACACCCCATATAGGGATTTGTTTTGAATCAAGAGAAACAAAGACTGACAAAATCCGATGCTAATGAATAACACATGGAATAACCCTTCTCCAGAGGAGATCATGTCCAACCCATCCATGGCATTTACCATGAATGGAGAGAATTGGATCCCCATACATGAGGGTCCATTTGATATCTTAGAATAGGTTGGTAAGGTTGTTTACCCTATACGCCATTAACCCCTGTATGACTTGATGCACGATGTATTCCACATTTCCACCTTAGATAACCATGTGAAGGGTCCTTCCCAGGTGTTGAATGTAGAGTGTTTAGGTGCTCCAAGGTAGCTTGACCTACCCAGAGGCACCTTTGAGAATATTGAAGTTAACGGCGATGGAGATCCAAAATAAAAGATAAAGATATTTAATGTCTAGTGGAAAACAACATGAAATGTATGAAGCCATATAGGAGCTAAAATTTGACATGGGAAATCTCTCCCCAATCTTTTGCTTATTGAGCTGATTTTTGTGGGAAAAATTTATACATAGGGAAGGATGTGAGGTGTATTGCCCATGCCCACTACCCATGGCTCTAGTAGAGTTTGAAGAATTACAACTAGCCCCATTGACCACCACTAGCATCAATAGTGTTCTTTGTCCTCACCAATACATGACAACTTCCTAACTGGTCACCCATGGTAGTACTACTTTAAGATAAGCACACTCAACTATGGAGAACTTAGTGATGGGCTCCCTGAAAAGGAGGTGCACCTTTTTGTAATACAATAAGGAGGTGCACCTCACTTATGATTTGAGGCCTCAGATAAAATTATCTTAAAAGGGATTATTAGACTACCCATATTTGAAGCCTCAAATCCTATGACATTACAGGAGGACTCAAAATTTTCTACCTTTTAGTAGAAGTTTTAATTAAAAAATATTATGAAATATAATCTTCAAAATGAATAATTATTGGTTGCATATTTACTATTAAGGCCTTTAGGACAACAATCCAAGAAGTATGGTGAAATGGTATGCATATGATTCAATTTATGAATCAAATGACTTTTAAGATAAATATTGGTCAATAATAGTTCTATTAGTCTAGTTATTGCCGCAAAAACTAATAGAAGGATTTTTGAAAATGTTTGAAGTTTTTTTTGTAGTAATTTGTGGTTTTATAAATATAATTAAGAAGTAGTGAGAATCTAGTTTTTGTTGGTGGTAGAAGATTACTTGTTCAACAAAGGAATATAATCATATGCATTTAGAGATATCTTTTCTTGGCAAGAAAAACTCTTTGATGAGCTTTTCTAGTTATCATGACAATTGTAGAATTCAATATATTGCTTAACAAGGAAGTTGTTTCAATGGTCAAGTAGAGTTTGTATGGGCTCCTTTTTTTCTAAGGTATTTTAGAGAATTGGATAATAGTATTCAAACATACTTACCTATTAGATCAATGGACTGCAAGTTATTAAATGTTGAAGAAAGACCATTCTATTTAAGGTCACAATTGTCTTACATTTTCAAATGAATAAATAGATTCACAATGTCAAGAGAACTGGTTGGACTACTTGATGTTATAAAATTTTAGAATATGGAGGGATATTGGTCACCACCTCTATCCTCTTCTCCATCATCAATAACATCTTGATGATGATTGATGATTGGAGTTATAATGGGAATGAGAGAGGTGCGGTGGAGAACCACCAAAGAAACTCAACAAATCTAAGAGTGATCTCTGTCTACCCTATGGTGACATTCTCCATGGAAAAAATGGCAACATGTAGGGAGGAACCAATGGGCTGTGGTTGGGGAAAATTGAAGAAGTCAAATTTTATACTGTGGATGAATCTGTGAGGCATTTGAAAAGTTCTCACCATCCTCATATCCAAGCTTCATCATTGAGGAGCAGTTTCCCCCTTTAGTCATGCCACTATGGAGAGACATTGATTGTAGCCTCGTCGTTCTAGTTTTCAATAGGGATCCCTGGTAGGGAAGTTAGTCACATAAATTCCAAGTACTTATATGAAGATAAGATCTTAATTATAATGTATTGCATTTTCCATAACTTTTATGTCTCTCAATGACAACAAGGATGATATATAGAGAACCAAAAGTTATAATGCACAATTAGGTCAAAATGAAATGTTGCCTTGAATAAAATCATGTGCACTAATGTAGAATGATCTTTAGTAATGTGCACGATAAGAATAAAATACCAAAGTTATGTGTCTTTAAAGATCTTTATATAATTGAGTGTTTATGCTTTATTCTAAAACATGTATTTAAACATTATATGGATTCCTCAGTATTGTGATATAGGCCACTTGGTGTCATTTTCATTTTTTTTATGCATTACTTTTTTTTTCATTTCCACATATTACCTAATGATGAATTTCATGTAATTATCTTATATATTTCACTAGATTGTGATGGATGGTGTTTTTGAATATCATTTGAACATATAATGATTTTATTGTATGATATTATGTATTTTATTTAAGAAAATGTGATATTAATATTATACTGAATAAATAATATTGGAACTGATGATGCTAAGTGAATTTATTAGGTACAATTGGGAAGAATGACAAACAAGTGGTCCAAGAGTATGAAATAATGTTTAGTGAAAAACATTTAGCAAGTGAATAGGGGGGACAAAGTTGATATGGGATCATGTGAGGATTGTAATATTTTGGGTCGTCAGTGACATGTTCAAGGAGACTTGTCATGAGATAAACTTGGAGAACCACATCAGGACCCTAAAATGAAAATTTCAAAATATCTAGAAAAACTATAGGGTTTGAGTGTCTACAGTTTGGACAAAGCTTCAATGACCATTGAATTGGATGAAGTCAAAATTACATGTTATATAAAGCAAGTGTGTTATTACTAAAAAATTCATTGAATTGGATGAAGTCAAAATTACAGGTTATATAAAGCAAGTGTGTTATTACTAAAAAATTCACATTCTTTTAATTTATGATGTTTATAATGTTTTATAATCAATAGAGGGCGATCCTTAATCTAAAGCATACACCATGAAACATATTCATATGTAAAATGATTGATTCTTATATGTGGAAATGATAATGCATCTGGTCTATTTGCTCCAGATAGTAGTAAGTCACTCCCTGTTCAAGAAGGTGATAATAGGTTAGGTGCTCCATGTACCAAAAGTGTATCAATATGTATTTCTTATCATCAAGAAATTAAAAAAGCAAACTTGAGCAATATATCTTTAAGTGGATATAAAGGAAAGGGAAAGTGCCCTCATGGTGATGAAGAGAGAAGATTTGACTATATATCTACTGAGTTGCATGTTCCTAAGTGACTGTTAAATCAATTTTTTGTCTGGATAGGTGGCATGTCAAGTAGGTCGAATAGATATTTTATCGCTGATTTGTTTTATCTACAAACTGAAACTAAATAAGATAAAATGATAAATTACATTTGACTTCTTCTACAAGAAGGCCTTGTGTCTATGTCTTGTTCAACATTTATATAATAGTTATTATTAATTTGGAAATCTATTTATAGGCTATTGTCCTTTGGTATCTAAATATCTTTCCTAAAGTTTATTCATTTATTTGGTTCTTAGAAACACACACTTGAACACTTGGAAGAGTTGAACATGTAAGAACGTGGAATTTGTTTGTAATATTCTAATGTGAGCTGTCAGAAAATGGGTAACGAATTGGAAACAGTTGGAACTATAATAAAAAGTGAAATAATATTTGTATATCAAATTTAGTTGAAAATAGTTCTATGTATACACAAATATACACACACACACTATACACACACACACACACACACACACACACACACACCCACCCACCCACACACACACACACACACACACAGATATATATATATATATATATATATATATATATATATATATATATATATATATATATATATATATATATATATATATATATATATATATATATATATATATATATATATATATACGTTAGGGTTCGTGATCGCTCTGGCGATCCTATAGACTCCGGAGAAGGTGCCTCCTGCTCGGGGGGAGGTGGCAGGCGCTCTCTCTGGCTGGAACCCTCTCCCCCTGGGCTCATCCTTACCTCCCTCATGACCAGATAAGATCTTTTGCTCTCTGTTTGCAAGCCATTTCCCGCGACTTTGCTGTTACTCCTTTCTCCGCGGCGCCTGGTTCTTCCTGCTCATGAGGAGGTGCCCCCGGTGGCCTCACCCCGGATGGCGGCTTGGATCCTGGAGTATGGTGACTGGTGGTGGCGAGCACTAGATGGCGGTGGGCTGCTAGTTGAGTCCCTCTCTTTCTATCTCGATCTGGTTGCAGGTCGGGGCTTTGGGTACTCCTATGGATGGACGGCGAGGCTGTGCGACTCCTTGATGCACTGGTAGAGGGAGAGAAACTGGGTTACATGCTTTGGGAGGATGCTCTCGTCCCCTGCCCGCAAGGGTGCTTGGGAGTGGTGGTGGGGTTATCCAGAGCTTTCTACCTCCCACCTTCAATCCTTGCAGGCCCTTTCTCCTCTGAGTATGCGCCAACGGAGCTTTTTGCCCCCTTCCCAGATATCTGGGGTGTTGCACCCAAGGTGTTTGAGTAATTGCCTGTGTGAACGTTCTGTGAGCTTTGGCAGCTTCAAAAGAACAACACACATGGAGTGCTGATCTAACAACCTATAGTTACGGACGGGTGGGCGATCCTAGGGTTACGGACGGGTGGGCGATCCTAGGGAGATCCTAGGCGGCGGCCGCCGTCTCTCCCTTCCCTTCAGGTGGGCACCCCGCCCCCCGGAGTCTACCAGCGTACACCTCCCCGTCATTTCCAGATCTGACCTCTCCTGGTCACGACGATGTTACCGTCCCCGTTCACACGCAGAGTGACAAGGCAGAGCGTCCAGGCTATGAACGCACAGCGGGCGGTGAGAGACAGACGCGATGGCTTAGCTGCCCTTTCCACCCCGCCGGACATGATAATCCAAGACATCAGAAACGTCCTCCGGTCGCCGTCACCGGTAAACAACCAACAGACAACGGAGATTCCAGCAGGACGCAGGGAGGGATCAAGAGGCGTCATGCATGATAGGTGCATAGATGACACGGAGACGGTTCCGGACAAGCATACTAATGAACCTGCTCCTTTACAGCAGGAGATACCTAGGGTTACGGGAGTTAACACTGTAACCCAAGGTTCAGATGAGTCTGCAGAAGATACAGTGATGATCGAGACTACGGGTCTGATGCAAGAGCACTTCAGCCTTCGTGACAAGACAGAAGCACCTAGACCGGCTCCGTCCAACCAAGTGGCAAAGAGTACAAACCAAGAAGATGATCAGAGACATGCCCCGCGGCAGCCACATACATATATGAAGGATGATAGGAGAAACTCCCGTCTTGGATCATGGATGCAAAATCTGCCTAAAGACACGTGCTACCAATGCCTAGGTAGGGGACACTGGCAGTCTCAATGTCATAGCTCGATAGTTTGCTACAAATGCCATCGATCTGGGCATGTGGCCAGAAGGTGCATGGTCACACACGCATCTCCGCCCCCGAACATACACTCTAGCTCAGACTTCCCGCCGCTGAGTTCTGGAATTCCTGCTCGTGGTGCACCTATGCACGTACCCAAGAGAATAGCGGTCAACCTGGGTCCTAATACGGAAGAAAGGAAGAACAAGGAGATTGCTCTGGAACGTGCAGTGGAGATATCCTGGCCGAATCACATAGCATGGGAGGACCTTTATCAGAACCTTAAGATCAGATGGAACCATGCCACGGATATTTACCGACACTCTATATGTAGAGCTATGGCTTTCTTTGTCAGCAAGGAGGAAGCGATGGAGGCCTGTAGAGGAGCGAACATTACCATCAGATCCTTGGAGAATGGAGAGAGATGCTCTAGAAAAGAAGCTCTCTGGTTCTGGATAGCTAACTTACCTATTATGTGCCGAGATGATGACGCCATCGACAGTATAGTTAACAGCTTTGGAAGTTTGATCCTTGTCTCAGATTGGATAAGAAACCCAGATGACATCTCTGGAATCTTAGTCCTTGTGGAAGCTTTCAAAGAGGATGTTCCCCAATATGTCGCACTGACATATGGTGATCGAAGATCGGATGTCTTGCTTCAGATTGTTGCTAGAGGCAGTCCGCGATCCAGTCTCTTTTCGAGAACTGAGATAGGAGATGAACTTGACATCCCGATGGAGGCGTTTGACATTCACAGGACGGCCTATGTGAATGAAGATCCCACATCTCATGATCATGAGGAGGTTTTTGTGGCCACGTCTACAGAGAAGGAGCAATGCACCGATGTTATTGTGGTAGAAGCAGATGAGAGGCGACAGCATCCACCGAAAGCTACCCAAAACAGCAGATACGTGGTCGACGAAGATGGTATTAGAAGACCGATAACCCAGATAAGCCTTGAAGATTTTTTACACTTTGGGGACGAAGGAGGTTTTCGCCCAAGATCTCGTGGAAACAGTTTCAGAAATGAACCACATAGATCTTCTCGTAATGACCTTAATTTTGACTTCCACTCTGAGGGCCATCGCAGATATGCACACAGAAGACGTCTTTCTGATGGAGAATTCCCGTTCACAGATGATGACTAGGAAGAGCGAGGAAGGGGAGATCGCAGATGAAGGGGGTATGTGGAGTAGAAGTCTTGATCCTAAATCATGGATTCCAAGATCCTATACTGGAACATAAGAGGGGTGGCCAACAACAAAACCAGAAAGGTTCTGGGAAGGTTATGTAGACGACATTCACCGAGGATTGTTTGTGTTGCTGAGCCTTTTCTTCATGCTGTTGAAGCGGAAGAGCTGCTCGACATAGTCAGGTTGGACTGGTCGGCAAGCAATGAGGCTGATGGTGGGAAGATCTGGCTCTTTGTGGATAAGGCGATCAACCCATCCATTGTCAGATTGCACGAGCAACATCTAACTGTTAAGTTTACTGATGACAATAACAATGTGGGGTTCATTACTATGGTGTATGCGAGCTGTAGCTACACGCATAGGAGAAGCTTGTGGGAAGATATCATCGACTTGTCAATCTTGGTTGGTGACGCCTGCTGGATGATCATGGGTGATTCAATATCATTTGGAATAACTCGGAGAAAAGGGGAGGTGTTGATAGACACTTTCAGGAGGTCATGGATTTTAACTCCTTCATTGACGATGTGAACATGAGAGAGGCACCCTTTGAAGGTAGCAAATATACTTGGGTGAATAAGCAATATGGCACCCCCACAATCTGGGAGAGGTTGGATAGAACCCTTCTTAATGAACCTTGGAGTGTGAGAGTTCCTAGATTGATAACTACTCATCTTACATGTTATCGAGTGTCGGACCACTGTCCAGTGTTGTATCAGCCGGGTGATAAAAGAAATCTTCACAGTCCTAGACCGTTTGTGTTTATGAAGATGTGGTTACAGAACGAAGAATGTCGTGAGATCATTAACCGCATCTGGGACGAGGAGTCCAATGGCCATCCGTCTAATATCTTCTTTGATAAGATTAAGAAAGTCAGAAATGAGCTAAAAGCGTGGAGCAAACGAACCTATGGCAGCATTGCTGAGAAGAGGAAGGACCTGGAGGATGTGGTGCACACTACCCAGATCGCTTTTGATGAAAACCCATCTCTTATCAATGAGATGAACCTCAAGGCAGCTGAAGAGGAATTCCAAGATATTCTGGATACTGAAGACAAGATCTGTAGGGAGAAGTCAAGGATAAATTGGTTGAATGACGGCGAAAGAAACACTCATTTCTATCATTCTATAGTGAAGGCCATAATGAAGCACAATAATGTTCGTTTCTTACAGTTGAGTGATGGTACTAAGGTGGAAGAACCGAAGGACATTGCCCAGATAGCTGCCGATCATTATAGTCGTTTCTATAGGGACAAATCATCCTATGTTGATGAAACATTGGCTGATATGTTACATTATATTCCCGAGAAGCTATCTTTTGATGACAACTGCACCTTAGCCGCTGTACCGAAGGAGGAGGAGGTTCGCCATGCCCTTGATCAGATGGACAGGCATACGACGCCGGGACCTGATGGGCTCATTGTGCCTTTCTTCACCGAGATGTGGGGCACGATTCAGAAGGATTTTATGGCGATGACTAAATCGTTCTTCAGAGGGCAGAACTGCCACCGTAGCCTTTAGTGCTGTAAGATCTTGCTCATTCCAAAGGTGGACAACCCCACAACTATTGAGAAGGACTTCAGGCCAATTTCCATTGAGAATGTTGCGTTAAGGTTCATGGCTAGAGTGGTTAGTAATAGGTTGTCTCCTTTCATGCCGAGGTTAATCTCGGAGGAGCATGCCACCTTCATACATGGAAGGGAGATCACACATCATATCCAGATGGCCAAAGAGCTTATGCATGACATACAACAAGGTGGTGAGCATCCTAACATTATGGTGAAGATCGACATGGCTAAGGCGTTTGATAGAATAGAATGGGACATTCTGAAGATGATTATGATGAGGTTTGGTTTCTCGGAGGAGTTTTGCAATATGTGTTTGAGCTTTTTCTCAAATACCTGGGCTTCTATATCAATCGGCGGTCAGAACGCTGGATTCTTTCCTTTGCTTCGTGGTCTCAAGCAAGGAAATGCGATCTCACCCCTTCTTTTCATTATTTTTGAGGAGTTACTTTCTAGATATATACATCATCAAGATCGCATGTATCCGTTGGATAGATTCCAGACTAGAGGTCATGGTACGGCCCCTCTTTTCCTCCTATACGCCGACGATGTGATTCTGTTCCTGAACGCGAAGCATCAAACTTTGACTCGTGTGAATCAGATCCTGAAGTGTTATGAGGCGGCCTCAGCTCAATTGATCAACCGCAACAAGTCCATCTGTACCATTGGAAGTAAAGATGGTGAGCTGATCACGAGCATTGCAAATACTCTAGAGATCGACAACACGGCGAACTCCTTTACCTATCTAGGAGTTATGATCAAGATGGGAAGATACAGTCTTAATGACTATGAAGTTTTGTTCCAGAAAATAAAACAGAAGATTGCCTCGTGGAGATCTCGTCTCCTGTCCTTTGCAGGCCGTAAGATGCTCATAGCGCATGTGCTTTCCTCTTCTACTGTCCACACCGCGGCGGCTATTGGCATCCCTGCGGGTATCTCCAACCGCATTGATGCACTCCTTTCTAAGTTCTTATGGAATGATCGTGAAAATCATCATCGCAAGGTATGGATAGATTGGAAGAAGATAGCATTACCTATTGAAGCGGGAGGTCTGGGCATACACAACACCAGGATCATCAGTGACGCATTCGTGGCTAAAGCTAGTTGGGAGGTGATAGCCAAAGACTCTATCTGGGCCAGTTTCTGTAGAGCCAAGTACATGAATCGTGCGTCCAGCAGATCAGCCAACCATCCAAGCCACTTACGATATAGTGATGCAGCCTCTGCATACTGGAAACAGATTTGGAATATGTTCCCACTGGTATATCCTAATTGTAGATGGATCGTGGGGAAAGGTATGATCCCTTTCTGGGATGCCTTGTGGTGTGATGCTAGGCTGTTTGATCATGCCATCTATACCAGTGATAGGAACCAGCCGTTTCTTGTCTGAGACTTCTGGATTTTCAATGAAGGATGGGATTGGTTATCCCTGAGACAGATCCTTGATGATGATGGACTCCAGCTGATCAAGAAAGCTAATCAAGTGATAAACGATGATGATGATTATATCGTTTGGTCACCGGAGATGGCAGGAAACTTCACCATCCGATCGATGAAGAAGATTTTGACCATGAACGATGATGATGAACCTGATGTAATTCGGCACATTTGGAACATTGATGCGCCCAAGGCCAGCTCCTTAGTCTGGAAATACCTTAAGGGAGTGATCCCGACAGACGAAAACATTTCTCGCTGCCATATTGCCCTTGCGTCTAGATGCGACTGCTGTGAGGAGCCCTACACCGAGGATTCTGACCATTTGATCTTCCATGGACAAGTAGCAGATTTCTTCTGGGATAGATTTGCTCATATCACCGATAGAGTCAGGACGATTAACAAGCAAGATTTGCTGAGTTATATCTCGCTTGGCACCTCGAAGGACGTTATGTCATGGATCATTGCCTGTCTTGGGGTGATCATCCCTTTCTTTATTTGGCGTTGGAGATGTAGAGCTCGTTATGACGGAAGGAAGTTGTCATTAGAGAAGGAGATGGTTTCTATGATAGAGTTAGTTAACTCTATGATAAAGAAGAAGATCTTCCACGTCCTGGTGAATCCTGAGGAGCATCGGAGGTTGAATCTGTTCGGGATTGATGATCCGAGTTATGTGCTCAAAGAAGTGAAACTCATGAAGTGGATGATCCCTGACATCAACACGATGAAGATGAATATCTCTGTTGGTAGAAGTCCTGACCATGACGGTCGCAAAAGGTGGTGGATGGCGAGTGTTATTCGAAACCACCGTGCTGCTTCTTGTCAGATCACGAGAGCGTGGCTCACGGCTGATGATCATATCACTGCCATGATCCAAGCTTGTGTGGTAGGCTTAAAGTTCGCTGAAAACCAGTTCCTGAGAATCTCGGTGATTGAGATTGATGACGCTCGAACCTACCATATGTTATGGGGTAATAACACCATCCCTTGGAGGTTGAGCAAAACTGTGAAAGATCTTAGAAGCATCCTTGAGGAGGAAGCGATTGGAGGGTCCCTTGTTCATTGCTGCATAAATTCCATTCCAAAGCGATTGGTCGATGGTTGAGCTTTACACCTAAGCCCATGGTGATATCAGATTGCAGAAGAACTCCTACAAGGATACGCGGCATGATTGAGCTCGAGAAGAAGGGCGTTCCTTATGTGGTGACGCGTTATCCTAGATAGCTGGTTGGTTTTGTTTCCCGGGTTTCCTGTGTTTGATGTTTTGTTTGTGAGGGAGTTTACCTACGGTAGTACGCAGGAGCTGTATTCTGATCCTTGTTTGCTCACGAGGGGAGGGTGAGATGAATAGAGAGCCTCCCGACTTAACCCAAAAAAAAAAAAGCTTTGGCAGCTTCTTGATTGGCCTCAACTTTTGTTCTTTTCTTGGTGTTTTTTTGGTTTATGTTGTTAACAACAAAATGCCCATTTTTCTTGCTGTGGTCTGGGTCGAGCTCTCTATTTGTCCGGTGGCCTCTAGCATGGATGAGATAGTGATCTCTATTGGCGGCAACACAAACTCTTTTCCCGATAGACTCATAGGCTCTTGTAGATTGATGAATTCCATCCCAGATAGCTATTTTAGACGGCCACCACAAGAGGTGGACGATGTATAAATTTACCTATCACATCCCAATCTGAGTCTTGTGCTATGTCTTTTTGCAAAAGGAGTCTCTACTTGGTTAGTTGATGAGAGATCTTTATCTTGTAGATGCCGAATGGCCTTTTTTTAATGATATTGAGTTTATTTTCAAATATATATATATATATATATATATATATATATATATATATATATATATATATATATATATATATATATCTGTGTGTGTGTGTGTGTGTGTGGTGGTATGATATCCTTATACCTTATGCTAAAGGATTTACAATGACAATTTGTATTCTAATCATTTTGAACGATAACTTGTGGATTCTTAGGCAAATTTTCTTTCGAGGGCATTGTGTTTGCAAATTACATGGTTTTGTCATTTGATTTCTATGAAAAAGAATTGCTTAAGTTTTTTCTTAAAGTTTGAACGTGTCATACCCTACATGTTTGACTATCTTAAGGAAATTCAAAAATTGGTTCAAATTTTAAATCAGGCATGTAACTAGTATTTTTTTTATCTAGGCATTTGAGATGTATTTTTTTCAAAAGTAAAAAAGAAAACTAATATTCATTATAATCATATTGGATTTAGGTTCTGGACACCATAAAATTCTAGATCTTGAATTTTGAAGTACATACGAAATTTTTTTGATGACAATAATTTTGGAATTTTGGGTCTAAAATAAATTAACAGAATTGCATCCAAAAAAACCCTCAAGGTCAAAAGTAATCCAAAAAAGATCCTTATAATTAGGCACGTCAATGTATGCTTGAAATCAAAACTTTCGATGTATTAAAAAAATAAAAAAAATCGATTGGAGTTTGTATTTTAAATGTTTCATCTTAGACCAAACATAAATTTATATAATACAAAGTTCACTATATCCAACAAATTAAAACATCAAATATGAATTTGTAAGATTCCTAGAAACATAAATTCTATGGATCCTATATTTATTAAAAATCCAGACGACGAAACCTACTGTTATGACCTTACATCCCCTTCTATTCCTATTAGGCTTCACTTTTTAATTTAGATTTGTCGTCCTCACATACTATCTCCATATGTTCACCCTTTACATGGAGGTGACATATTAACCAACAACTTAGTTCCACTATGTTTTTCTCGGATACTACAACTTGCGAGAGCAAGCAATCCAACATCAAATATTACTCGGTCTCCATCTTCCTCAAGTTTTCTATGTCTTTGAATTATTCACATATAATTTATTAAATATTAATGCTACAAATGCTACAAAAGGAGAGCCGATCCTTCCCCTCTTTTCTGTCTTGTCATCTCTAGGGCTCCGGGCGATTGCTTTCCGCATGCGTGGAGATGCCGCCGGCAGCCGTGGAGGCCGCGGCGCTGGGCGTGGATCGTTCCACAAGTCTCAACGTGCGAACCAAGGCTAGCTTAACGCTGATGTCTCTGAGCCGTCGGCGTTGCTGGGAGGTGAGGGCAACCAAGAAGACGGGAGCACCATGGATGAAGGAGAGCAGACGGCGGGGCACAACTTAGGCAGAGTTTCCTTCCACGACGCCGTCACTGGTGGTGTCACGCCGCCAGTGATCAAACCTGCTTCGCCCGATGCCCTGAAAGCGTCAGATATACAAGTTGATAAGAGCGGAGTCCTGCCTAACATCTGTATCAACCCTAGCGCGCTGACGCCGTTGCTGGAACCATGGAGGTTCGCGGTAGTGGTGAAGGTTGTTGGAATTACCGTTGGATTCACAACGCTAGTCAACCGCGTTATGGCCTTGTGGCAACTCACTGAACAATTCCGAGTAATTGACTTGGAGATGGGGTACTTCATCTTCCAACTCAGTAGCAAGGCGGCGTACGAGCGAGCCTTGACCGAAGGGCCATGGACGATCTTTGGGAACTATCTTGCTGTTCAGTCTTGGTGAGCGGATTTCTGCCCGGTCGACCACATCCCCAAGAAACTGGTAGTATGGCTTCGCATCCCAGAACTCCCAGTATATCTTTATCAATATCAGCTCCTAGCAAGCATCGGCGATGCTGTTGGAAAAACAATTAAAGTCGAAACCACCACGCTGTCAGGCCACCGTGGTAAGTTTGCACGGCTTGCAGTTGAAGTCGACACGCTCAAGCCATTGCTACCGGCAGTCTACCTTAACGGGGAGTACTTCCGTTTGGAATATGAGAATCTACCCGCTATTTGCATGAAGAGCGGTAGAGTGGGTCATGAGGAAGCGGCTTGCAACTTCAGTAAGCCCTTCTCCCCTACTGAATCACCCTCATCATCGGATCCCCCCTCTCCTTAAAGAGGTGCAGTACAAGCCTCAGATTCATGCCAAGAGGCCAGAGAAGCGTGCAACCTCTCAAAAGAAGGGAGGAGCAACGTCGTCTGCTAGTAAAACTCTGGAGGAGCCGCCCACTGCTGAAGGTGAGGACGTGACCAAAGAACAGCAGCCCCAGTCCACAAATGAAGTTCATGAAGCAACCGGAGAGGAGTGGAAAACTGTCCAATCCAGGAAGCACAAGAAGAAGGCTAAGTCGAAGCTACACGTACAATCTGGAGCAAGACAAGATCTCCCGCCTAAGGGCCCGCCTGCTGAGAGTAATGTAACCAATCCGAGCAACACAAGCGTCATCCTTCTTAACGATGACACCTGTGAGGGTCGGACGCAGGAGATGGGAGACACCACGTCGTTCCAATTCACATCCATCGATAATGCAAAGGATGTTTCCCAATGTTCATTCCACTGGGGGGACAAAGGTGGAAGCAGCGGAGTTTTACTTAGAAACAGGAAAGTCGTCTATCAGACGGTCAGCCCTGGTAGAGAAAGGAAGAAAGGAAGGCTTTCCCAATTAGTCGGAAACCTTGAGCAAGGCTCGGCGGATAAGCGCGCCATTGACTTCACCAACGACACAGAACCTCCCGATGATACTATGTTCGACGATGAGCAATCCGTCGGCCTCCGTGCGACAATTGTTTGAGTTGCCCACACCCCTTCTCTCTATTAGTGTTTTTATGCTGAACATCCTCTGCTGGAATATTCAAGGTGCTTGTTTCAAGAAGAAAATTTGTCTTCTCAAGGATCTCCGAAGAAGACATAGGCTTCATATTATGGCTATTATTGAACCACGAATTAGTGGGTCCAAGGCTGATGGCGTCATTAAGCAATTGGGTTTTCCTTCTTCTCATAGGGTTGAGGCTGTTGGCTTTTCGGGTGGCATATGGGTGTTATGGGATGATGCTCGCTGCTCCATCGAGTTCGTCCTCAACCACAGACAGTTCATCCACTGCTGCATCAATGACTCCTGGCACTTAACGTTCGTCTATGGTGCTCCTAATCCGGGTAGAAGGGACCTTCTGTGGACTCACCTGCATGATATCTCCAATTCCATTCATGGTGCATGGGCTGTCATCGGTGATTTCAATACCATGCTGGACATCTCTAAAAAACAAAACGGGCGTTCCTTTGACCGCCGCTCGAGTATGAAATTCAATTCCCTTCTCATGCACACGGGCTTAGCAGACATCAAGGCCAATGGCCCCTTCTATACCTTCAAGCGACTCCAACTCTTAGAGAGGCTGGATCGAGTCATCGCCAACGATGACTGGATGTCTATGGCTTCCTCGGCATCGGTGACTGTCCTTCCTCGGCTTTACAGTGACCATAGTCCGTTGCTCATTCACGACTCCACACAACGCCAGGCTCGCCATAAGTCTTTCCGAACTAAAGAGTCTTGGTCGCTGGCCCCTGGATTTAAAGATGTCATTCTGCAATCTTGGGATCTGACAAAGAGCTTCCTCGATGCTCTCCCCACCTTCCGTGAGGCAACATCTGCATGGGACTCCAAGCTTCACAATTCCAACAACAAACATAAAAATAAAATCATGCGGCGGATAAATAACATCCAGGTATCCTCTACCAACTTGTCTCATACTTCTTCTGACTCCACTTTGGAATGCTTGCAAGATGAATATAGCAATATTCTCCTTCAAGAGGAGGCTGATTGGCGGCAGCGAGCTAACATTAACTGGCTCCGTCTTGGCGACGCCAACACAAAATTCTTTCATACATATGTCAAGGCGCGCCGCCTCTTCAACAAGATTACAAGGCTCAAGGACAGCGCTGACAATTGGGTGGATGATCCAGCTTCCCTTAAGTTGCACGTGCGAAATTTCTTTCTTGAGTTGATGACTGCCCCGCCTCCTAGCGCTCGCAATACTACTGCTGTTGCTAGCTTTGTTGGCACCTTCGAGCAGCCATGCGAGGCCACTAGGCGCAACCTTAACGCCCTCCCTTCTGCTGTTGAAATTAAGCACACCATGTTCATGATGGCGCCCAACAAAGCTCCCGGGCCCGATGGCATCTGTAATTCTTTCGTCCAAAAGCATTGGGACACAGTTGGCTCTTCTTTTATTCGCACAGTGCAAGATACCTTCACATCGGGGACCATTGAAGACATGCTTGCGGACTCCTTTATGTGTCTGATTCCGAAGACACGACAACCCAAACTTGCAGTGACCTCCGTCCTATCTCGCTTAATAACACGTGCTTCAAGTTGATATCCAAGGTCATTGTGGAACGCATCAAGCCGCTACTGCAAGGATGGATCTCTGAAACTCAATCTAGTTTCCTACCGGGCCGGCGCATCACTGATAATATTATTCTTGCCCAGGAGGTTATCCACACCATGCGTACGAGGACTACTGGCAAGGCGCTTGCTTGCATCAAGATAGACCTTGCTAAAGCCTTTGATAAGATGAGTTGGGCGTTCATCCACGACACCATCAAGAGGACTGGTATTCCGGCTGTTTTGGTTAATCTCATTATGCAAATCATCACTAAAGGGTGCACTTCAGTTCTCTGGGAAGGCTGCCCTCTTGAGTCATTCAAAACCTCGCAAGGAGTCCGTCAAGGTGACCCAATCAGCCCCTACATATTTGTTCTATGTATGGAGAGACTCAGTCAAGCCATCTTGCAATCCATAAACCGAGGAGCATGGAAGCCTATTCGTCTTTCTAGACAGGGCCCGATGTTATCACATGTTTTCTTTGCCGATGATATACTCTTGTTGGCAGAAGCTTCTGAAGGGCAAGCTAAAAGCATTAACAAAGTTCTCCAAGCTTTTAGGCGTGCATCTGGGCAACAGGTGTCTAAGGCCAAGTCACATTGCTTCTTCTCTCCTAATACCCCACGCCAAGTCTGGGATGTTTTCTGCAGGCGCCTCGGTATTCCACACACTAGTGACTTGGGTCGTTACCTTGGTGTCCCCATTCTACATCACCGAGTCAACAAATCAACCCACGCTGCAATTGTTGATACTATGAAGGACCGTATGACGAGCTGGTCAGCAAGACAACTGTCTCTAGTTGGTAGAATCACTCTTGTAAAATCCACTCTTCAAGCTATTCCCAGCTACACTATGCAATCTGTGCAACTCTCACCAGCGCTTTGTGATGATATTAACAAACACGTCAAGAACTTTCTTTGGTCTGGCAGCCGATCCCACCACAGTCTCTCTCTGGTCTCGTGGAAGAAGGTTTCTATGGCTAAATCCGACGGCGGTTTGGGCATCAAGGATGCACGGTCTCAGAATCAAGCTCTTATGCTCGGTAATGTGTGGAGCTTCATAAACAATAGGGATGTTCTTTGGGTTCGTGTTATGCGTAGCAAGTACATGTGCAATGACACACCTATTAAGAAACCTTGTTCCTCGGTGTGGGCTTTTATTAGGAGGCACATGCCAGCCATCCTTCAGGACTCAGCCGTAACTATCAATAACGGTGAATCTACAAATGTTTGGAGTGACAAATGGCTTCATGGTCTATCTATTAAAGACATTGACCCCTCTCTTGAGCCGCCACCCGACCTCGCTGATCTTATTGTCTCAGCCATGGGCATGAATGGCAATGGCTGGGACTGGGATTTCATCCATGGCTATCTTCCGAGTAGTGCTTGGCTGCATATCCATCACGTTTATCCGCCTTCTCCGTCTGCTGGCCACGATACTCGCCATTGGCCTGGATCGCCTACTGGCCTTCTTACCACAAAGTCTGCATACAAATGGCTCCGCACGGACTTTGAGTTGCCCCTGCCTGGGAAATGGGATACTATTTGGAGATTGCCGGTTCCGCCCCGTGTTCGCACTTTTCTTTGGCTTCTGGTCCACAAGGCGTTGCTCACCAATGTGGAGAAGTCCCGCCGCCATATCCCGGTCGACACCCACTGCCCGGTTTGTGCAAATGCGAGTGACACCCTGGTGCATGCTCTCCGCGACTGCAATTTCAGTAGGGAAGTGTGGGTTGCCTGTCGAATGGACCCATCCTTCTTCCTTCTGTTGCCTCTAGTGGCTTGCTGGGCAATCTGGTCACAGAGAAATGAGTTTGTACACAACAGGAAGCAAAAACCTCTTCAACTGCGGGTATCCTTCATCAAGGACTGAGTTCGAGCCATCTTGGCAACCCCGACGCTGTTCTCGACACACACGTCAGGATGCAGCCAAGCCAGAGTTTCCCCTATTCTCAGTGACGTCGTTGTTTTTGTTGATGCCTCTCATCACGCTGAATCCTCTCGCACTGGGATTGGTATTCATGCTGTGGACAACTATGGAGGCTTCCTTCTGGGCCACGGATTGCCCAGCCATGCCACCTCGGCATTGGAGGCGGAGATACAAGGCATCATCTGGGCCTTGGAACTCTACAAAATTACAGGATGGCGTGCACCCACCATTCTATCTGATGCTACCTCTGTGGTATCCATTACCACCAAGGCGGCACCCGCAAAAACCATGTTCCTTCCACACATGCGCCGTCTTCAGTAGCTCCAGAATGAAGTCGGTCTCACTTCCATAGCTCATGTTCCCAGAGTGCATAATAATGTAGCGGACTGTATTGCTCGCTTCTCAGTTTCTGCTAGTACTTCTTTTACTTTCCAAAATGTGGTGCCCCCGTGGCTCACAAGTAATCTAGATGTTAATTTCTCTAACATTTGGCCTGTAGTAGAGAGCGGGATGAATATAATCTGATCTCTACGGTTTCCCAAAAAAAATGCTACAAATGCTACGTCTAAATTTGCCAAAAAAAACGTACTATTGTTGAATTCCAAGAATTATTCATGATATTTTTCTGAATTGCACGAATGATTTTCAAATTTAACAAGCAGTTCACATATAAATTAAGAACTTATTTGATGATTTGGCATTTGGGAATAGAGAATCAGTAAGCAAATCATGGATTTGAATATATATAATTATATGTAACTGTGTTTGTCATGTGTATATATTTGTTATATTTGTACGTAATACCAGTGGTGGATCCGAAAAATGATATTAGGGAGGTTGAGCCATATTAGGGGTACTGATTCCATGTCATGGACCACCTCAACTATAGATTCTGATTTGTCTATTTTTGCGGAAAAGCTTACCTAGTGTTAAATTTCACCACAACTTTATAACTATATTTTAGTTTTGGGATTTGGGATGGGAGGGCTGAAGCCCCCTCTATCCCCTCTTAGATCTGCCCCTGCATAATATATATATATATATATATATATATATATATATGTATATATATATATGTATATATATATATATGTATATATATATATATAGGGTAGCGATCCAGTGAGAAACATCCTACAGTGAGAGCATGAGAGGCATTTGAATAACTAAAAATTTGTAAGTTTTTTTTTAAATCCAACCGTATAGATGGGAAAAGCATCAATTCATTTACCTTCTCACAAAAAATCATTGCAATTAGACATTGTTCACATGTCCATATGTACAATATACACTTTTTGCATCCAACGGTCATCCAGAAATTCATTATAGAGCGTCGAAAAGTATTTTGTTGTTGTGAATGATCTACAGATCAGATGGTGATAAAATTTTATAGGAAGGTAGATATTAAGGTATGCTTGTAATCTGTATGGTTAGATTATGAAAAATTGATCTATGTGAAGAGTTGTTCAAATCCCTCTCATGCTCTCACCAGATATGTTTCTCACTGGATCATTTCCCTATATATATATATATATATATATATATATATATATATATATATATATATATATATATATACTCCAAATTTTACCTTTTTTTTCAAACTTTAATGGAATATATCACCAATTTATATAAGTTTTCAGGGGCAATTCTGAATTTCAAAATTTTGACCTTGTCGAATGAATCCCGAATCCCGAATTTGAGACTGTTTTCTCTATAAAAGATATTTTTAATAAATAATATAATGAGTCAAAATTATACATTCTTACACAAAATTGCCCATCCCAACCCCAATATTCAGAATGCGCAGATGGTCAACGTAAATGTACATCTGCGCGCAAAATAAAAATGTCTACAGAATCTAACAAAATCTAATAGTTAGATATGCTAGTCAGCTTTCAACCATATTAATTTTGTGTTGGTATAGAAGCATCCATATGCAAAGGAAGAACGACGCCCATGGATTAATGAAGGTAACCAGCTAAGTAGCTTACAGAAACAACTTTATACAAATCTCATCCACATATTAGAAAATCAATGGGTTTCTACAATATCACCACTGTCGCTAATACAATCCTAACCCGAACGTCTAAGTTAGAACAGAATCAAGAAACGCTAAACCTTCTATGCCTGATAAATAACAGAGATGATGATTATTAATGGCAGCGTTGAAAAAAACAACAAATGTAGAAAGAATAGAAATCTCTGATAAATGACTAATTCCGATCACATACAATCAGCCAATTAATTATACAAAATTTTCATCACAGTTACGGCATCACAAACCCGAACTGGAAGCAACTTGAACCCTAGTTCGAATGTATAGAACTATACATCTTCGATATACACAATAGAGGCACAGACGTTTGATGTCATGGCCTGAAGCACAGACAACTGTGGTGATTACTTCCGCTGGTCGATTGATTGACCGCCAAACTGGAGGCCTCGAGCTTCATGAGAAACTCAACGTATTTGAACTCGTCTACGCTGCAGGGAAGAGTAATGGCGCCGTGCTGCTCGAAGCCGTATTCTTCCTCTGAGTCACAAAGGAGCTGCCGGATGAAGGGTGGCTGAGTTGGACCACCGGCACCACGAATTGCTCCTTTTCTTCATCTTGGGCGCCCACTCGCAAGGTGAGGCAGCCCTTCGGCACGTCGGACTTGTGCTGGTGATGGATGAAGCTGGGCAGATGAAAGCGGAAATGAAAGTTTTGACGAATGTGGTGGCTATATATTGCTACTTTTGCAACCCATGGCGATCAAGCTAGCCGGAGGCAAGGGTTCTCTCCGTCAAGAAGGTGTCGGGCGCAACCAAAAAATTGTGGCTGATGTGCTTGGTTGGATGTACTTATTTAAGGTAAATTGCTGGCTTATGGATCTTGCCATAAAAATAGGATTTCTCCCATGACACTGAAAAAGGGCGTTTATCGTTTCCCTGTCCGAGTCTGTCACGAAGTCGGAACAGGAGATTCCTTGTAGGCATGGCAATTGGAGCGGACTGGATTTCCAGACACACAACCATTCTGCCCATTCATTTAGTGGAGAATGGTCAGCGTCCAATTCTTGTGGGTCAGGTGAGAGTGGTTATTTAAATTGGATATCCATGGTTGACATCGGAGTCCATACACTGCATCCAGTGGATCATTTACACGCTGCGTTGTGTGGATCTGTGGATTTATTATACGTTGTCGCAATCAAATAGCCTTCCGTGCTGGTTTTCTTAGAAAAATGAATTAGCGCTGGTAAGTGGAAAAATTATAAAACAGACCTCACATCTACTTTTTTCAAGAATCTAAGACCTCAAGGAATTTAATTCCTTGTCTCCGTGAAGAATTGCGATGGATACGGAGCAACCACGCGTGAGAATTTGAAGGGTGATGATTAGGGTTTCATCCATAGAATTAAATGTCCGATTTCGATGCCGTGTCCGATGGTCCAGAAACAGAAATTTTTCAAAATTTCGCACAAAATTTCGATATTTACGGCCCTAACGATTTTGATGACCAAATAAGCGAATTAAATTATGAAAATTTACCAGGACGATCTAAACACCAAGATCTACTCAAACATGCAATAAAATTTCATATTGGATATGTGGGGTGGGGGGTCTCCCACATTTGTAAGTGAAGGAAGCTGAACAATTTCGACAGAATTTCGATGGCAATTTCGATGACAAAATGAAGGAATTAGATTATGAAATTTTGCATACACAATGTTTAGACAAAGATACACTAGATTATATATTAAAGTTATATATTTAGAGGTTAGGGTGGGATCCATGTCTTAATGAGTGAGTGCACAAATGAACAGAATTGTCAAGTCTGTTAGACTGTAAAGAACTTATAAACCCACAATTTACCACTTAGACCTTAAAACTTACAGTTGCAAGTTACAAACTTACATGTTACAACTTATATAAGTCTAGTGTTCAAATTTAGTTAGGTTACATGGGTCATGTATACATAGATCAAAGAAAATACATTATTTTAAAGTCATTTTATGTATACATATGTGTAATAATAACAAATTTATTGTAGAATTGCAGACTTAATACTATTATTTCATAGATCCACAAGTTTGTTTGTAGTTCATGTGATTTTCGAAAGAGAATCGCCAAAATACCTAACATGTAGTAGGTAGTAGCATCACTTAGAACTTTGTTATTTTTCATAGTATCTCTTCACATCTTTTAGAAGAGTGTAAACATAGAAAGAGGTATACATGGGCTAGGGATAGCGGAAACGTACCTTAGAATCAAAGAAAATAGCCTCTATAAGCAAAAGATACAAAGAGAATCGCAAAAATACCTAACATGTAGTGGCAGCAGTCTTAGGAACAAATATTTCGAAATTTCTATCGAAATTTTGTGCCATTTTGCGAAATTATGGCCCAAACTGGGCGAAATTTGCACTGTTTTGCGAAATTTCACACCTAAGTACGAAATTTTAGCGAAATTTCTACGAAATGATGTCCCATTCTCTGCGTACATGTGTTTCGATGTCCGATTGGAAACAAATCGGAAATTTCGATCGAAATTTTGCAATTTCGATCGAAATTTTGTACGATGGTTTCATCTATAACAACCTTTTGTCATTAATGTTAAAAGAAGCCGTTACTTTACATAATTTTCCGTTACAAGCGAGATGGATGTGTACTGTTTCTGTTACAAATTCTGATGCCAATTGTAGCAACCACTGAGCTAATTCGTATCAGTTTGACCAAAGACTAATGTTCTAGTAGATTCTGATTGCCGATTTTGTATTTGTGGTATACGTAATGCTTTGCATTTCAAAGATGGCGTGTTGAGCCATCCTATTCATGGGCCTTAATAGCCTCACCCCACGCCGGAGTGTCTTTTTATAAAATTTTAGTGTGGATATGTAAATCTTCTTTCCAACTTCTAGGTTGAACTATACGTTTCTACTAGGCGTCCCATCTCTGCTGTCTCTCCTTCCATCTATCTTCTCTTATTTTGTTGTACTTGTATCTCATATGGTATCAAGGCAAAACCAATCACTGACGGGATCTGACAAGGGTTACTCCTAAATTGGCTAGCTACAGCTACAGAAGAAGGCGATTGTCAAGTTGTTGGTTTCCAGGTGACTGTCCAAGCAAAAACAACTCAGACCAAGTTGCAAGACTGAAGGAATGATGATTCCAGAAGTTCATCTATACGTGGTTTGTTCAATATTTAGCTTTCCCATAGCATAACATCACAAAGAATGTATGTTGGGAATTGCGATCGTAATAGAAGCCAAGGACTTGATGGTTTTGTCTGTGGATGTAAGTCACATCATAACCAATTCATGTTAGATTGTAAATGGAATGTTTCTCCTAATCCATCTTTAAAAAGCTTGGGTTTCAACCAATAGACCTGAACATGGATGAATAACAAGGACCATAAAAGAGGTCTTATGTTTTATGTTGGGGCTTACACATCCTGTGAGATTTGGAACACCCTCAAGAACTCCTTCAATAAGTTAATAGATCTTGACTCTGCAAAGATGATATTTCCTCCTTGTAATTAACATAAAATATCAAAGCTTTCTAATATTTTTTTATCAAATTCAAACTAATATGTGATCCACTTAGAGTTATAGGCAAACGAAAGCTGATGACGTTGACGTTTAATTACTTTGTAATGGTTGGAAACTATTTACAAGGTGTTCATTGTCTCAATCAGCGAAGCCACATGTTCCAAGATATATGACATTGAATATCTATTCAAGTATAATGAAATAGGAAAGCAAAATATTTAGGTGTAATATATGATAGTAGGAGATGGACCATATCTCCCTAAAACACGTTAGGGTAAGACTTTGATATTAGATATATATATTCATTACTCTTAAACAATCCTTATTGCTCATGTAGTGAACATAAATCTTTTCTCAATTTTCGACCAACCAACACATTCCTCATATTGCTCTATCCTACAAGGGTCATTTTTTCATTAAGAATTTATAGAAGGGGACCACTCTATATGAGGGTAGATGTAAATTGTGTATGTATGTTCTTCCTGTTTATCAAGCTATGCAGAATGTTTTTATTGTATCTTTGTTATAGGGTAGCTCTTTGAATAAGTGTTTCGACGTGATTTGGTTTTTCAAGAAGTTTGTTTATCAAGTAGAAAATAAGGCACTACCCACATTAACTAGAATGAATGATTAAGTCATTCAATCAGGTTTTCATTTGTTTCTAAAAGAGTTAAGGATCTATTTATGACAATGACTCTTATTTTGACATCTTTGTACTTGTGAAATGATTAAGAGAAAATCATTGGCTTTATACACAATCATGTGTGAAGTGTGGTGACTTTTATTAATGTTTATTTCCACTTCTTGAGGAAGTCTCCTATAACCTCTAAGATGTGACCCTAATATAATGATCCTATGATTAATGAATGTTTTGGAATTAACTGATCCTATCCAATGAAGGCTACATTTTAGTTTAACAACATCTTCATTTAACTTCTATTTTTGGTAGGCCATTTCATTTCACAATATATTGAAAATATATTTTGCAAGTAGGTCAAGCTTCTTCATTATGATGGGCCATGAGACTTTGATCTTGATAACTTCATGTTCTAGAATGAATCACCTTGAGGTTCTATGTAAATAACTAACAGAAAGACTAGGTCAACTACTCTGATTTGAGATCATCATGATAGAAAGAGGGTACATTCTTAATATTCTAGGCATGTGCTACATTTTTTTTGAAGTTAAATGTAAATGGAAAATGAGAATTAAATAGGGTGATAAATTTTAAGCATGATGATTTACTAAATTAACTAGAGGAAACACAAACATTATTGATAGATCAGTGATCTGGACATATTGTTCTTTTATTACAAAAGAAGCAGTCAATATACAACTCATTATTTTGGGTCATCGCCTAAATTTTAGTTCTTCCTTACTTTCAAATTCAAGTAAAATATATAATATTTAATGAATAGATACCAATTTGAGATAAAAATATTGCTTTACAAAAAAAAATGAGAATAAAAAGTCCAATAACCACTTAATATTTTGAATATAAATCAAATACCCTTTTAACTCAATATCATACTCAATTTTTTGTTAAAAAACAAATAAGAGTAAAAAGAACTTTTATGATATACAATAATGAATGTTAATCATTCCAACTCATAGTTTATGGAGGATCCACCCTCTAGAATGGTATTCATTTCCACTTGTTATTTATGTGAAACCATCATCATCAACTACAACATCATGAGTTTATTTTCATTCACGTCATTGTTCCTTTGGTGGCACACAAAAGAGTTGTGCAAAACTGAAATTGTAATGTACAAGAGAATCAAAAGAGGAATGAAAGATTTAGTTATAAATTGGAACCTCCTCATAGATTATGTCTGTTATATATTTAAGCATTAACATGTACATGGTGTTTTTTTTCCAATTTAGCATATGTAGGTCTTCGTGATGATAAAACAAGTGTCGATGAATGTTGTTTTATGGAAATAGTGATGGAATATTATGAGGTCAGAAGTGAAGTGAGAGAAAGCATGTAGTTATCCATATCAGAGTGTTGTGGTAGTGAACCCTTTCTTAGATTAATTGAGGCTTGGTATTATAGGTGCAAATTAGAGTATTGTGAGAATAATAATAGTTTCAATTTGGATTACAATATTTAGGTTTTTAGTTGACAATTAATCGAGTTATCAATCGATTGTATTATAGGAACACATTTAATTGAACAACACTTATATATAAAGATGCCTATATTTTTTTTCCTAGCGTCAATAATGTATTCTTCCAATTTAGGTTTTACATCCTATATTTATGATTAGATTTCATATAGATAAGTTTTGTCATGTCAAACAACACCATTAGAGATGGTGCTTTTATATGTAATCATGTACACCTTTACTAACCAGGGTAATTGTTCGAGTGAAAGGTTGGTTCATTTCTTATTGGAAGTCCCCCCCCTCAAAGTTAGTACCCAACAATTTTAAATGATGTTTGAGTGAAAACATTATACGTGGCATTTATTTATACTGATATATAAGGTTGTATTTATCATATTTGAATCTTTATGCCATTTATGAGAGTTAGATAATTGATAAGTTATACAGGAATATTTGTTGTGACATTATAGATGCTAAAAAATTTATTTAACATGAAAGTTGGTATTCAATGATATTTAGTGACTGAATCGTCAGTTTTCATGTATTTCTCCTGATTAGATAGGTTTATACTTCTTTTAATAGAACCATATTGTATAGGAACGTTTTAGTTCTGAGGAAAGGATTAACACTTATTCTTAAAAACCTATAAAACATGATTAGATAAGGGTCAATTTAGTGTTTTCTTTTTTTTTAAGTTACATGTATTAACGAATATTTGATTTCTTTTTCATGACATGTGAGAATGTTTTTATACTAGATGAAATATTTTGATATTTATATCAACTATTAGTCATCTTTATATTATAAATTAGGAATAAATTAATTTTTTAGGTGTTATTAATCACTCAAAACATAATCCATTTCTTCTTCTAAAAATAATAGGATAGATGCACGAGAAACTTTATATCAATGATAGTCATGTCACAAAGATGTCCTGTTGAGAAACAAATTACGCATAGATTCATAAAATAACATAGATACAAAACACAAAATCTTTTCACCATTCATTCTAGTTTAGGTTGAATAAATATATTCTCAAGTATTATTGGGTTAAATGTTGTTGTAAATACATTAGCTGAACTCAACTAATCATATATATTTTTCTAAATTCCCAAAATATTTTTTGGAGAATCATAACTCAACCAATTGACTAATAACTGGTGGAAAGAAAAAAAATAGAGTTTACTTCATTGTAATTGGGCATTTCTCTATATTACTCCTTACACCAACACATAATTAATTCTGGATCTAGGAGAAAACAAATTTATACCATTTCAATAATATAAGTGAGTACAAAGCTAAAAAACATGGACCGATTTCTTGATTTATGATGTTTGATTAAGAAGAGGTGTTAAATTTTAAGGGTCTTACTTGACTGAATCCAATCACCTTCTTTTAGAGATATGCTTTACTTCAAGAGTGGTTTGATGTTCTCACTTCTTGTCTCAATATTCAATTCCCTAGAAGTACAATAGTTCTTGATATTTTTTAGTCTTTTACTTTATCATATCATAGATTTATATGTAAGATTGTAGCTATGCAAGTTTTTCTAAATAGAAATTGTGTAGAAAACTATCACTTTTATAAAAAACAACTCAAAAGTATTTGCTATTATTTCCCTTGAAGACATCTCAATTGATCCATATTATAAATCTAAGAAGTATATTTTGTGCATGCATTCATGTCGCTTGTTAAAAAGGGTTCAAATTTATGCAAAAAAAGTGTCTCCAAAGATTTTTGAATCTTACTTCAAATTTATTTCTTTGGACTAGGTAGTTATATACACAATACCTATGTGATTGAAAAATTTATATGAGAATTCCATAAACATAAAATTTTCTTTAGAAAGATTATTTTTTAGACGAGAAGAAAGCAAAAGTAAATACAACTTTGTAAATAATGCTATCTTTTGTTAACAACATAAAAAATTTAAAAAACCTCGTCACTGATAAATACTAATTGAACGAAAGGTAATGCATGATAGGAAGGTATTAGAAATCTTGTGGTTCTAAGACAAAGTCAAATAATAGTTGATGTAGTCCTATTTTCTCCATCAAGAGATGCTATGATGCTTGTCAATAATCAACATACCCTAATTCGTCCATGCACTTTTAGTTGGTGTCTTTGCAATTTTTATAGGTAATTTATGTTGGGATGACATGTGGAGTTTAATTAACAATTAAAGTGGTGCCTCATGTGTTGGAAGAGGCTAGGATTTACTCAATTCAACCCCAATGATGACCGAGGCCTTGTAAAAATTTGAAGATGAAACAAATGCCAAGTACAAAAGTTTAACACAAATATGAAGCTATTCTAATGGTGTCACTTCCATTAAACCTTTTCCATAGATTTTAAGACCATGGGTTGATCTCTAATTTTTTTTCATAAACCAAGGCAAATGACCATTTGGTCATATCCACCATGATTGTAATACTGACCCATACTGTTGGAGCTTTGCCCCAATTTAAAACAAGTTAGTGGAGTTCACTCAACCCATCACGTCCATTTTCAGCCACCATGGTTGTGACTCACCTAGGCCAAAACAGTGGTTGTTATGAAACATGATAATGTTTTCCTACCACTTTTCCATCTAAACAACATAACCTAAACCGCAATGATCACACAAACATGGGAACCTTCTAAGCATGCTTACCATATACATCATAATCATTTTTTGAATACCATATCCATAATGGAACCTCCACTACCCACTACTTGACCAAATTTCCCAAAATACCCTTCCCATAACTAGGGTTGAGCTATCAAACCAAAGCCATAGATTGTCATCACTCAAGTGGTGGCTACATAAAATAAGACTGCCATAGAACATCTCACTACTCACCTTATATTGTCCAATTACCTCTTACACAAAACACCACAGTCAAAACCCAAACCTCTCTCTATTTGTCAGTATTCCTAACTCACCAATGGTAGAGAATTTGGAATCTACAACCACATGATACCAAAAAAAAGAAAACCATATTTCTACTACAAGATCATATTCATCATCACTTCTTCTATCTCTTTCTTCTCCCTTGTTTTCCTCCTTGTAGTAGTGAGAAATTAAAATCATTAGTGGGTCAGATGAGGTAATGAGATGATGCTACCATGTAATTTGGGTACAAACAAGTTTATCATTGTTTGAATGTTTCTACATTCTATTTATATCCTAAATAAATATTCATTTCTACCTCTTTTTTTATATGGATGTTTATTACCAACTAAGGCATCAAAAGAAGGTGAAATGTCAGATTTGTTTGATAATAGTTGAGTGGACTTGTATGGACTTAATTTCTCTTCCTATCTACCTTTTATATAACTTTTGCACTAACCTTAGAGGAAACCTCTAGGTTACAATGCCGATTTCTTCTATTTCACTTGACAAGGAGTACAACAATAGTTAGATAAGGGAAAGAAAAAACCCTCATACTATCTATGAAACCCATTGATATCAAGTGTAGAGATAGGGATCTACTTGGAAAACCATGCCTCTATAAAAATTAGAGTTTTTTGTATGTTTTACTTTACAAATTGGATATTTTAAAGTGGATAAGTGGTGAAGTAATAGTTGTACTCTTCTATACCATTTATGCCATCCAGTTCCATCAAGAAGAATGATACTACTGCTATGGTTATCTTTGTTTGATCATTCTTTATTCTATTTCCATTTTCTATCTATTTCTTTTTGCCTCACTTTTGTTTATATGGTTGTTCAATACCATTTAAGGCATCAAAAGAAATTGGAATCTAGGAAAATGGTTGACAGTAATTTAGTGGACTTGCAGACCTAGTTTTTCTTCCTTTCTACCTTTTATCAAACTCCTCCACTAACCAAAGATGAGATATATACACTACTAATAGGTTCCTCCTCTTCCACTTGATAAGATGAACAAAACTAGTTAAGTAGAAAGTAGCAATGAATAAAATATTCCTCATACTCTTTATACCAAGTATCGATGTCAAGTGTAGTAATGTAAATCGAATTGAAAACCTAAATTTTATGTTTTCTCTTGTTATTTGATCATTGTAATGTAGATAACGGGTTATACAATGGTTTTACTCTTCCATATATACCATAAATGCCATCCAGTTCAGTCAAGTATATGGTGAATACTCCATTTGGTTTAGTTGCATATTTTATTGTTTTGTATGTGATGTTCATCCCTAGATGTTATGTAGGAAATTCCAATATTCCATCAACCAACAATTATTTCAGTTAATTACAACTCAATCTTGTTCATAATAAGTGTTAGTGGTAATGTTTATGTGAGTTTTATTCTTATTTTGGTCAAATTATATTGCTCAGATTATTATTTCTTGGCAACCTAGTTTAGTTTCTTAGTTAATGTTAGATGGTAGTACTTGACGTTAATTGCACTTTAGTATATAATATAACAAAATACTTCCCCTTAGTGTGTTCACAAAAAAGAATGTTTATATCATAACAAAATTGTTCCTCTCAATTATAAATAATGATATAACTAGTACACACTTTCTACCATCTCTTTTGATTCATACATGATCATGACGACCCTTACATTAGGGTTTTGATACCTGATATAGTATTTAGCATCATAAATATTATGTATATGGATAATACCAAATTGAGAATCTCATTATGCAATTATGGATTATTTTGCAATTTTAAAAATAGTGATTAGAGATGCAATAGATGGTCCTAAAAGCAAGATCTAAAGGCCTATATGAATTTGGAGTTTATGATATCCACTTGACTATGAGATTAGTTAAATTTAAAGGATGAAGTTCCATTTAACGTAGTGTTAATATTATGACCCTAAGGTTAAGATAACTAATATAGTTTTCAAGTCCATATTTTATATATGTGGTTACAACGAAATTGAGGAATATATTATTCAATTATCAATTCTATTAAATTTTTAAATATGTGATTAGAGATTCAATTGACGGGTATGATACCTAATTGAGTTGTTTAGTGAAGAATAACTTTCATTAATAAAATTAACTATTTATATGGTTGAACCTCAATTAGTAACATGGATGAATTAAAGTAGTTAAATGATGAACCCTAGAATACAATATTATCAAACTAAGTAGACATAACTTGTTTCATTAGTGTTTGATAATTGGTTGAATAATATTCTAGGTGTATACACACATTTATATGGATATTAGATGAATTAAATTTATTTCCCAAATGTTGTATTTTTTCTTTCAAACATGTTTGTAAAATGAACTTTGTGATCAGATTCCATGTTAAAAATTTCATCACATTTGAAGGTCTCTACTAGAAGATATAAGTGTTGGAAGTAATGATTAATTAATTTAAATGATGTGGCGAAACCTTCTTGAAAATAATTATAAAGTTAGGTTTGGTGACAAAAATTATATTACCTAACCCTAAGTTTGATGTTTGATTTCAAGCTGGGCACGTTCCTTCATAGAAGTGGTCAATATGTGGCATAGTGTTGGCCCTTGGATCTAAACATGGTTTGTCTATCTACCTCCAAATGTTATGGAGATAGGCAGTGAGTAAGTCTTCCCACTTATAAACTAGTACCAGGGATTGATAGGAGTCTTCAAAATACTAGCTAGCTCCACCTAGATTGGTCTTGTTCAATGTCCCACAAACCTTGGTGGAAAAAGAAGAAAAGAAAGAAAAAAGGCCGACCTCTAGTTTCCCTTTGCCCACTTCATTGTTTGTTTCAGGAAGAAACTGAAGGAGTTTTAGACAAAGTTGGAGGCAGATAGGGAGAATAGAGAGGAGTAAAACCATCCCTATTATAGTTCATATCTGGTTCAAGGATCAAAGGAGTGTGATGAGTAGTATAGGAGGTGGTCTGATACTGCATTTGATGATGGGGAAGGATAAGGTTGAAGGAGGAGAAGTGATGGTTGGGAAGCATGTGAGGATGCCCTCTTAGATTGATGTGAGAAAGTCTAGATGGTAAATATCAAATTGAGGAATTAGTTATTAAATTATGGGTTCCTTTTAAACTTTAAAAAAATGTGATCAAAGATTCAGTTGATGGTTGTGATACCTAAATAAGTTTGTTACGAAGAATAACTTTCATGAATCAAATTGAGTACTTATGTAGTTAAACGTCCATCAGTAATATACATGAATTTTAGTAGTTAAGTGATGAACCTTGTCATACAATATAGTCAAACTAAGTTGACTGAAATTGTTCCATCAAGGTTTGATGATTGTTTAGTTTACATTCAAGGTGTATATACTCAAATATGGGTCTATTTTAGGAATTAATTTTGTTGAGAATTTTTTTTTATTTTTGTTTCAAACTTGTTTTTAATATGGATTGTGAGATCAAGAATCATCTTTAAATTTAATCATATTTGAAGGTTTATACTAGAGATATAAGTGTTGGAAGTTACAATTAATAAATTTAAATGATGTACAAAAACCTTCTTGAAAATAGTTTTGGACTTGTGACAAAATTTATACCAGATGGTCCCTAGGTTTTATTTGAAGGATACCTAATATGAAGTTGGGAGTGGGCCTTCAGATCATTAATCAATATATAGCATAGTGTTGGCACTTGGATTTGAATGTGGCTGAACTTATTGGTTTATTCTCTATGTTGTTACCTCCAAACCTTGAGGCAGGTATGAACAGGTCTTCCTACATCCCATACACTATTATCAAGGACGTGTATGATTCTTTTTAAGATTATGTATCCCTATATAGATCAAACCTTCTCAAGAACCCATAAACCTTGGCCAATGGAAAAGCAAAGAAAGACAGAGACCAACCTCTAGTTTCTCCTCCTCTCCACCATTGGTTTTAGGGAGAAAATTAAGTAGTTTCAAATGGTGGTGGTTGAGAGGGAGAATAGAGAGGAGTAAAAAAAATCCATGTTATAGGTTGTATCAATGACAATGACCAGAGGGGTGAGGCTATCTCTACAAGAGGTGGTCTGACCCTATGTTTGATGAAGGGGAATGTTGAGGTTTAAGGATGGGGAGTTATGGCTGGGAGGCATGTAAGGAGGTTCTCTCAGATATATGTGCAAATCTATAAAATTGTCAGGATGCAGAAAAAGATCCATAGGGCCTTGTGGTGATTCTATGGCAAGTATACAATCGAAATCCATCCCCTCCCCTCTCACTGTGGAGCCTATGTGTTGGCAGTTTGTGTGAACCTATAGAAAAGCTAAGAAGGTCCTTCAACTATCAAATGAGGTGAGGTAGTACCAGGCTTTGTGCCTCACCAAAGAGGTAGAACAGTAGGTGCCATGCACTAGAGGATGGGATATCAAACTCCTATGTGTGATACATATAGTGTGCAAGGAGAGATAATGAAAGACTAATGACCCATGTCTATTACTCATCTGGCTCATTCAGCCTAAGAAAGAAGCTCAAAAAACCTAAGTGAGAAGCTAGCCACATACTTATGAGACTGACGAGGTAGGATCTAGTTCTAGTAGATGTGAATAACTTATGGCTCAAATATGGTAAAAGGTAAAAATACCCTAATAATCCAAATCTTATCCTAATTTTGTATAGATTACAGAAAATAGATCCCTGAGCCAATTGATTCCCTCAAAATATCCATGTATTTAAAACAATGCCTACTATATTATAGGACCCCTAGATTAGTTTTAGAAGAACAACTAATGGAAATTTCTAATATACATCATAATTTCTAATATACATCATAATGCTATATTATAGGGTCAGTTAATTGGAATAATTAGAAAAGGATGTGTATTAAATCTAAAAAAATGTATACTAAAATTGTGAAAAATAATCATGAACCCTAATATCATGTGGAAAGTTAATATAGACTCTAATATGATTTTATGCTAAATATTAGGTCATTGTGGTAATGACTAAATAGATGCTTTTAGTCTCATATTTAATTATAGAAAATAGATACACCATCAATACATTGTGAAATTTAAATCATATCCTATAATGATCTGCTAAAAAAATATAAAAACATAATAACATGTTGAAGATCAATACAAACATAGGTTTGGCTAAACCCTAATTCTGGACCTAAGATATAAAGAATAGTGACATACCTTTTCTAATGGTGATTAATTGTTATATATTAGGTGATGCACAATGATCTAGATGTTGTAGGATAAATAGGAATATCTAAATCAAGTTAATTGTATTTTCATTAATCATATGACTATGTCTTGGTTAAATGGATGACACATATGCATAATCTTCTATTTGTAGATATTGGTGTAGTAGTAGTATATAATAATATCAGTAGATATTTGGTAGTTGATATACATAATCTTCCTGCTGTATATTTATGGTTAGTTCACCCCAACAAACCTTAAGGTGGAGGATCCCCATAGCCCTAGGGGCAAGAGGGCCCAACATGTATGTTTCTGGTGTGAGACACCTTAGTGATGTAACTCTTTTAGAAAAATGACTGAAATTGGCACATTTCTCTTATTAAAGAACTATTTTTAATTATCTTCTTCCTTTATTTCTACAAAACTTTTCAAGTTATGAAAATCTTAAATACATGTATCATTCTACCCATGTACACAATATCTTGTGTGTTGATCATTTATTTAATATATATTTTAGGTTCAGAGCTAGCATGGGAGAATAAGATGACATGTGTGGTAGTGTACATGTTGTACCTATTAAGTAAAGATCCTAACTAATTTTCAAGTTCAAACCTATAAATTCTCTATTGAATATGTAATTAAAAGTTGTAATAGTTCGTTATATAATTTTACATGTTAAAATTTGAGATTGTTTATGATGTATGCTTATAAATATTTGTGTATGCATGCTTATACTTATGCATCACACTCTCATACCATTATCTAAACTTCCCAGATTTGTTTCTCTCGAGCCCTCTTAGGATTTTGGGAAGATAGAATCTAGTGATGTACAACTAATTCCCTCTTTCATACTAGTCAAGAGTGTGCATTTAGAACTATAGTATAAGAGTGTATAAGATGGGGTTACTTTTGTGATCTTGGTGTTTTCCACATCAATAATTTTGGATAAGGCCTTTGGCACCATTTCTAAATTTCTCTGAGCTTACAATTTGCGCAAGGTATTGTCTTTAGAGTTGATAATTTTCTTTTGTTGTTATCTATAATTTTTGTTTTCCATGAGTTTTACTAAAACTTTAAAGAAGAATATAGAATGTAAAATCCCTATATTTTTAGGTTCTCATTTATGAAAAAGTGAATATATTTGATAAATTTCTAGTATGTTTATGGACAGAGGTCATTGAAAAATGCTCTAAGCTTGTGCATAAGGATTTTGGATTGAAAATATTGGCTCTCATAAGTTTTCATTTAAAAATATTGTCTTTATGTACCAATTTAGAGATTTTGTTTTCTGCAAAAAACTTGGCTAAGATTGAAACAATTTTCATGGTTCACTAGATTTTATAATTATATAAAAACCAATAGTGTAGACTTTTTAATAACCCAAGAGAACCACCTCCCAATATTTGTCTTCAAGAAATCATCATACAGTAAGTGATTCCCAAGAAAGATCTTGTTCTTTTTTTGTGTGACATTTCTTGCAACCGCAAGTATTCCTTGGATGAAAATAAAGATGCATATGGGGGTATATTCTCTACGGTCCAGGCACACATAAATTATTGTAATCATCATTCATAAAAAATATTTCTAGAGTGTTAGTTGGTATTAGTGATATCCAAGAATCTAAAATGACCAATGTTATATAAGGATGCAATAGAATATAGATCTAGTTTTACATACAATAGGGAAGATCAAGTACTGGAGGACGAGTTGTATTCAATCGAGGAGTCTAACAACTTACTATATGTATGTCACTTTCATTTAAGATTATTATAGTGTACTAATGCATATAGTGGACGGTGGTATGTCTATTCGATCCTCTTAATTATGTATGATTACATCACTTATCCATTTTTCATTTTCATGGAATACTTTAATATGGTGAACGATTTTATCTCAAGGTCAAATAATGTTCATTATTATGTACACTATCTTCAAGCGATGAGTGATGAATAATTTAGTGTGATAAACATGTTATCTTACAACTCTAATGGGTTCACTAATTAGTTTCTTCACCATGAACAATTGAGGCTAGTGTATCCCATGTATGAGTGGAAAGGTGGGTTTGTTGGTTTGTGGATATGTAGCAACATGTCACATATACGAGCAGTTGGTTGGTTTTACATGTGTAGCAACCTCATTAGTGAACTTTTTTATCACTAGTGCAGTGGAGTAGTTGATATATCATTATATGGTAATGTTGTCCACATCTCCTAAAATATCAACTACTCAAAAACTAGTGTTTAGCTTATCCAAGAACTAATCCCGACTATATTTGATAAAAAAGGAGTTGGGATTAGTTTTATAAAAAAATATGTACTCGCTACAACAATTGTGGTAGTGAAGTCATGCACACATTCTTATTATTTCAATTCTTTTCTCTGGAACTTACTAAATCTGGAACAATATAAAAGGTTATTGCACAATGTGCAAAGATATCACATGGTTCATATTTTATAGATTATTATAATTGTTGAAGTCGATCATAATGATAGAAAATAAACTTTTGAAAAGGGACCATGAGAGGGGATATGAAAAAAAAAATTGCATTATTGTCTGTGATGATGAGCTTCTTAGTGTAAGTTTTGATGAATGTTATTGAACAATGTGAATGTAACCTTATTTGAATTGTTTTAGTGATCTTAAATGAGGTTGAAGAAATTAGTTATTGTACTTGTCTCAAACCCACACATAATCATGATTTTTAGGGAGAATTATGAGTCTATTTTATTCATATTTTCTTTATCTTGCAAGAAAATTACAATCGAAAACATAAAGTTGGGACCTACGAAGATAAATGAAAATAAGTGCTACGATTGCTATCACAAAGATGATTAAGAGAAAATAAAAGATAACACTTCATGGGTAATTATAAAGGATATCATGTGATTGGTTTTATAGGTTCACCTTATCAAGGCCACATTCTATGGAATTAGACTTCCTTCTGACATACTTCTATTCAAGTTTCCAGTTTTTGTGTAACTTGATGTCTATTCTTTACTTCCATTGTTCTAGTAAAGTGAAACTCCTTTGTTACCTTCAATAACCGCAAAGACATTGTAGCTATCTTTCTCAAGTATTATCTCTTTCCATACTCTTTTCTTTGTTGTGTTCAAATCAAGAAATCATGGGCACAATCTCTATTTGTCACTTTAATCCTCTTCCCTTAGGATGTACAACCATTTGGTCCTACATCTAGCCAATCAAGAAACCACTAAATACTTGTTTGGAAAACAATACTAATTTTAATCATTAACTAACCTTCAGGTAGGAGTCTCATGGATCATTCGCCTCCTCTTCATGACTAACATTGATGAACTTATGATCTTCCACGCTTCTTCGACAATATGTACTCAACATGGATCAACTTCATTAGATATCAACATTGCATGGCATTATTGCACATATCCTCATTTCCTTGATTCAATATCATACAACATCATATTATACAAACACTCATGTTCCATCACTTCCTTCCATTTTATACTATGTTCATTCCTCCATGTTTCTATTAAGAACCCCGAAGGCTTGTATAGATCTATTATGGGATATCACACCATCATTTCTTTAGAATAGTCACATACCACATATAAAATAGTCTTTTCTTCTAACTTGAATCCTTATATCACCATTTATCATCCTCAATCATTCTTTATGCCTCTACATATTAGTAAGAATGTTCACATGCACCATTTTACCATACAACTTTTTTTATTTAAGATGATACTTTGGATTTCTTAATTATCTTCCGAGGACCAAATCTAGTTATGTCCTTATTCACTCTATGCATGTGGTAATAAGAGATTGTGGTGAAGCATCAATCTTATTTTAGAGTTCATTCCTATTGATCTTTTGATGTCCTACCCAGGGGTGGTAGTAGGATTAGTGTTTGATTGACCATGTAAAATGTAATGTAACATTCATAGAATACATGTTCCCATGAAGTCTAAAACACAAGATAGATCAAAATGACTAAATATTTGGGTATTATTTCTATGAAAATTTCTCTTAGTTCTTTTCCTCTTGGTTCCCTAGTCTCCATCCATACATTCGTGTTCTTCCTCCCAATCACAATATTCTTATTATAATGCTTTATTTATTAGGTAAATTAAACATATCCCTCAACATAGGAGTCTCATTTCTTCATTTCTTTTGATCAGATATCCTCTCTTACTGAGAGATTCCATTGCACAACATGATATGTCACTCTAAAGTGAGGTCCCAAGAATTCATCGTTGAAAGGGTCTTATTCCATTCACTCATCAACTGATCCCAAGACAACCATTATCAATTTGAGTTGTAATTGTTACCACTACACTAAAGAGATTGAGCATGTCATATTGTTAACAACATATATGAAACATCACATAACACCATAAAACTAGTTGCATAGACTTGTTTATGACACTACTATTCACATTGTTTTTTTTTGGTATAGATCTCCATATGGATTTCACCAAACTTATTCTTCCAGTTAATGATATATTCACCTCTACCTAGTCATTAAGTGTGGCTTCCACTTTCTATACAAGGACGTCAAGGGTGTCTTTGGATATGGGTTTGTGCAATACGAATACACCTATGTATTTCCCTATCTATGAGGTGTGTTGAAGTCCTATAATCACTTTATTTGGCTCCTAGTTCTGAAGGTAATTATAGGAGAAGCAATTCCCAAAATTTTTAATAGATATCAATTACTTGTATGCTTCTTCAAAAGATTCGATACTATCCATGAATGTACTCACTTGATTAGGTCTTTCCTTCACAAAGATAATCACATCATATGGAAAATAAATGTGTGTAACCACTAAAACCATTTTTCAAGACATTAGTTGGTTTTTTGTAGTTTGAACCACACTATAATTGATCAATCTATATGGTTCTCCAAAAAAGGAATACGAATAGTAATAGAGAATCATATTAGAGATGGGCACTTATGGCTTTGAAATAGGGTTTTTTTCTTGATTATGTATCATTTTTGGGTTTTAATCCTCTGTGGTACTAATGATGTGATTGACCACATTAGTTGTCAATCCATAATTCATAGTAGTGTCTTCTATGGAATCCCAAATTAGAAGATCACAGCCTTTCAACCTACCTCTCGTAACTATTATACATGAGTATGCACTTAGTTTCCTCATGTTGTTTGTCAAATTATGTGTTAGAATGATAAAGAAATGCAATTGTCTTTTAACCATAATAATGGAAGCTAGGTTTGGTACAACATTTTGGACAGAAATTTGGCATAGATTCTCATAGCTCTGTGGGTTTGCAACTTTGTAGATCATGGACATGATAAAATGACAGAATCTATCTTGGAAGGATTGTCCCACTATGTTTGTAAAAACATATTGCAAAATAAAATCATTACATTTATAGTACATTGAAAGAAAATTGGCATTGACACCATTGGTTTAAACCTTCTTGTTGGGTTGACACCTTAAAAATATGTTGAGCATGTATGATTTGATATAAAATATGAAGGATATGGAATTCTTAAGACATGTAATATTATCAATACAAATGCTCCAAACATGATGTTGATATGTTCTCTACTTAGTTGTGCATCCATCTTCAACATGTGAATGAGTTAGTTTGTAATAGATTCATGATTTCAATGATCTCCTACACCAATCTACCCATACCATAGTATATAGATAGGTTTCTTCTCTTCATTTTACTTATTATCAACAAAATAAAAATTATCAGTGTTCCTAAGTGAGTTCATATGAATACACCGACTTCCATCTAACTCTTCCCCTAGTAGAATCTATACATAGAAAAATTGGAATTCGAGGCACTTTCCATCTTTGTTTTGGTCATACATGCTTGCAAGTTTTTTGAGTGTTTCTTTACTTTTCAAGTCCTATATTTTACTTTGATTTTTGTTCATTTCATGTTTTCTATTCCAAGAAGGATGTGTCAAATGGGGTATTTTATATATTCATAAAATTTCATATATAATTATAGTGTCATAAATGTACATTATACACTTGTGGTTTTATAAACATGAGGCCTTAGTCTTGAAGACGTTATTTGTTCTGGATCCTAAAAAAATTATGAAGCAAAAAATAAAGATCGAATTTAACCCTTGGTAGATGGATCACAAAAGAGATTGGGTACTCATCAATTTATTCAGAATCAACCAATATACGATCGAGGCATTCTTGTAGAATCCCCTCCTTGTTGGTTAGAAGGTGAGCCAAGAAGCCTAAGTTAGAAAGACTTGCCCCAAACTGTGTTTTGATTCAGGTTTGAGACTATGTGATGTTGAATAGATCACCAATTATGATATATGGGTGAAATGTTGTGTTATAAAATCTAGCAGCTAACAAAGGTTTGGAAAAAAACAATTAAAGTCAATTAGGGGTTCCCATATGTATCTACTAAGAGAAATATTTGGGCAATATATATAATGGAATGCAGACCGCTCTAATTAAGAAGAAGATAAACTACCTATGGTTAAGAAGGATTTTTGCATCAAAATTGTCACACCTTCATAATAGTATGACCTTCTTGAGAAGCTTTTTCCTTATATTTGATGGGAGAGATCAAAGATTAGTACTTTTTAATTACCAAACTAAGTAATCAAACTACAATTACATGAGTAGTGCTATTATCTATAGAATTGGTTATGCTTTGTTATGGTATGAGAGCCTGCTAAATGAAGGGAGGAAATTATTGGCATGGGCCTCGATTGAAGGGTTGTTAGATACCATACTTAGATAGTTGATCAATGATTTGGTTCTAAGCTCTCTTTTTATGGACAACTGCCTAAATTTTGCATTCTCTGAATGTCACTTTCATCACTTCCACTAGTAATTTGTATTTGGAAAGGCATTCTTCTTGTTGAGTAGTATATTGGACATCTTTATTTGATTCGCTAATTTTTTTGCAAGGGAAGATATGGTTCATCTTGGAATATGTAGAATCATAACAATGCCACATAATTTCCCTTTTAAAGGATGAGATCCTATCATAACTTCAACTTTCCTCCTATCCCATCTTGGGTATGGTTTCTAATAGTGATACTTGTTTATTGAATATTTTTTTATGATCCTTTTTTATGTCTACATCAATCATGAAGGAGTTTTAGTGAGATTGATCCCTATGTTGACAACTAGATCAATTGCTCATTGTTGCTGTCATTTGGCCATTATTGAATGGTTTGCGAATGGATTGCTTGAGCATTTCATGAAGTTGTCATTATGATAACATGTTTAGTTATTGGTTGAAAATGAAGGATTTTTGTGTTCTTCCACTCTAAACAGAAAGAGGTTGTGAATAAAGTTGGCTACCTACTTAAACTCTTTAGGATTTTGACATTGTAAGTGATCCACTCAACTGTAGATGGCAGTTGAAGAAATTGACAGCTTATCCTAGAAGTACACTTTTCCATAACTCCTTTGCCCATTTTCTTTCTAAAAAATTGATAACCAACCTTATAATAGTTTTATGAGCTTTCTTGTCAAAATGCATGGCTCTTGATAAATAACCAATTTAGGATTATACCGTATACATAATACTTGTAATCACTGCATATTCTTGAATGAACAATCATATGGGAATTTTCATAAACAATTTTATACATATGTTCACTGAGATGTTTAATGGAAAAGATCCTACCAATCAATACCAATATCCTCACACTTTGGTTGTACCACTCTCCCCTTTTTCCTTCATCTACCTGATTTTATTATATTTTTGTGTAGTAAGGATCTTGCTTCATATTTTCTTCACTCTCTTTATAGTTTCTTCCCATAGTAGTTTTTAATAGGATGCATATTTTGTGAATCATCTATTTTAGCAAAATCAACTCTAGGCCTGGGTTTTTTTGCTTATATGTTCAATGTTATTTCATTTTTGTTTCTTCCCTCAACCACATTATCATGACTAGAATTAGCAAATGATATTATATCCAATACCATCGATTCAAGTAGTTCTCTTTATGTGTATTTTTCCTTTGGTTTTCACAATTTCTATCTATGGGTCATGTCATCAAGTACATGAAGTTATCCTCTAGTTTTTCATTCTTGGATTGCTTTTCCCAATAGAATTTAGGACTTCCAAAGAAATTATGACAACAAGGTGCGCCGCCAATCCTAGTCCTAGTATTTCTATACTACTAGTCTTACTATGATTAGAAATATTGTCTTTCTCCTCCATTGTAGTAGGTTCCTTCTCATTAATATGTAGAATGATGTAAATCTTTTTACCAATTTTTTACCTTTGTTACCTATTTTGCATTATCCTCCCTCTCTCTATTTCCCATGTAAACATGGAATACATTCACATAGTAGATCTATCATTTATCATCCCTTTTTATCCATATAAGTTTGTTCTCTTCATGTTGTTTATATTGATTATTTCTACATTTTGTGCATGATTCAGGATTTCGTCAAGCACATGATCCAATTTACCACATTTTAGGCATCTTTTGGGTACAAACTCGTACTCAACTTAACATAGTACCCATTTGTCAGTGTACTAAAGTTTATAGGTTTGCTAGTATTTATTTCTATTACCATTCAAGATGATTTATTGTGGTGTCATTTATTCATAAATGCTTAATTGTGATAGTCTTTCTAGTTCATTTCTAATGGTTTCCAAGATCAAGATATCTTACAAAGGAAGAGAGAGGTCTAGAAATATAGCCTAGGTAACTATATTTTGGGATTCCCATGGTCGGTTGGGAAGGATAGACCGTGAACATATAATGGGGCTATTGTTGATGATGGATGAGGGAATCTTTCAGTTTTCTCTAGGCATGTCACCTCAAAGATGTTGTAATTCATATTTTTATAATATATTTGGCACTATTTCATGGGTCTCCACGCCAGGAAGAGCCTTGATCTACAAAAGTTTCACAATAAGAGTGTATTAGTAGACTTTCTATAGTAGTGAAATATATTTAATATCTATTAAAATTGTAATATAGCCACATTCATCTAGAACTTCAATATCAATGCATTCAACTTGTTTTCAATTTCTCTGATGACATGAAAACAAAATCATTTAGTGTCTTTATATTTTCCTATCATTTCCTCCATAATAGATATGCTATCATGTTTGGAAATGGGTGTCATCTGACATCAAATTTGGGTTGAAACCCCATGATCCATTTCTAAACCTATGATTATGGAACACATTATCAATATGCACTGGTTGGGTTTCCCATATGTTAAGAAATGTGGTTTTTCCTCCATTAGTATATTCATTTATTCATTTGTGGGCTTGTATACGTCATGCTATGCAAATAAGATGGAATCCCAAGTCTTAGACTTTCCAAATGATGCCATTATCCATCATGACATAATAACTTTCTTGACATGTTCTAGATGGGATACACGTATTACCTATCACTACTACAACATCTATTTTGCTAGGTATGTTCCATCTTGGTCGAGGTCCTAAAATCCATCCAAGTTTTTTTTACCACACCATCGTCACCACCCTCTCCCTATTATGCACCCCATATGTAATAACGTTAGTATCCATCTACAATATCATGAATTAGACTTTCAAAAAGTAGGAAATGTGTATGTTGTCAAGGTGATTCTTATACGATAGTGCATTCAAGTAACTATAATTGGTGTGGACATATTCCATCATGTCATAAGTGTGTAACCAAGTACCTTGTGAAGGTATAGATGTCATGGTATCTAAATCAAAGATAAATTCAACTTGCAATCTATAGTTTTCAGATCTCAAGTGAGATCAAGTAACATACTTAAATATCTATATATCTTATTGAGAAATTGTAATACCATATTCAGTGAAATATGTATAATAATCAGTATTGGACACCTAGATGGTCAAGGATCAAAGTATGCTCATATATTTGCTTTCATATACCCTAGATTAGCACATAGGGTGTATCTGTGTGATAATTCTAATTCTAGAAATAAATGTGAATCTAGTCATAGTAATAGATGTAATATCATGAGTATGATATTAGGTTCACAAACTATATTTATGTCTATATAAGGTTTGTATCATCCTGGCATGGTTCTAACTAATACTAAAACCTTAAGAAGATAAATTTAAACTAGGAGTGATGAGTTTTGAATTGTGAAAACACTTTGTTACATGTAATGTATAGCACTTTGATCATAAACACTACATTAGTAGAGTATGCAAGTGGTAAATAACCATAAATAAATATTAGATACTATGTTTAATATGTAGCCCTAACTTATATAAATAACATAACAATTTTATACTGATTTCACTTAACATATTTAATATGGACTAATACAACTACATGATTTGGTGAACTTATAACTACAATGTGGAAAAATATGTGACCTAGACTCTATGTTTGGTACACTACATCTTAGATATCTATTTACCATACACTAGGGTCCTGACTAGAATCATAATACACATGGGTAATAAAACATTCTGAAATAGTTGGTCTGGGTTGGAGAAAGGTTTTACTTAATGTAAAGAATTGGGTATTCGAAGTATAGCTGATAAGATCTTAAATTAAAATTATTGGAAATTAATTGTTTGGTGAAATTTGTCCAGATAAATATTCTAATGAATAAAAAGAAAATATAAGGACTAAAATATAAAATAACAATGATAAAAAAATTGTGCAAATGGTAATAAAACAATTAGTAGATAATTTCAAAATATAAACCAAACTCTAAGTTCATTCCCTAAAGGTCAAAATTATTTGGGATGCATTATCACACATTAATTAGATCATTGTGAATTCCCTAACTAATCGAAATTTAGATAAGTACTAAATATCATACATGAACTATGTTATTATATTTTATCCTTGGATACAAGTTTCATATAAATTCATCGATATGTGACTAATACCCAGGCTATTTGATGTTAATAATGTGGAAGCTAGGTGATCTCCCACCTTAGTCATTGTCTTATGCTTAGGTGGAATCTATATAAAAAATGGTCATTAATCTCATTCACATCTAATAATCCTCCTTATCATATGATTTTCATAACAACATACTCCCACCAATTTTCTTACACGTTACCTCTAATTTTTGCATTATCTCGCTAAGAAAAAAGCCTAATTGGGTCAAAGGTTTCTTTTCCTCTCAATAATTCAAAAGCATAATTTTAGTAGAAACCTTATGAAATATTTGGTTGTCCCAATTAGAATTTTCAAACCTATATTTTATTCCTTTTCTTAACCAATACGAAATACATAAAATAATCAATGTCATTTATGACTCAAATCATCATTTTCTAGCTCAAGGAGAACTTGCATGATAGATAGACTGCAACCAACCTCCTGCTTTGGACACATCTTTCTCACAAGAAGTATCTCTAAGAAGCTTCCCGACAACCTCTGACAATAAGTAGTTGGAAGCACCAAGAACCAACAAGGTGAACAAGAGAGGAAGAAGGAAATTACAACTTCTCAACAAATTAGAATTCAAGATCTCTACGAGCTAGTGATGATCAAATCTCCACAGGAATAGGAAAGCTATATTTGGTGGTGTAGGACACTAGTATTGAACAATGGACTAGATCTAAAGATAGAAAATTAGAATGCTAAGCTAGGAAGATGGATAACATGTATTAGATTGGTCAAATGTGTCTCCTAATTGTTCATAGGAAATCATATATATCAGAAATTCTTAGTAATAGTAAATATAGTTGTTGGCAGTATTTTGACCAAGATAAATGCTAAACTAGTTGTTAGAGATCAAGAGACACATTTAAAAAAGCTACAAAAAATGAATACAAATTTTGACTATGGATTAATCTCTATTGAACTATACTTATACTGAACTCCATTTCGGTCAAAGTGTAGTTCGATGGGGAGTCAGTCTCTTTGTAGATTTTACAACTCCTATTTTCTACAACAACTCTTTATCTACAATGACACTTTTCCAATCAAGGTGTAGTTTGATCGAAGAGGTTCTTGTTTAATGAAGTGTTCGACTGATAAATTCCCTATAAAGGCACTATGATATTTTTGGAAAACTTATCAAATGAATCTTCTAAGGACACCTTAGTATCATAAAGTCTAGATGTAAGTGTGAAAATGTTTTAGGATAGGATTGTATCAATCATCACTTTTTCTTACATCATTCCTTACAAGCTATAAAATTCACTTGTACAAAGCATATACATGGTACAACTTGACTTGTAAGAATCCAAACATATATATAATAGCATGTTCTTTATTATTGAATCTTGTTTAAATTCCTTGATCATATGAAAAATTAGTTGCACACATTAGCGATACAAATGGGAAATATTTGCATCATCTCAATATGAGTGTGGCATATGCAAAAAGCCAACAATCTACCTCTTTTTGATGATGACAAATATTTTCATAAGATAATTTGAAAGTAGATAATTTAGTTCATCGTACCTTTAAATTATTGTAGATAGCCAAATTTATATTCATGGATAATTCTACCCCTATTTTGAAGAAAAAAAAGGGTTATACTTACCAATGATCCCCCTCAAGGAGACACCCCCCCAAAACAAGATATTCATTTTGGAGTGGGAATATATATCCAATAAAAGAAAAGGATATACCGATTGAAGCATGAAACTAATATGAATATACCTAAAGTACTTGGTACCATGTATGGAAAAAAGGCCATATTTGATCAAGGAACATATTTATTATCTAATTACCAATGAGAGGAATTTTAACTTCTTAATGATAAAAAGATCCCATTAAGCATAATACATAACAAAAATCTTCTAGTCTATTGTTAAGGAATGTTTCCACCATTGATAAAGAGTTTCCATGAATAACACCAATTCTCCAAAGAATATCTCAATATCAATGCAAGGAATGTGAATTATTTCATGATATAGATATTACCATGAAAACCAAGGCAAGGCCAGCAATGAATCTCGAGACCAAATTTAAGGGAGGTCAATCCCATAATTGATATACATAAGCCATTTAGAACATAACATAATAAATATGGCAATATAAATCTCACAATTTTATCTCTCCATTAATATCAGACTTAGAAAATAGAGTTCATACTAAGAATTGAACCACTACAATAGAGATATCCAAGAAAACTTTATTTTAATTAAATAAATCCAATCATCTCGGATTTAAAAGAGAAGTTATAAAACTAAGCTGAAAACTAAATTTGAGATATCCAAAATAAAACTTGAATAAAATCAATTTATATAAATAAGATCAAAAGTGTATGTGTTAAAGCTAATTATCTTTCAAACATGCATAAAAGAGCTTTTTTGGACCCAATCCATATTTCTTTCCTTTTTCTTTCTAAAAGGTCATGAGAAAACATTGTGACCAAGTCTCATACAACCATAGCAAGTAACATGATTAATAGGAACGTAAGAATTTGATTTTTCTTTAACAAAAATAGGTCCTAAGTTTTTCTTTGTTTTAGAATATCCTAACATATAACCAAGTCTATGAGTTCCAACAAGATTATTGTGAGTATGCAAAATATTGTTCAATATGTTTCTATTGTTTGAAAATTTATCCAATTTTTTTATTTTTCTTGGCAAGCATGAAAGAGTCTTTAGTAGTAGAAATTAAAAAATTTCTAGTACTAGAAATGTTATCCTAAAGGATCTCAATTTTTTAATTTAATTCATCATTTATATTTAGGTAATATCATAGTCAGTATGCAAGCAACAAATAGTTTATTTCTCCATATTATTTAACTGATATAAAAGTGTAGGTGTTTTCAAGGAAGTATTTTGTGAAACAAGTGCATCGATTATTTTCTTGTCACTTGTGTATTGATCATTTGTCTCATTAAGTTCTTCATTTGAATATTGAAAAATATTTACCAATTTATTCTTATTTTTCTTATACTTTTTCAACTTTGTTCGAAGTAAGTTCAACAAGTTTAATGAGTTCAATTTTTTAAAAACTTTAAAGATATACCTCATCATCATTACCTTCTTGTTTTTCATTGTCTTGGGAACCTTCTTCTTCTTGTTCCTCATTGTCATAATGTTTGAAAATGAGTAATTCAACCACATTATGAAATATGTCTTCATTTTTTGCCTCTGAGTTTGATGAATCAGCCCAAGTTGCATGATATGCTTTCTTTTCTTTGTCCTTAGAGTTCTTGTTCTTCTTCTTCTTCTTGAGTTTTGAACATTCAACCTCCCAATGTTTTTTCTCTACATGTATGCTGCATCTAGTAGAAAAATATCTCATATTTTTGTTAGAAGAAGAATGTATATGTTTATTACCTTTATAACAGGTTTCTTGTTCACTACTAGATGACCCACTAATAACATGATTTTGAAGCTCTTATATTCAAGTCCACTCCCTTTTTCTTGGTAAGTTTTCATCTTATTCTATTTTGGCCTCCTCTTAAAGCTTCATTTCATGTGTCTCCAAGTTTCCAATGAGCTGATCCATCAAAACATTTGAAAATTTACTAGATTTCTCTACAGTAGTGACTTTATCTTTGAATTTGATGGATAGGACCTAAGAATCTTAGATACCTTCTGTTGCTCTGTTATAGGTTTTTTTAAGGCACTCAACTCATTTATTTGAGTAGAAAATTGATCATATATTTCAACAATAGCCTTAGTTTTAGTCATGCAACATAATTCATATTTATGTTTCAACATAGTAATCTTTGTACTCTTAACTTGCTGGTTTCCTTCATGTGTAACTGTTAATTTCTACCATATATCATATGTGGTTTTACAAGAAGATATTATATTAAATTCACTAGGAAATAGATAATTGTATAACATACTTACTACTCTGGTATTTAGAGTTGCCTTTCTATCGTATATAGATCCCATTTCTCCATTTTTGTTGTTGGAGATTTGTTTGGTAAGAAAACCATTTTTAAAAGGCCAAAGATGCCTTGGAAGTATTATTGTATCATTTTCTTCCAATATATGTATTTTTCCCCATCAAGCATCAACGATCATCCAACATATGATCCTGTAAGATTGAGTTGTACCATTAGAATTTCCCCCATCTTCTAGACTTATTGGATGTCCTTGAAGTCCTACTGTGATACCAAATGAAAGATGTGGTAGTTCTCAACTAGGATTTTCAAATATGTATTCTACTCATTTTCTTAACCGATACAAAATATATAAAATAGTAGGTCTCTTTTCTAGATCAAGACAACCCTCCTTTTCTTTCTCAAGGAGAACTTGCACGATAGATAACATTGCAATCAACCTCCTACTTTGGATGTTGCTTCTCACAACAAGTAGCTCCAGGAAGATTCCACACATCCTTCTCACAAGAAGTAGTTTGAAGCAGCAAGAACCAACAAGGTGCACAAGTCAGGAAGAAGAAAATTACAACTCTTCAAGAGATTATGATTGGATCACTATATGATCAAGTGACGATCAACTCTCTAAAAGGATAGGAAATGCTATATTTGATGGAATAGGACAGTAGTATTGAGCTATGCTTTATATCTAAAGATAACAAAGTCGAATTCGGAGTTTGGAAGAAGGATATTATGTATTATATTGCTCAAGTGTCTCTCCTAAGTGTTCATAAACACTCTTATGTAAAGGAAACATGTAGGAATGATCAATGTAGTTTTTTGACAAAAACAAATTGTAAAATAGACATTAGAGGTCAAAAGACAAGTTTACAATGGCTATAAAACTAATGCAAATTTTGACTACAGACTTGTTTCGGTCGAACTGTACTTTAAATAGACTTCATATCTATCAAAGCATAGTTCAATTGAGAGGCGGTCTCTTTGCAAATTTTACAATGGTTGTTCTCTACAATGACTCATTTTCTACAATGACTCATTCTCTACAATGGCTCTCTTTTGGGAGAGGTTTCGTTCATCTGAAGAGGATTTCAATCTAAGAAATGTTTGACCAAAATATTTCATGTATAGGCACTATGATATTTTTGGAAAACATATCAAATGATTTTTCTAGTGACACCTAAGTATCTTAAAGACTAGATATAAGTGTGAAAAACGTTTTAGGATAGAATTGGGCTAACCATCACTTGTTCTTACATATGCTTAGCAAGTTGTCCAAAATTTATTTGAATAAAGCATATACATGGTAAAACTTGACCTACAAGGTCAAAACACATATATAATAGCATGTTCTTTATTGTTGAATCTTTTTTAAATTCCTTGATGATCTGAAACAGTAAATGTGCATGTTAGTAGCAAAAATGATAAATATTTGCATCATCAAAATATTAGTTTGGCATATCCAAAAAACCAAAAATTTAAACCATACACTTTTACAATTTCACAACATTCATATATATAGACACACAATCTTTTTTTCAATTTCTTTCTATTTTTCTCTAGTAAAATCCCGAGTTTTCTAGACCAATTTGAGCCTTAGAATGTGGTTTTTCTTAAGTATTGATAATTGAGGGGCTTAATATAAAAATATCATGAAATGAAATTTCTTTATTAGAAGTAAGAATACTAAAATAAAATAAATGATATGCAAGATACTTTTCTCTTTTGTATATGCACTATGTGTTTCATTAATTTAGATTTGATGGATATGTTTTCCCTTTTTCTACTTTCTCTTTCCTATACTTGAAAATGTTTAAAAGAAGTAAATGATAGAGATAAAAGGAAAATGATTATAAAATAAGAAACAAGTTACTCAATTGGACAATCAATAAATGACTTTTCATTTTGTTTTTTATACATGTGAAGAAAATATCATTAACTTCTCTTTTTTCATTTTTTTCCAAGAAAGTTTTCCAGAAAGGGCATAAAATACGTTTGACATAAAAACTGAGTGAGTAATAAGAATTTATTTCAAAATTTGTCTTAAGGGATGACAAAAGAGAAGTATTTTTGACTTAAATTAAATAACCAATTAAGAAATAAAGTTTAAATTTGAGGAAGAATATAGACTACCTATTAGACATTTGACCCAAATACAAATAAAGGAAATTCATTTCCTTTTTATCTTAAACTTTAAAATGCATAGAAATTAAGAAAACGACCACATAAAGAAATTATGCATGAAACTTGTGCAAAACAATAATTTTATTGATTAGGAAGGATCTAGACTACCCATTTAGTGTGTGGTCAAATTTTGTATAGTTCTGACTTAATTTGACCCCTCAAAACAATTCAAGAAGGCTTTCATATAGTTTTATTCGAGTTTAATTAGAAATTCAATTATTGTGACGATTAAGACCAATGTCCTAGATTTTTTGCTATCACTCTCTCTTTTTTCTCTTTCCTACTTACACGTGTGTTGACAACCATCCACTGCTGATCCAATGAATGCAAAAACATCACCTACCTCCCGACATGTCCACAAGTCCAAGCCTGACCTGACACTTTCCTTCCACAACCCCTCTCTCGCTCATGTTTCCACCATTACAAATGATCACTTTTCCTTCGATCTTCTCTTGTCACCCTGAACCTAATGAGACCTAACTCATCCTCTCCCATTCTCAATATAAAAAATGCCTAACCTATGGTCTCGCTACTTCTCCACCACTAATTTGTAGACGCCATCCCAGAGCCACTACTCCCCTTTTTATGCACCCAAAAGCACCACTCGGCCTCATTGGCTCCTCCTCCACCCTCAGTTGCATTCCCCATGCACCATAGTGCTCCACCCTACTCCACTTGCATATTTGGAAATCACCATGGTACCCCTTCCACATCCACCCCCTCCAGTTCAATTGAGTGGTCAGTAAGCATCGTGAGTGCTCTCTTCCTTCCTCTATTTTCCGCTTGCCCGCGATTGATCTAGTAGTTGTGGCCTATAGCCTGACTATCATTCTTCTTGGGCACTCGTCACTGTGTATATCCTGGGCACCTCCATCAATGGAAATGTTTCCCCAACCTTCACATAGTCTCCATGATCATTTGTTGTGTCTTGTTCATTGATCTTTAGACGAGTTTCAAACGCTTTATGCCTCAAGCACATTTTCCCTTATATCTTGCTTTCTCCCATGCTTCCCTTGGATATAGTGGTCCTCGCCCCTATTTGATTGATCTTCTAACTTTTCTGGACCTTAACGAGTTGTCTTCTCCCTCATTTCATTCTTCTTATGGCCTCTTTGTCACTTTTCCACTTCCATTAGTAGCAAGTATTTGCCATGGTTGAGTTCTTAAGCTCTTGTGCACCTCCGAGGTTGTTTCTTGGCTCGCCATATTTGTCTTAGTGTAAGGAAAGCTCCAGCAAATCCCCTGACCCTGATTTGTAGCTGTGCATCGATCTTTGATCAAAGGTATCACATCTCAGTGAAGATCCTTGGAGCCAAGAGCATTTGAGGGCAGTGGCAAGGGTGATATTACCTCTTTTCAATAGTTATTTCAATTGGATGATTATTTGAACATGGGTATTTTTGGGTTTGAGCATCACTACTCGTTTGGCCAATTTTTAGGCATGATGCCAACATGGATGTCCCCCATTGGCCCAAATAGGTGTTGGTGCCAAGAGCTAGATAATACTCAACATGTGGTTTTTCTATGGTTTCCCATTGGTCTGTTCTTTGTATAATCATAGTAAATTATTGAGTATCATAATGATATGCAAAAATATTCTTTTGAACAAATTTTTTATTTTCTATCAATTGGTAATGTTTTTAAATGTTATTTTCCACATTACATATTTTTAATGATTCAATGAACGAATTTTGAATTTCATGAGTATAAAGTTAAGTACATATATGATTTTAGGTGTGTAAAGATCCCTTAAGGTGATTTTCTATAGGTAAGCAGACCATGCATATTTGGCACAAGTAATTTTGGTTTATTCATGTTTACTAATGATTATGCACATTAGTTGACTTTATGAATTATGAATGTTGTCTCATAAGACATCATGTATAATTTTCACTATTTGATTGGTTGTTTATTTGTAGTCTACTGTAAAACCATAAGTATTTTTATAATTAAGATGAATGAATCATTCAAGGGGAAAACCTATTATGAATTAAGAGGGAGAAATCCATCATGGCATTAAAAGGGAGAAATTCCATCATGTTAAAGTTCAAGGATCATGGTAAATTTAATGTTAAGATAATGGAATTGAATTAGTTTTATATGATTCTCAAAAATAGGACCTCAAGAGGTCATCAAGGGCTTTCCTAGAAATCATGTTCTCTTAAGTGGGTGTCATAGAGAGATGCATATATTTATTGTTCAACTCTTCACGTTATTAATTACTCATGAATGATTAAGATAATCCATGGTCATGTTTATGTCAAATTATTTCATGTCAATTTTACTCATGTCAAGCTATTATCTTCTATCTTATAAAGTGTCAAATACTGCTTACTGATGTGATGTTTGTTTTGCATGGTTGGGGATGTGATGTTAGCTGGACATGGATCAAGTGAGGAGTAAAAAGGACAACCAAAGACTAGGAGATTTTCAAGCTTAGCTTGGTGGGTTACAACTAGCCAATTGGATTTGATTAGATGCAACTTAGGCAAACACACATGGATCTTTTGAATTTATAATGAAAATCTAATGCACCCACTCAGACTATCACTTCACCTACAAGTGCACAGGGTCATGTCATAGTATAGGGAAGCGACAAGATAAGGATCAATACATAGGGAGAGAGGGGGAACTAGAGCTAAGTTAGGGTGATCTACGTTCTTAATGAAGAGAGTAAGGTTTCTAGGGTATGTTGGTTGGTTTTATTGATTACTCTAATGATGCAAAAAATTAAAAGAAAGAAAGGAAACTATATTACAAGAAACCCTATGTTAACCCTAAAAAAGAATTTCTAATTAACAAAGAAGTAAACTAAGTAGGAAATAGAAAGAGGCTACAACTATGTTACACTAGCAATGCAAGTTAACATTAAAGAGACAAGTTAAGCACTAGAGCAATTAATGACCTAGGTTATCACTAACTAGCAAGATTAACACTAGCACGATCAAAAGAGAACTAATTACTCAAACAAGGCCTAATTATCCGATCCTAAGAAATTGACTAAGAGGTTATGAAAGCAATTAACTAAACTAGCATAAGCAAGCTAAGAAAACAAGATGGGTTTTTGCAAGTTATGAGGAGATTAGGCCATTTGGGGGAATGTCACAATAATACACATTGAGAATTGATATAAAACGAAAATCCTATATCTTCATTCTAGATTGCCAAACCAAACAATATAGTCAAATGCAATGAAATAACCCTAGACTATTGGTTGGCCATGGATAGAATATAGTGTGGGAAGGGAACTGTACCCTTTCACCTCCTATCTAACCTTACGAGGCTCAATTGGACCAAGGTCTAGGTGTGATTTATATTGTATTCAACTAACCTAGGTTTCTATGGTAAGGGTTATTAGGGAAATTTAGAGTCAACGACAGGAACAAAGAGTAGAGATGATGGTGTTTCACCTCATGCTACTCACCATCTACCTTTAGAAAACTCTAGGCAATTTCACTAATCACTCTTAGACTGACTTCTTAGATATCACACTTAGTTGTAGGAGAAGATATTTGTATGTAGAAAGATAGGATGATAGCTAGGGATATACTAGTTGGACCTAGGAACAATTCCTAAAATAGCCACATAAAATTCGTTTTCCCCTAGAGTCTAAATATTTTCAAGCATCATACAACAAGCTATCCCTGTTCAGAAGCAAAAATCACAAGCAAAACAACGCGAAATGAGATGGAAGAAAGAGACAATCATCCTAGAATGAAAATATGTTCAATACAAGTTAGATTCACCCAACATAGTATCAAAGTAACATTTTATCCCCCAAACAACCAACCGAGAGGGATTAACAACTCATAATCAAAGAAAATAAAAAAAGGAAAGAAGAAAGAGATAGAAGGCCATTATAGCTCGTGGAATATCCTCCTTCTTCACCTCCTTGTTGTAGAATCTCGTGCACCTCCCTCAAAGATGGAAAATGGCATGGAAAGGTAAGGTTTGGTGGTGGAAACCTTCGAAAACTAGGGTTTTTGGGTGGAAATGATGTGGATATGGAGTAATGGAGGAAGGAAAGTAGGTGGAGCTCTTGAATGCAAATAGGGAAGGAAATGAATGCTAGAGGTAGATAACCTCATTATATGGCTGCCATTATAGTATATGTAGGTTGTGGGGAAGCACTAGGGTAAGTGGGGGTAAAATGGGCAAATTAGTGTAGAAAAATAGGGTTTTAGGTGGCAGCACAACCATGGTGGGTAAAGGGTAGCACGACTGCGATGGCAGGGAATGAATGTGCTAGGTGGAGGTAAAGTTACAGTGTGAAAGTGGGGAAATGGAGGCTGGTAGCATGGTCGTGTTGGATAGTACAATAGTTCTGGGGGATAGGTAGCATGACCATGCCGAGTAGCATGGTCATGGTGGGGCCTAGGTAGCACGGTCGTGCTGGGTAGCAAGGCCATGGCAGACGAGTTGGGTTGGAGGTCGTTCTGCATGGAATGGTCATTTTGATCTTTAGTAGCACGTCTGTGCTGGCTAGCATGGCCATTCTGTGAGCTTCTTGGCATGACCGTGTTGGCTTGCATGACCGTTTTGGGGATGTTGTTGTAGCATGTTGATCTTTGCATTCACTTTGTGTTTTTGGCATTAGTGAGCATGACCATTCCTTGGCACCATAGTCATGCTGAGATCTTCAACACTTTGTACTCCATTCTTTAAAATCCATGCACGCCTTTTCTTGATCTTAACCCTTGGCTACTAGGGGTAGGTTGGGGAGCTTTGGGGTCTTCTTTGGACCCCTCTATCTCTTTCGTCCATCCAAATGTGATCCAAGTACCTAAAAAACATACAAAGAAAGTCCATAAGTACATTTGATAGAAAGATACATATTAAGGGAATAACTTGAAATTTAATAATATTTAAATGTAATATGCAAAAAGACACAAGATGAAGCATAAAATAGGACTGTATCACCTGGTGAGGTGCTATTTGCCAAGTTGATCTAGAGTTCTAGATATCATTTATATTATGTTTAGACATGTTACCAAATATATTAGATTTCATAAATCAACATGATATAGTTTTCTTTTGCCAAGAACTATGTATGAATTAGATTTCATTCAATGAAAAGTGTTTCATTATTCTAATTGCAAAGATAAACATGTTGTGACACCCCTTGAGTAAGAATCTTTCCTCCCAGTGATATTTATATGTTGTGAAAAGTGGGGTGTTACTTTATGGCATCTGAGTAACTTCGATAAATGGCCACTAGGAAAATATGATTCTTATAGTCACCCTAGAATGAAGAGGAGAAAAATTAGGTCTTAGGAATGGATTCCCAAGGAAAACATAATGTGACCTAGAATGACTAGAGTTTTCACCCTAGAAGAGATAGAGATGACACGATAGATGTTTACACAATTTTGATCTCAATTATCAACCTAATCCTAGCCAATGATATAGCCTCTCCATTTTCAATGGCTATGGCCAACCAATTGATAGGTGAAGAGGGATGTCATAATCATGAGAAATTATAATGCATTTCTCCTTTGCTACTAGTGCATGTGGAATGGGACACGTATAATAGTAGGTTAGTGAGAGGTAGCATGACAAGATCTCACATCTCTGGGTGTGTTCCTTATCACCACATATCAAGAAATTATGGGTATAACTGACGACCTAAGATTGAAAATTCATCTATACCTATTGATAGAAAGTTATAACAACATCAAGGGTAGGTGCCATAACTATAAAGATAAGTCGAGTTTCATAAACCATAAATATAAGTTGAGAAGAAGATGAAAGTAATGGTTAACCCACGTCTACATAATGTTTTTAATATAATTTAGATGACACATATTAAATATTTCTTTTCATGCAAATTTTTTGAAAATAAATTAACCTTAACATATTAACTATCATTAAATGAAGATGTAAGAGAAGCCCTAAGGTGGGTAGTACCCTAGAGAAGTTTTGAGGACAAAGTTTATTTTAAGGTGGTAGAATTGTAACATCCCAAATTTTCTAAACTAATTTGAGATTTAGAATATGGTTTTTCTTAAGCAATGATAATTGAGGGGCTTATTGTAAAAAGACCTTGAAACAAAATTTATTTATAATGAAGTAAGAAAATTGAAATAAAATAAAATTATATACAAGATACTTTTAACTTTTGTACATGCACTATGTGTTCTATTAATTGAAATTGGTGGGTATCGGTTTCCCTTTTTATCCTTTCTCTCTCCTATTCTTGAAAATGTTTAGAAAAAGTAAAAGAGAGAAATAAACAAAAAAGAACTCAAAAATATGAGATAAGTTACTCACTTGGACAATCAATATATGACTTTCCCTTTTTTTTATACATGTGAAGATAATGGTATTAAATTTTCTTTTTCCTTTTTCACCCAAAAAAGTTTTCCAAAAGGGGCATAAAAGATGTGTGACATAAATATTGAGTGAGTAGTAAGTATTAATGGCTCAAGGGATTACAAAAGAAAAGTATTTTCCACTAATGTCATCATTTAATGCACACTAATCAAATTAAATAGCGGATGTAGAAACCAAGGATAAACTATGTGTATAACTCGAATTTAATTGTCTAGGAAGAATCTAGACTAACTATTGGACGTTTGACCAAAATACCAACAAAGGAAATTTTTTCCTTTTATCTAAACTTTAAATGCATGGAAATTAAGTAAATGACCAAATAACGAAATTATGGACAAAAGCTTATGCAAAAATTGAACTTTATTAATTAGGAAGGATCTAGACTATCCATTTAGTGTATGGTCAAATTTGGTATAGTTTTGACTTGGTTTGACCCCTCAGAACAATTAAGGAAGGCTTTTATATAGTTTTATTTGAATTTAATTAGAAATTCATTTAGCATGACGATTAAGACCAATGTCTAGGATTTCTCATTGTCACACTCTCTTTTTTTCTCTTTCCTACTTACATGTGTGTTTCCAGCCATCCATAACTAATTCCACGAACACGACATCATCACCTACCTTCTAACATGTCCACAAGTCTGAACCCGACCTAACACGTTCCTTCCTCAGCCCCTCTCTCCCTCATCTCTCTGCCATTATAAATGATTTCTCCACCTCTGGTCTCCTCTCTTCGCACTGAACCTAATGAGCCCTAAGTCATCCTCTCTGATGATCCATATAAAAATGCCTACAGTTGGGTCTTGCTGCTTCTACCCCACCAATTCACAGATTCCACCCCAGAACCTTTACTCTCCATTTTATGCACCCAAAAGAACCACTCGGTCTTGCTCGTTCCTCCTCCGCCCTCAATTGTTCTCCATGTGCTCCACCTTACTGCACTTGATTCTTCAAGAATCAACATGGTACCTCATCCATCTCCTCTACCTCCAGTTCAATTGAGTGATTGGTAAGCATCATGAATGCTCTTTCTTCCTTTCTCTATCGTCTACTTTCCCTGAGGGTTCTCTAGACGTTGTGGCCTATAGCCCAACTATTAGTTGTTTTTAGTGCTCATTGTCATGTCTTCCCTAGGGACCTCCATCCTTGGATACGCCACCTCGACCTTCGCCTAATATCCATGATCCTTTTTGTGTTATGTTCATTTATCTTTGTATGGTTTTCAAATTCTTTGTGCCTCGAGCACATTTTCCCATGTTACTTGCTTTTTCTAACGCTTCCCTTGGACATAGAGGTCCTTGTCCCTGTATGATTGATTTTCTGACTTCACTGGACCTTAACAAGTTGTCTTCTGCCTCATTTTGTTCTTCTTATTGCCTCTTTGGCACTTTCCCACTTCCAGCAGTAGCATGTATTTGACAAGATTGAGTTCTTGAGCTCTTGTGCACCTTAGAGGATTTCTCTTAACTCGTCGACTTCATCTCAGTGAAAGGAAGCCTCCAACTACTTCCCTGGACCTGGTTGATCACTGCCCACCAAGCTTTGAATAGAGGTCTCACATCTCGGTGAAGCTCCTTTGAGCTGAGAGCATTTAAGAACAGTGGCAAGGGTGATATTATCCCTCCACCCTAGTTATTTCTATTAGAAGATTATTTGAAAAAGGGTTTATTTTTCTTTGAGCACCGCCACTGGCTTGGTAGGTTTTGAGGTGTGATGCCAGCATGGCAGTCCCTCATTAGAACAAATAGAAGTTCATGCCAAGAGATGGATAATAGTCAACATGTGGTTTTTGTATGATTTCTCATCGGTCAGTTATTCAGATATTCATAGTAAATTAATGGATATCAGAAAAATACGCAAAAATATGATTTGGAAAGGATATTTGATTTTCTATCGGTTGGTGTTGTTTTCAAATATTGTTTTCCACATTAAATCTCTTCAATACTCAATGAATGAAATTATGACTTCATAAATATACACTTAAGTACATATTATGATTTTAGGTGTTTAAAGACCCAATCAAGTCAGAGGACTTGACCTCAAGGTTATTTGCTATAGGTAAGAGGGCCATGCATATTTGGAACAAGTAATTTCGGTTTATGACGGTTTACTTAAGATTATGCACATTAGTTGACTTCATGAATTATGAATATTCTCTCAAAATCCATCATGTATAATTATCACTATTTGATTGGTTGTTTATTTATAGTGTATGATAAAACACTAAGTATGCATATGATTAAGACTATTGAATAATGCTTAAGAAGGGGAAATCCTATTATGATTTAAGAGGGAGAAATCCATCATGAAATTAAGAGGGAGAAATCCCATCATGTTAAAGTTCAAAGATCATGGTAAAGTTAATGTTAAGACAATTGGAATTTAATTAGTTTCTACATCCCTATCGAATCATGGACCTAAAGAGGTCATCAAGGGATTTTCTAGCAATCTTGTGCTCTTAAGTGGGCACCACAAAGAGTGCATATATTTACTATTCAATTATTCATGTTATTAATTACTCATGAATGTTTAAGATAATCCATGGTCAGATTTATGTCAAATTCGTTCATGTCAATTTTACTCATGTCAAGTTATTATTTTTGCCTTATAAAGTGACAAATACCACTTACAAATGTGATATTTGTTTTGCATAGCTGGGGACATGTTGTCTGCAGGACTTGGTGCATGTGAGGAGTAAAAAAGACAACCAAAGAATAGGAGATTTTAAAGCTTAGCATGGTGGGGTGCCATTTACCAAGTCGATCTAGAGTTCTAGATATCATTTATATTATCTTTAGACATGTTCAAATAAATTAGATTTCATAAATGAACATGTTGTAGTTTTCTTTTCCAAGAACTATGTATGAATTTGATTTCATTCTATGCAAAGTGTTTCATTTATTAAAATTTCAAAGATATGCATATTGTGACACTCCCTTGAGTACACATGCTTCCACCTAGTGATATTTATATGTTGTGAAAAGTGGGGTGTTGCACTGACACAATCATACAATATATAATACTGTACACATAAATAAATAAATAAATAAATATATATATATATATATATACATATATAAAGAGAGAGATGGGAGGGGATGGATATTCTACTCACACGGGTAATTTTTCTTTGTCTACTTGGAGGATTAGTTTGTTGATCTTGTTTATTAAATAGTAGGTATGACTTTTGCATCCTATGTATGAAAAAAAAATGCCCCAACCCAAGTTGATAGCTAAATTGCAAAATTGAAAACCCAAAATTGTGGGTAAAAAGATTCTCTTTAGGAATATCGCCAAATCATGAATATAGATCAAAACACCCTTCCTCCATTCTAAACTATGAACCTCCTTCTTTGTTCCATCTCAACGTTTTTGGTCCTATGTACTTCTGCTCCATTCCAACGTGCATTCCCTCCTCTATTGGTGCTTTCAAACCCTAGATACTTTGCGAAAAGCCATTTCTATGCTGATGTGCAATGAAGATTCGTTGAAATCTATAGCACACTTTACCAATAAAGTGAGTGGTGCCTCAATTGAATTCTTCATTCAGAGTCAACATTTCATGTATTGCTTGCAAATTGTGCTCCTGCATTGGCCATTAATGTCAATAGAGACTTGTGTTGCTGGGTTAAGATTTACGGTAAGAACAAAAGGAAGAAAAGTTGTGTCTACAAATAGGATGAATCAAAAGAGTTTTGGTATCGTAGGTGACATATATACTAACAAATGAAAAAACAAATTATGATGGAAGTGTTAAGGAATAGATCATTTGGAAGAAAATGTTCAAGAACAGAAAGTAGATGATGGGGTTTAGTTTGTAAAACTGAGTAGAAGGAAAAAGGATGGTAGAAAGAAAGAAAAAGGACTATTGCAGGGGGTCTTCATTGTATCATTATACTGGGAAAAAGTAAGAAACCTAGCAAAAAGATTATTGTAGCTAAACTAGAAGAAGTAAGAAAGTCAAGGCATGTAAGGAATTCGGGGGATGCAAGTAACTCTAAAAATGAAGGCCAAGATTTAGACATTGAGATTTCAAATGATGATTTCAACAATGACTCTAATGCTTTTGGTGATGAAGCTATAGAAGAATATTGGAAAACAATGGAATATGATGACAAGTTTATTGGTGTTTATTGAGAAAGACAAGGGTTGGAGGAAAAGAAACTTATAAAAATGAACAATAGAGATGAATAAACACACTAGAAGGTAAACAATTCTTTCACTTCAAATATGATATTTCTATCAAGTTTAATTTTAATTCATTTAAATATAATGAAAAACTTACATTAAGTGTTGATAAAAAATTTGCAAATATATTACATTTGTAGATTAATACTTACAAAAATATTCTAGAATGCAAGATGTAAATAGAATGTAACATTTGGTATCCTAATGTAAATATGTGATATTTAAAATTAATATAAAAATGTAAAACAATTCTAGATACGAAAACTAACTATTCTAAATGAAGATTAAAAATTTATTGTAGGAAGTAACTTTTGGATACAAAACTAACTATTCAAAATAAAAAGTAACTATTGGATACAAAAAAGTAACTACTGGGCACCAAAAGTAAAAATTCAGTATGAAAGTAACAACTTAGTCCAAAAGTAACAATTGAGCATAACTATTTCGTAAAAAAAGTAATTATTGGATATAGAAATCAACTATTTAGTAAAAAATGAAACTAGTACATAAACTAAATATTGAATGAAATCAAGAGATACATTTAAATGCAAAATAGTTTAGTGCTAGGCAAAAATCAACTGAATATGATGACATCAACTTCCTTTGCGAATTTGATGTTGATAGTGCATTTGATTATAAATGGGCCACTATTAAAAAAACAGTGTCAATTTACATTTATGAATACATAATTATGATAGAACATGATGTTTAGGTTAAAATATCAATGGTACATATATTGTCGTGATTATAGGGTTGCGAAGTATTGGTATAGACATTGTATGAGGAAAAAGAGAAATATAGAAAAAATAGGCGGGGCAGGAAATGTTTGAGGGTGGGAGATTTTAGAGGAAAATAACTAAAAATATGGATGACAGTAATGATAAAGTAAAGGCAAAGAAGAAGATCGGTCAACTACATATGGAGACATTGGGTAAGATGTTGTAAAATATTGTAAGCAATGATATAGAAGATAACTACCAAACCATGTGTATAGAATCTATGTCAAATCTGACAATAACATTATTGTTAGCAAACACAACTTATTTCACTCCCCAATATCTTCTTCTCTACTTGGATGGTGTGAATGCAGTAGCAGAAAAAGCAGGACTAAATTAGTTCACACACATATTCAAGAGAATGAAGGATGTGAGGGATAACTTTAGAAGAAAGAAGACAAGGGAGACATATAGAATCTCTTTTTATTCTACCATATGAAAAATGTGCCTTTATGTAAGTACGTCCATTTCAAAATATAACCTTTCATTTGTAATCCTACAATATTGGATTAAAAAAGTAACATTTTATATTTATGAAGAAATGGAATTTGGAGGTTACAATAATTGCAAACTCCACTTTAAGGATGCAATGATATGACTAAAGAGATGGTATACTCCTTTAAAGAGAGAGATATATCATTTTTAAAGATAACATAGTAAATACATCCCTAAATAGTGTAGATGTGTTTTATATTTTTGAGTTCCAATAGTAAGTTTTGTGTAGTTAGGTTGATACATCAAGATAATTCACAAAGATTGAAGCTTGTTGGACTAAAAGTAAGACACATTCATGATAAATAACTTGTTTATATAAAACATAACATATGATTATAAAACTTACTGTTTGTTACATAAATAACTATTTATAATCAAGAGTAAAATTTTGAACTAAATGAGAGTTGGCTAGATCTTTGTAAAACATTGAGTAGAAATTGAACAACTTTGCCAAAATATTAGTAGCAACAGAGCTAGAACAACACACCTTTAGACATAAAATAGCGTTGATCCCTCAAAAGAAATCTCGACCATCATCATGCTCCATAAACCACTCAACAACAAAGTGGCACATAAAAGTTAATAATAATGATGCTAGATTTATCACACTTGAAAATTTGTTTAGGGTGGATTCCCTAGATTCACCGAATCCCAAGTAAAATGATCCTTTCTACAATAGGACATATCTTATCAAATTATAGTTTTAGGATCGGAACCCAAGGGACAACCTATTTAAAAACCCTTCTAATGTTAATGAAATCAAATTCAGATGCATATTTATAGGAAGACTGTGATTGTTTGATTAAAGTGAATACAAATGAAAGGTAATTAAAATGTTTAAGAATTTAAGTTTTTAAATGGGCAAAAGTTAATAGGGGTTTCACCATTGCTATTCCCTCGTATTCACTATCTCCATATTACCTACGTATGAATTTTATCAATTGATTTCATGCAATTTCAAACCCTTTTGTAGCAAAGAGATTGCAGTGATAGAAACCTCCAAGTGCTCATCCTAATATGCAAGTTTATAATTCATATCACCCAAAAATCACCCAAATTTCACTTCTTGGGGTGTGTGTATTTTTTACATTTTAATCCTAGGTTTCAAAGTTCTATATACAAAAGATTATAATAGACAACTAATTTAGTTATCAAAACAAGAAAGCAATCATTAGAAATTTTCTTTTGAAATCAAATCCGTTCATACATAGAACAAAGTATATCGAAATCACAAAAAACAAGTAGTGGGGTTATATCTCATACCCCAAAAATGCAAGTACTCACTCATGGTAGAGGAATTAATACAAGAAAATACAATGAAACAAATGAGATATTGTTGTTGTGGCGATGAGGGCGAGAGTTTTGGACTTTGATGAATAGTGCTCACTCTACCAACGAAGGTAGTCTGACACTATATCCACATGGGTCAAGCTTATATTCTTCTTCTTTGTATCACTCACTTAATCTTAAATGAGAGATCAACCCAAGGGAGGAGGAACCCTCTATAATTTGGGCAAAGTTTTATTACATAATTTTTCCTTAGAGCCAAAAAAGTTAGAGGTTGAATGACATGCCCCGTACTGGTCCTTGAGTTGAAAAATGCCTAGAGTATAGAATGTACGGCCACCCAATTAGATTGTGTGTATATTTTTGCATGCGTTGATGCCCAGATAGTTAGCATAAAGAGTGAATCTGTATGTTTGGGTTCTTTCTAATGCTAATGTTATGCAAGTCGATTGAAATGTTGAATGAGATAGTTGGTTCACTTCAAAATCTGAATTTTAAATGATTTATGAGTGGTTACCACACAATGTGAGCCATTTACTTAACTTCTATCTTATATCTGTATATTTTTTTCAAGTCGGTCAACTTGGGTGATAGGACGATCGACCGGGAATTTTCGATCTCTACAATGTTTTTTACAATTATGTTGAGTTGATGAGAAAAGGATGGAGGGCCCATCCAATCTTCAATAGCTCAAAATGATGGGACCATTATAATAATTTCTTTGATATGGATATTGATTGTCCCACTCATCTCTATAACATTTTGGATATGTAATTTGGGCCTTCTTATTAGACCTTGGGCATTTCTACAAACAATAAATTCTTTATCAAAAACATAATCAAACAACAAAAATAGTGGCAATCTATTATAAACCAATAGAAGAGATAAAATGTAAAATGAGATGCAAGTCTAGTAAAAAATATTAATAAAATTACCATGAATATAAATTCATTAACAAACACCAAACTTAAACATGTTTTATCCTTAAGTAACAAAAAACTAGAGTGAGTTTCCAAATAATACTAAGAACCCATCCTTATGCGTCACTGTCATAACATGCTTCAATCCCTATCACAAAATTTAGACAAGCATCCCTATCCACTTGGGATATCAAAAAATGTTTTCAATCCTCATTCCCAACATTTATTAACAACAAAGCTTCCTCACCATTTTCTACAAAATGAGATATAAATTAGAATTTAATGATAAATTGAACAATCCCTCAAGAATACATAAAATGCCCATAATTTGATACTAGGTTGCATATAGGGTATAATGGAGCACATTATGTGCCATTAGGTGGAAAAATTAGTGATTGGGGTATGGTAGGAAGAATGCTCATCTCATCCTATTCAACTCGGGGTTGTATTTTTAGCTTTTTTTCTTTTTCTTAATACACATTAGCATATTTTTTCTTTTTGCTGGCATGCCCCTATTATATAGTTATAAGTATCCAAAAAGTGATTAGATAGAGAGGAGGTTGTGCCACCCTAAACTTAGTGTTAGACACATTTTATGGCTTTCTATTTCTTTTTAGTGAATGGTATGCAAGAAGGTGAAAGAAGACAAGTAGACAAGGGTATGTTAATGTGCATCTTATACTATGATTTAAAGAACATTGGTTAATTCCTATTATTTAATCCATCAAAATGTTGTAATTACTTGGGGATATGTGACAATGCAACAATAGTGATACACTAATTGGTAATCTCACTGGCACATTTGGGCCCTATTGTTCCTTAAAAATTCCCACCATTTATAAGGAGAATGATGATAAGACCTAGTCTGCATGGGATGAGTTCTTAGGATCGACTAATTCTCACAATAGCGTCCATGGTTGGAATTTACATCATCCAAGAGTTTATAAGAAAAAATATACATATAAATGTGTACATGCTTGAAATGAAATCTAAGTATGTAGTATGAAATCTTGATGAATCCTAAAATTTGTAAATTTCATATTCCTGATAAATGCAAAACAAATGATAAACTTATAGTGATATTATTCTATGCACGAGTCTAATTCCTACCGTGAGCTCTTAATATAAAAAGAATAGAACATTCATAGAATAAACAAGAAGGAGTAGGTGGATAGGATATTTGTGTACCATCCAACTTGCATGGCGAGCGTATACATTTTCTTATTCCCAAGAAAAAACTGAATTGAAGATGGAGGGGAAGATATGATCTATCATACACCCCTCATATATGATGTGGAGGGAGCGTAGGAATGGATTATGCGTGAAACTAGATGATCGACTAAAAAACTCATACATTGGACTCCAATGAGGACTTAGACAGTCAATTTGCATAATAAACCAATCAATTTGGTGCTTCTTTTAGAGTTCTTCATATTAGCAAGTGAATATCTTAAGGTGAATGATGATTGGTTGAGTTTCTTTGTTTCTTGATGAATTTATATGTCAGCTAATCACATGAATGACTAGATAATTATTTTTCCAATGTTGGAAACTATTAATAATGAGGTGGGAATATTTAGATTAGTTGGCCTGATGAAGATTCCTTCTGCTATAGGTTATTGGTATGTCTAGGAAACCCATCCCATTTTCTCACTGATCTTAGACATACTATGATTGAGCTACATACCCGGCCCATTGGTTGGTTGACCTAGTTGATCGACTCATTCTCCTATAATGTTATGATAAGGCGGAGATGTCTATTCTACCACTTAAAAAATAGTTATTGAGTTGATACCATCTAATACACTTGAAATATAGAGAATCCAAATGTAGAGAAAATGTGAATCAAATGAAAAAGACAACTAAAAACAAATTGCAAATAAGAAAAGAATAAATTGTTGGGTAGACTTTCAACAAGAGCTTTGTTTAGCATTGTTTTCTTGACACATCAATTTTTAACACCCAAGAGGGGCTCTGATTACAAGAAGAGTTGATATACAGGGGGTGTCTTAGTGGCTTCCTTAATAGCCATAACTCAACCTTGCTTTAAGTAACTTGTTTTGTAACTTCTTCTATAGGTTGTGATATATGTCAAAACTAATGGGTAGACAATTCAGATTATATTGTATGATTTAACTACTCAATACCAGTAAAAAAACTATCATGAAGCATGTTGCACTAATCATAGTTGGGTTAGGACTGTAATGATGTACCTGGGAAGTTAATATGTGTCTGCTCAAATATTGGATTGTGACCATTGTTTTTTCATGTGATTTTGGGGAATGTGGTGAGGATGATATCTTTTGAAGAAAATTTGGTAATGAGGACTTACAAAGTCATGTTTTGTGATCTCAAGAGGTTGGCGGTTCCTGTCCATGTTTTCTACTAGGGATTGAATCATGTTGGAAAAAATGAGGAATATTAATGTTTGCTAGTATCATTTGGGTGTTGTATACAATTTAAGGATACTCAAAGATGAGAAATGTTTGAGTATAAGGTTTTTGATGAATCTTCATTCATCGTAGTTCAATCACATTTTTATATTATACGTGCATCTTATTATATATTTTAGATCTTTATTTGGCTTATTTTAGTTTTTCATTTGGTCATGCAAGGGTATTCTCTACTTTTATTACTAAGAAAGGATACATGATTAGTCCAAAGACATATCCACATCAAATTTGATCTTGATATGTACAAACTCTAGTAAGAAAAAGTCTATACAATATGCCTACTCAAGTATATACAATCTACATCTATAATATCTCGTAAAATATTTTTACAAGGAGCCCAATTATAAAAAAGTAACTAGGTTCACATATTTACAAACATGATAAAGAATTGCAAAATTGCATCCACAGTTCTTCTCCGTCTTCATATTCAGTTTATCAACAAGACTATTAGGCCATGTTCAAATGTAACCATTAGTAATAGTAAGATCCCAGATTTTCAATGAAAATTGATAGTGAAAGAATATATGTTCAATACTCTCATTGCTATTCTTGCATAGAATGCCCTAGTAAGTGATATATATATATATATATATATATATATATCCCACCTACCCAGGAAATCAATATTGGTAATGCAATCAAACATGATTTTCAAACTTTAATCCTAAATCTCTCAGGACTATCAAGTATCCATAATTAGAAAACATAAGGATCCCAAGATATTGTATCCTTGAAGATTCTAAGAAATTTTCAAGCAATAATAGCTTTTTCATTGAACAAAATCTCATCCTAATCAAGATAGGGCTATAGTTACTTTCTAAAAGCCTCTTTACCTCAACAAGACTTTTGGTATATGGGATATTCCACTTACCATTATCAATAACTTTATTATGAAGATCTAACCACCATTTTCCCACCTCTGGGAAAAGAGTAGGATCAACAACATCACTCAAGATTCTATGATCTTTAAGTCATGGGTCCCTCCAAATAAAAATTATTTACATTTCCCATATTTATAATCAAAGTGATCAATAATTATATGTTTTAAATTTGGAATGTTATTCCACATTCAGTAATAATTGGGGGAGTATGTTCTCATACAAATAGAGTCTACTTTGAAGTATTTACAGTGGATCCATCAAACCCACAAGGATTCCTTGTTTTTAGAAATGTAATGAAAGTTAAAAACTAACTTATCTTAAAAGACTTTCTTAGATTTACTAATATTCAAACCACCCACCATTTAGTTTTGTATACTCTATCCCATGACATTAGATGAACATGATTCTTATCATCCTTAAGAACATCCTATATATGTTATCAACTTCATTGTGAAATGACATGGGAAGAGGAAACACACTGGACCAGTATAGATATAATGCAACAAGGGTAGACCTAAATAATCTACCGTACAAGAGAAAGAAGTTAAACTTTGAATCTTGCAAAATACCTTTAAGCTTATCTATAAGAAGGTAGAAGACTTTTGGTTAGTCTACTGAATAAGAAAGGAGCACCCAAGTAATGTGTCAATGATCTTCCTTGAACAATCCCCATAATAAGGAAAAAAATTCATCTTGCCCACCTATTTAATGAGATACACAAAAATTTTCCCTTGATTTTAATGCAAAAAAAAAATACACCAAAGATATTAATGATTTTATTTAGTGTAAGAACATTGTCAAGAGTAGATTCACTAAAGATATTTAGGAAGTAAAATGAGAAACTTGCATTTTTGAGGAAGTAAATCTAATAGGAATAAAAGACTTGTTTTAAAAAAAATAGTTAATGATACTAGAAAAATCATGTATCAAAATTATAGAGAGGAGAGGAACTAAAGGTTTCCCTTTTCTTAGGCCCATGGATGGTTTAAAATGATATTATGGTTCACCATTGATAAGAACCTAATAACTTACATATTCAATGGTGTCATAGATCTTGTTACACTAGATGCTAGGGAACACCATCTTTTCCATGATCTTAAATAGAAAGTTCCATTCAACTAAATTTATCCTTTCATGATGTATTCTTTCATACATGTCTTAGACCCTCCCAAATGTTTATTGAAATCGCTTAGATGTTTATAAGAGATCAAGATCACATTTTTGATATTAAACTTTAGAATGAAAGCACATTGTCTAGATCCAATAATATCAGGTAAGGTAATACTAAATCTATTAGCTAAGATATTAGTAATGATTTTTCAAACAAAATTGCAAAGTGAAATTGTCCTCTAATATTTAAGAGTTTTATCTTCTTTGCACTTAGGAATGAGGGATATAAAAGTTCTACTAACTTCTTTTAGTATTTTACCTTTCTTAAAAATCCAAGATATCTCTAGTGGATTTGAAAAAATGGGCACTAAAGCCATCTCGTACCGGTGCCTAAACTCCATTAGCATCTTTACTGACCTTATCAATCTCATTTCTACTCACTTTTTCATTTGAGTGCATCTGATGACCCCCATCAAACTTTTGAAGATCCAAATATTGGCACCAATTAGTAAGGGAATGATTTGTTTCCTTAAACTCATTAGCATATCATTCTAAAATATGATTTTAAATAGTACCAGGATTAGAAGTTTAAATATCATTGATGTTAATCACTTTAGTCAAATTTATCTGCCCTCTAGTGTTGAGAGAGTTATAGAAAAATATACTATTTTTGTCTCCATGCCTAATCCATTAGAGTCCACACTTTTGACTAAAAAAATATTCTTCCCACTTTAAATAATTGATAGCATTGAACCTTCTATTTTTATCATTCAATCTAAGGTTAACATCACTTCAATTTTTATCATCTTAATTTTGAGCATCAATAACAATAGATCCAAATTTTCTAGCATTATCAAAAAAGTTACCAACACTAACTATATACTAGGATCTAAGCCTTTGCCTTACCTTCTTCAACTTCTCAACTAATTTGAACTTGGGGTTACCCTTTGAATTATTGTTCCAAGCGGTACTAACATCATTAAGATAACCTTCTTGATCAGTCCACATATTAGTGAATATGAAGAGGACATTTCTCTTACTAACTATAGATTCAAGGTTTATTTTGGTGATTTTATGACCACTAATATATAAACATGTAATCTCTCCCAAAAAATTAGGCCAACAATATAGGATCTCATTATTGAATAAGATTTTATCAAGTTTAGAAGTAGTGGATTTAGGTCATTCTTTCCAATCATGCCAAGTAAAGAAATAACATGTAAGTCCATCTTCAAATAGAGTGATTCAACTAGAAAGCTATGGAAGTCATACATATAGAAATACTAAGATTAGGTTTACCAATATCTTCATAGTTCATTCTAATAGCATTAAAATAACCCCCATCCATCCATACATGGTTAGTACTGCTTATCAAATGACTAATATTAGTCCATCACTTATTCCTTTTTGTCTACATTCGTACCATAATCATCAGTTGCATGACAAGAAAAGTTTTAATTACTAATATTAACATGTGAATGTTGATCAGTTCTTTAGTGTACGAATTCTCTATGAAATTTGGATATTAGATAATGACTATCCTACCTAGAGGACTAAGGAGTGATTGGAAAACCTGTGTTAATCATACCATTTCCATCCCATTATTTTGGAATTTTTCGTCCTCCTAGTATTAATTTTAGAAATAAAATATATAAGGTTGAAGACTCTTTTAAATTCCTCTTTGAATCTATCTTGACTGAAATGTTTCTCGAGGTCTCTCACATTTCAATATATCTTTGAGATATTGCCAATCATTGGAATAACTTTTTACTCTTTTTAGTCAATCTTTAGTAACACCTCTCAATGGAGACTTGGATCTATAAACCTTTTGAAACCACTCTTTGTGGATGACCCCATCATTTATGTTAGTAACAACTAGGATGTGAGAGCCAAAATTACAACTATACTTAATAAAATTGATAAAATTTCCATTTTACTATGGAAAGAATTCTTGAGTATTCTCACAATCTTATAGTAGAATAACTTACCATTACACTAGGAACCACTTAACCATACTAACAAACTATAATTGCATAAAGTATGGGAAATTAAGGAATTTGACCCCTGGTCCTTGTTAGCTAATTCATCAAGATTCATTAGGGAAGAATCAATGTCTTGTTCTGGCACATTATCAAAAACAATAGTATATATTCTAGAATTACCACGTACCTTTACCTTGGGAATACTTACTACCTTTGGAATCCAAGTAATCTTTGTCAGATTTTAATAGTTTTGACAAATTATTTGGGGAACTCTTTTGGTTAATGCCCATAGAAACCATAGGTAGACCACTTTTTGGGGATCCATTAGTACATGATATCAATAACATGTTCTGCACTGGATTCCCAAATCACAAAAACTAAAATCAGATAATATGATAAGGATTGACATCAAGATGTGTAATCTAGCATAATCAAATATGTAGAACTTCTTTGTTGCAAAATCACAATCGTTAGGATTATCAAGATAGACATTGATTATTGAAAACATCAAATTATCCCAGAGTTCTAAAAGGATATTAAGAATATGAACCAAACAAGTACCGATTTAAGGGATTCCCTTTCCAGTATATCAATGATTTTCGATGGTTTTACTATAAGATGTTTATCTTTCACCAACCATTGTCCTTCTTCTAGAGTATGCTTCATATCCGATTGTTCCAAGAATTTGTTTATGATCAACATGTGATTTCTAGTTGTGATCTTTATGCTACATTTATTATTACACAACCATCCCATAGAGTCTTTAATTACCCAAATCCTAACTTCAAATAACAATAAAAATTACCTTCTATTATGATGCCCCCTCATCATATCTTAAATTTAATTGAGAATGTCGATGAAAAGGCCTAAACTATACTCTTTACTGGATTGGAAGCATAAATCCTTTAGGAATTCAAATTTTTTAGAGGATACCCCTCGATAGTAGAAAATGGATCTCTACAAATAGAAAATCAACAAACAGAGGACCTTGGAATTCCTCCTTAGCATGGTAATATCAAAGTGAAAATGTGAAACCATAAAATCCTAGCATACATTAATAATTAAGTAGAAGAATGCAGTATAATATTCTCAACAATTTACAACAACAATATCATTTATTACAAGCTTCCAATTACACATTTAAGGGTACACTTAACATGTTTTTCTATCTATACATATAGGATCTTACAACTAGTACAATCTAAAAACCTACTCACAAGCCAATTTCTCCCAAGATATAGATAAACCTGAAAAATATAAGAAATATGAGAGTCAACACACAAGGTGTGAATTACATGGAGAAAACATAGAATGTATAGTTTTTCATAATTTTAAATGATCTAAAAAAACAAGAATAATTTAGTTACATACTTAGCAAAATGAGGAAACATGTTTCATGTAATTTTACTTCAATTATACCAAAAATATCATGCATCACAAGGCCTTTGACCAACTTCGTGTTGTAAGGGTCTATGAGGGTACTTAAAGATAAATTCCATTATCTAAACCTATTTATCAACAATGTCTTCCCTATCTTAACAACTCAAGTAGGATGCCTAGCCTTGTGTCTTTACCTAGAGAATATAGGAAGGTGTACAAGGTTTGCATAATGGAGATCTAATTTATGTGTGCAAGTTATAAAATGTAACATCCCTAACATGGGTTATGTCATAACCTAGAAGTTTGCTTAAGTAAGTTGTTTATAAACTTTTTTTAGTCTTTTGAAAATTAATTAAGACTCTCCTAGAGTTTAATTTTCAAGTTTGAGCTGATTTGCAAACTATTTGTGCATTATATGATAGTTTGGGTGTAAAGTGCAATTTACCAAAAGATGAGGGGTTATATTGCAAAATGTCACATGTTGAATGTACCTCATGTGTTTTAGCATCATAAGAGAGAGAATGATGCTAAGTGGAAGCTTGTGGAAAGCCTAAATTTCAAATTGAAACTTGTTTGAATAATGCTAGTGCATTGTGCACCCATTTTGGTACAAATTGCAATTTACCCAAAATGTAGGGTTGATATGAAAATTAATACTTCTAGAGTGTATCTAATCCCTCCTAGTCTCATGTAGAGGAGAGATAAAGAAGGAGAGAGCATGTTTGAATCATCTTTGAGTGGTAGCATTCTTAGTGATAAACAGACCAAGAAAAGATGTATAGTTGAAGCATTTTTATGAGTTGTATAGAGTTGTAGACTTGATATGGGAGTGGCTATTGGCCAAGGAGCCATAGAGGAGGTCCCATATCGGTTTATCAACTCTTATAATTGTCCATTATGGGCTAAGAAACTCAAGGAGGTGATGTGTAATGGTTTGCAACTTTCCTTAGAAAAAGTGTATCAGTTTGTGAACAAAGTGATGTTGAGTTGAAATATCTTGCTCAAAAAGATAACTAAGGGCCGAAATATTATCCCTATATTATCCTCAAGTGTTTTGCATGTCAAGATAAATATTAATGCATGGACACATGTCAACCATGCATGGATACATTGCACCTAGTAGTGTAAAACGATGACACCTCATATCTACTCTTTTTCATGAACCACAACTATATATACCATTCCTTTCACCTACTAGTGAAATTTTTCGAATCTTATGACCATATTTCTCTTAGATATCGTGCATAGGTTAAGGGGTATCGTGCATATAGAGTTGATATCAGCCATAGCAAGGTGATATCGACCATAGCAAGGTGATATCGACCATAGTAAGGTGATATTGGCCATAGCAAGGTGATATCGACCATAGTGAAGTAATATTAGCCACAAGTGAAGGGATATAGGTCACAAGTTAGGGGATACCATGCATGAGTGGTGAGGTATCGTTCATGGTGCTAAGGAACAAGAAGGAGCTCAAGTCTTAACCCTAAGGTGAAGCTATGATCATCTTCAACCTTGGATTAAAGCATGGATCTAGGGTTGTGATCTTCCTTTCTTTTCTTCATCACCAAATACTTATCCATGGTGATTATTTACATATAGAAGAGTTGTGAATCTCATCTTCAACCTTGGGAACGTGAATATTCAGAGCTTGGAGCTTTGAAGTTGTTCTTGAGGCGGGTTATATAACTTGAACCCAATTATGTTATTATTCACCATCAATCTTTCCATACTGGATGATCTACTTTCAATTTTGAGTTTTCTTGTATAATTGATAAATCCATGAGTTCTATTATTGACATAGGACTGTTGTCCATGAACTAGAATAGTAAGGAAAAAAGTATAGAGCTTTATGATCCTGACATCATCATGGTCCAACCCGATATCAGGTTGAAACACCTCTAACCCGATGTGGTGATGTGAACACACCACTAGCATGATATAGTGATGAGTTTATACGTCATGGACAATATGAGTGACACATACACACACCTTATAAATGATATGGGGTAAAACACACACCTTGAGCATGATATGGTAACAAGTATATACCTCTAACCCGGTATGGTGTCAAGTATATACCTCTAACCCGATATGGTGTTGAAACCCAACATGGTAGTGTGAAACTCGATATACTTTAGAACCTCAAAACCCTAGTGGTCTGTACACTTTAGTATATACTAATTTGTTATCTATCCTATCATTTATCACATGGTGAAGGGTAGGCCAATACCATGAAGGTTTGAAGAGATATGAGCATAAGGGTCCAACCCGATGTGCAAACCCTAATGTTGAGCAACCCGATATGGAAGCACCTCAATCCAATATACTTGATTAAGTAAAACATGAAGTGTGTTATGTCAAATGATACATTAAGATGTATAGAGTTCAATGCATTTTGATAATTGTGGGCTAATGTACCTTGAGAGAAGGATTGAGCCAACTTAATAAAGTATGATGTAATTTATCCTAGAAAGGATGAGGGATAAACTCATACTTTGTGTGTTAATCATTCAATGAGAATACATTGATTCCCCTATATGTGTAGAGCTATGCATTGGGGTTTTAATTCTTAAATAAAATGAATTAGGGTTTGATTCTTGATAATATAAACTTGAAACCCCAATCGGTTAAATAGGGGAAACCCAAACCCTACTGAAGGGTTATGATATGATTTGAAACCCTAATAGGTTAAATAAGGGAAACCCTAACCGTAATAATGGGTAATGGTATGCCCTTGAAACCTTAATCGGTAAGGAAGGGAAACCCTAACCCTAATAATGGGTGATGGTATTCACTTGAAACCTTAATCGGTAAGGAATGTAAACCCTAACCCTAATAATGGAAAGCTGGTATTTCTCTTGTATTGACTATTGATGATATGTATTTGATATTGTTGTTGTCATAAAATACTAACCATGCAGGTATCATGAGATGATTAGCATATCTAGGTATGAGCTATGATGTTCATATGATACAGATTCAAATAGACCTTGTGAGCTATGTGAAATACTTGTACAACAAGTATATTGTATACCTGGTCTGAGGACCTAGAGGTAATAGTTACCTGATAAGTGGTAAAAGTGCTCAATGATGAACTAAGGGTTTGAATACCCATATCTAGAAATCATGATGATTATAATGCTAAGGGATGAGAATTCCCAGTAATGTGATAAGGGATCGAGATCCTGAGTGTTAAATGTGTTCCAAAGATCATGAAAGTACTTGATAAATGTGTTACACCTTTCTTTGTAGCATTTTTTATAATTATTACTTGTAACTTGGTTGATGCTAAAAGATATTGTAACACACCTAATTAATCAAGTGAAATCTTATCATGTAGTTGCCCAGACCATAGATCCATTCAATGTCAGAATTTGTTGAATGGTGAAACAAGTTTAACTCGACATACATATTGTTGGCAGAGAGTTATATCTCTATCTGGGACAATTGTCTCACCCTATTGGTCCCAACATTCTTAGGTGGATGCATATGAGGAGGTAGAGACCGTACTGTAGAGGGAGGAGAACAACTACAGGGACAATAGTAACATCTCAGGTTGAGTGTGTTGTCTGTCATGTCTTGAAGATAGAATTCCTATGTGTCATCTATGTACTCTTAGGTCCTTGGGAGTTAGTAAATAATGGTTTTATGAATGATCTGAGATTTTGGCTTGATTACCTCAAGGTTTTATGTTGCTTCAGTATGTGTTTTGTCAAAGCAACTGGTATACGATATCCTCCAGATGAAATGGTACCATGTATGTAAAATGTGAACCATGATGTATATAAAGTTTTGGTTCTTTCTTATAGAGTTTTCCTAATAATGGATATCTTTGCAAAACAGTTTTAATTTTTAGTGATTTTTGTTAATCCACTGCGAATGGTTATTCTGCTTAATTACTGGTGGCGATTTGGCTGTCGGTTTTATAGCTGGTCGTCTCACAAAGTTTTGATATCAGAGCCTAAGGTTCGCTGAGTGTACAAAGACATAGGATTAAGGTTGTTGAGTCTATTCTAGTATCCTCCAGTTTATCTGATAGTGACTTCTTCTCATATAGGAGAAGAAGTAAAGCTGAAAGATGGCTGGAGCACACGAAGAACATGTTGTTGAGAGTAGTGTTGTTGCACCAGGAGGAGGTACAAGGGGCCAGGCTAGAGAGGGACCGGTGCCTGAGAATCCCAAGATTGATCAAGCCCTGCTAGAAAACCCAGCCTTTCATGCTCTTTTCAGACAGTTCACGACCACAATGATGCATATGGCAGATCAGATGCCAACACCAACACCTAGGGCACCATTTCCTAATGAGGGACATGGATCTGGTAAGACCTTTGAGCGGTTATGCTGGGTAGGATCCACCGAGTATGTCGATACAACTAACCCAACATATGCGGATTCATGGCTCACTAAACTGGAGAAAGCCTTTAGAATCCTTAGCATTCTAGAGACTGGTAAAGTTAGGCATGATGTGTACCTTTTGAAAGGAAGCGTTGGCCATTGGTGGGCCATTGAAGAAGAGATAAGGCCTAGTGTTGAGGTCAGATTGTAGGATTTCTGATGTGAGTTTGTCAATAGATACTTTCCAAGACTTATCTGGATGAGAAAATCTCATAGTTTGAGTGGATTAGACAAGGACCGATTACGATTAGTGAGTATGAAGCTAAGCTTATGGAGCTTCTACAGTTTTGTCCACACATGGCTACTACGTATGAGGAGATGATTCATCACTTTGAGAAGGGTCTGAACACTGAGTTAACCATACCTGTATCTACTCTAGAGAATAGAAAGAGATTTTCCACCTTTGTGGAGTCAATTAGGCAAATAGAGAGGTCTGTTATTGAGAAACATGAGGTGAATACTAGGAAAGTACCTGCCTAGTTCCAGGGACACTGGTCTGGAAGTTTCAAGAAACTGAGGCTTATTGCACCAAAAGCACGATAGAGGTTTAGTGCTCAGATGCAGTGGACATCAAGAAATGGTAGAGGCCATAGTTTTCTTCCAAGTGGAGCCCATAGCACAACATCAATGTCAGTAATAGGTCCATCGAGACCACAGCAGAATAGAGTCTGTTGCAAGTGTAGGAAGATAGGGCATATGATAACGTATTGTCCAGTTAGGGACATTGAGGTAACCCAACCACTGAGGCAGAGTCAACAAGGATCTTAAGAGGCAACAATTTAGCAGTGGCACATGAGGATGTGGACATGCGTCTCAAGCAAGTTCATCTGCATCAAACAATAGATCACATAGTCGACAATAGGCAACGACAAGATTCTATGCTATGAATCAGCCAGAGGCAGTAGTCAATCCACGAGTTGTGACATGTCAGATGGAATTGTTTCATTCTAATATGTCTTAATCCTGCTTCGTATTAGTTTTGATTGATCTGGGTGCTACACATTCCTTTATCACTCGAGAAGTGATTCATGACTGCAATATGACTGTCAGTCGCAGAGTAGATAATTTGTTATTAGAAACTTTGTTAGTCTGATCTGTAGTATTGTGGGAGGTATGTTCTCCTTGTGTTCTTTCTTTTTCAGAACACATCATTTAGGTGGATCTTATACCACTTGAGATGCACGAGTTTGATATAATTATTGGGATGGATACCCTAGAAAAGTACAAGGTTGTCTTGGATTGTGGTTCCAAGCAAGCCATGTTCACAAATAGTGATAAGACATGAGTCTTTTAGGGGGACAAAAAGATCCTTTCAACCTATTTAGTGTCAGCAATGGTAGTTGAGAGATTGATGTGACAAGGATGTGAAGCACTCTTGGCACATGTGGTAGATACCAAAGCAGAGAGTCCTAGTCTTCCTGAATTTCCTGCTGTTAGGGAATTCAAGGATGTGTTTCCTAAAGAATTTCCAGATATTCCTCCACCTCAAGAGATTGATTTCGAGATTAATCAAATTCTAGGTACGCAACTAATAGCACAAACACCATATAGGATGTCCCCTACTGAGATGGCAGAACTCAAGAAATAGTTATAGGAGTTGCTTGAGAAAGGTTTCATTTGACCGAGTACTTCCCCATGGGGTGCTCCGGTTCTTTTTGTTAAAAAGAAGGATGGGTCTATGAGATTATGCATAGAGTATAGACAGCTTAATAAGGTGACTATAAAGAACAAATATCGTCTGCCAAGCATAGATAATATGTTTGACCAATTGTGTGATGTAGCAGTGTTCTCTAAGATAGATCTAAGATCAGGATATCATCAGTTACATATCAAGGAGGATGACATACCTAAGTCAGCCTTTAGGACAATGTATGGTCATTATGAGTTCGTAGATATGTCATTTGGATTAACTAATGCACCAACTGCATTCTTCGAGTGGATGAATAGAATCTTTCGACCATTCCTTGATCAGTTCAGAGTGGTCTTCATACACGATGTCCTGATATACAGTAGAGATGGTCAACAACATGAACAACACCTTCATCATTCCTTGACTTTGTTGAGATAGCACAAGCTATATGTTTAACAACAGCGAGTTCTAGTTGTCAGAAGTATCTTTCCTAGGACACGTTATATCTGCTTCAAGTATTCGTGTTGATCCTAAGAAAGTGGAATCTATTATAGAGTGGGAACAAACCAAGACACCAACTGAGATTCACAGTTTCCTAGGTCTAGCTGGTTACTACAAAAGGTTTATTAAAGACTTCAGTTATGTAGAATTACCCCTAACTAGGTTTACCAGGAAGGCGGTTCCTTATATCTAGAATGACAAGTGTCAGTGTTCTTTCTAGTTTTTTAAAGAAAGGTTTACTAGTGCACCTGTGTTGGCTTTACCTGAGTAGGGAAAGGGATATGTTGTTTTCTGTGACGCCTCTAAAAATGGTCTAGGATGTGTGCTGATGCTGAGTGATCATGTAGTTTCTTTTGCTTCCTGACAACTTAAGAAACACGAGGAGAATTATCTGACACATGATCTAGAATTAGCTGCAGTGGACCATGCGTTGAAGATTTAGAGACATTATTTGTATGGAGAAACATGTCAAATCTTTACAGACCATAAAAACTTAAAGTACATCTTCTCACAACACGAGTTGAACAAGAGACAATGCCGCTGGATGGAATTAATCAAGGAATATGATTGTACAATTGATTATCATCTTGGGAAAGCTAATATAGTGGTAAATGCACTAAGTAGAAAATCTTCATCTCCACTCATAGATAAAGCACAGTTGAACTCATTAATATTCTTTAAACATGACACGTTTGTCTCTTTGAGACAAATGAATGTATAGCTAGAAGTATCTTTGTTATCCAGATTACTGGCCGAGATGCATGTGAAACCTACTCTGAAACAAAAGATTAAAAAGGCACAATAGGTTGATACTATGATTCAGCAGATCAGGTCAGACTATGGTAGTGAGAAACATGATGATTTCCATGAGTCATAGGATGAGGTAGTCTGTTACCATGGTAGGATGGTATTACCTGATGCCAATGACTTAAGAAAGATAGTTATGGAGGAAGTTCATTCATCCATGTATGCAATTCATCCAGGGAGTACCAAAATGTATCATACCTTAAAAGATATGTATTGGTGGCCAGGTTTGAAGAAGGACGTAGCTGAGTTTGTTTTGCGATGTCCGATGTGTCAGCAAGTTAAAGAAGAATACTAGAAGCTTATAGGAACATTGCAACCCTTAACTATACCACAGTGGAAATGGGATCATGTGACAATGGAGTTTGTGGTTGGTCTACCCATAACAACCAAAATTCATGATTCCATTTGGGTGATAGTTGATAGGTTGACTAAGACAACACATTTTCTTCCTATTAAAACAACCTATACTGCTGAAAAACTTGCACATATCTATATAGATGAGATAGTGTGGTTACACAAATTTCTAGCTACAATTGTGTCTGATAGAGGTCTCCAGTTTACAAGTCATTTTTGGGAACAACTACATAAAGCCTTGGGTACTCAGTTAAAGTTTAGCACAATTTTTCACCCTCAGATAGATGGACAATATCAAAGACTATACCAACTTTAGAAGACTTGCTTAGGGCATGTGTTCTTCAGTTTGTAGGAAGTTGGGACTTACACTTGAGCTTAATAGAGTTTGCCTACAACAATAGTTATCATACTAGTATTTATATGGCACCATATGAAACATTATATGGTAGACATTGTAGATCTCCATTATGTTGGTATGAAATAGGAGAATATCAACTTATGGGTCTTGAATTAGTGCAACGGACAACTAAAAAGATTAAAGTAATACAACAACAGTTGAAGGTTACATAGGATAGACAGAAGTCATATGCTGATAAATGCCATAGACCTTTAGAATTCCAAGTTGGAGACAGAGTGTTTCTCAAGGTCTCTCCTTGGAAAGGTGTTCTCAAATTTGGGAAGAAGGGAAAGTTAGCTCCTACATTTATGGGTCCTAACCTAGTGATAGCACAGACAGGAACAATAGCTTATAGGTTGGAGTTGCCACCTGAGCAACATAGACTACACCCAGTGTTTCATGTATTTATGCTGAGAAAGTGTCATCCTGATATAGAGTTGGTGTTGCAACCTATGAAGGTAGAATTGAATGAAGATATATCCTATGTGGAAGGTCCAATGATGATTCTTGATAGAAGAATCAAGAAGTTGAAAAAGAAAGATATAGTTCTTGTGAAAGTTCTCTGGCATGACTGTGGCTTTGAAGAAGCCACATGGGATCTAGAGGAAGAGATGAGGAGGAAGTACCCTTCTCTTTTCTCTTGAGACTTTGGGGGAAAAAATCCCTTTTAGGGGTTGATAATTATAACATACCTAACCTAGGTTATTCCATAACCTGGAAGTTTGCTTAAGTAAGTTGTTCATAAACTTGATTTAGTCTTTTTAAAAGTAATTAAGACTCTCCTAGAGTTTAATTTTCAATTTTGAGCTTATTTGCAAACTGTTTGTGCATTATATGATAGTTTGGGTGTAAAGTGCAATTTACCAAAAGGTGTGGGGTTATATTGCAAAATGTCACATATTGAATGTACCTCATGTGTTTCAGCATCATAAGATAGAGAATTATGCTAAGGGGTAGCTTGTGGAAAGCCTAAATTTCAAATTGAAACTTGTTTGAATAATGCTAGTGCCTTGTGCACCAATTTTGGTACAAATTGCAATTTACCCAAAATGCAAGGTTGATATGAAAATTACTACTTCTATAGTGTCCCTACTCCCTTCTTGTACCATCTAGATGAGATATAAAGAAGGAGACACCATGTTTGAATCATCTTCGAGTGGTAGCATTCTTGGTGATGAAAAGACCAAGAAAAGATGTATAGTCGAAGCCTTTTTATGAGTTGTATCCAGTTGTAAACTTGATATGGGAGTGCCTAACGGCCAAGGAGCCATAGAGGAGGTCCCATATCGGTTCATCAACTCTTGGACTTATCCATGACAGGCTAAGAACCTCAAGGAGGTGATGTGTAACAATTTGCAACTTTCCTTAGAAAAAGTGTATCCGTTTGTGAACAAAGTGATGTTGAGTTGAAATATCTTGCTCAACAAGATAACTAAGGGCCAAAATCTTATCCCTAGATTATCCTCAAGTGTTTTGCATGTCAAGATAAATATGCATGCACGGGACGCGTGTCAACCATGCATGGACACGTGGCACCTAGTAGTGTAAAATGATGACACCTCATATCTACTCTTTTTCATGAACGACAACTATATATACCATTCCTTTCCCCTACTAGTGAAAATTTTCGAAAATTACCACCCTATTTCTCTTAGATATCATGCATAGGTGAAGGGGTATTGTGAATAGAGCCTTGATATATGCCATAGCAAGGTGATATCGACCATAGTGAAGTAGTATCGACCACAAGTGAAGGGATATCAACCACAAGTGAGGGGATATCATGCATGAGTGGTGAGGTATTGTGCATGGTGCTAAGGAAAAATAAGGAGATCAAGTCTTAACCCAAAGTTGAAGCTATAATCATCTTCAACCTTGGATTAAAGCATGGATCTAGGGTTGTGATCTTCCTTTCTTTTCTTCTTTACCAAATACTTATCATCCATGGTGATTCTTTACATATAGAGGAGTTTTGAAGCTCATATTCAACCTTGGGAATGTGAAGCTTTGGATCTTGGAGCTTTAAAGTTGTTCTTGAGGTGGGTTATATAACTTGAATCCAATTATGTTCTTATTCACCATCAATCTTGTTGTACTTGATGATCTACTTTCAATTTTGAGTTTTCTTGTATAATTGATGAATCCATGAGTTCTATTAGGGACATAGGATTGTTTTCCATGAACTAGAACGGTAAGGAACAAATTCTAGAGATTGATGATGATGACATCATCATGGTCCAACCCGATATGGTGATGTGAACACACCAGTAGCATGATATAGTGATGAGTTTATACCTCATGGACAATATGAGTGACACATACACACACCTTATGAATGATATGGGTCAAGAACAGACCTTCAGCACAATATGGTGTCAAGTATATACCTCTAATCCGATATGGTGTCAAGTATATCCCTCTAACCAGATAAGGTGTTGAAACCCAACATGGTAATGTGAAACCCAATATACTTTAGAACCTCAAAACCATAGTGGTATGTACACTTGAGTTAGTATATACTAATCTGTTATCTAGCCTATCATTTATCACATGGTGAGGGGTAGGGCGATACCATGAAGGTTTGAGGAGATATGCGCATAAGGGTCCAACCTGATGTGCAAACTCTAATGTTGAGCAACCCGATATGGAAGCACCTCGATCCAATATACTTTATTGAGTAACACATGAAGTGTGTTATGTCAAATGATACATTAATATGTATAGAGTTCAATGCATTTTGATAATTGTGGGCCAATATACCTTGAGAGAAGGATTGAGCCAACTTAATAAAGTATGATGCAATTTATCCTAGAAAGGATGAGAGAGAAACTCATACTCTATGTGTTAATCATTCAATGAGCATACATTGATACCCCTATATGTGTAGAGCTATGCATTAGGGTTTTGATTCTTAAATAAAATGAATTAGGGTTTGATTCTTGATAATATAATCTTAAAACCCTAATCAATTAAATAGGGGAAACCCTTATCGGTTGAATAAGGGAAACCATAACCCTAATAATGGGTGATAGTATGCACTTGAAACCTTAATCGGTAAGGAAGGGAAACTCGAACCCTAATAATGGGTGATGGTGTACACTTGAAACCTTAATCAGTAAGGGAGGGAAACCCTAACCCTAATAATGGGAAGGTTGTGTTTCTCTTGTATTGCATGGTGATGATATGTGTTTGATATTGTTGTTATCTTAAAATACTAACCTTGTAGGTATCATGAGATGAAGAGCGTAGCCAGGTATGAGATATGATGTTCATATGATACAGATTCAAATGGACCTTATGTGAAATACTTGTATAACAAGTATATTGTATACCTGGTCTGCGGACTTAGAGGTAATAGTTACCTGATAAGTGGTAACAGTTCTCAGTGATAAACTAAGGGTTTGAATACCCATATCTAGCAACCATGATGATGACAATGCTAAGGGATGAGAATTCCCAGTAATGTGATAAGGGATTGAGATCCTTAGTGTTATATGTGTTCCAGAGATCATGAAAGTACTTGGTAAATGTGTTACACCTTTCTTTGTAGCATCTATTATAATTCTTGCTTGTAACTTGGTTGATGCTAAAAGATATTGTAACACACCTAATTAATCAAGTGTAATCTTATCATGTAGTTGCATAGGCCATAGATCCATTCAGTGTCAGAATTTGTTGAATGGTGAAATGAGTTTAACTCAGCATACATATTGTTGGCAAAGAGTTATATCTCTCACTGGGATGATTGTCTCACCCCGTTGGTCCCAACATTTTTTGGTGGATGTGGATGAGGAGGTAGAGACCGTACTGTAGAGGGAGGAGAACAACAACAGGGATAGTACTAACAGCTTAGGTTGAGTGTGCTGTCGGTTGTATCTTATAGATAGAAGTCCTATGTGTCATCTCTGTACTCTCAGGTCCTTCGGAGTTAGTATGTAATGGTTTTGTAAACAATATGAGATTTTGGCTTAATTACCTCGAGGTTTTATGTTTCTTCAGTATGTGTTTTGGCAAAGCAACTAGTATATGATATCCTCGAGATGAAATGGTACAATGTATGTACAATGTGAACCATGATGTATATAAAGTTTTGGTTCTTTCTTAAACAGTTTTCTTGATAATGGATCTCTTTGCAAAACAGTTTTAATTTCTAGTGATTTTTGATAATCCATTGCTGATGGTTATTTCACGTAATTACTAGTTGCGATTTGGTTGTCGGTTTGAGGTGGGTCATCTCAAAACATTTTATGCTTTCTAGATATTGCTTTTTGACTCACAATTTTCTCCTCATATGATCTTTCTTTCTGCGTCCGAATCTCACTTCTTCCTTTTCTTTTTTCTCATATTCGATTCTGATTCTCCCCCATGATTCAAAAGACTAAAAGAAGTTTATAAACAACTTACTTAAGCAAACTTCTAGGTTATGGCATAACCCAGGTCAGGGATGTTACATAAAATCCATGAGGCAAAGTGTTGCAATACTATAATACTAAATGACAATATTTGAGCAAGTAAACAAGCATGCATACATGGTAAGGTTCAAGCAAGAAAACCATTATCATATAATTATTCAAGCTCTTACTTGATTTAGAGATTCATGACTTGACTTATGCTTGACCATCTATATATCAAGAAACACCTGATTAAGAACAATATTACATACATGTATCAAATTATGATCATTAACCGCACTTAGCTTCCCTTTTGGGTTTTGGCCAAGGTAGGATCAAAGTTTCTTACTAGTGAATTGTATCAAGTTTTTTTGTTGTAGAATCCATCATAAGGGTGTTTTTTGTTTCATGTCATTTCAAGGTCCATTCATTTATACAAATATTTCAAGGTTGATTCATTTAGTCGCATTTTTTGGTCAAAATGACTCGTAATAAGGAGAAAAATGCTAAAACATGGGGTTTAAGCATTAAAGATGATTTTGATCAACAAGATTAGTATATAACAAGCATATACCAATATTAGGTGGATGTATATTTGATCTTAGGCCTCATAAAAACATATCCAAAATGCATTCGAAAATCCAACATATAAGGCCTATGCTAAAGGGTCCTACATTGGCCTAAGTAGGTCATCCACATGAAAAGAATCATAAGGCATGGAGTATTTCCTTATTTGAGAGTGGGTGACATGAGAATAAGATCTTCAACAGAATTTGGCATGAGAGCCCCAATCAAGCCATATAGACTACACTTGGAAATTTAGGGTTACTAGAATCATCCTAGTGAAAGTGGGATGATCTTAAGTACTAAGGTCACAAAAGATCATGTGGTTATTGATTTCAAAGATCCACTAGGACTGGATGCATTAAAAGGTCTAAGAACATCATTTGTTCAAGGCAACACCCATCATCATAAACATGGGTCACATTCATGCTTTAAATGACATATAGAACAAAACAAGTGGAATAGAAGGAAAATGGGGTGATATTGAGTCATTGGTTTATGGTGATACTTGATATCATGTACATGAAATGTGAGACCATCGATCATGATTATTCATTAAGGCCCAAAAACAAAGTCACATTAGTTCCTTGAGGTTATTCAAAGAGAAATATTGGTGATTACGGATTGCATTAAGTTAAAGAATACTTCCAAGCTACTGATTTGATGCTTAGGTATTAATTTTTTTTTGGTAAACCAAGCTCTCATATTAAAATTGTGTTTTTATTTTTACAAGTTAGTTCCTATTAGGAAACTATATAGAAGAAGAAGAAAAAAAAATGAAATACAGAGAAGAATTCTTCTGCAACAAACAGAGAAAAGCACAGAAAGAACTAGGGGTCTCCAGGTAGTAGAAAAAACCAGAGAGAAACATTTTCCAACAGGACACCAGCTCAGAAGGACCAACTACTATCAAGTCAGCCACCTTCAAAGAGATTAAAATCTTTCATTATTATCTCCCAAACCTCCCTCTAGGGATTTTCCCTATTCAGATGCACTCTAGAATTTCTCTCCCCATAACCAGTGTAGTATGCACATAGCAAGGAGATGACTTCTCCTACCACTACAACACGCCGGCTCAGAACTAGTAGTAGGACAAATAGGTAGAACAACCTTAGCAACTTCACTCCATATCTGAGCAGGAATGCAGATAAGTAAACATGCAATGATTGAAGTCCTCTTCACTATCTTTATAAAGAAAATTGTATGAATGGGGACTCAAACCCATCTTCCTAGTGTAATTAGTGGACAAAAGCCTTCCATGACCAACTTTTCACGCATGAATGAGAAATCTTCTAGGGACTTTAAACTTCCAAATCCATTCAAAAAAAGGATTGGAACTACCCTTAATGTGAATTTCTTTCCACACATCCTTCATCTTAATAGCCTCACGACCTTTGAAAAGAATTTTGTCTCTCTCATTAGTCAGCCTATCAAGGTTTCTCAAGAGAAGATTAAGATTTTTATGAAGTCTAGCATCATCATGGATTCAATCAACATTGGTAATCAAGTTTCCCACCTTACAATCTACCTAGAAACCCAATTATATTGTACTTTTCCTTCCCAAGACATCAAAAACAAAATGATTATCAAGAATCCAAGGTTCACCCTAAAGCATATATTTATACCATACCCAACTGAATATTTGATGTGTTGTTTAAGAATATCACTATCCTTCACAACTCTATTCCGATGCTAAGAGAAATATTTGTTCTCATTAACCAACCAAAAGGAAGTTTTGTTGAAATACCTTTCATGAACCCACTTAAACCAAAGGGAGTCAGCTTTCTTAGAAATGTTCCATGTCTGAAAAACCATGGAAGATGCGTTAATATCCCTAATAGATCTGATACCCAAGCCTCTTGATTTTTTTTGGGTTTTTTCACAATGTCCCACTTAATCATATGAAGATTAGAATGATTATCAGATGATCCCCATATGAAATCTTTGATCATTTTCTCAATACCATCAATAACTACACATGGTAAGGGAAAGCAATTTATCTAGTAGAGATGAATAGAGGATAAGGTAGACTGAGCCAGCTCCAATCTACCAGCCATCGACAACTATTTAGACATTCAACCCCTAACATAGATTTAATCTTGTCTAAAAATGGACTGAAATGCTTCTTGGACAATTTCCCAATGAACAAGAGGATGCCCAAGTAATTTTGATCTAACTTGCCTTCAACAATACCCAAGATATTGCAAATATGATCTTTATTAGAGCCAACACTGAATAGCACTGAATGTTTTTCAACAGTGATCCTTAGGCCAGTAGAATCATGGAAATAATCAAAAATCTTCTTCATGGCTTGGGAATTATCATCATCTGTCTCGATATAGACCATGAGATCATATACATATATCATATGAGACACTGTCATATTATTCAAAGCACGAAGAGGTCTAATCTTTCCCTCCTTAGTAGCCTCGTCCATAAGTTGTGAAAATGTTTGCATCACCATCACAAAAAGATAAGGATCTAGGAGGTTGCCTTGTCTAACACCATTGTTGGGGATAAAAGGACTCACATATTCACTATTCACTAAGATTTTGTAGGTAATTGTTGAGAAGATATCCTAAAGCCATATCTTCCAGCAAGGAGGAAATCCCATAAGATGAATAACACAAAACAAAGCCCCTTGGAGATGTCAAGTTTAATGCACATATTATTCTTACTCACTTCCCTATTAAATTCATGAATGAGATCATTTGATAATAGAATGGCATCTCAAATGCTTCACCCATTAATGAAAGCACATTGATGTACACTTATGATGGTAGGCATAATCAACTAAAGCCTTTTGCTTAGAACTTTAGTGATGATATTTAACAAAACATTGCAAAAGCAATCCAACTCTAGTTCTTGAAGAAATGAGTATCTCTAGACTTTGGAATTAGAGTAATGAAAGTCTTATATGCCTCTCTCATCAACCTCCCAGTTTTGAAGAAATGATGAATACTCTCCAAAATGTTAGGACCAGTGAAATTCCAGCAATTCTCGATGAATAGTTTATTAAAGTCATAAGGCCCTATACACTTATCATTGTTGAGATTCGTCATAACATTCTCAATTTCAAGAGAGGTGAACAATATGTCCAAGGAAAGTTTGCAGACATCAACTATTTTAACAAAATTTAGACTGTCTAGACGAGAGATATTGGTAATATGGCCATTATTGAAAAGTTTAAAATAGAAATTTTGAATATCATCTTAGATCCCATCCACATTGGTATTTAAAGTCCCATCAATATCAAGATAAGTAATGTGAATGATGTGTCTTCTAACTTAAAAAGAATAATACACAATTTTAGTTTTGGAATCTCCCTCTTTAAGCCATTGTACCCTCGACTTTTTCCACAGAAAGGACTCTTTTAGATTAAGAGCTTCATGAGAAATCTTCCCACATCTGGTAGGCTCATTCCACAAATCAATATTAGTAGGATTTTCATCTAAATTGACCTGAGCCTCATAAGCCTGAACTTCAACAACACGAGCATTATCAAGTATGTTTCCCACATATCTTTATTCCACTTGATCAATTTACTTCTCAAATTTCTCATCTTAGAATGGACATTGTATAATGGTAAGGATAGGTGGTAGATTAAGTAACAAAGATCTAAAATTTACCTTTAACCTGCATTTAGTAGGGTCAAAGATAGTCAAAGCTCATTTTTTTAGAAAAACAAGATAAGTGAAGGAGTTTAGGGTCTAAAATAATGCCCAGGGTGTAGATATTTTTGAGATGATCAAAATGGTATATTATCTCAGCATATTTGGCCAAGTGTTTAGCAAGATGTGAATTTTATAAACTGTGCATTGAAAACTATAGGGAAGGGTAAATGGGCTTCTCATGTATCATTTGGTGTGAGATTATGACCATTATTCGATGATCTAGTTCCCAAATATACCCCTCCAATCTAGTTCTTGCATGCTAGGATGCCCTGATGGCCATGTGGCACTAAACAATTGGGTCAACCCCCAGACGTAGTAGTTGACATTTTTTGTCTCCTACGTTAGCCTCAATCTGTGATTGCATAGTAGTGGGCTTCTAACCACGTTTGTGCCTGAGCTTTATGAGCAACATATTGGCTCCAATCGGAAGTAGTGTTGCTCCACTTGTGGTCACTGGAGTGTGGATGGGGAAGGTGGGGAAAGGCATTTGGCGGGTTGGAAACCTACTGATTAGACTCTTGAAGGCCACACAAAGCCCCCACGAGCTTACCTTAGTGCAAGGAAGTTTGGGGTGGCAACCGTAAGGCGACAAAGATGGATAGTGCCATTGAAGAAACAAGGACGTAGAAGAGTAAAATAGGGAGATAAAAGGTGTTTGAAGAAGTGGAAATAAGGGGAAAAGAGAGGGGAAGTGACCAAAACTAAGAATTAGAGAGTCTTTCCTAGTCAATTGCTCAAAAGAGGTGATAATGGAGCATATTTTCTATCCCATATGCACCTTGTATGGAAAAACGTAGAAGATGATCGAGGCCCTTTGGATCTTAGATCTCAATCTAATGTATAGGAAAGGGGGATGCATTAGGAATTGGGGAGCTTGGGTGGTGGTTGGGTTGCACCCCCTTTGATGAACCCACAGTTGGTCATCCCATATATCTTAATAAGATCAAAATTTGAGCTAAATCAATCGTAAATAAAGAAGATTTCAAAATTTCATAGCTTGGTCATTCAGAATTTTGAAAAGTGATTGATTCGAGAACCAATATTGGATAGGGAAGAAAGGGGACATATTGACTGTTTAAACTATAGCACGAAAGGGAAATCCTATACGAAGGTCCGATTGAGGTATTTTGTGTCGTCGAATCTGTAAGATTACATTGGACATAAGTAAGATCTTACAGAATAAGATCAATTTTGGTTCAAGATGATGATACAATAAAGCATGACACTTAGTTCTGTTATGTAAAATAATGTCAGATTTTGTAAAATTAATCATTGATGTGACCAAATAAAATAATCACAACATTCAAATCATGAAACTGATAACCGATTGAGTAATATGAGTCATAATAGAGAGAGATAGAGTACAATATATGAGATAGAAAATTAGGTTGTATGTCGTTACCTCGTCATTTTCTCGTCATAATTAATCCTAGATCATAAACAAGGGTCAAAGTATGTATTTGTTGCATGTAGGCAACCAACCATAGGAAACCTACCTTAGGTTATTATTGTGTCAACTATCACATCAATGGTGTACCCATCATGATTCATAGATTGGAGAATTACTAGTTTTTCATCATAACATGACATCTTTTAACATAAGCATTACACATCCCATATCCCTATACAATTAGGTTTTTGTTCATGTACTCATACAAGCTCAAGGTGTGTTACAAAAATCAATGTCATCCTTTTCCCAATTGAACATTTGAACATGTTCTTTACCATTACTTCTAATCAAGGTTATCATTTCACTAAAAAAAATTTATCGAACTAGAATTACATGTATTACCCCCAAAATTCTACCAATATTGTAATTAGGTTTATTTTTTTCATTCTTGGGTCTAAAAGTAAGCATTCTATAATTCCATTTTATTCCAACTAGGATCCCAATGGAATCATAATTTCAAGGCTCAAAATTTCAAAATGATATCTTTCGTAGAAGACATGGTTTGATATTAAGTCTAATTGAGTGACTTATCATACATATATCAAAATTTTATCTTGTGTTATTTTCATACATCATGCATCTTATCGAGGAAGAATATTATCATTGATATCGAGGTTTCACTATTGTATTACTTATAGTCAAAAGAGCTTTACAAGATCGAAACACTTATACTGATATCTATCTATGTTGAGGAAAAACGTGTTGAGACTAAAATCTACCCATACAAAAATGTTACCCATTCTTAAAAAACAAGAGAAGCCACTAGATTCCTTCAATAGAATGGATTATTTGTGTATGAGGCTCATCATGGCATTCAAACATCATATACGTCATCTTAAGGATTTGGTAAATTTACCCTTTTCTAGATGGATAAAATCATATGTTCAACTGCCTCTTTCTCTACTACTAGATTTTTTTCGTAGGAAATCTACGGTTCAACATCATCAAGGGAACCACATACAAGGTGACTCTACTCAATTACTCAGAAATAGACTATCTAGACTGTCATCATCATGTATTTCATTTTTCATACTTATTAACATCTCATATGTGTTGGAGGTTAGGTACTCTAAACTTATCTGATGTCAAGTTGACTCATATCAAGAGTTTAGACTTATTGTATGTTCCATGCTAGAGGTCATTCACTGTAAAGAGATTTAGGATAATGTTTTTTTCTGAACCACATCTCACTAACCATGTATCAACATATACAAAACAAGGCACAAGCAAGCATTCAACCCACTAGCTATGTGTAGCACATAAAACTATGCACACATACCATACATGGTTCTATACTTGCTAGGGTTGCATGATCAAACTCATATAATTTCATCAAAACATACTTGACACTTACTTAATCAAGCATAGGACAACTGGAAGAAAACTCATGACATCAACATCAACATCTACATCAACATCAACATCAATCTAATGTTAGTGTAGGCTACCTACTAACCTATCCTTTATTGTGGCTTGTGACAACTCTAGAGACTACAACTACCATGCAAACACACTCATGTAGACCCGATGTTATATCTCTTTCTCTTTGGTTACATGGACACTCTCTTCCTTTTTGAGTGAGGGAATAGTTTTATAGATACATGTGCTATTACTTTAAATATTATCGCCAATTTGTTAAAAAGTGTGATGGGAACCACCATACTCTGTTCTGATAAAATCAAAACCAAAGTTGAGTTACCACTCTCATTACATAGTCTAGTACCATTCCACCTAGAAAATTAGAAAGAACATGGTGCACAATTATGTAGTTACCCTAACAAAATGTTGTGAAGTATTGCCTAGGCTCACTATAGAAAAAATGCCCATCAGTGGCCTTTTAGAAATGCCACTAAAAAAAATAAATGCCACTAAACATGTTTAGTGGCATTTGTTGACACTTAAAAAAATTCATCTAGTACCAATGCCATTAGAAAGATAGTGGCATAAGTTGTAAATGCCACTAAACGTTTGACTTTAGTGGCTTCCAAAAAATGCCAAATAAAGGCCACTAAAACATCATTTGGCATTTATAAAAAAGCCACTATCCATCAATTGGCTTTTATACAAATGTCACTAATTTGTGTCATGTTGTTGTATGAAATGATTCTTTTTTAGTGTAATGGCATATAAAAAAAGCCACTAATGACATACTGGTTCTGTATTACTACATTTTCATGGTTTTTAGTCATTAAATTTTTAGTTCATTATTAGGTTTTCTAATTGAATGCCATTACTGCCGAAATGATTTTTCCAAAAGTATGAATTCTTTATTTATAATCAAATGACAATTACATGGGGAGGACATTTTACCTTGCCCCTTAGATGGAATACAACACCAATGATATACTTTCATACAACATTTTCTATTCAATACAATAACTTCTACATCATTGGATCTGTCTCTTCCCTTATATGACTATCTACTTTTTAGCATGTGACTTCAGAGCTACTTTAGGAAATAGCTTTATGTGTAGGTAGAATCCCTAATCCACCTCCCAGAACCATTGGATAGCAGGTGATGCATTGTTGTAGTCGGAGTATTCTATATTCTGAAGTTATCAATCTTCTCTCGCAAGATTTCTCTATACCAAGATAAGATGCTACCTTTATATATTGTGATAGAAGTAGAGAGATGGATAATCAGCAAAGTGAAGAAGAAAGAAAAACACACAGAGGAGACGAATAACCCGCGAACAAACATAAACAAGTCAATAAAAGCAATAACATAAACTGAACCATTCTTAGTATTTATGAATTAGGAGTTCTTGAGGGTATAATGCATTTAGCAAGAAAAATCTTCACACATTCGAAAAACATTATGGCCGTTTCCTCAATTAGGGTACTCAGAACAAAGTAAACACAAATAGCTGGAACAGAAGCAGACTTGCTTTCTGCTTATTCTTCTCGTTCTCCTCCCAAGCCTTTATCAAACTCCTAGCCTTCTCATTTTTTATTGTAACAGCTACATCTGGAAAAGAAAAGAGATAAAAAAAGACCAATCTTAGATACACTTCCCAGGAGTTATCAATTGAAAATATTGGATTTCCACTCATAAAATTAACTAGAATTGTAATCACTTAAACACTAATACTTCTAAATTGTAGAGTTCTCCTTTATACTTATAAATAACTAAATAAAACCATATTATCCTCATGGAAACTAAAGGCAGAAGCTCAAATTTCACAATAGCATATAATTACAAATATAGTGAAACTAGCTGCTGCTTCATAAAGTAAAAAGAAATATAGATCGATATTGTTGTTACCCATTCTATAGCAAAATGTTACCCTAACCCATCTCCATGTAGACACTACCATTTGCACCCCTTGCATAAGAGGGTATGCCGTAGTGGTGGATAGGTTTGGGAACTATAGGAGGTTAATACAGCAGTTAGTGGAGGTATATTGTGAATGACTTGTTAATATGCATTAACCTGAAAACATTTATCATTGGCAAGGTGGCTGCAAGGCCAAAGGCAGACTTGCAACTGGGCTAAAGGGACAATTGCAGGACCTGATAATCAAATGGGAACAGGTGATACGACATAACCATGTGTACACTGGATTACATATCAATATAAACATAGATGTTGTCCCATGAATAGTAGACCCTCAGTCAACAACATCATACATCTTGGTATACACTACCAATTGCCTGTTGAAGAGCAGTAAAACCATAGCGGTATTATACCACAATTCAATCTCTTTTAATGATAAAAATGAATTAATTAACGTGTGTGTGCCCACATAGATGCTCATATATACATCTTTCTATGTGAAATTGAGTACATTTTGTAAATATTCTATGCCACGACCAATACGTAATATTGATTAAGAGACAAAATCATGAACTCGGTGTTCCACAGGAGATCACAGTGAATGTATACTGTTATATACAAAGTTTACTAGTACTTTGATATGTGGCTCATTGCAAAATAGTTTATAGAAATTTCACACATTGATACAAAGCTAGGCCGCCTGGCATGTAGGAGATCTTCCTGCAAAAGAAATGTCATCTCTAATACAAAATAAATTGTCTATAAAGTGCACAATAAAATATAAAATAAACATACCACAGACACAACCAACTTTCCAGGAGAGATTGCCAGGCCAAAGCACTGACCAGAGAATTGCATGACCTGTATTAGAGTAGTTATGCATCGATGAACAACAAAAAAATGCACACAAAATCTGATTCTAGAGTTGTACAATAATAGGTCGTACATTATTCATGCTATGAGGCAGTAGAGAATTTTGTGGAAAATGTGACTCAAAATATGAATCCCCATGCAATGCCCAGATTCGTAGTGAGTTGTCCTGAAAAAATCACTTTATAAGTCCATAAACTATATATAGCCCATTATTTAACAGTATATGGATGATAATCAAACAGTAGCAATTAATAGAAAATTTGCCACACGACTATTAAAAACTACAGTAGGTCAAGCTATTAACAGACGAGAGTTTTTGAAACTATATTCAGCCATTACAACAATGTAAAACATTGGAGAGCATCTGTGAGAGAAAAATAATATATTGAACGATGCACCATAAAATATTATATATCTGCTGAGAAGCATATGATATATCCTTTACGAGTTACAAATGTGATATATTGATGATCTAGCTTTGCTCTCACTGACGTTTGAAGCATTGCATATAAAAGGTAGATGTAGATTTTGTAAATTTGGATTGTGTTGGAATGCATTAATTTCCAAATCTGCTAAGTATCGAGGTTTTTCAAAAGGAACTGCACCTGTCAAAACAAACATTGCATAAAATTGTTCCCTCAAATGTGTCAATGAATGTGATAGCAACATTTATTTACAGGGACAACGTATGGGTATGCACTGTCCAGTCTAGTCTATATTCTTTTTAGAAAAATAGTGTTTTTGCTATAGTTACAAAATCAAATGAATGGATAAGAGAATAAACAACCATATCTACTATATAAAGAAGAAAGAGGTTAATTTTTTCATTAGAAATCTACCAGATATACAAAGTAACGCAATTTCCTGATATTTATTTCCATTCCTTTGGACTACCACAGAAGACACCAGTTAAAGCATAGAGAAATAGCTTTATCAGAGAGTACCGGTATCTAAATTTCTAGCTAAGTTGATGACAATCCATTATGAACAATAAACAATATTCAACATGAAGGTAAGACAACTAAAGAGAATAGATTTTTGTAAAATCCTAGAGACATCATAATAACTAACTACACCAAAAATAAAATAGGGGCACCAGGAGATAGACGGCAAAATGAACATTGTCTCCACATTAGGCTAACAATAGGATAAGCTAAAAGATACAAAGTTCAATATTAAGGAAAAAAGACTGAAAAGAGTAAGCCTAAATAGGTGATGATTCTTTAGAAGGGTAAGAAGATAGAACTTATAAATACTTGTACAGTTGTATCTAGTATTTTAAAAAGCTTAGCCTCTGCCAACCGAAAAGGGTCTTAGGCGCCAGCTGAGCGGACAAGCAAAAACCAGTCGCATAATGCCCACCTGAGCCACTTAAAGCCTGCTTAATACCCTATTTAGGAACCCGCTTGTCCTGCTTAGCTGAAAGGCGACTTTTGCACACAAAATAGGCTCAAACTTATTGTTGGGCCCAGTAGGTTAAAAAAACTTATAGAAAAGCATTCACTGCTTTATTTATTCATTGCATTTCCTTATACTCCTGTAACATGTTCTTCTTTACGCTGCACCTATATGAGTAGGTACATTTATTGTAAATCAAGGTACATGTATTTAAAAATAGTAATAAAAAACCTTTATAAAAATTGATTTACATATGTAACTATAGGATTTAAATCTGATTTGCACAACTGGCTTTCCCTCACTGTGTGACCAGAAGACTTGCATCGAAAGCACTTGATTTGGGAAGAACAATAGCTCCTCCAATGACCCCTCTGAAGGCAACAGAAGAAACGGTCCCTAGGAGAGAGGGCCCTCCCCTTGACCTTCCAGCGAGCCACGCAGTCACGTGCCAGGTGACTAGGAATGCGACATCGAAAACAGACCAGTTCTGCCGTGTAATGGAGCCTCTTGTGCCCGCGTTTCAAGCAACATAAAAAGAAAACTCTAGAAGCATGATGGCGGTCCTGGATAGAAGCCACCGTCTGTACCACTACCGTCGTCGAACTCCCATAGGTAGGTGTTGATATCACTTCCCTTAAATGGACACAAATGAAGCCTACCCAGAAGAAGTCCCTTAGTGTGCCATCATCACTGTCCAAACCATCTGCATCGTCTCAACCCAAAGCATGTCCCAGACCAGCTGTTTGTGGCAAAAGCTCAAACACCTTACAGTCATCCTCCATGACCCTATGGATCTCTCCTTCCCTGTCTGTCACCATGACCAACAAGTCATGCAAAAGCTCAATAGAATCCTTGGCCTACCCTTCAGCATCGCGCCCACCAACAACCACCTCCTGCCAAGCCACGCCCGTTGGGGTGAAGCCACCACCATCAACAACTCGCAGAACCTGTCCGCCTTCCCTAGAAATAGGGATGTCACTCGGCAGCACGACGGCAGTCGTGGGTGTCGTTGGGGTGAGATCCCATGTAATCCCCCAAACCTCCTTTGCCGCCTTCAGTCGGGCCCTAAAAGCTGTGGCAGAATCGCTCGGAGGCAAGAGGGGGGAAGAAGGGGAGGAGAGTAGGAGGGAGCGGGACCATGGATGGTCATGGTGCACCGTTGGCCTTCGAATCTGCCAAGATGTTAGGAGATCGCTTATCCTCACCGTGAGTGCACATGGGAGCCCTTCCAGTAGAAGCTCGGTCTTCCGCCGTCGTCTACCACCAGAGTGGTGACCTACAAGGCCAAGATCTCTGCTGCTTGATCGCTTTCGCACTTTGCTCTACTGGTGCGTGGCTCCGGGGCACCCTGCTCTCGCCGCCGCCCCTAGGGTGCATCTGATTTGTCGCATTTGTCCCTCTCTAATTCGAGTTGGTTTGCTACTGTATGTGAATAAGTCATGGGAAAACCTACCTTTCATTGGACATCACGACAATGTGGCCTGCTTCCTCAGACATCTGCCAGTAGTTGACAGCTATGTCGCCGACAATGTGGGACTCGATCCTCTACCAGAAGGTCCACCACGCACGACACTCCATGCGCCACCAGCAGACGAAGCTCCGTCGCGCGCCACACTCCACGTGCCTCTAGCAATGGACCATTCAAAGCTTTGCCGCTTTCCACACTCCACGTGATCCTCCAGCAGTAAAACTGGTTCTGGCGACTCACGCAAGTGAGGAATCGAGGGAGACATGAGGAATCAGGGAGGGAGAGGCACCGTGAGCGTGAATGGAAAGTATGAGTCAATATAATTAATCCCCACTTCCTTATTGGCTTTGGCAATTTAAGATTGCCACTAATATAATATAAAATGTCTTTAATGTTAAGTTCTTTTTAGAAACTCTATAATATATGGTTTAGAGGCATTTTAATTAAAAATGCATGTACATTAGATAGATAGTGGCTTTTTTAGAAAAGTCACCTCAGACTCAGAGTATGGTATTTCTATAGGAGGAAGTTTACTCACTAGGTTAAGTGAAAAATAGACCTGCTTGCCTAGGTGTAGCATAGAATTACAATACAAATGTATGGTCCACACTACCTATGAGATTGTGGATCAAATAACAAATTATCCCTACACCCATGTTTCCACAGAAGAAAGGTGAATTTTTTGTTGCCCTTTTTGGGCTTAACACTAAAATAACCTAAGAAATGTTTTGTTGACTATGGGCTTTGCAAGTCTTGCCATGATAACTTAGTGTTAGCTTTATCTTTACCCAATACCTACTTAAATATATCATGACGTGTAGAGAATGTCCTATAAACACTCCCATGTTGAATAACTAATGAGTGTTTTAGTGTAACCCAACCTCATGGATTTTGAACAACATGATTTATTACTCTGCTTAAATATCAACAAATATCAGTGTAGTTTATAAAATATCTTCAGAATTGTGGAAATTAAAGTACAAATCTACAACATAACCATCGATAAAAGTTGACATCTTAAGATGAACATGCCAATTGCCACAAAATTGAATTCTGGAACTTAAAGAACTTGGACCTGGCTAAATAAAGAGGAACATATTGAAGCTGTTGGAAGTTCAATTTGTTCCCCATCCAAAAAATTAGGCAAAGGAGGAGTATACATGTGAATTTGATAATAATTACACAACAAAAAAGTAAAAGTTCTCTGCAGGTTGGTACATGTGCACCATCTATCCATACACAAGGAGATCAAATTCCTCTGTTCTGATGCATAGTTTTTTAAAGGTTAATAGAGACAAAAATTGGTGAATGGTAGCCCAAACTAGTGATCAGAGCCTATTCAGCTCAGATCACCATTTCCCATTTAGGAAATATTTTGTTGGAAGATTATCCCCCAGTTGATTTTTAGAAGAATTAATTTGCCAAAGTCATTTTACTAGTAAGGCCAAATTGAGATCTTTCAGATAAACCGGCCCAACTCCTATGATTATCCAGGGAAAATAAACTATCTTGGAAGGCAATAATGCCAATATGATGAAGATCACTCTGCCAAAAAGAATCATTCTTCATCTTGTTAAATCTGTATGCATGATATCAACTAAAAGCTTGAAAACAACCATGGCATAAGTAGGTAATTCATCAAGGATTGATCTAACTGAACTTTAGCTACCTCTATAAAAATGACTCTTAAGCATTTACTTTTTGTCAGCCAGGAGCGGAATATTCATCAAAGAAGACAATCCATAATGAAGAGTGAGAGAGGAAGTAGAGGAAACCTAGTGAGAATGGGAAAGTTCCTTGACAACACCTAATCATGTTTAGCATCTTTAAATACTCTATTCCCATGGATCTGTATCTCAACCAACTAATCTATATATTGAATTTTGACTCAGAAACTTCCTTGACTTAGAAAAGAATGTGCATAAAGTTTGATTAAGTCAGTACTATATCATATAGATAGAAAATAGTATCATTTGCATTTAAGAGAAGCAAAGAAAGCACACCTTTAATTCAAACTCCCAGAATAGGACAAATTCTCTCTACTTTTTGTTCCATACATTTAGATACTAGCCTATGATAGAGTAGAGGATAGGAGGAAAATTCTCCCGATGAACATCTACAAAAGGACTAAAATAACTCACTTCATTCATCATGTAATCACAACTAAGAATCTGGCAACAGTAATCTGTATTTTTGGCACCAAGCCAATTGAATAGGTGAGACACATAACTACCGGTCTCAAAGGTCTAGAAACAAGTAGAATTATTTACAAGAAAGTAGTGACAAGTACAATGCCAATTCTTCAGATTCCTCACCAAAAACCCCTATGAACATCCTAACATCTAGACCACTTCTTAGGTAGTTATTGGATGATTGTTAGCCCAAGCAAGCAAGTTGGATAATAACTTAAGGTGGAGACTACCGTTCACAACTAAAATGAATTTGTTTCTACTCTCCAGGTTGTGAGACATGCATTAATGATCTTTACAATAACACCAGTCTCAAACTTGTTCTAAATCCATTTCCAGTAGTGTCATGCTAGATCTAGGAACATCACTAGGTAGTGAGCCCGTGTTAATAGCCTACTAAAGGCCTTCAATAGTGGTACAATCAAAGAAAATGTGGAGGGAATCCTCTTTGCAAACTCACATAGCTGTGAAGATACAAAGATTATTGCATTACTATTTGATGGAAGAAATGAACAAGATCAAACCCAACAATATAGTGAAGGATACATTTATTGTATACATCTGATGAGAACCAGTAGATATTTAAATTCTACAAAGTGAGGAGGAGGTACTTCTCAGTGTATAGAGAAAATTGTTGATGAAATTCAAAGTCTATTAGACCAAGTTCATAGAATTCAAACAGTCGATAAATCATTCAGAGTGTTTAGGAAGTGCATGAGACAAAACCATAGGAAAGAAGGAAACTAGAGGAGAATGTTAGAGTATTTAGAAAGGAATGGGGTGAGGCAAAGAAGGAACTGGGAGATTTGATAAAATAGCTTCTTTTATACATTGCATGATGAATGAAGTAATATGTAGAAGAAACATACTTAAGAATATCTCCATCATAGTTGTTTACTAGAAAATCCCCATACGAGACCCTTAAAACCAAAGGAAATTGTAGGGGTTGAATAAATGAAATGAATTGCAATGATGTCCCAGCTTATAAGTTTGAGACTCATGAATGAGTCTTTCTCAACAATTCAACATGTCATGGCCCAACATCTAGAACTAGAATATAAAGGGACTGGTTTATAACTAAAAAAATTTGTTTACTAACTAAGGCTAGTGATCAAACTGAGTTTTATTTTCAATGATGGAGTGTGAAGGTAGGTATAATCAAAGAAAGTAACCATTCTTATAAAGTTGATTACATATTGTCCCCAAACTTTGCCTATCAACAAAGTGGAGGAGAGAAATAAAATATCATAACTAAGTACTAATAAAATGTTGTGACAATTACCAAGTCTGCATCTCACCTCGACTTCACATATTTAAATTTATCAGATAGTAGAAACATTTCAAAGGTTTTGTTGTCCCTTATCTAGATTTAAGGAAAGATATACATGCTTGGTTTTGTTCAACAGGTGGCTTTAACCGAGTAAGAGCTCGTATCACAAAAGAAGAAAAAATCAATGTAATTTGAACGTTGTAGTCATTAGTTGTGGGATTCTACACTAAACCAAAAGTTTTACTCTCAAAAATAATATTATTAGAAACTTCATGTAGTAGTTTATTCACAAATTCTAAAAAAGTACCATATGGGCATGCTTGCATAAAGAAAATCAGAATGGAGTTGCAATCAAGATATACATGAGTACTAGGTCTTGGTTGAAATCTATTTTTGTAGTCTTCTATATAATTTTCTATTTTCTACATTTGAATTACAATTCTTGTCCCTCCCACCCTCTATTGTTGGATGTGATTTTCTCATGCTTACACGTAGAAAATGTAAAATAAAGAGGGGAAGAGATGACTCATTTATTGTGATTAAAATCCATACACAAGTTATGTATTTTCTAAAGGAAATCCCCAATATGAAGGGTTCTATAGTAAAGGAAATCCTTACTCATAAGACAGGTGGCAACAACATCAAGCTTCCACATCCCACTCCTTGACAGGGTTGGCAAAAGATCTTTGTAAGCTCTATAAGAGGTGAGGATCCTTTTTCGAACATGTAAAGGTAACCAACCTGAAGAATTAGTTTCTTCAAAATGTGCAAATAAAGAAAATCAGTAATTTCAATTCTTTTTGGTTGACCAACCTGAAGGACAATCGTCAGATTTCTCTACTGAGTTTTCATCTAAAGATCCCAGTTGCCATCCATAAATTGGACCTATCTGCACAGAGATGGAAGACATAAATTGTAGTACTACCATTCAACCTTCATATGTATAGATGTATAACAGTGATGATTAAGAAGGTGGTATCTAATTTTGGACCTATATGCACAGTTGTAACCTTCAAGCAATCTTCACTACATGTATTTGAATTATTAAGCTCTCTTTGTGAAAAACCATTATCTGCACACCACTGTGTTTCCTCCTGCAAAGGGAGGTGACCGAACCCCGGTCCCATCCAACGCCAACTGTTGTGCATTCTCATCATCACCGCATCCAACACCCTTCTATCTAGTCTCCCAGCTGAAAGGGATGATGAGGTCACCTACCAGCAAGAACGACCCCACAACAAACAAATCACCATCAACTGCAGAGCGGGACAGATCCCCCACCACCTCCAGCGCCCCAACGTCAGCCATCCCAGATACTGTCACCTCCTTTGAGGCATCTTTACCCTCCATGATCTGTGAGCCCCCAAAACTAAATGAAATCATGTTAATATAAGTACTAAAAAGTATAGTAAATAAAACACAACTCGGATGATCATATAACCAACCCAATAATTATCCATACAATGGTGTCTGTGTAAATATGTAGGTTGTCTCACAAATGAATCTAAAGATTTTTCATTTTTAGTGGAATGGCAAAAAGAGTCTGTCCTAGATATAATATGTTTTCTACTTTTAATCAATTGCCTCTAACTGATTCACCCTGCCCAATTTACACCAGTTTTTGAAAAAACAAATCTAAGAATCAATATTATTTATTAGTACAGATTATAATAGTAATGTAGAAGGCCTTCAGAGTAGAGATTTACCATTACAGGCTTCCAAGCATAGGCACACTAACACTAGTATTGGAAAGAAGCAATAAATTTTTCAGTTCACTTATGAAAAGAACATAAATCAAAAGTTTCAATGAACAACAAGAGTCATATGCGAACTCGAGATAAATAGAAAGCATTCCATAATCAAAAGTAGAAGTAAGAATGATCTCTGCTCAGCATCTCAACTACTAACTCAATGAAGAATGCCTCTATGTACTAGTATCCAAATGAAGATATATCTTCTTTTATCTCTCTTCTTACTGGTTGGGAGATCACTCTTGTAACTCTATTTTATTAATACTAGGGAACCACTTGATATAAAACGTGATAACAATTAAAATGAGCCTTATAGACATGTACATGGATGTGATTTAGGTGACTTTTCACATTCTTCATGAACCTCTTATCCAAGTTGAATGAGATAGTCCCTAGCCAGAGTGAACCTCAAGATAGTCTCCAAGTACCAATTTTTTAGAGCTCACAAAGAGACTTCATCCAGTGGTGAAGAGATGCCTCCTAGGTTGTCCTGCGTATTAGAAACATAACATACATTATATTGTGTTTATGAGCCTTTATAGAAGAAGAAAAATTAGGTATTAACCATTATTTACATTTAAATAAGGCATACCACAGAGACATGATTGGAAATGTTTTTAAAATTGAAAAATAGAACCAATATACCAATATACCAAATAAATTCTTCTTGAGTGAGATACTTGTACAAAGTGGGTATTAACAAAAAGAAATATCAACCACTTCATTTTACCATCAGAACAATGCCATACATGCTATGGTTCATTTACCACCTCCTGAGCAGTTCGTCTGACAAATTATTTACATTGTTTCATTATGTCTTGACATGCATCTCAGTCATCTTAGATCATCTCAGACCTGCTGGTCAGTAGCCCCATCTATATAATTTGTAATATGGAGACTTTGGTTCATTATGTACATTGACACATTGGCATGCTAAAAAAACCAGCTTGACAAACTGAGCCACAAACAATCCAACAGAAGGAAGCAACTAAATAACAACAAAAAAGATCAAATTAATATGTGAAAAAACAATTACATCAACATTAGAAAGCATATATTTGTTGAAGCACTGCCAACCACACATACCTTCCTCAGCCCATCGAACGAGATGACTTGTCTGTTTTCAGCCTTGATGACCTATAGATGATTCCCACTAGAACGTATCTGACTTCATAAATCTTTGTGGGTGTTAACTTCTATGGTGAGATGGGAGAACATCCTTCACTACCTTCCAGCTGAAACAATAGGTGAACACAATGTAGGCTAAATGGGTTTTTATATAGATGGTTACAAACAAGTTAACCATATAATAAATGTTAAGTACATTGTAGTCATAGAATATATTAATAATTCAGCTTGTTCATATAGTGCAAAGTACACCAGGAAGTTTGTAAAGACATTTTCAATCATTATCTAGAGTGATTTTAGAGCTAAAGACCCACTCATGACATTTCAAAGACACCTTGATAGTCTCTAATCCCTAAACATTGCTAATCATGACTGAAGAGGGATATGACAACATGTAATAGGTGGGAAAATAAATGCAGAAGAAGAGGGAGTGAAACACCATAATCCAGATAAAAAGAAGAAAAAATAAAAATAACAAGTAATGAGGTAGCTATACAAATTATTGATTAAACAAACACCTGGTTTCTTTACTACACCATTATCTTATATGCTTAGTCATAAAGTAGTGAGGTATTTAAATGATTAATGGGCCACTATAAGAGGAGGTCTTAGCATTACTAATAGGAGGACCTCTTCCAAGACATGCTACTAATAGGTTATTATTCATATGACTAAGTGATTCAGCAGTTAGTCTAGTAGGTTGATTCTTAGAAATGGGCAAGGTCCCTATGTGGCCATTCCTAGTAGCTCAATTCAAGTTGCATTATCCTAGTATTCAGATTAACTTAGGGTTAGTGACTGACTAAAGCATTATAATAAATACAATTGGTTTGATGAAACTTCCAATTTCATGTTGTGAGTCGGTAAGTATATCACTGCATTTAGTTGTCACAGTGGTTAAACATGAGTGTTCATCTCATTCAGTGGTTCAATAAGAGTATACAATTTAGTTTGGAGTGTGAATGCAACTTAGATCTATAGATTGATTTGTATATGGTTTAATTTTAGATCATTGGTTTGACATGCTTAGTTTGGAGATGTAGGTTTTCATTGGTAGGTTTACATTAATTTTAGTTCTAAACACAGAGGGTAGTAGGTTAATTAGCTTAACTAGAGACTCTAGTACACCAACTTCATAGATGTTTCTCTCTTGGGATGTTTCTATCGATACAGTCTACTAATCTAGAATGACTAGAAATGTCTTTCTCAAATGCCTTTAGTCAGAAACCTATAATGAACATCAAATGCATCTTACGGTAAGTACTTCATGATGAATGAGTTTACTATGACTACCAATTCAATATCAAATGCATGAAATATCTATGTTCAGTTGCAAGAAAATTTTGTGTCCAAAAAATAATGTGGAATGCAATAGATTTTATCATGTCTTGTGTCTTCAGTTTTTGTACAGACTTGTATTTCCAATAGGTTGATTCACATTCAACTATTCTTATAGAGTCCAATCATGAAGAGTCCAAGTTACTGCAACTTGAAGAAGTGAAGATGGCCATGACCAATGAACACATACTAATTGGCCAGATTAGTGACCAATCTTGAAGAGTCTAAGTTACTAAATTACTGAATGTCAATTAGTAACTAATAAATGAATTACCAAAAAATCCCAGTAAATCTTTTTCTCAAAAATGCAACTATAGCAGAAGATTTTTATTGACAAAAAAAAGGAATGGGGTAACCTATGTAAAAATTGGTTGGAGATGTATATCAACGCATAGGTAACATCTTTTTTTATGATTGTATTATGCACTTATGTATATGTGAAACCTAATTTTTTTTTCTCTTATTTTTGGGGTTTTATATGGTGCTGGATTCTTATACGTGAACCAACAATCCTTTGGTTTGTGCTTTTGTTGCATGAGGTGGGTGGGATATGTATGAGTGCATCATGGCTGGTTGAGAAATGTGTGGTTTATGTGAATTGAATGTGATTAGTTAGGGTTTATAAACCTTGAGCTTGATAGAAGCCCTTGACTAAGTTATTCTAATGATCCTTAGTCAATCAACTTGGGTGACTTGTCATCAACCAATCAAGTCTAGGGTTGATAGTGACTTTGTTACCTTTCTACCTTGAGCACCATTATCTTAGATTCTTAGTCATCAAGTAGTGAGGTAGTTAAATGATTAATAGGCCACTAGAAGATGAGGTCCTAGCATTACTAATAGGAGGAGGACCTCTTCCAAGGGGTGCTACTAATAGGTCATTACATATGACGAAGTGATTCTTTAGTCAGTCTAGAAGATTGATTCTTAGAAATGGGCAAGGTTCGTCTATGGCCATTCCTACTAGCTCAATTCAAGTTGCATTAGCCTAGTATTTAGAATAACTAAGGGTTAGTGATTGACTAAAACATCATAGTAAATACAACTAGTTTCATGACATTTCCAATTTCATGTTGTGAATCGGTAAGTATATCACTGCATTCAGTTCTCATAGTGGTTAAACATGAGTGTTCAACTCATTCAATGGTTCAATAAGAGTATATTGTTCAGTTTGGATATGTGAATGCAATTTATCTATAGATTGATTTGTATATGGTTTAATTTTATTTCATTGGTTCTTCAGGCTTAGTTTAGAGACTATGCAGCTTTTCATTGGTAGGTGTCCATTAATTTTAGTTCTAAACATAGAGGGTAGTAGGTTAATTATCTTAACTAGAGACTCTAGTACAAAAACTTTACAAAAGTTTATCTCTTAGGATGTTGCTATCGATATAGTCTACTAATCCAGAATGTCTAGAAATGTCTTTATCAAATGCCTTTCGTCAGAAACCTACAATGAACATCAAATGAAACACATGGTAAGTACTTCATGATGAATGAGTTTACCATGACTTCCAATTGAATATCAACTGTAGGAAACATCTATGTCCAGTTGCAGGAAATTTTTATGTCCAATAAATTATGTGGAATGCAATAGATTTTATCATGTCTGGTGTCTTCAATTTTTGTATAGGGACTTGTATTTCCAATAGGTTGATTCATGTTCAACAGATCTTGTAGAGACATGAAGAGTCCAAGTTACTACAACTTGAGGAAGGGCTAGTTTGGTTTTATGTGGTTTCGTTTCTAAGTGTGACTTTTAAAATTGGAGTTGCAAAGTAGGAAAATAAACCACACTATAATGATTTGGTTGCATGTACTTCAAGCTATGCTGATTGGCTTGTTTTCATTTGGTGTCATGCGATTCTCGCTTGAAGCTCATGTTGTGATCACATGCAGGCACTACCTATATCAGGAAAAATGTATGTTTCATCCTGCTGGAAAGCGTGGGGAATGAACTGCACACCAATAGAGTGTTGTTCATTTACTCCAATTGTTATATAATTAAACAACACCGAGTAGTTTACTTTCACTGCCAGAACTGCAACTACTCTCAACCATACTCTGTTAGTTGGAAAACATGTGTACTGGGAACTAAAGGAATTCATTTTCATCCCAACCATACGAGGCTGAGGTGAAGATGGCCATTATCAATGAACACATACCAATTGACTGGATTAGTGACCAATCTTGAAGAGTCAAAGTTACTGAATTATTGAATATCAATTGCTAACCAATAAATGAATTACCCTACCAATCATGAAGGAATACCCAACAATCTATGACATGAGTGACATCACTGCTCACAACCAAGACACCGCCATAGGTTTATTGATCAATACAGCAACCTCGAGACAAAATATTGTCTCCAATGAACTCTGCATTTATCACAAGTGATGATCATGGGAACTGGAAGTACCTTGATCACGGCCAACAAGTCGTTGCACTCGTGCTCCTCTCCAAGCTTCCCTCCTCTACACAGTGACTGATCAACAACAGTCTGCACAGTCGCTGGTAGCAGTCTGTACAACCGTCGGGTCCTCTGTCAATTAATGCGATCCACCAGCGGCCGATGATGATCTACCGGCCCCTGAGCCCCGAAGAGGGCCGCTCGATGTAGATGACCACAGTGGGAGTCTCTCACCCGCCGCCACTGCAGACTACCATCGGGGGCCTTAGAGGGGGCACATGGGAGGATTAGGAGAAAATAATAAGGAAACAGAATGTCTATAAATTATAGGCAATAATAAATCACCAATATTGTCACAGATAAAAGCCATTATCATCAGAATTTCTTACTGGACCATTATAATGGGCATGTAGAGGCATTTGATTAAAAATTCCAGTGTACATGAAGGTTTAGTGGCTTTTTAATACAAAAGCCAAAAAACAAAATGCCACTAATGGTTATTTTTTGGTAGTGGCTTTTTCAATTATAAGATCTCCCTTTCCTCAACCTGATGAAACTACATCCAATATTACATGACAGAAGGAGGAGAATAGAAAGCTTTTAGGGATGACACAAGTCTACACCTAGTTATAGAACATCTAGGTTCTAACCTAAAGGCTAACTCAACATAGTCCACCAAGGAAAACTTACTATGTTTCTAGGGTTTAGGTGTAAGGTTAAGTTTTGTTTGTGTTAAATGTGAGAAAATGTTCAGTGTAGTTATCTGATACAATCTATCATAGAACCATTTATTACCAAAACCCAAACTCCAAATTAGCACAAAGTCAATGGTGGTAAGATCGAGAATTCATTCCTATCATGGTAATATCAAAGCATGAAGGCAAAAGCGTAAAATCTTAGAATACATGAAAAATGAACTAGAAGCATTAACAACTTATTCTCAACAATCAACTAGTATTATTAATAACAACAACATTTATTAAAAGATTCTAATTAAACATACATGAGTATATTTATACAATTCTAATCATGTATACTATCTAGGATCTTTCATCAAGTATAACCTGAACATTTTCTCACAAGACAAATTCTACCAAGAAATCTTTGAACCAAAAAAATATGAGAAACAAGTGAGTCAGCACACAAGGTACTGAGCATAGGGTATAAGGATACATGCATCTAAATATTTTCATAATTTGAAAATATTTTCACAATCAAACAAAAAGGAATAAATGAGTTAAGTTCTTATAAAATAAGAACCATGTTTTATGTTATTTTACACCAATTATACAAACAAAATCATGTATCACAAACCCTTTGACGAACTTACCATTGGAAGGATCCTTGAGGGTGTTTAATGCTCAATCCATTAGCTAACATTAATTGTCAATATGGTCTGCATTATCTTGAAAATGCAAGTAGGATTCCCAACCTTGTGTCCTTACCCCAAGAATAAAGTTGTGTGCACAAGGTTTGTATAATGGAGATCTAATTTATGTGCAAGTTATAAAATCAACAAGACCAACCATCAAGTACAATACTAAAATTCTACATGGAAATATTGGGCAAGAAAATAAGCATACATTCATATCTGGGTTCAAGCAAAAAAACCATAATGATATAATTATCAAGCCCATGCTTTTTTCATAGATTCATAAGTCAACTTATCCTTGACTATCTAGATCTCAAGAAACACTTGATTACGAACAAGATTCCATGCATGTATTTAATTCTCATAGTTAACCCTACTTAGCTCCATTTTAGGGATCTGGAATGGTTAGGTTCAATGTTTCTTATTAGAGAAATTTAAGATCATTTACTATTTAGTGGTTCATCATAAGGGTGTCTTTCAAGTTTCATTTCATTTCTAGGTTTCATTCATTTATATGAACATTTGAAGATTTCAGTTATCGACTTGCATTTTCGATTCTAAAGCACTCTTAATAGGGCGAAGAAGGTTATGTTTCTTCAATAAAATGGTGAAGTATGAAAGATGATATAGATCATCAAGATTAGGACATAAAAATAATACACCAAAATTAGGTATAGGTCCCACAAAGTTTAAGCCTCATAACTAACATATTTTGCATGCATTCAAAACTCCAACATATAAGGCTTGTGTTATAGGGTCTAACATATGACCTAAGTAGGACATCTACATCAAAGGTATCATATGGTATGGATCATTTCATGTTTGTAGAGGAGTGTGCATGATATTAAGATCTCCATAAGCATTAAGGCACACGAACCACAATTCAAGCGATAGGTTACACCAAGAAGTTTTGGGTTACAAACACCATCCTAGTGCAAGTGTAATTATCTTAAGCATTAAGGTCTCAAAGCATCTCAAGTTTACTTATTTCAAAAATCCACTAAATTCGGATGAATTAGAAGAGTTGAGAACCTCATTTTTTTAAGATACAACACCCATGGTCATAAAGGGTGGTCACATTCATGCATTAAGTATCATATAGAATAAGACAACATGAACATATGGAATGTTAGGTGAGATAGTATCCTTTAGGACATATATCTATTGTTTTTCAAATTTAGGTGTGAGACTTTATATCGTGTATATGTAATGTTACAACTTTGATCAATATTTTGCATTAAGGTCCTAAAGAAATCATAGTAGTGCATCCATGTTAACCAAAGAGAAACAATGGTGATTGGGGCTTGCATTAAGTTCACAAGTACTTCCAAGATAATTATTTGATTCTTAGGAGGTAGATTAATTAAAAAGGATAAAAAAATTCCATTGACATGAATTAATTAGGGTCAAACATAGAAAAAGATTCTATTTGTTCAAAAAAGGGAAAATGAAGGAGTCTTAGGGTTTTAAACTACCCCACATTGTAGATATTTTTAGGCGAGAAAAATGGTGTACTTTTTTGATGTATTTATCTAAATGGTTATCAAGAAATTAATTTATGAAAAGTGCATTTAAAACTATAGGGAGGGGAAAGGATCGATCTACTCTTCCACTCGGGCCGATGCGTGTTGAGACGGCCCTGAGGCCACGTGGCACCTAGAAATTGGGTCACAACCTTCATGCTTAGTCTCTGACATCGCTTGGTCACCTCCATCAACCTCTCGTTGTGACTGCATAGTTGTAGACCTATCCCCACCTGCATACCCAAGCTTCACAAGCCACATGGTGGCTCTCACCCACAACGGCGTTGATATACTGGTGGTCAATGAAACATGGACAGGGAAGGTGGGGAAGGGTGTGTGGCTTCCCAAAAGCCTTTCATCTGCCATGAAAATCCCATTACGGGCTTACCTTGGCGCAAGGAGGCTTGTGGTGGAATCCCTAGGGTGGATGATATGGTTATTGCAATTAAAAAACCAAGGAGGTGGATGAGTAAAGGAAGAAGCCCTAAGGATTCAAAGAATTAGAAATAAGGGAAATGAGAAGGCAAATGAAAAATGAAGAAATGGAGGGCTTTCGCTGGTAAATTGCCCAAAATTGCAAGATTTATGTTTTGGATTGGCTTCTCTAAAAGCACCTTGTCAACTAAAGGTATACGACAATTGAGGGTCATCAGATGTTGGATTTGTGATATAATGATGCAATTGAGGGGACATATTAGGGTTTAGGGAGCTTGGCTGGAGGCTAGGTTGCACCCCCTTTGATGGGCCCATGGCTGGTTGATTCATCGATCCCAACAAGATCAAATTTGCACAAAATCAAGAGTAAATCAAGGTGATTTCAAATTTCATAACTTTTTCTAAAAAGGTCTGATTGAGGTGATTTTGATGTCATTAGATTCATAATTGAAACCTCTACATTGGAGAGAAATAATATCATATATAATATGTTCAATTTATATTTCATAATGATGATTTATAAAGCATTACACTTAGTTAAATTATGTAAAATAACATCACATATTGTATAATTAAGCATTGATTTGAAAAACTTGAAAAATCACAAACATCAAACCATGAAATTGATACACATTGAGTAAGATGAATCACAATAGAGAGAGAAAGAGTATAATAGGGGAGAGCGAAAGTCAAGTTGTCACAAATGCCTAGGTAGAGTAGGAGGATGGATCCTCCAGTCAATTACATAGCTAGAGACCACATTTATTCATTTATCTACAATAAATTCTGTTTCGATCTAAGTGTTGGGTTTTTTGGAATAGAACAGGCAGTGGAAACAAAAATTTTAACTAACTAAAAACCCATAACCAGCAGATCACATCAACAAATGTGTAATAGGAAAGATAATTTAGTAATATCTACCTAGTCATGAGGCTTGCTCAGCGACTATACCTCACATCTAGTACGACCTTCAACCACCTAGTCTTTAATGATGTGTGTGCAGCTCCTGGTCTTGACCAGGACTGTGGTTGATGGTCGACCTCTTGAGAGCGGTAGAAATCTCCCGCCTCTATAGATAGTCCACACAGACCACTGAGAACTCTAGTCGTCCTAAAGGATATACTAGAAGGACTCACCCCCTTCTTTCATTTTACTAGTCATCGACACACTCTCCCACCACCAGTCACTTTTTCTACAGTTGTCTTTCCATCATTGTTCCTCCCTGGATGGGCAGAACTTGCTTGGGCTCTCTCAGTTACCAAAACTAGAGAGGACAACAACTTCACAGAGCAACTGCTATTTTGAGTTGTGTGTTCTAAGAAACCCTTGTACCCCTCTATTTATAGTAGAGGGAAGGGTCAGGGTTCCCAGTCTATGTGGGAGTAGAAGGGTTTGGATTTTCCACGAACTGATTATGCATTGTGACAGGCAAACCAGTCATTTCATAGATGAATTGATCCTTTTGACAGGTGAACTGATCATTTCATAATTGAATCGGTCATTTGGGTAGGTGAGCCAATCTGTTCACCCAATGAACCGGTCGTTTCACTTCCCAGACTTGCCCAAAATTGACTTTCCTTATTCGTTTCTAATTAATGCTAAGATTAATTCTTATCCCAATTGAATTGAACAAGTGAAATGGGGATCTTTTCTCTCAAACTAGGAAACCAACACATGCTCATTTGGTCCATGTGAATTGATCAGTTCACTAGAGTGAACTGGTCATCTCACTGACCATGAGCTGATCAGTTCACCAAGCGAACCAGTTGGTTGGTGGTCCAGGTTGTGCAGAACTCAGTCAATGCAGTTCTCAATCAATCTAATACTCTAATCAGTTGGTTCAACACTTGAACTTGATGATTCTGAGTCAAGTCTATTGATTGAATGTTTAATTGATTACCTAAACACTTTAGTAATAAATCTAAACATCATTCATGCATAAACTCCTCTTCCAGGTTAATCCTATGTGTGTGACCCTATAGGTTCTATTTCACATTGGCAGTGAATGTCCATAACTAACTTATGACATCACAAGAAAAGGGTGGTGCCTAGTTGCACATCAGTGCTACCCAAGTGAAGAGGAAAGTTGGAGAACAACTTTCAACCTACAATATACTATTGGTGTTATAGTGAATGTATAGTCCCTTTGTGACTGATATTCAAATTGAACTCGAGGCATGGACTTGTCATCCTCTAAAAACATTCAATCCATGTTTCTTGACTCAGAGTAGACTGTCTGAGATATATGTAAACTCAATATCATATATTGACTTACATGTGTATGGCTATGCATTTCTCAGTCTCACTCCTCAAGTGGCCAGGATATCACTCTCCCTTAGGAGGTACATATTCCATATATATCACTCAGAATCAAGTCCCCATGTATCAAAGTCACCCAATCATCACCGTTATAACAACCCATGTTTCAAGACTGCATTTAATTATGTCAAAGTGTACCCAACAACATGTGATCAGTGTAGTGATTTTAGGTCAAAGAACCATAGTCACCACCAATAATATAAGAGATGATTCGACTAACCAAGTGTGGTTTCCATGCATCACTCTTACGGTGGGTCTGTCTGATACACTGTTCTCTAACATGTATCTATGTGATTGGTTTGATATCATATATCATGACTGAGATTTTGTCATCAACCAACACACACTCTAGTCTTTTGTGTTATTGATGTCTATGGTTATTTCCATAATAACAACTGACTAAGGACATAACAAGAATGTATACTCTTAACATCCATATGATATCATTGTTCATGTCCTTAACATGAAGACATACATCATTGAGTAATATGAATCTTTAGACATCTAACATGTTATATCATTATCTCAATATGGATAAAACATATAGACCAAAATTACCTTTATTATTATCAAATCAAGTATCACATGACTCATTGCAATCATCATATGATTGGCTCTCTAGGCATACTATACCAACAGACTCCCACTTGCACTTAGAGCCAATCACCCATGAATCATATTCCAAGTGATCGTAACATGTCCATCATGTTTCTACTGCACAAGTTCTTTTATTGTGGGTAAGCAACATTTGCTTCAAGTCGATATATTTCATGTTTCACATCCCCTTGCTATACGACAGCTCGTAAGAGATGGAAGTGCCATAGTATGCTATCTAAAATTCCTTTTCCTGACTAGTAGCTCCATTGTTGTCACAATATTACTACTAAGTCACCAATTGTCAGAACCTCCCATAAGTTCATCCATATGAACTTCTAGATCCATACAGTGTTCGTAACACTAAGGTACTCGACTTCTTGTTGTAGAATTAATCAATTGTCTTATTTTGGGAACATTTCCAACTAAAAATTCCTATTCTAAGGTCAAACACACTTTTGTGATTTCAAAAGCTTGCATCGGTGTAACTCTTTCCACCCAACTCTTCCTTATTATCATATTTAAAGAACTAATCCTTTTAGTACTTCACAAGTACATAAAGATATACTTTAAGGTATATCCATTCATCATGTCCAGTACATATGAAATAACTGGATTTCATATCTTCTTGTCATGTCCAATACATACAAGATGATGAGTTCATATATTCTTGTCATGTCCAATACATACAAGATATTTAGTTCAGAAATCCCAACGATCTTTTCGTAGGCGTTTGCCCCCAATTGGATCGGGGGATCGAATTGATTATATTTTCTTGTCATGTCCAATACATACAAGATAACGAGATGAGTTCATACATGATAGATACAATTGCGAATGCATATGGCATCTATCCATGTGTTCCTTATTCTTCATAATAATAGGGACAGTTGGCTCTTGAGAGACTAAATCCATGGAAAATGGACATGTTTTCTCTCATCATGTTGAACCCTTCATCATCTTGTCGATGTATGTTATCTTTCTTAGGTCAAGAAGCCTTCTTGATCTGTCTCTATAGATCTTGATTCCTATCACATATGATGCTTCTTTAAAACTTTAGAATGCACTTTGTTGCTAGGTTTTAATATAAGGATGTTATTCCCCATTAATATGTGGAATATACACATGCTCCCACTAAATTCTTATAATCACACATTACTTCTTTATTTTTACTCAAGTCAAACTCTTTGACTATCTTGTCAAATAGAAGATCCCAGTTCTGAGGTGCCCGCTTAAATCCCAAGATTGATCTTTGCAACTTCATGGACTTAATTTCCATTAAGCTACAATAGCAAGCATTATCCTGATGGATTTATCCTCGGTAACTGTTGAAAAGATTTTATCATGTTCAACACCTTGAACTTGTTAGAAACTCTTTGCAACCAAATTACCCTCCATGTTAGTCTTCTTATGGAAGACCCAAAAGTACCCTATGGGTTTTACCCCTCCAAGTGGATCAACCAAGGTCATACTTTGTTGATGTACATGGAGTCCGTCATTGTGACACCCCGATCACCGTGCCATCTCTAATGACTCCAAAGACTGGAGAGTCAACCATGGTAAACCACCCTTAAATTTTTATTTTCTTAATCACTTAATATTAACCTAAAGGAAAATCGTATAACTTGGAATAAACTGAAATCTTACTAAACTGCAGAAACAACTACTATTTACTTTACTAGGTAGGTAAAGTAGATTTACACAACATATTACATTTTTCATACAGAATATAAAGCACAATAGATAACTTAAAAATAAACTACATATTACATTACATTCTCTCTCTACCACACCACATGCCCCAAGGACCGAGGGGAAAGAACTAAGAGACCTCTATTCTAACTATGAACTACTTTCTAAGAGTAAGATCATTCAGCTTCCTCGTGCTGACATTGACCTGAAAAACATTTTCAGTAGGTTGGTGAGCTACTAGCTCAGTAAATAGAATTTCACCCAACCATCACAAATAACTCATTTTATATTTATTAAACTAAAATAAAATACAAGAATTTCTACACTGAGCAAATCTAAAACAATACAATTAAATAACATAGAATGCCAAAATTACATTTAAAGAACAACTACTGTGAAACTGTACTTGAATCTTTCTTAGCCTTTTTTACTTATAAAAAACTCTTTAAAACTTATTTTATCATATTTTAGCTTATTCCCTAATCATATGCAGTGTACTCTACATATGAAGACTCATAACGAAATATGATCTCACCGTATAAGACTTAGCTAACACACCCGGGATGCTAAACCTAACAACGTCACTGGTCTGCAACTGGAAAATGGCTCTCTGGCCTCGGCACACCTGTGGGCCGTAAAACTGGACTACTCCTCTAACTAGAGCACACAGGTGGAGTGTCAAGATATCAATTGGCTTTTCTGTACTCTAGTGCCACCAAAATCTCTGGTTGATGTTGGACACTACATACTATATTTTTAAGGAGACTTCCACTAGGGATTTGTTCACCGTACCACATGTTGCTACATTCTGACCCCCATATACTCGACACTGCCAGGGTTAGGTCATTTCATCCCTACGGCGTAGACCTGTCATAGGGAATCTATGGTGTTCAGGGCTCCTGAGTCTATTATTTTATTATTCTTGGAAATCTCTTACTATATTATATCTCTCTCTTACTTATACTTGACTCTGGTATCTCTATTGTATCGAGTCTATTTATCTGAAGTTTATAAATACAACATGTATGTCATCCTTAACTTGGTAGAGTAGTATATTCAAAACATTGTAATATACTGAGAAATCAACATAATATACATGCTGGCAGACTGAAATACTTAAATAAATAGAATTCATGTCTATTTGGCACTTATACACTAGAATCATGCAATTAAACTTCTTAATATATTGATAAGAGTTAATTACTTGACATACGAGTAATCTTAATTTGCACCTGTAAATTATTTTTGCTTTCTTGGAAAATGTGCACATCAACCCTAATCCTGAGTTGTGCATCACATAACTTAATTAAGAGTTAATTACTTATCATGGCAAGAATCATTAATAATAATTGAGAATTTCTAATGATATCTTTGAGAAACGTGCCAATTCGTGTTAATACTAAACCACACACATTAACTAAAACAGGGAGCATGCAAATAGGTTTCCATTGAAACATTACATGTCATCGACTTTTTCTTTGAAAATGTTCAATTAGTTAATTACTAGAATCGTACAGCCTGGTTTATACCCAAACGTACAACTACTGCAAATCTGGGTTGTGTGCTACTGTTTTCAACCTCTATACTGAGCAATTTAGGATTTTATCAGCCGAAGAAGAGAAATGTGCAATAAGAAGTTAGGGAACGCCAAGACTGCACGACACTTCGGTAATCGCTATTACCTGGAAAAAATAGAAATCTAACTGAAACCATCTATTTCATGGAGTTAGTACTTCTTAGTGAGTGAGATTCTACTCACAAAGGATCGAAATGGCCAAAATCAACTGGAAATTTTCCCAAAACTTATTTCCGAGCATTCACAGGGTCATCTTCAACCTTGGTTCTACCCTGGATTTGGGCCTACTAAATGAATCAACATCCACATGCACACAGCAAGGAGAGGAACTCAGGTGGTTGTGACTGCTCGTGGCTGCAGATTCGACCTTTGGCCTCGAGGCCAGACTCGATGGCATCGTTTCGTGGTGCTAGACGTGCCAAAATGGCCCCTGGTTGGTTCTGCAAGGCTGGCCGGTGCTGCTATTGGCCAGTGCCGCTGTAGCAGGTCAGGGCGCTGCGGATGGGTGAGGAAGAGAGGAAGAAGAAGAAAGGAAGAAGAAACCAATGTAGCTCGGATTAAGGAGCCCTAAAATCACCCTGCCCTCTACTCTGTTTGTTGATCGGGCCACTGTTGTGTGTGCCCGCTTCAAGCGGTGCCTTGCCCGGTTGGGAGGAAGGGGATACAGGAAAGGGGGGTAATACTAACGGGTAAATTGTAGTATTGGTTCAAGGAACTTTAAAATGTCATATCTTTTACCTCAGAGGTCTGATTCAAGTGATTTCTTTTGCAGAATTTCAAGCCCGAGATCCACTACAACCTAAAAGCATGAAAACACACTAACTAGATTGACTCAACTTAATCAAAGCACTAATTGAATCTTGAACACTTATCTTAGCTTAATCAACATGGTGATGCACTAATCACTATACTTACTAGTTAAACTCAGAGTGGGTCATAACAATATCCCTCCCTTATAAGAATTTCATCCCAAAATTCCTAAAAGAGAAAAGGAAACTTGTTATGCATCTCTAACTCAAGCTCCCATGTGGCTTCCTCTAGGTTGTGGTTCCTCTACAAAACTTTTACTAGCAGTATCTCTCGGTTCTTGAGCTTCTTAATCCTCCGATCAACTATTTGTATTGGTCCTTCAACATAGGACACATCTTTTCTGAGATGAGTAGGTTCTGGGTCTGTTATCTTCTCTGTACCAGAGTAACACTACTTCAGCATCGATACATGAAACACATCATCTAAATTAGCTAACTCAGATGGCAAATCCAACCTATCAGCTACATGTCCAATCCTCTCAATGACAGGATATGGGCCCATAAACCTGAGTCTTTTTGTCTCTCTTGCCAAACCTCAAAACTCCTTTCCATGGTGAAACTTTCAGATACACTTCATCACCAACCTTAAACTCAAGATGTATATGCCTCTTCTCAGTGTAACTCTTCTTCCTGTCCTATGCAGCTTTCAACTATTCTCTGATCATTGTAATCTTTTCTATAGTCAAATCCACTATCTCTGGTCCAAGAATCTCTTTTTGACCCACCTCATACCAACATATGGGTGATCTACAATTTCTACCATACAAAGCTTCATACGAAGCCATACCAAGACTGGAATGGTGATTATTGTTGTATGCAAACTCTATAAGGCTCAAGTGTTCTTCCCAACTTCCTCTGAAATGTAGGACACATACTCTCAGCATGTCCTCAAGAGTCTAAATGGTCCTCTCTGACTGACCATCCATTTACGGGCAAAAAGATGTACTAAATCTCAACTTTGCGCCTAAAGCATGATGCAACTGATTCCAAAACCTGGATGTGAACTTAGGATCTCTATCTGATATTATTGAGACTGGGATACCATGCAACCTGAATATCACATCCACGTATATCTTAGCCAATTTCGGTACATCAAAGGTTGACTTAATAGGAAAAAAAGTGAGCAGACTTAGTCAGTATATCCACAAATACCCATATCAAGTCACAACCTCTAGATGTCATGGGCAACCCTACCACAAAATCCATTGTGATATGTTCCCACTTCCACTCTAGTATAGGAAGAGATTGTAAATTACCTATAGGTTTCTGATGCTCATCCTTAACCTACTGGCACACACTACATCTACCCACATACTTAGCTACATCCTTCTTCATACCTGACCACCAGTACAACTCCTTAAGATTCCTGTACATCTTAGTGTTTCCTGGATGCATAGCATACATCGATGCATGTGCTTCCTCAAGAATATGTTCTTTTAAATCATTGTCTCCAGGTACACACAACTTGTCATGCTGATACAACAAACCATCATCCGAAAACCTGAACTCTAGTCTTTTTCCCCTTATCATGTCCTGCATGATCTACTATAACTCAATGTCACTCTACTATAGTTCCTTGATCTGATCATAAAAGGTAGGCTTAACTTGCATCTGTACAATCAAACTAATCTGTTCGGTTACTCCTAAGTCTAAGTTCAACTTCCGCATCACTACTATGAGGTCTCTCCTGAAACATTCCATAGAGAATACATCAGCTGTTGAACTTGACTTCCTGCTTAGGGCATCTGCTACCACATTCACCTTTCCAGGATTATAATCTATCATCACTTCATAATCCTTGATAAATTCTAATCATCTCTGCTGTCTAAGATTCAGATCCTTCTGGGTGAAGATATATTTCAAGCTCTTATGATCTGTAAACACCTGGCATGCCTCACCATAAAGATAGTGGTGCCATGTCTTAAGAGTATGAACTACTATAGCTAACTCCAGATCATGTGTCAGGTAATTCTCCTCATTCTTCTTAAGTTGTCTAGATGCATAAGCTACTACTTTGCCTTCCTGCATCAACACACAACCTAAACCTCTCCTTGAAGCATCACAAAACACTGTGTAGCCTTTATCTACCTCGGGCAGGATCAACACTGATGTTGTAGTCAACCTCTTCTTCAAGATCTGAAAACTTGTCTCACAGTTGTCTAACTAGACAAACGGTGCATCCTTTCTCATTAAGCATGTCAGAGGTGATGCTACAACACTGAAGTTCGGGATGAACCTCTTGTAGTAACTTGCCAATCCTAAGAAGCTTTTGTTCTCAGTAGGAGTTTTAGGATGCTCCCACTGTAGAACAAACTCAACTTTTGGGTCAACACTTACTCCATCTCCTGAGATGACATGTCCAAGAAAAGACACCTCAGCTAACCAAAACACACACTTACTGAACTTAGCATATAACTGGTGATGTCTCAAAAACTGTAATGCTATCCTTAGATGTTGCTCATGCTGCTCATCATCTCTGGAATAAATCAAAATGTCATCTATGAAAACTACTATGAACTAATCCAAGAATGGTTTGAAAATTTGGTTCATCATATCCATGAAAGCTGCTAGGGCATTAGTCAGTCCAAACGACATGACCAGAAACTCATAATGCATGTATCTTGTTTTGAAAGATGACTTATGAATATCTAAAGCCTTTATCCTCAACTGATGATATCCAGATCTCAAGTCTATCTTAGAATAGATCATCACTCCATGTAATTGATCAAATAGATCATCTAGCCTGGGAAATCTTGATGGTGATCTTATTTAACTGACTGTAGTCTATACATAACCTCATAGTACCATCTTTCTTTTTCACAAACAAGACTGGAGCTACCCATGGTGAAGAACTAGGTCGAATGAAACCCTTATCCAATAACTCCTGTAACTGGATCTTCAGTTCCTTCAACTCAGCAGGTGCCATTCTTTAGGCTGGCTATGCTATAGGGTGACTACCTGACAACATTTGCATCTCAAAGTCTATCTCTCTTTCAAGAGGTAGACCTGGAAACTCATCTGGGAAAACATCTGGGAACTCACAGACCACTAGCACATCCCATAGACTGGATGTGCTCTTCTCTACTTTGGTATCTACTACAGGTGCCAAGAACCCCTCACAACCTTTTTGCAACATCTTATCAGTTACACCGGCTGATATGATATACGTAGGAAAAACTTTCCTATCTCAAGAAAAGACACAAGAAAATCCAACTTGTTGAAAGATAGCCTCCTTTTTCCAATAGTCGAGTTGAACTCAATACGTCTCTAAGAAATCCATACCCAAGATAACTTGAAAAGAGTTAATATCTAGGGGTATCAGATTAACCGTGATGGTGTAACCACCAAAGGTCAATAAACATCTCAGAAAAAACTCTGTCAACACTGTCAGTTCTCCTAATAGAACCCTCAACAACAAATCAAACGATAACTCATGGGTTAATAGATTAAGCTCACAAGCTAAAGAACTCTATATAAATGAGTGAGTAGCACCCGGATCTATCAAAACAGTAACTAAAATGCTATTAAAGAGAAGCATTTCTCATGTAACTACTCAGAAATAAACAATACCTTCTTGTTGTGTCAAAGAGAAGAAGCGTCCTGAAGCTCTTCCTCTCCCACGATGTCCTCATTATCCTTCCCTTCCACTCGGTGCTCCTCCTCCTCGGGAACTTGAAGCTACTGAAGAACTCACTCCTCCAATTGGATCCTATCTCGGAACATTCTGGTATTGTGACTGGGAACCATGTGTTGCCACTTGCTGAAACTGGGGACATTGTCTTCTGAACTGTCCCACTTGTCTGCAGATGTGACAACCCTGAAAATATACACCCCAACACTTACCGAAGTGCAGCTTTCCACATATATCACACATCAGTATCTCTTTCTTTGGCAGACCTGCCACTGACACTGAAGATCCTGAATACCTAGTTGGAGGTGTCTATGTAGACTATGTAAATTTTGGAATTGGGTCTTCCTCCAGTTGATGAAAAACTAGATCCTTGTCTACCAAAACAACCAATTCCTCATCATATCTTTGAAAAGAAACCAACCTCTCCTCTGTATCCACCATTGCTATGTCCCCCTCTATTAAAGTCTTTAGATCTTTTCTTACTCTCAGACTGCTTATCAGCATTAACTGACTCTTCTACACATCTCACTGCTTCCACAAATTCCCCAAAGTTTTCTCTGTCTCTTCAAGTAATGGCTGACATGGTGTGTCTAATCTCTAATCCTAATCCTTGTTGAAATCTTCTGCACTTTTCTACATCATCAGGTACAAGTTGTGGATAGAAATTTGCCAACCTTGTGAAATGTGCCTCATATTCACCAATTGTCATATTTCCTTGTCTAATATTCTCCAACTATTTAATCTTATCACTTAGGAAGGTAGGAGGAAAATATTTAAGGTGAAACTCATCCACAAAGTCCTTCTAGGTCATCTATGCATTTATCCTTTTATCTTCCACTCCCCGCCACCACAGCTCAGCATCTCCCTTGAGTAAATAGACTCCATGTTTGATTTGCTTATCTTTTGAAAACTCCATTGAAATGAATGACCTTTTCTAGTTGTCGAAGCCACACTTCTTCTACAACTGGATCTATTGTTCCATAAAATTTAGTTCCACCAAGCTTCTTCACCAACTCATAGGATCTCATTAGATTCTTACTAGAAGATGAAGATTTCATGTCCATCTTGTATTTTTGTTTTGTCTCGAGAAAAATATGATACATCCTTGTTGCCTCATTATCCACTTCACCTTGAGCCATTGTTCGAGGGTCAGGACCATAATGGCTCTCAGCTTGTTCCTCACCATGCCCACGTCATCTTCCTTCCATCTCTACATATCCATAACAGAACATATCTGTTAGAAAATTGTAGTTCAAAGAGGAAAACATTATAATCATATTGGTCTCTTATCATCCACTGACCTTGGCTTAGAGTAACTACATACTCAACCTAGGCTTTGGTACCAAATGTTGTAACGCCCCGATCCCCGTGCAATCTCTAATGATCCCGAAGACCGGAAAGTCAACCATGGTAAACCACCCTTAACTTTTTCTTTTCTTAATCACTAAAAATTAACCTAAAGGAAAATCTTATTACTTGGAATAAATTGAAATCTTACTAAACTACGGAAGCAACTAATATTTACTTTACTAGGTACGTAAAGCAGATTTACACAACATATTACATTTTACATGCGGAATATAAAGCACAATAGATAACTTAAAACTAAACTACATATTACATTACATTCTCTCTCTACCACACCACATGCCCCAAGGACTGAGGGGAAAGGACTAAGAGACCTCTATTATAACTATGAACTACCTTCTAAGAGTAAGATCCTTCATCTTCCTCGTGCTGACATTGACTTGAAAATCATTTTCAGTAGGTTGGTGAGCTACTGGCTCAGTCAAAAGAATTTCACCAAACCATCACAAATAACTCATTTTATGTTTATTAAACTGAAATAAAATACAAGAATTTCTACACTGATTAAATCTAAAACAATATAGTTAAATAACATAGAATGCCAAAATTACATTTAAAGAACAACTGATGTGAAACTGTACTCAAATCTTTCTTATCCTTTCTTACTTATAAGAAACTCTTTAAAACTTGTTTTATCATATTTTAGCTTATGCCCTGATCATATGCAGTGTACTCTACATATGAAGACTCATAGCAAACTATGATCTCACTGTACAACACTTAGCTGACACACCCCGGATGCTAAGCCTGAAAACGTCGCTGGTCTATAATAAGAAAATAGCTCTCTGGCCTCGACACACCTGTGGGTCGTAAAAACTGGACTACTCCTCTAACATGAGCTCACAGGCGGAGTGTCAAGCCACCAATTGGCTTTTTTGTACTCTAGTACCACCAGAATCTCTGGTTGATGTTGGACACTACATACTATATTTTTAAGGAGACTTCCACTAGGGCTTCGTTCCCTGTACCACATGTTGGTACGTTCTGACCCCCGTATACTAGACACTACTAGGGTTAAGTCATTTCATCCCAGCGGTGCAGACCTCGCATAGAGAATCTACGGTGTTCAGGGCTCTTGAGTCTATTATTTTATTATTCTTAGAAAGCTCTTACTATATTGTATCTCTCTCTTACTTATACTTGACTCTAGTATCTCTATGGTACCGAGTCTATTTATCTGATGTTTATAAATATCACATGTATGTCATCCTTAACTTGGTAGAGTTGTATATTCAAAACATTGTAATATATTGAGAAATCAACATACTATACATGTAGGCAGACTGAAATACTTAAATAAATAGAATACATGTCCATTTGGCACTTATAAACTAGAATCATGCAATTAAACTTCTTAATATACTGATAAGAGTTAATTACTTGACATACGAGTAATCATCATATGCACCTGTAAATTATTTGTGCTTTCTTGGAAAATGTGCACATCAACCTTAATCATGAGTTGTGCATCACATAACTTAATTAAGAGTTAATTACTTATCATGGCAAGAATTATTAACAATAACTGAAAATTTATAATGATATCTTTAAGAAATGTGTCACTTCGTGTTTATACTAAACCATACACAATAACTAAAACAAGGAGTGTGCAAACAGGTTTCCATTGAAACATTGCAGGTCATCATCATTTTCTTTGAAAATGTGCAATTAGTTAATTACTAGAATCGTACAACATGGGTTTATACCCAAACGTACAGCTAATGCAAATCTGGGTCATGTGCTACTATTTTCAACCTCTATACTGAGCAATTTAGGATTTTATCAAACGAAGAAGATAAATGTTCAATAAAAAGTAAGGCGACGCCAAGACTGCACGACACTTGGGTATTCACTATTACTCATGAAAAACACAAATATAACTGAAACCGTCCATTTCATGGAGTTCGTACTGCTTAGTGAGTGAGATTCTACTCAGAGAGGATTGAAACAGCCGAAATCATCTGGAAATTTGCCCAAAACGCATTTTCGGGCATCTGCGGGGTCATCTTCAACCTTGGTTCTACCCTAGATTTGGGCCTGTTGCAAGCAGCACCTTCCACACGCACATAGGAAGGAGAGGAACTCGGCTGGTCGTCACTACTCGTGGCTGCGGATTCGATCTCGGGCCTCAAGGCCGGACTCGATGGCATCGTTTCATGGTGCTAGCCGCACCAAAATGGCCCCTGGTCGGTGCCGCAAGGCTGGCCGGCGCTGCTCTAGCAGGTCAGGGCGCTGCGGGTGGGCGAGGAAGAGAGGAAGAAGAAGAAAGGAAGACAAAGCCAAGGTAGCTCAACTCAAGGAGCCCTAAAAATCACCCTGCCCTATCCTCTATTGGCCTATCGGGCTATTTTTGTGTGTGCCCACTTCAAGTGGTGCCTTGCCCGATCGGGAGGAAGGGGATAAGGGAAAGGGGGGTAATACTAATGGGTAAATTGCAGTATTGGTTTAAGGAACTTTAAAATGTCATATATTTTGCCTCATAGGTTCGATTCAAGTGATTTATTTTGCAAACTTTCAAGCGTGAGATCCACTACAACATCAAAGCATGAAAACATACTAACTAGATTGACTCAACTTAGTCAAAGCACTAATCACATCTTGAACACTTATCTTAGCTTAATCAACATGGTGATGCACTAATCACTGTACTTACTAGTTAAACTCAGAGTGGGTCATAACAATATCCCTCCCTTATAAGAATTTTGTCCTGAAATTCCTAAAAGAGAAAAGGAAACTTGTTATGCATCTCTGACCCAAGCTCCCACGTGGCTTCCTCTAGGTTGTGGTTCCTCCACAAAACTTTTACTAGCAGTATCTCTCGGTTCTTGAGCTTCTTAATCCTCTGATCAACTATTTGTACTAGTCCTTCAACATAGGACACATCTTTTCTGAGCTGTGTAGGTTTTGGGTCTACTACCTTCTCTATACCAGGGTAACACATCTTCAGCATCGATACATGAAACACATCATGTAAATGAGCTAACTCGGATGGCAAACCCAACATGTCGGCTACATGTCCAATCCTCTCAATGATAGGATATGTGCCCATAAACCTAGGAGTCAGTTTGTCTCTCTTACCAAACCTCAACACTCCTTTCCATGGTGAAATGTTTAGATACACTTCATCACCAACCTCAAACTTAAGAGGTCTATGCCTGTTCTCAGTGTAACTCTATTGCCTGTCCTGTGCAGCTTTCAACTATTCTCTGATCACTGTAATCTTTTCTATAGTCAAATCCACTATCTCTGGTCCAAGAATCTCTTTTTCACCCACCTCATACCAACATACGGGTGATCTACATTTTATACCATATAGAGCTTCATACGAAGCCATACAAAGACTTGAATGGTGACTATTGTTTTATGCAAACTCTATAAGGCTCAAGTGTTCTTCCCAACTTCCTTTGAAATGTAGGACACATGCTCTCAGCATGTCCTCAATAGTCTGAATGGTCCTCTCTGACTGACCATCTGTCTGCGGGCGAAAAGATGTACTGAATCTCAACTTTGTGCCTAAAGAATGATGCAACTGATTCCAAAACCTGGATGTGAACTTAGGATCTCTATCTGATATTATTGAGACTGGGATACCATGCAACCTGACTATCTCATCCACATATATCTTAGACAATTTTGGGACATCAAAGGTTGACTTAATAGGAAGAAAGTGAGCAGACTTAGTCAGTATATCCACAAATACCCATATCAAGTCACGACCTCTGGATGTCATAGGAAGCCCTACCACAAAATCCATTGTGATATGTTCCCACTTCCACTCTGGTATAGGAAGAGATTGCAAATTACCTGTAGGTTTCTGATGCTCAACCTTAACCTGCTGGAACACACTACGCCTAGTCACGTACTCAGCTACATCCTTCTTCATACTTGACCACCAGTACAACTCCTTAAGATTCCTATACATCTTAGTGTTGCCTGGATGCATAGCATACATTGATGCATGTGCTTCCTCAAAATTTTTTTTAAGTCACTGTCTCTAGGTATACACAACATGTCATGCTGATACAACAAACCATCATCTGAAAACCTGAACTCTGGTTTTTTTCCCCCTATCATGTCTTGCATGATCTGCTGTAACTCACTGTCACTCTACTGTAGTTCCTTGATATGACCATAAAAGGTAGGCTTGACTTGCATCTATGCAATCAAACCACTCTGTTATGTCACTCCTAATTCTAAGTTCAACTTCCGCATCTCTACTAGCAGGTCTCTCCTGAAGCATGCCATAGAGAATACATCAGTTGTTGAACTTGACTTCCTGCTCAGGGCATCTGCTACCACATTCACCTTTCCAAGATTATAATCTATCATCACTTCATAATCCTTGATAAATTATAATCATCTCCGCTGTCTAAGATTTGGATCCTTCTGGGTGAAGATATATTTCAAGCTCTTATGATCTATAAACACCTAGCACGCCTCACCATAAAGATAGTGGCACCATGTCTTAAGAGCATGAACTACTGCAACTAACTCCAAATCATGTGTCGGGTAATTCTCCTCATTCTTCTTAAGCTGTCTAGATGCATAAGCTACTACATTGCCTTCTTGCATCAACACACAACCTAAACCTCTCCTTTAAGCATCACAAAACACTGTGTAGCCTTTATCTGCCTTGGGAAGGATCAACACTGGTGTTGTAGTAAATCTCTTCTTCAAGATCTGAAAACTCTTCTCACAGTTGTCTGACCAGTCAAATGGTGCATCCTTTCTCGTTAAGCATTTTAGAGGTGACGCTACAACACAGAAGTTTTGGATGAACCTCTTGTAGTAACCTGCCAATCCTAAGAAGCTTCTAATCTCAGTAGGAGTTTTAGGCTGCTCTCACTATAGAACAGACTCCTCTTTTGGGTCAACACTTACTTCATCTCTTGAGATGACATGTCCAAGAAAAGACACCTCAGCTAACCAAAACACACACTTACTAAAATTAGCATATAACTGGTGATGTCTCAACAACTATAATACTATTTTCAGATGATGCTCATGCTACTCATTATCTCTGGAATAAATCAGAATGTCATCTATGAAAACCACTATGAACTGATCCAAGAACGGCTTGAAAATCTAGTTCATCATATCCATGAAAGTTGTTGGGGCATTAGTCAGTCCAAACGACATGACCAGAAACTCATAATGTATGTATCTTGTTCTAAAAGCTGACTTAGGAATATCTGAAGCCTTTATCCTCAACTGATGATATCCATATCCCAAGTCTATCTTAGAAAAGATCTTAGCTCCACACAATTGATCAAGCAGATCATCTATCCTGGGAAATCTTGATGGTGATCTTATTCAACTGTTTGTAGTCTATACATAACCTCATGGTACCATCTTTCTTTTTCACAAACAAAACCAGAGCTCCCCATGGAGAAGAACTAGGTCGAATGAAACCCTTATCTAGTAACTCCTATAACTGGATCTTCAGTTCCTTCAACTCAGCAGGTGCTATTCTGTAGGCTGGCAGTGCTATAGGGTGACTACCTAATAACATCTGGATCTCAAAGTCTATCTCTCTTTCAGGAGATAGATCTAGAAACTCATCTGGGAAAACATCTGGGAACTCACAGACCACTGGCACATCCCATAGACTGATTATGCTCTTCTTTGCTCTGGTATCTACTACAGGTGGAAAGAATGCCTCACAACCTTTTAGCAAGATCTTATCAGTTACAGGGGATGATATGATACATGTAGGCAAAACTTTCCTATCTCCAGAAAAGACACAAGAAAATCCACCATGTTGAAAGACAACCTCCTTCTTCCAACAGTCGTGTTGAACTCGATACATCTCTAGGAAATCCATACCCAAGATAACTTGAAAAGAGTTAATATCTAGAGGTATAAGATTAACCGTGATGGTGTAACCACCAAAGGTCAATAAACATCTTGGACAAAACTTTGTCAACACTGTCGGTTCACCTGATAAAACCCTCAACAACAACTCAAACGGTAACTCCTGGGTTAACAGGTTAAGCTCACAAGCTAAAGAACTCTATATAAACGAGTGAGTAGCACCCAAATCTATCAAAATGGTAACTGAAATGCTATTAAAGAGAAGCATTTATCCTATAACTACTCTGGAAGAAACAATACCTTCTTGTTGTGTTAGAGAGAAGAAGTGTCGTGAAGCTCTTCCTCTCCCACGATGTCCTCATTATCCTTCCCTTCCACTAGGTGCTCCTCCTCCTCGGGAACTTGAAGCTACTAAAGAACTCACTCCTCCAGGTGGAGCCTGTCTCGAAACATTCTGGTATTGTGACTGGGAACCATGTGTTGCCACTTGTTGAAACTGGGGGAATTTCCTTCTAAAGTGTCCCACCTATCCGCAGATGTGACAACCCTAAAAATCTACACCCAACACTTACTGGAGTGCGTCTTTCCACATTTATCACACATCAATATCTCTTTCTTTGGTGGACCTATCACTGACACTGAAGATCCTGAATACCTAGTTGGAGGTGTCTGTGTAGACTGTGTATTCCATCTTTTGGAATTGGTTCTTCCTCCAGTTGATGAAAAACTAGATCCTTGTCTACCAAAACAGCCAAGTCCTCATCCTATCTTTGAAAAGAAACCACCACCTCCTCTGTATCCACCATTGTTATGTACCCCTCTATTAAAGTCTCTAGATCTTTTCTTACTCTCAGACTGCTTATAAGCATTAACTGACTCTTCTACACGTCTCGTTGCTTCCAAAAATCCCCCAAAGTTTTCTCTGTCTCTTCAACTAATGGCTGACACGGTGTGTCAAATTTCTAATCTTAATCCTTGTTGAAATCTTCTGCACTTTTCTACATCATCAGGTACAAGTTGCGGACAAAAATTTGCCAGCCTTGTGAAATGTACCTCGTATTCACCAACTGTCATATTTCCTTGTCTGATATTCTCCAACTGTTTAATCTTATCACTTAGGAAGGTAGGAGGAAAATATTTAAGGTGAAACTCATCCACGAAGTTCTTCTAGGTCATCTCTGAATTTCTCCTTTTACATTCCACTCCCCACCACCACAACTCAACATCTCCCTTGAGTAAATAGACTACATGATTGATTTGCTTATCTTATGATAACTCCATTAAACAAAATACCTTTTCTAGTTGTCAAAGCCACACTTCTGCCACAGATGGATCTATTGTTCCAGAAAATTTAGTTCCACCAAACTTCTTCACCAACTCATAGGATCTCATCAGATCCTTACTGGAAGATGAAGATTTCATGTCCATCTTGTATTTTTCTTTTGTGTTGAGAAAAATATGATACATCCGTGTTGCCTAATTATCCTCTTCACCTTGAGCCATTGCCCGAGGGTCAGGGACGTAATGGCTCTCATCTTGTTCCTCACCATGTCTGCGTCCTCTTCCTTCCATCTCTACATATCCATAACAGAACATATCTGTTAGAAAATTGCAGTTCAAAGAGGAAAACATCCTAATCGTATTGGTCTCTTATCGTCTGTTGACCTTCGCTTAGAGTAACTACGTACTCAACCTAGGCTCTGATACCAAACGTTATGATGCCTCGATCCCCGTTCCATATCTAATGACCCCGAAGACTGGAGAGTCAACCATGGTAAACCATCCTTAACTTTTTCTTTTCTTAATCACTAAAAATTACCCTAAAGGAAAATCTTATAACTTGGAATAAACTGAAATCTTACTAAACTGCGGAAGCAACTACTATTTACTTTACTAGGTAGGTAAAGCAGATTTACACAACATATTACATTTTTCATGCGGAATATAAAGCACAACAAATAACTTAAAACTAAACTACATATTATAGTACATTCTCTCTCTACCACACCACATGCCCCAAGGACTGAGGGGAAAGGACTAAGAGACCTCTATTCTAACTATGAACTACCTTCTAAGAGTAAGATCCTTCAGCTACTGGCTCAGTGAAAAGAATTTCACCCAACCATCACAAATAACTCATTTGATGTTTATTAAATTGAAATAAAATATAGGAATTTCTACACGGATTAAATCTAAAACAATACAGTTAAATAACATAAAATGCCAAAATTACATTTAAAGAAAAAATGTTGTGAAACTATACTTGAATCTTTCTTAGCCTTTCTTACTTGTAAGAAACTCTTTAAAACTTGTTTTATCATATTTTAGCTTATGCACTGATCATATGTAGTGTACTCTACATATGAAGACTCGTAGAAAACTACGATATCACCGTACAAGACTTAGCTGACACACCAAGGATGCTAAGCCTGACAACGTCACTGGTCTCCAACAAGATAATAGCTCTCTGGCCTCGACACACCTGTGGGTCATAAAAACTAGACTACTCCTCTAACCTGAGCTCACAGGCAGAGTGTCAAGCCACCAATTGGCTTTTTCTATACTCTAGTGCCACCAGAATCTCTGGTTGATGTTGGACACTGCATACTATATTTTTAAGGAGACTTCCACTAGGGCTTCGTTCCCCATATACTGGACACTGCCAGGGTTAGGTCATTTCATCCCTGCGGTGCAGACCTCTCATAGGGAATCTACGGTGTTGAGGGCTCCTGAGTCTATTATTTTATTATTCTTGGAAAGCTCTTACTATATTGTATGTCTCTCGTACTTATACTTGACTCTAGTATCGCTATGGTACCGAGTCTATTTATCTGAAGTTTATAAATACGACATGTATGTCATCCTTAACTTGGCAGAGTTGTATATTCAAAACACTGTAATATACTGGGAAATCAACATACTATACATGTAGGCAGACTGAAATACTTAAATAAATAGAATACATGTCCATTTGGCACTTATAAACTAGAATCATGCAATTAAATTTCTTAATATACTAATAAGATTTAATTACTTGACATACGAGTAATCGTCATTTGCACCTATAAATTATTAGTTCTTTCTTGGAAAATGTGCACATCAACCCTAATCTTGAGTCGTGCATCACATAACTTAATTAAGAGTTAATTATTTATCATGGCAAGAATTATTAATAATAACTGAGAATTTATAATGATATTTTTAAGAAACATGCCAATTCGTGTTTATACTAAACCACACACAATAACTAAAATAGGGAGTGTGCAAACATGTTTCCATTGAAACATTGCAGGTCATCGTCTTTTTCTTTGAAAACGTGCAATTAGTTAATTACTAGAATCATACAGCCTGGGTTTATACCCAATCATATAGCTATTTCAAATCTGGGTCATGTGCTATTGTTTTCAACCTCTATACTAATCAATTTATGATTTTATCAACCGAAGAATAGAAACGTTCAATAAAAAGTCAGGAGACGCCAAGACTACACGACACTTGGGTATTCTCTATTACCCGTGAAAAACACAAATATAACTGAAACCGTCCATTTCATGGAGTTAGTACTGCTTAGTGAGTGAGATTCTACTCACAGAGGATCGAAATGGCCGAAATCAACTAGAAATTTCCCCAAAACTCATTTTTGGACGACTGCGGGGTCGTCTTCAACCTTGGTTCTACCCTGGATTCGGGCTTGCTACAAGCAGTAGCTTCCACACACACTCAGGAAGGAGAGGAACTTGGCTGGTCATCGCTGCTCGTGGCTGCGGATTCCATCTTGGGCCTCAAGGCCAGACTCGATGGCGTAATGTCATGGTGCTAGCCACACAAAAACGGCCCCTGGTCGGTGCCGCAAGGCTGGCCAGCACTGCTACTGGACGACGCCGCCCTAGCAGGTCAGGGCACTGTGGATAGGTGAGGAAGAGAGGAAGAAGAAGAAAGGAAGACGAAGCCAAGGTAGCTCAGCTCAAGGAGCCCTATAAATTGCCATGCCCTCTCCTCTTTTGGCCGATCAGGCCATTGTTGTGTGTGCTCGCTTCAAGCAGTGCCCTGCTTGATCGAGAGGAAGGGAATAAGGGAAAGGGGGGTAATACTAATGGGTAAATTGCAGTATTGGTTCAAGGAACTTTAAAACATCATATCTTTTACCTCAGAGGTACGATTCAAATGATTTATTTTGCAAACATTCAAGCGCGAGATCCACTACAACCTCAAAGCATGAAAACATACCAACTAGATTGACTCAACTTAGTCAAAGCACTAATCACATCTTGAACACATATCTTAGCTTAATCAACATGGTGATGCGCTAATCACTGTACTTACTAGTTAAACTCAGAGTGTGTCATAACAATATCCCTCCCTTATAAGAATTTTGTCCTGGAATTCCTAAAAGAGAAAAGAAAACTTATTATGCATCTCTGACCCAAGATCCCACGTAGCTTCCTCTAGGTTTTGGTTCCTCCACAAAACTTTTACTAGCGGTATCTCTCAGTTCTTGAGCTGCTTAATCCTCCGATCAACTATTTGTACTTGTCCTTCAACATAGGACACATCTTTTCTGAGTTGTGCAGGTTTTGGGTCTACTACCTTCTCTATACCAGGGTGACACTTCTTCAGCATCGATACATGAAACATATCATGTAAATTAGCTAACTCGGATGGCAAATCAAACCTATAGGCTACATGTCCAATCCTCTCAATGACATGATATGGGCCCATAAACCTAGGAGTCAGTTTTCCTCTCTTGCCAAACCTCAACACTCCTTTCCATGGTGAAACTTTCAGATACACTTCATCACCAACCTCAAACTCAAGACGTCTACACCTCTTCTCAATGTAACTCTTCTGCCTGTCATGTGCATCTTTCAACTGTTCTCTGATCACTGTAATCTTTTCTGTAGTCAAATCTACTATCTCTTGTCCAAGAATCTCTTTTTCACGCACCTCATACCAACATACGAGTGATCTACACTTTCAGCCACACAGAGCTTCATATGGATCCATACCAAGACTGGAATGGTGACTATTGTCGAATGCAAGCTCTATAAGGCTGAAGTGTTCTTCCCAACTTGCTATGAAATGTAGGACACATGCTCTCAGCATGTCCTCAAGAGTCTAAATGGTCCTCTCTGACTGACCATCCATCTATTGGTGAAAAGTTGTACGGAATCTCAACTTTGTTCCTAAAACATGATGCAACTAATTCCAAAACATGGATGTGAACTTAGGATCTCTATCTAATATTATTGAGACTGGGATACCATTCAACTTGACTATCTCATTCATGTATATCTTAGCCAATTTTAGGACATCAAAGGTTGACTGAACAGGAAGAAAGTGAGTAAACTTAGTCAGTCTATCCATAATTACCCATATCGAGTCACAACCTCTGGATGATCTGGGCAACCCTACCACAAAATCCATTGTGATATGTTCCCACTTGCATTGTGGTATAGGAAGAGATTGCAAAGTACCTGCAGGTTTATGATGCTCAGCCTTAACCTACTGGCACACACTACACCTAGCCACATACTCAGCTACATCCTTCTTCATACCTGACCACCAGTACAACTCCTTAAGATTCATGTACAACTTAGTGGTGCCTGGATGCATAGCATACATCAATGCATGTACTTCCTCAAGAATCTATTCTTTTAAATCATTGTCTCCAGGTACACAAAACCTGTCATGCTGATAGAACAAACCATCATCTGAAACCTAAGCTCTGGTCTTTTTCCCCCTATCATGTCCTGCGTTATCTGTAGTAACTCACTATCACTCTGTTGTAGTTCCTTGATCTGATCATAAAAGGTAGGCTTGACTTGCATCTGTGCAATCAAACCACTCTGTTCTTTCACTCCTAAGTCTAAGTTCAACTTTTGCATCTCTACTAGAAGGTCTCTCCTGAAACATTCCATAGAGAATACATCAACTGTTGAACTTGACTTCCTATTCATGGCATCTGCTACCACATTCTCCTTTCCTGGATGATAATCTATGGTCACTTCATAATCCTTGATCAATTCTAACCATCTCTGTTGTCTAAGATTCAGATCCTTCTGGGTGAAGATATATTTCAAGCTCTTATGATCTGTAAACACCCGGCATGCCTCACCATAAAGATAGTGGAACCATGTCTTCAGAGAATGAACTACTACAACTAACTCTAGATCATGTGTCGGGTAATTCTCCTCATTCTTCTTAAGCTGTCTAGATGCATAAGCTACTACTTTGCCTTCCTGCATCAACACACAACTTAAACCTCTCCTTGAAGCATCACAAAACACTATGTAGCCTTTATCTCCCTCAGGCAGGATCAACACTGGTGTTGTAGTCAACCTCTTCTTCAAGATCTGAAAACTCTTCTCACGGTTGTCTGACCAGACTAACGGTGCATCCTTTCTCGTTAAGCGCATTAGAGGTGACGCTACAACACTGAAGTTCTGGATGAACCTCTTGTAGTAACCTACCAATTCTAAGAAACTTCTGATCTCAATAGGAGTTTTAGGCTGCTCCCACTGTAGAATAGACTCTATTTTCTTAAGGTCAACACTTACTCCATCTTCTGAGATGACATGTCTAAGAAAAGACACCTCAGCTAACCAGAACTCACACTTACTGAACTAAGCATATAACTGGTGTTGTCTCAACAATTGTAATGCTATCCTCAGATGTTTCTCATGTTGCTCATCATTTATGGAATAAATCAGAACGTCATCTATGAAAACCACTATGAATTGATCCAAGAACGGCTTGAAAATCTGGTTCATCATATCCATGAAAGTTGTTGGGGCATTATTCAGTCCAAATGACATGACTAGAAATTCTTAATGCCTATATCTTGTTCTGAAAGCCAACTTAGGAATATCTGAAGCCTTTATCCTCAACTGATGATATCCATATCTCAAGTCTATCTTAGAAAAGATCATCACTCCACGCAATTGATCAAACAGATCATCTATCCTTGGAAACAAGTACTTATTCTTGATGGTGATCTTATTCAACTGTATGTAGTCTATACATAACCGCATAGTACCATCTTTCTTTTTCACAAATAATACTAGAGCTCCCCATGATGAAGAACTAGGTCAAATGAAACTGTTATCTAGTAACTCATGTAACTGGATCTTCAGTTCCTTCAACTCTACAGGTGCCATTCTGTAGGCTGGCATTGCTATAGGGTGACTACCTGGTAACCCCTGGATCTCAAAGTCTATCTCTTTCAGGAGGTAGACATGGAAACTCATCTAGGAAAACATATGGGAACTCACAAACCACTGGCACATCCCATAGACTAATTGTACTCTTCTCTGCTCTTGTATCTACTACATGTGCCAAGAATGCCTCACAACCTTTCTGCAACATATCAATTACAGTGGATGATATGATACACATAGGCAAAACTTTCCTATCTCTAGAAAAGACACAAGAAAATCCACCCTGTTGAAAGACATCCTCCTTCTTCCAACAGTCGAGTTGAACTCGATACATCTCTAGGAAATCCATACCCAAGATAACTTGAAAATAGTTAATATCTAGAGGTATAAGATTAACCGCGATGGTGTAACCACCAAAGGTCAATAAACATCTGGGACAAAACTCTGTCAAAACTATCGGTTCACCTAACGGAACCCTCATCTGAAATGCTATTAAAGAGAAGCATTTCTCTTGTAACTACTCGAGAAGAAACAATACCTTCTTGTTGTGTTAGAGAGAACAAGTGTCCTGAATCTCTTCCTCTCCCACGATGTCCTCGTTGTCCTTTCCTTCCTCTAGGTGCTCCTCCTCCTCGGGAACCTAAAGCTACTGAAGAACTCACTCCTCCAGCTAAAGCTTGTCTTAGAACATTCTGGTATTGTGACTCGGAACCCTATGTTGCCACTTGCTGAAACTGGGGACATTGCCTTATGAAGTGTCCCACTTGTCCGCAGATGTGACAACCCTGAAAATCTATACCCCTACACTGACCAGAGTGTGGCTTTCCACATATATCATACATCGATATCTCTTTCTTTGGCGGACCTGTTACTGACACTAAAGATCCTGAAGACTTAGTTGGAGGTGTCCATGTTGACTGTGTATTCCATCTTTTAGAATTGGGCCTTCCTCCACTTGATGAAAAACTAGATCCTTGTCTACCAAAATAGCCAAGTCCTCATCCTATCTTTGAAAAGAAACCACCACCTTCTCTGTATCCACCACTGCTATGTCCCACTCTATTAAAGTCTCTAGATCTTTTCTTACTCTCAGACTGCTTATCAACATTAACTGACTCTTCTACACGTCTCACTTCTTCCACAAATTCCCCAAAGTTTTCTATATCTCTTCGACTAGTGGCTGACACCGTGTGTCCAATCTCTGATCTCAATCCTTTTTGAAATCTTCTGCACTTTTCTACATCATCATGTACAAGTTGCGGATAGAAATTTGCCAACCTTGTGAAATGTGCCTCATATTCACCAATTGTCATATTTCCTTGTCTGATATTCTCCAAGTGTTTAATATTATCACTTAGGAAGGTAAGAGGAATATATTTAAGGTGAAACTCATCCACGAAGTCCTTCTAGGTCATATCTACATTTCTCCTTTTATCTTCCACTCCCCGCCACCTCAGCTCAGCATCTCCCTTGAGTAAATAGACTGCATGATTGATTTACTTATCTTCTGATAACTCCATTACACAAAAGACCTTTTCCAATTGTTGAAGCCACACTTCTGCCACAGCTAGATATGTTGTTCCAGAAAATTCAGTTCCACCAAGCTTCTTCACCAACTCATAGGATCTCATCAGATCCTTACTAGAAGATGAAGACTTCATGTCCATCTTGTAATTTTCTTTTGTCTTGAGAAAAATATGATACATCCTTTTTGCCTCATTATCCTATTCACCTTGTGCCATTGCTCGAGGGTCTGCCTCTCAACTTGTTCCTCACCATGCCCATGTCCTCTTCCTTCCATCTCTGCAAATCCATAACAGAACATATCTGTTAGAAAATTGCAGTTCAAAGAGAAAAACATCATAATCCTATTGGTCTCTTATCGTCCCCTGACCTTGGCTTAGAGTAACTACGTACTCAACATAGGCTCTGATACTAAACATTGTGATGCCCTGATCCATGTGTCATCTCTAATGACCCCGAAGACTGGAGAGTCAACCATAGTAAACCACCCTTAACTTTTTCTTTTCTTAATCACTTAAAATTAATCAAAAGGAAAATCTTATAACTTGGAATAAACTGAAATCTTACTAAACTGCGGAAGCAACTACTATTTACTTTACTAGGTAGGTAAAGCATATTTAGACAACATATTACATTTTTCATTCAGAATATAAAGCACAACAGATAACTTAAAACTAAACTACATATTACATTACATTCATTATCTACCACACCACATGCCCCAAGGACTGAGGGGAAAGGACTGAGACCTCTATTCTAACTATGAACTACCTTCTAAGAGCCTGAGTGATAAGATCCTTCAGCTTCCTCATTCTGACGTTGACTTGAAAAACATTTTCAGTAGGTTGGTGAGCTACTGGCTCAGTGAATAGAATTCCACCAAACCATCACAATTAACTCATTTTATGTTTATTAAACTGAAATAAAATATAGGAATTTCTACACTGAGAAAATCGAAAACAATACAGTTAAATAACATAGAATGCAAAAATTACATTTAAAGAACAACTGTTGTGAAACTGTACTCGAATCTTTCTTAGCCTTTCTTACTTATAAGAAACTCTTTAAAACTTATTTTATCAAAATTATATATGCAATGTACTTGTTACAACCCCAATTTTTGGGTTCTTTTGGGTGGAAATGTAATATCCTCAATTTTGGTTAATATTGAATTATAAAATATGATGCATGAATTAATTTGATAATTCTCCAATAGTATTATTCGTGGAATAATAATGTTGATCGCATTGTGGCAGGTATGCTTGTAGCACAAGTGAAATATATACATATATATAAACATATTTGTACACTGATTAATGATAATGACTTTTTGTTGCCGAATCCAAGTCATAATAAAAGCCAAGATTTTCATATAAGGGAAAACAAGGATAATTTGTTTAATTATTTTCCAAACAAAATACCTTGTCTTTCCCCTAATATCAATTAATGCTTGAAAGAAAGGTATTTTTGAAAGATTATAGAAAAAATATATCTTTTGATGGAAAGATATTAATTACTTCTTTTCCTTAAATCAAATTTACATCATATGATAGTGGTGGTTTCCGATGGATCTATATAGAGAATAACCATGGGTTTTATAATGTAGTTTCCTAAAATATATAGGAACTTGACCCATCGATCTGTGATTAACCTATATACATAGGAAGCTATGGAAAAGGAAAGGGTTTAATGGAGACAAACCCTAAAGGTATGAGAGCAGCAGATGATCTCCGTGAGAATAGTATATATATGGGACTAGACCTCCGTGAAGAGGGCATGGAATTGGTTTCTCAGAGATGCTCTTTTTCCTTTTTCAATACACTTCTCCTCATAATGCATGGTGGGTAGCAACATCGTATCATGGAGCCGATCAACGTCCAAGAGAGACGAAAGTGCTGGTCGAGAGAAACTGGTAACAGACACTTCCCCGAGTCAACAACCTCTCCTTCAAAGAAATAGGTGAAGGAAGTTCCACAACATCACTGAGGAAGGATCTGGGAGAGATGCTCTAGGATTCTTCAAACCTGATGGCTGATAGTACTTCACGCCTAACTCCCTCCTCTAGACACATCTCCTTCAAGTCTCGGTGGGGGCATCGTCGTAGGGCGGCTGTCGTGGAGCACCACGTTGTGGGTGCTTGCGGAAAGTACAGGTGAATGACTTCATGTCGTTGTGATATCAACATACGAACCTGGAGGCGGAGATCATAGCCACAGGACCATAAAGGAAGAAGGAGGGAGAGGAGGAGGTGATGGGGATCGGCATAGGCACAGGCGGCAGCATCGACCGCTGAGCAGAAGGCACTGACGTGAGAGAACATGGAGCAGCCACATCGGCCGTGAAGAAGAGGTGCCCTGGGCCTGTTGGAGGTCGACAGAGGAGGGGCGGTAGTTTCCGGCCACCCTCAAGCTTTGGGAGAGAGGCGGTGAACCCCCATAGTCGACGGATGCCGACTGCAGGGCTGGGTGCACGGGGGAAGAAGATATCTGACATTTGACGATTATACGCTCCGGGTTATGAAGGTCGCGCTTGTTAAAGGAGGGAAGAATTGTCTTTTCGATATATTTTCCAACTCAATGGGCAGCATTGCGTGCAAGGAGAGACGTGGCATGCTTTGATTGGCCGAAAAGGTAATTCCTTTATTAACTCATAATTAAATATTGGTAACTCCAATTGGGACGAGTAATATATGAATTTTTCTCATAAAAAAGAGGGGAATCTAATAAAAATATAGTTAGAATCCAATTCCTCTTGCAATTCGAAAGGTAATGGAAGTTATCAACTTTAATACTTTAATGATTAAGAAACCCTATTTTGAAGTAAATAATGTGTTTAGTGGGGTTTAATGGATTATTGAAGTTGATATTAACCTGATAATGATAAAAAGCAACATTAGGAACAAAAAGCATGAACTTTGCACGTAATCGGTATTTAATGTGCATGAATATACTTTAATGGGCCTTGAAGCCCTGATATTGGTAAATTCGACTCTTAATGGCTTTAACTATTCAAAATCGTGAATAAAGTTGAAATATGATAAATCTAACCTATTTCGAGTATAAAAGTTCCTAATTGGGGATAAATACCCTTAATGTAGAAATTAGGATTTTCTAGTGGATAAAAGGTAGAATTAATGACGAATAACGTTCATATGTGAATTAGACCATAATGAACTAGAATTGATGATAAATGAGCATAACGATCTTGTCAAGGATTAAAAGGATAAAAATAGTAGATTTAATGTAAAAAAGGTTTAAGGAGCTTAATTAATGAATAATGCTACCTTTAATCCAAAAATAAGGTTATATGTTGTTAAAAGGTAACCTTAATATCTTTTGTTAAGAAAAGATGAATAATTAGGGTTTATGAGTAATTAGGGTTTATGAGTAATTAGGATTTAAAATAGTAAAAGATGTAGGGAGACCCTAATTGCAATGGAAACCCCAAAAGTGGGTTAGAAACCCTAAGAAGCGAGCTAGGTTTAATAGATCTTGATGGCATGATTAATGATAGGAAATTGTATGCATATTTTAGGATCTGATAATGTGCTTGCTTGCTTATTTGGATTTCTTGATTGGATTATTTTGTCTCAAATCATCCTGACAGGTATGTGATTACACTTATGGATAATCGTCTTAGTTTTACAACGATTCCCAGAGATTTCATCGGTTGTTTGAAATAAACTTCTTGGATGACTTTTATTTCATGCAACTATAAAGTGACTATGATTATCACCATAAGTAAGTATACATGATCGGCTCAGATCCTGGTCCTCCTTTGTGGATTTGCTAATGATGAAAAGGGTAACCTGATAAAGGGTCTACTTATTAAGTGGGACCATCAGGTTGTTAAGAGTTAGGGATTGGGCTACCTATGGGTAGTGCCATGCGACTCTTAGCCCAACAAGAGTTAGGGATTGGGTTACCTATGGGTAGTGACATGTGACTCTTCAGCACACCATGAGTTAGGGTTTTGGCTATCTATGGATAGTTCCATGTGACTCAACCCTAGATATTGATCTACCTATTAGGTAGGATCATGTAGGGTTCAATGGGGATCTACCATGAGGAAGGTAGCATCTAGGTTCACTGCAGGGACAGTGCAGAGGTTAGGGTATGTAAGGATTGAGCAGTTATGTTAAAAATGTAAAGTTGTTTGTTAAATCATATTTGATTGCAATATGTTGTTATCATAGTTTCACTATTATTGTTTCCCCCACATACCAACTGCATGCTGACCGACATTTTTGTTGTTGTCACGTTTTAGGTGCAGAGCCAAAAGGACACATAATAAATCGTCATATTGTGAAATACATGAATTAAAATATGAGGAGGATTAGTTACAGTAGAATTCATATGTGGATAGAAGTTTAGAAATCCAAGTTTCAAAAGGTATGCAAAGTTTTTATTTTTACCATATTTCAGTATAGTTGGTAGAATTTAATAATTTTTATTGATTATTTTTTGAACCTTTGATCCAGGTTATTGGATAACAGCTCTGACCTTTCGGTCTCCCTTAAATGGGGGTTATCGGGAGGCTGGGTCGCTACATTTGGTATCAGAGCGAAGGTTCCTCACTTAATCTTTAATAATTATTAAATTTTACAAATTCTATAGAACCCAAGGGAGTTATTAGAGGATTATCTGAAAGACAGAGGTGTATAGATAAGGGTCATGACCGGGGGCTGGAAATATTTTCCTCTACACTGCTAGTCAGAATACGAGGACTCCCGGATCCATGTGACTTCCTGGCCAAAGTCTTAGGGTATGATTCGAAATAAGATACCTTTAGGACTCTCTCATCTTTCATCCCTTCTCAACTCAAATTTTGTTAAGGACCTTAAGGATTAGGGTTTTCTCTCTTCTTCTCACCCTCTTGAGGTATGAGTAAGGTTGATAAGGTCTAAGGAATCCTTCATCAAATTAATGAAAAGCATGTAAATAAGATGTCATGGACATAAGCTTAATAGATTAAGCATAAACTAAAGAATAGATACATGCTTAGGTTGTATGACATGAGTTGCCATGGCCCTCAGGAGAGACCTAAGGCTAGACCTTCTTGTAACGAGGATAAGTAAAGAGAGTTAGTCATGGAGGTAGAGACCTCCAGTAAAAGTAGAGACCTGGCACATCCTCTGAGGATGATGTTAACCCTAACCCTAAGTAAAGGTTTGAGAGAGAGATGACACAAAGAGTTAGATGTCATGGTAGACTAAGTGTTTGGATGGACATGCCTTGGATGCCATATGAGCCGTGAGAGGTTGTATGACCGAGTACCTTTGGCGACCCAACCCTAGGAAGGGTTGTGTAGGCTACAACGAAGGATAGCTCCTTCCTTGTTGAGGATAGAGAAGAACCCATGGAAACCTGATGAGCTTATATGAGCATGGCATAGTAGGCACCCATAGTATGTCAGTAGTATGAGTAGTAGGTAAGCATATAGATCTATGGATAATCTTGAGTAAACATAAGTTCGAGCATAGGCTTCACCCATGTAGAGGTATGCTTGTGAGCTTGATTCTTCATGGAGAGAGGACCTCTAATAGTAAGGTTGGATGTGGAGTTATCTCTAGAGAGAGAAAGTAAGAACCAAGCAAGAAGGTTGGAAGCCTAAAACCCTGAGATATGAGGAATAGTCGGGAGTCAAGGATGATGTGACCTAAGCGGATGATAGTGGTTGCCTCATGCATGATCTCTAGAGGCTGATGATATCTTGGTTGTCTTTAGAGGAACCAAACCCTAGAGAGAGTATGATGATTCAAGTACCTATGTGCCTGTGGTATAGGTGTTTACCTTCTAAGATAGGAAGGAGAGTTCCTTAGACCTGCAGATGCTTAGTAACAGGTTGTGAGGCCTTGTACCTTGTTGGTTGTCCTTGAGGAGGACTCGAATTTGATGTGTTTCTCGAGTAGAAGGATAAAAGGGAGTGCATGTCATGCCTTATACATGCTTGATTCGTGGTTAAGAGATTGAGCATGCAGTTGGGCATCAAAAAGTGAACCTAGGGCTCTAGTCCTAAGAGGGGAAGTGAGGTACCTAATTCTCATGATGAGAATTAAGTTGTTATAGTTTCGAGCACGGTACTCCTCGTGTAAAGAGGAAAAGCGAAACTCGTCAAGTTTAAAGGTAGATTAAATGACTGAACCTTAGAAAGCTATTATGTGTCCCTCCTTACTTACCTGTGTAGTAGTTTAGAGGGTTCTCTCTCTTACATCCAATTAAGGTCTCATTACCATTTGGTTAGGTTAGGCTCAAACAACCATTACTGTCCACTTCTCCTGAATCATTGGGAGTACAGATGTGAAATGTTGTTTTAAAGTTGACATAATCAATCATTTTCGTAGGATGCGTTCCCCAAGGTCAACCAAAGCAAGCTATCCAAGACACAAAATTTTTTTAAATTTTCCTTAAATTTCCCATGAACTAACAGCAAGATGACAAACTTTTACGACATCCACAGTTACACTAGATAGCACGTGGATCCTACAAAAACTAAAGATGCAAGAAACAAATAACAATGCTAAAAAAACTAAAATAATAAAAGATAGAGCTGTTCCAACTACCCCCCTAAGCTTGAATTCGACTATGGCCTCATAGTCAAAAACAAACTTAAGAGTGGAACAGAGATACCCGATCAGTCTTGTGGAGGCGGAGGTGGGTACTGTGAGAGATGAAGTTTTCCTCCCATCTTGGGAGAGGGACCCTTGGGCAGGGTGTATACCAGTTTTGTTGGTTTAAGTTAACCTAAAGAGGTCTTATAGGATCTTGAGAAGCTAAGTGAGGTATGAGAATGAAACTGTAGACCCATAGATATCCATCTCTAAGTGCATGTGGATGTGTTACCATGGAGGTAACCGGTATGGGTCCTGACCAAGGCAGGCAGGTCACCATGACCCCTATGAAAGGATGAAAGTCAGCCCTTGAATGCAGAAAGAGAGATGATGAAGGCTTGGGTAAGGTTCTAAGTTGGACATGTACTATAATAGAATCCTAAGTCTATCCTAGGGTCAGGTGGGTATAATACCGATGGAAGTAGGAGTTGCCTAATTCCCTAGTTGCACATGACCATGGGTCGGGAGGTAACAACTATCATTGTTAGAGGGCCATGTGTTAGGAGATTGATCACCTTCATGAACTCATGGGACCCAAAGGGCAGATGAGTAGGGCACTCTCTGGATGCATAAGGGAAGAGGGATGACCCCAAAAGTGTCATCACCCTATAGACCTAGAGGAGATGACCAAGGATTGTGTGTAAACCCAAGTAGGTTCGACACTAGTTTTCCATGGAAGTAACCTTGATATCGAGATGATTGTGATGTAGAGACATAGGTGGCATGTTTCAACTTGGATTTAAAGGTGTACTGGAAAGGTGGGATGTACCATCTCTACCCTTGGAACAAGAAGAACTTTGTATTTGCACTGCAGCCAAATGCTTATTTCCTCTTGTTATGGGGTGAGAGATAGGACAGTACGCTTGCCATACACCAAGGATAAAGATGATGTGAGTTGAAGCGTTGCAACGAGATATGAGGATAGAGATGATCACATACCCTGGTAGAGTAAACGATACATGGATGGTTTACAAACACTAAGAGAAATAAGGTAGTCATCTTATGAGGATGCTTTTATCATGAGCTATGAGTCATTCAAGGTTGAGTTTGAAAGCCAAGAGAATGAGCTCAGATTTTTCTTGATGAAGATAGACTTAGAGCTAAGATGAGACAATAAGTGGAATATAGGGAGTAGTATAATACGTACGAATGACAAGTAGTATATCTACCCAGTTTAGATGGAGGATAGAAGATATAGGTTTGGTTAACCCTCATATGTAACGAGATATGTTAAACAAGTTAATGATTGTTTGGTTAGCCAGTCTAGTCCTTGATGCAATAAAAGGATGATTTTAGTACCTCAGATGCACTTCTTTGGAAAGGAAGGTGAGGAAACCCTAATTAGAGTAGTTTAGGGTTTCTAAGGAATCAGTCTTGAGGAATCATGACATATAGGAGATCATGATTTAAGATTACCATATACCATGGTACTACCAAGGTAATAAGTGACAGTAGTACTTTGGATGCCTAAGATGAAGTTGCATGGGGTATGTGGCCATGCAAACCAGGAGGTGAAGGATGAATACCAGTAACCCAGTGCATGGATATAAAGTATAAAGAGTTCTCGAGAGGGAATGGGAGTTCATCACTATGGATGTTGTAAGTCTCCCCTAGACCCAGGGAGGTCAAGATGCAATGTGGGTTATGGTAGATCTCCTTACCTAGATGACATGAGAAGGAGAGAGAGTACTGTCAAGGGATAGATCTGGCTGAACTATACATGAGAGAGATGGTTCAACTACACCATGATGTGAGTTCAAAAGTTCTTGAGTATGACCTAAAGGTTCACTTCCATAAGGTGGAAGTAGGTACATGAAGAACTTGAGGCTAGTACCGTTTATCACCCCTAACTAATGGTTAGTGTGATCCAGACTAGAGGGTCTGATGAGAGCATGTGTACTCGTTTAGGGTGATATATAGAGATAGTTCTTGTCCTTTGTAAGATGTGATGATAACCACCATAGCCAGTATTGGGATTTAAAGAAGCTCTGTAAGGGAGGTTGTGTCAGTCACCACTTCGGTAAGGTGATGATGGTGAAAGGACTGCAGTGTGTGTAGATGAAGTCACTTTGATTGTGGAAGGGCTGAAAGGAGACTAGAGACGATGGGAGTCATGAGCGGATACAAAGTAGACTGACATGTAGTTCACAGTGGGCGAATATGTGACATGAAAATTTGACCCCTCTAAGTTATAGCTGAGAGAGCTTAATCCCCGATGCATGGGTTCTTTTGACATGGTTTGGTGGAGAAGGTGAAGTTTGCCCTTACCCCTCAGGATAATGTGATGTGTGATGAATTCAGTGTGTCCAATTTAGAGCACTATGTGAGGTACCCAGGCCATGTACTGATCAATGAACCTAGTGAGCCCCAAGGGAGGCTGAAATGACCTGAGTCACCTTGAGGTTTATAGATGCCAAGGTTAAAAACATAGAGAAAATAATATGTGATGATAAAGGTTCTTTGGAAGTGCCATGGATGAGGTAAAGCCACATAGGGGCCATGATGGATATGGAAAAGTCTTATCCTGAATTGTTTGTTTGCTTGATGGAATTTTGAGGACAAAATTCTTATAAGAGGGGAAAGATGTTACAACCCCAATTTTTGGGTTATTTTGGGTGGAACTGTAATATCCTCAATTTTGGTTAATATTGAATTATAAAATATGATGCATGAATTAATTTGATAATTCACCAATAGTATTATTGGTCGAATAATAATGTTGATCGCATTGTGGTAGGTATGCTTGTAGCACAAGTGAAATATATACATATATATAAACATATTTGTACACTGATTAATGATAATGACTTTTTGTTGCCGAATCCAAGTCATAATAAAAGCCAAGATTTTCATATAAGGGAAAACAAGGATAATGTCTTTAATAATTTTCCAAACAAAATACCTTGTCTTTCCCCTAATATCAATTAACGCTTGAAAGAAAGGTATTTTTGAAAGATTATAGAAAAAGATATATCTTTTGATGGAAATATATTAATTACTTCTTTTCCTTAAATCAAATTTACATCATATGATAGTGGTGGTTTCCGATGGATCTATATAGAGAATAACCATGGGTTTTATAATGTAGTTTCCTACAATATATAGGAACTTGACCCATCAATCCGTGATTAACCTATATGCGTAGGAAGCTATGGAAAAGGAAAGGGTTTAATGGAGACGAACCCTAAAGGTATGAGAGCAGTGGATGATCTCCGTGAGAATAGTATATGTATGGGACTAGACCTTTGTGAAGAGGGCATGGAATTAGTTTCTCAGAGATGCTCTTTTCTCCTTTTTCAATACCCTTCTCCTCATAATGCATGGTGGGCAGCAGCATCGTATCATGGAGTCGATCAACGTCCAAGAGGGATGAAAGTGCTGGCTGAGAGAAACTGGTAACAGGCACTACCCCGAGTCAACAACCTCTCCTTCAAAGCAGTAGGTGAAGAAAGTTCCACATCATCACCGAGGAAGGTTCTGGGAGAGATTCTCTAGGATTCTTAAAACCTGACGGCTGATAGTACTACACGTCTGGCTCCCTCCTCTAGACACATCTCCTTCAAGTCTCGGTGGGGGCATCGCCGCAGGGCGGCTGTCATGGAGCGCCACGTTGTGGGTGCTTGAGGTAAGTACAGGTGAACTACTTCATGTCATGGTGATATCAATAGACAAACATGGATGTGGAGATCACAGCCACAGGACCGTAAAGGAAGAAGGAGGGAGATGAGGAGGTGATGGCTACGAGATCAGGACAGTGGTGATGGGGATCGGCATAGGCACAGGAGGCAGGATCAGCCGCTGAGCAGAAGGCACCCACATGCGAGAACATGGATCAGCCACCTTGGTCGTGAACAAGAGGTACCCTGGGCCTGGTGGAGGTCGACGGAGGAGGGGCGATAGTTTCCGACCACCCTCGAGCTTTAGGAGAGAGGGGGTGAACCCCCGTAGTCGACGAACGCCGACCGCAATGCTGGGGCGCGCGAGGGAAGAAGATATCCGACATTTGATGATTATACCCTCTGGGGTATGAAGGTTGTGCTTGTTAAAGGAGGGCAGAACCGTCTTTTCGATATATTTTCCAACTCAATGGGAAGTGTTGCATGCAAGGAGCGACGTGGCGCGATTTGGTTGGCCGAAAAGGTAATTCCTTTATTAACTCATAATTAAATATTGGTAACTCCAATTGGGATGAGTAATATATGAATTTTGCTCAAAAAAATGAGGGGAATCAAATAAAAATATAAGTAGAATCCAATTCCTCTTGCAATTTGAAAAGTAATGGAAGTTATCAACTTTAATACTTTAATGATTAAGAAACCCTATTTTGAAGTAATTAATGTGTTTAGTGGGGTTTAATGGATGATTGAAGTTGATTTTAACATGATCATGATAAAAAGGAACATTAGGAACAAAAATCATGAACTTTGCACGTAATCGGTATTTCATGTGCATGAATATACTTTAATGGGCCTTGAAGCCCTGATATTGGTAAATTCGACTCTTAATGGCTTTAACTGTTCAAAATCGTGAATAAAGTTGAAATATGATGAATCTAACCTATTTCGAGTATAAAAGTTCCTAATTGTGGATAAATACCCTTAATGTAGAAATTAGGGTTTTCTAGTAGATAAAAGGTAGAATTAATGATGAATAACATTCATATGTAAATTAGACCATAATGAACTACAAATTGATGATAAATGAGCATAATGATCTTTCCATGGATTAAAAGGATAAAAATAGTAGATTTAATGTTAAAGAGGTTTAAAGGGCTTAATTAATGAATAATGATGCCTTTAATCCAAAAATAAGGTTATATGTTGTTAAAAGGTAACCTTAATATCTTTTGTTAAGAAAAGGTGAATAATTAGGGTTTATGAGTAATTAGGGTTTAAAATAGTAAAAGATGCAGGGAAACCCTAATTGCAATGGAAACCCTAAAAGTGGGTTAGAAACCCTAAGAAGTGAGCTAGGTTTAATAGATCTTGATGGCATGATTAGTGATAGGAAATTGTATGCGTATTTCAGGATCTCATAATGTGCTTGCTTGCTTATTTGGATTTCTTGATTGGATTATTTTGTCTCAAATCAGCCTGACATGTATGTGGTTATGCTTATGGATAATCGTCTTAGTTTCACAACGATTCCTGAAGATTTTATCAGTTGTTCGAAATAAACTGCTTGGATGACTTTTATTTCATGCAACTATAAAGTGACTATGATTATCACCATAAGTAAGTATACATGACTAGCTCAGATCCTAGTCCTCCTTTGTAGATTTACTAATGATGAAAAGGGTAACCAGCTAAAGGGTCTACTTATTAAGTGGGACCATCAGATTGTTAAGAGTTAGGGATTGGGCTACCTATGGGTAGTGCCATGCGACTCTTAGCCCAACAAGAGTTAGGGATTGGGCTACCTATGGGTAGTCCCATGCGACTCTTCAGCACACCATGAGTTAGGGATTTGGATACCTATTGGTAGTGCCATGCGACTCAACCCTAGATATGGATCTACCTATTAGGTAGGATCATGCAGGGTTCAATGGGGATCGACCATGAGGAAGGTAGCATCCAAGTCCACTGCATGGACAACGCAGAGGTTAGGGTATGTAAGGATTGAGCAGTTATGTTAAAAATGTAAATTTGTTTGTTAACTCATATTTGATTGCAATATATTGTTATCATAGTTGCACGATTATTGTTTCCCCCACATACCAGCTGCATGTTGACCGACGTTTTGTTTGTCGGCATATTAAGTACTGAGCCAAAAGGACAAACAGTAAATCGTCATATTGTGAAATACATGAATTAAAATATGAGGAGGATTAGTTAGAGTAGAATCCATATGTGGATAGAAGTTTAGAAATCCAAGTTTCAAAAGGTATGCAAAGTTTTTATTTTTACCATATTTCAGTATAGTTGGTAGAATTTAATAATTGTTATTGATTATTTGTCAAACCTTTGATCAGGGTTATTGGATAACAGCTCTGACCTTTCAGTCTCCATTAAATGGGGGTTTCTGGGAGGCGGGGTCATTATAGTACTCTACATATGAAGACTTGTAGTGAACTACGATCTCACCGTATAAGACTTAGCTGACACACCCGGGATGCTAAGCCTAACAACATCGCTGGTCTGCAATAGGAAAATGGCTCGCTGGCCTCGGCACTGTGGACCATAAAAACTAGACCACTCCTCTAACCTGAGCACACAGGCGGAGTGTCAAGCCACCAATTGGCTTTTCTGTACTCTAGTGCCACCAGAATCTCTAGTTGATGTTGGATACTACATACTTTATTTTTAAGGAAACTTCCACTAGGGCTTCGTTCCCCATACCACCTGTTGGTACGTTCTGACCCCCGTATACTGGACACTTCCAGGGTTAGGTCATTTCATCCCTACGGTGCAGACCTCTCATAGGTAATCTACAGTGTTCAGGGCTTCTGAGTCTATTATTATATTATTCTTGGAAAGCTCTTACTATATTGTATCTCTCTCTTACTTATACTTGACTCTGGTATCTCTATGGTACCGAGTTTATTTATCTGAAGTTTATAAATATGACATGTATGTCATCCTTAACTTGGCAGAGCAGTATATTCAAAACATTGTAATATATTGAGAAATCAACATACTATACAAGCAGGCAGACTAAAATACTTAAATAAAAAGAATACATGTCCATTTGGCACTTATACACTAGAATCATGCAATTAAATTTTTTAATATACTAATAAGAGTTAATTACTTAACATACGAGTAATCTTCATTTGCACCCTGTAAATTATTTGTGCTTTCTTAGAAAATGTGCACATCTACCCTAATCCTGAGTTGTGCATCACATAACTTAATTAAGATTTAATTACTTATCATGGCAAGATTTATTAATAATAATTGAGAATTTCTAATGATATGTTTGAGAAAAATGCCAATTCGTGTTAATACTAAACCACACACATTAATTAAAATAGGGAGCGTGCAAATAGGTTTACATTGAAACATTGTAGGTCATCGTCTTTTTCTTTGAAAATGTGCAATTAGTTAATACAGCCTGGGTTTATACCCAAACGTACAACTATTGCAAATATGGGTTGTGTGCTACTATTTTCAACCTCTATACTGAGAAATTTAGGATTTTATCAACCGCAGAAGAGAAATGTGCAATAAAAGGTCTGGCGACGCCAAGACTGCATGACACTTGGGTAATCGCTATTACCCATGAAAAACACAAATCTAACTAAAACCGTCCATTTCATGGAGTTAGTAGTACTTAGAGAATGAGATTCTACTCAAAGAGGATCGAAATGGCCGAAATCAACTGGAAATTTGCCCAAAACTCATTTTTGGGCATCCACGGGGTCATCTTCAACCTTCGTTCTGCCCTAGATTCGGGCCTGCTGTAAGAAGCAACTTCCACACGCACCCAGGAAGGAGAGGAACTCGGCTAGTCGTCGATGCTCGTCGCTGTAGATTCAATCTTGGGCCTCAAGACCAGACTCGATGGCGTCATTTTGTGGTGCTAGACATGCCAAAATGGCTCCTGGTCGGCACTGCTGATGGCCGGTGCCGCCCTAGCAGGTCAGGGCGTTGCTGATGGGCGAGGAAGAGAGGAAGAAGAAGAAAGGAAGATGAAGCCAAGGTAGCTCGGCTCAAGGATCCCTAAAAATTGCCCTGCCCTCTCCTCTACTAGCCAATCGGGCCGTTGATGTGTGTTCCTACTTCAAGCGGTGCCCTTATCAATCGGGAGGAAGAAGATAAGAGAAAGGGGGGTAATACTAATGGGTAAATTGCAGTATTGGTTCAAGGAATTTTAAATCGTCATATCTTTTGCCTCAGAGGTTCGATTAAAGTGATTTCTTTTGCAAACTTTCAAGCGCAAGATCCACTATAACCTCAAAGCATGAAAAAGTACTATATAGATTCAATCAACTTAATCAAAGCACTAATCACATCTTCAACACATATCTTAGCTTAATCAACATGGTGACGCACTAATCAATGTACTTACTAGTTAAACTCGAAGTGGGTCATAACAATCATGGATTTCATGGATTCAAGCCGTATCTCAGTTTTTGGCTCTCATTAGCTTCTAGGTAGACTGTTGACTCATCATATGATCAACTAACCACCTTCTTGTCCATAAGATATCATATATCATTCAAGCTCTAGGCGTGTTCTACCAAAACCATGAGTTATGTGTGTTACTTAAGGAACTTTGAGATTACACAACATTTTTTTATTCTCTTTATTCCCATTGTACCTCTTTAAGTTCAATGTTTTTCTTGTTTTCCTTGAACATTTTGAGTTCTACTTTCTATCCCATTGATTCCTTTATAACTAGGTTATCCTCTAGGAATGTAGTCATCCAAAACACCTTTCTTATTGGATTTGGATATCAAAGTTGTATTCAACAAAATAACATTTATGTGATTTGTGGACAAAACCTTTTAAGAAACTTTTTTCTTATTTAGGCTTTCAATCCTAATCTTTATAAAGACATATCAGGACACTTCCCATTCCATATATCATATGGTGTCTTTTGAACTAATGGTGCATTGTTTTAGTGTTAAGCATGTGCCTAAAAGGAAATTTGAAGTTTAGCTAGTATTCACACTCTGACTTATCAAGGCATGATTCTGTCTTTCTGATAAATACACTATCATTGTGTTTCAGGTGGAGTCCATCATGATACATTATCATGATCTTCCAGAAGGTTCTCAAACCCTTGGTTCAAAGAATTTCCATATCGATCATATCAAAATTTAATACTTATAGCAAGTTTGTTATGTACTTCATTTATGATCTCCTTGAGCACTTCAAGAGATTCATGTTTTTATTTATCAAATACAAACTACCATATCAACTGAGGTCATCTGTAAATTATTGAAGTACTATTGATTACCTTTAGTATTTATTCTAAAAGGTCTATATACATCAATATGTATAATCCTTAATAGAATAATCAATCTCCCACTACATCTAGTAAAGAACCTTTGTCATATTGCACAATGAATGAGATTAGCATGTCTCTATTGGTTCAATAACCAGAATGTGTCTAGATAACCATCATATGGATGTCTAGAAATGCAATTCTCATTTATGCTCTATAGATGACTATACTATAGGCATTCAAGTTTGAGTTATCATGTCATTCATTACTTGTGTCACACACGTTTGTCTCTTTAACTGTCAAGTATAGTTGACGAGACATAGGCATTGCAATCAAAGATCATTTTTTTGAAATGAAACATCAGTTCATTACATTATTGTCCATACAAGATGTATGACAATTTCATTGATGGCAGATGTATAATAGCAATTCACTAATTCTATTATATGCCCATGAATGTGATATTATAACTGTAATGGTAGCAACTCTTGCTCCATATAGCTTCTAGCTTACTTCTTCTTAGGTCCTGAAGTAGATATCTCTATCTCCCTTTAATCTTTCGCAGATCCTCTATAAAGAGGTTATTTCTCCTTCCAACTTACTCCTCTCCATATCTTGAGTGATGAAGACTTGGACCTAAGCTTGTCTTTAGAACATTTATTGACCTTGCTTTAGTCTATGGACTTCACTCTATTGATTATTATCACAAGTTTTGTCCTTCATTCATTCATGCTTTGGCATTAGCATGCCAAGCACTTCAGATAATGGTTCAGCCAAATTTCTCAACATTTGATAAACTGGCAATATGATTCACAAAAAAATTTGTAGAATCATATGTTTGGTCAACTCTTAACCTATAAGAAACCACATTTGATCTATATGCATAATCAAATTAAGCATTTGAGACTATACTCGATCTCCATTTGTGTGATTATACTCAAATATTGCTTTGAAGACATTATACCTTTCATGCTTTACATGATTCTTAAGATTTATAACCATCTCAAGAATGTCCATGCTTCAAGCTATTTATGCAACTCATAGTTCATATGGCTCAACATAAGGTTGTTGCTATCTTAGGCATCATTGGCATACTTCAAGTATGCATCCAATTTTAGCCTTAGGAGCATTTAGAGTGGTTCTACTGGCGCTGGTCTTTCAAGGACTTTAGAATTTACACTCTCTATTGAGAACACTTCTCAAAGGTCCCAAACCATATTTAAAGTTTATCTTGTTTATGAATTGATTATAATGATAATGTATTTGTGTGTGTCATTTGGATTCTATAAAAGTATTTTGTAACATTTCAAAACATTTTTGATTTGTTTGATTTGATAAAGTTGATGATATTAATTAGATCTTTAATTAATTATCACTCCCACCATTTTGATCAAATTGATAGCCCTCACCATGAATTTAGGAGATTACAACATACAACCTTCTAGTAAGCCAAGATCCAAAACAATTTAGTTATTACCCGGCCAACGCCAGCGTCCATAATCAATTATTAAGATAGGTAACATTTACCAATTGCATCTTATGCAATTCTTCGATAGATGATATGCACAACTCTTTGCCATAGTCATTTGCATGCCTCTAAGTTCTTAATCTCATTAAGACCACTTAGTTAAGACTGACCCAAAATCCAACACGATAGGAATGCACCCCGCTTGGCAGGCCCACACAACTACCATCACACTTCCATAAGATAGACAGCACACCACCCTTGGGATGCCCATTCTTATCGATCAAGCTTTTCATGCGTGCTTCTTATAGAAAGCATATAAGACCTAATATTATATTGCAGGGTTTAGTATTTATATACATATACATATCTAATCACCACATATATAGTATGTATCATATACATGCTATTTCCCATAAGAAAACATGTGAAACGATAAAGCGATGATTATGACCAACCTATTGTAATTCCTTGAGACACAAGGAATTACAATTATCTAGGTCTACATCACATGCAACAAACTGTAGTTGATGACGATCTTGGGCCATTCCGGGTTGATCAACTCATCCTATGACTGATCGACTCGCCTCCTGACCGACCAGTTGGTTGTCACCAACCAATCGTTTGGCTCCTCCAGATGGTCGGTTTGTCGGGTCGTCATGATCCTCATCAGGCCACCAACTGCTCATCTCGCACCATTAGCTGGTCATCTCTATCCTCCAATTTCTCATCTTGGCACCCATCATTTTTTGACATAATAGGAAATAAAACTATACTACTTTTACATATCTCTTTGGGAAAACTCGAGTTACATTCAGGGGGTGCAAAGGTAGAAGAGATGGATCGAGTTATCTTGGTAGAAGAGATAGATCGAGTTACATCTGAAATAGAAGAAAGGCCTAGGTATGTAGACCAAGATGCAAAGAACCACAACCAACCAAGCACACACATAGGGGCTTATAGGCCATAACCACACTACACATCCACCATCAAAACCATTTTAGGGTGACGCGTATCGATTGCATATATACACCATATCATATATGTATATAGGGATTTTAGTGTTTAATCGAATATGCACATTAACCAATTAAAGTATTCACATTGCATGCAATAAATAAATGGCAAAAAACCAAAATCGGATCATATCAATTAATCCTAAAGCATAGTATGTTGACGTGGCTATGAAACCACGGTTGGGTTTTGTGGGATAGAACAGGTTGCGGAAACAAAAAATTATCTACCCACAAACCCATAACCAGAAGATCGCATCAACAACTATGTAATAGGAAAGATGATTTAGTGAGATATACATGGTCTTGAGGCTTGCTCAGTGACAATACCTCACAACTAGTGCAACCTTCAACCACCAAGTCTTCGATGGCATATGTGCAACTCCTGGTCTTGACATGGACTGTGGTTGATGGTCGTCCTCTTTAACAACATAAATATCTTGCCTCTATAGATAGTCTACACAAACCACTAGGAAGTCTAGTCATCCTAAAGGATAGACTAGAAGGAGTCATCCCCTTTTGTCGGCACACTAGTCATTGACACACTCTCCTGTTGGATAAATTGGACATTATAATAAATCCCTTTGTTTCGATGATGACAAACATTTCATTCTTGTTGATCTAACGTGCTACTTGAGTGTTGCAGGAATAAAGTGGATGACAAATCTCTAGGGAAACTATACGCTTGAATGATTGTAAAAGTAATACAATGTAATCAATTGTAAACTTGTACAAATATATAATGTACAAGTACTTAGATCTCATGTAAATCAAGCGTTAGATCTTCCCTAGCCAATCACCACACTTAGACAGGTCATCCCTTTCAAATAGGTTCACAAATGCACACTCATACATTTACCTAGTGCCTAAATTGAAAGATTGAAACAGGGTCAATCTCGGTCGACCAAACTCCTCGACTGAGACACTCTCGGTCGACAAACTTCTCGACCGAGAATGACCCAAGTAGCCGTTAGACACAGCTGACAAAGTAGTTGGCAGTTGCAAAATGAACGTTGATCCAGAGAGCCTCTCGGTCGACAAAACTTCGACCGAGTAGGTATCTCGGTCGACAAATTGTCGACCGAGATGGTCTCTGACAGCAACTGCAGAATAAAGTAACTAGCCGTTACTAATGCACCTAACTTATATCTAACGGCTAGTTAAGCACTTAGAAGCCCCTAGAAGTTGTCTAGAACGTCCTTAAGTATCCATAGGCCACTCCTATAAATAGGACATGCCTTAGGACACCAAAATACACCCAAGATATACTTGTTACACTTGAGAATACACTTGAGCATACTTGAGCAATCTATTGCAAGCAATTTGAGCACTGTGATCATTAGTCTACATTCTCCTTAGATCAATCTCGTGTCCTATAGGCTAGATTCTCCTATCCACAGCAATCACAAGTTCACACACTTGGCTAGGAGATCTATATGCTTGATCTAGGCATATCAAGCCTTGGGCTTAAAGGATAAGTTGTAATTTCCTTTTTCTTTCTTGTTCCTTTTTATCTTTTGTACTCTCCTTGCTACTCCTAGGGTTGGAGGCTGCGGATTGGAGAGGGTTGACTTCTCAGGTGGAGAAGGGGACTTCAAGCTACTTCAAGAAGGCTATCGCAAGGGAAGCTACTTCGGAAGGCTGGTGCAACGGGAGTTGGTGCATCTACTTCAAGGGAAGGCTGCTTCAAGGTTGGTGATTACTTCTAGGTGAAGGCTGCTTGAAGGGTTTGGGAAAAGAGATTATATTTTATGTAAATTCCTTGTGAGGTAATAAAATAAATTTCTTTTCAAATCCCGGTTGGGTAAGCAACCGGGTAGTGGATTGACGGCTATAGTATTTGCTATAGTTGGAACCACTCTAAACCCTGTGTCTCCTTGTCCAATATTTTCATTGTGGTTGTTTGAGTTCAATAATTGTTAAATTATCTATAAAACTCTATTCACCCCCCTCTAGTAGTTTTCAATTGGTATCAGAGCGAGGCTTCAAGGAGCCCTAACCAGGTCTTGAAGAATGAAGGGTGGAGGTGACTACAACCGCAGGCAAAGGAACAACTTGGACCAACCTACAACAAGTTGCAATTGGTGTCTAGGACCAAACCATACAACAATCGGTTGTCCATGGAGAGAAAAGAAGAAAGAGGAAAAGCACAAAATTGTCTCATTGCTACAACCAATGAAGAAGAAGAAGAAGAAGAGGTAAGCCTTCTTGATTTATCAAAAGAAGAGCTAATTTCTAGTTTTGAAGAAACACACAATACGTATATTGAGTGCAAGAAGAAATTAAAGAAATCTAGTAAAACAAACGATGAGTTAAATGCTAGACTTCTTGCTCTTACATCCGAAAATGAAGATTTATATGCTAAATTGAATAATCTTGGTTTTGAAAAAGATAGCATTGTTTCTGAAAATCGTACTTTGAAATCATCTCTAAGTAGTAGTGATGTGAAGATTTTTACTCTAGAAACAAATTATGATCTTCTATATCAAGAAAAGGTTGAATTACTTGCAAAGTTAAATGATTTTCAAAAACAACCTGTTTTGTGTACACATCTAGATTATGATAATATAGTGAAAGAAAGGAATTCTTTATCATCTAATCTAGATCAAGCAAAACTAGATATTAAGAAAAGAATGGATGAGATCGCTAAGTTGCAACAAGAAGTTAGTAGGTTAAGCAACAATGGAATCCTTGATAGAATATTGGATAATTCCTATCATCAAATTGGGAGAAGAGGACTAGGTTATAAGCCCAAAGGGAAATCTCATCAACAACCTAGTTGGAGAAAGACACGAGCACATCAAGCCACATTTGTACCAAAGAACAACCTAGAACAAAACCATAGAAAAAAACTTGAGGTTGATTCTATATGTTGCCATTACTGCTCACGTCTTGGACATTACTCTTTTTCATGCCCATACAAGAAAAAGAATGTTGAGTTAGTATGGGTTCCGAAATCCCCAAATTGAATTGATTAGACTAAGTTGAGATATGACCGAAGACTTTAAATTGCACATCCTTATGTCTATCTCAACTTAACATAAAGGGATAACAAAATGATTCAAGTAACTAAAATCTCTAACTTGAAAACTTATCTTAATTAAGGTCCTCAAAACTTAATTTTTTTAATATGATTAGTTGAGATTTGATCTAAATATTACTTTGATATTCATATGTTTTATCTCAACTAAAACTGATTCTTAAACTGCATAATTGAATTAGACATAGTCTACATTTTACTCGAAATCAATAAATAGTTCTGTAGGTAAAACAGAAACCTTGTCGGTCGAGAAATCGTCGACCGAGAAGTCAGTCGGTCGATAAATCGTCGACCGAACTGGTCACTGATTTCAGTCTGCAGTGAAATTACTGAACAACTGATTGATCAATGGCTATCTATCTGTTGTTAATGACTGTTTTACAAAACAAGTTGAAGATCTTTTTGAATATAAATGACATCATTCTCTAAGTTGAAAATCAAGTTTAGAAATCCCTATTTTATAATGTCTTACATGATTTTCTTTAAAGCATCTATCTAGATAGAAATCATGTGTTATGACATTCAGTTTAAATGATTACAATCACTGTATTTCATGAAATTATCATTCTATTGGACATGCTTTCACTATTTCATCATTAAGCATGATGTTGTGTTAACACAAATAGATAATGATAATTGCATGCGTGAGTCTTGATGATAGGCAAGCAAAATAACTCATTGGTGATATGACTATTAAAAATGCTTGCAAAGAACACAATGTTACAAAATTTCTCAAATTGATATCTTTAAAAAGACTTGAGATATTAATCATGCTTTCATTGTTAAGAAAATGTTTTCATATTGAGTATCACTTAACATGTTTCATCATGATCATTATGTTTCATTGGTTTAAAATAAGCTTTGATTCATATATACAAATCATGAATGATCATTGTGATTCGGATAATTGCAAATGTCATTAGCTTAAAAGCATCGTGACATAATAGATAATAATTGTGGACACAGCTTGTGATGAAGATGTTGCTATGTCAAGCCAAACGGTGCCTCTTAGAACAAAATATTAATATTTTTATCTATTTGCTTGTTCTAAGAAATCAAAAGCAAATATCTTGACTTTAAAGACATTAATCTTGCTTTCAAAATATATGTTTCTAAAAGAATCTTATGATAAGGGTATAAGAAGAAATGGGATTTGATATTTCTGTACCCATAAGCATATGAAACATCATTTACAATGAATGTAAAACATGCATTCTAGAAAAATCTAGGACAAAGACTTCACTAATAATGCTCATATTAAGTTTTTATAATGGGTATATCTTAATGTGCTTCAAATTGATATTTATAGCTATCTGCAGAAATTATACTTCACATATGTTTATCTTGGAAATCTGCAGAATTTGCCTCTTGGTTAAAATTAAAATTGACCAAGGGGCGCTATGGTCGTAGTCAAGGGCGACCTAAAATAAGCTTTGACAAAATGCTTATTTGGACATCAATTTATTGAACTTAATCTTAGTATACTTTTGATAAAGGTCAAAATCAAAAATTTAAAATCATTTGTGACCTTAAAAGCCTTAAATTGCTTAAATTGTAAGATTAAGGGGGAGCTTATAAAAACAAATTTGATTATTTGATTATGAAGCTTACAAAAACATTTGTTAACATCATTTGGAGTTTGTTATGACCTTCGGATTCTTAAAAGTAATTTGTATGAAAAAGAATTTCATCAAAATAATATATCTTGCTCTTAAAGGAACTCTCTAAACAAATCAGGGCTTAACTTCCCTTGCATTTGGTTGGAGACATTTTTATGTACTCTAAGATTAAAGGATTCTCATTTAATTTAGGGCTTAACATACCTTGATAAAATGAGAAATCAATATACATTCATAAGCGTAAAAGGAATCTCATATCATGTCAAAGCTTAACATCCTTTGCAAATGATTGAGACACAAATTGTGGATAAAATTAGACAAAAATGATATTAAATCCATGTTCCTAATAGGATATCTATTTAAGGGGGAGCTTAATATAAAATTAAGGGGGAGAAGAAATAAAATGTTCAAACTGGATATCTTTTTGAAATGACAAAGGGGGAGAAAGAATATAAAATCAAAAATATAAATGAGTTTCATCTTGATGGCCAGCACTCACTTGTAAAACAAGAATGGCTACAAAAGGTAATCCTCAGGTATGAAACTCACATGCTTTATATTTCCTTATTTCATATTTTAGGAAATGTTTGTCATCTTCAAAAAGGGGGAGATTGTTGGATAAATTGGACATTATAATAAATCCCTTTGTTTCGATGATGACAAACATTTCATTCTTGTTGATCTAACGTGCTACTTGAGTGTTGCAGGAATAAAGTGGATGACAAAGCTCTAGGGAAACTATACGCTTGAATGATTGTAAAAGTAATACAATGTAATCAATTGTAAACTTGTACAAATATATAATGTACAAGTACTTAGATCTCATGTAAATCAAGCGTTAGATCTTCCCTAGCCAATCACCACACTTAGACAGGTCATCCCTTTCAAATAGGTTCACAAATGCACACTCATACATTTACCTAGTGCCTAAATTGAAAGATTGAAACAGGGTCAATCTCGGTCGACCAAACTCCTCGACCGAGACACTCTCGGTCGACAAACTTCTCGACTGAGAATGACCCAAGTAGCCGTTAGACACAGCTGACAAAGTAGTTGGCAGTTGCAAAATGAACGTTGATCCAGAGAGCCTCTCGGTCGACAAAACTTCGACCGAGTAGGTATCTCGGTCGACAAATTGTCGACCGAGATGGTCTCTGACAGCAACTGCAGAATAAAGTAACTAGCCGTTACTAATGCACCTAACTTATATCTAACGGCTAGTTAAGCACTTAGAAGCCCCTAGAAGTTGTCTAGAACGTCCTTAAGTATCCATAGGCCACTCCTATAAATAGGACATGCCTTAGGACACCAAAATACACCCAAGATATACTTGTTACACTTGAGAATACACTTGAGCATACTTGAGCAATCTATTGCAAGAAATTTGAGCATTGTGATCATTAGTCTACATTCTCCTTAGCTCAATCTCATGTCCTATAGGCTAGATTCTCCTATCCACAGCAATCACAAGTTCACACACTTGGCTAGGAGATCTATATGCTTGATCTAGGCATATCAAGCCTTGGGCTTAAAGGATAAGTTGTAATTTCCTTTTTCTTTCTTGTTCCTTTTTATCTTTTGTACTCTCCTTGCTACTCCTAGGGTTGGAGGCTGCGGATTGGAGAGGGTTGACTTCTCAGGTGGAGAAGGGGACTTCAAGCTACTTCAAGAAGGCTATCGTAAGGGAAGCTACTTCAGAAGGCTGGTGCAACGGGAGTTGGTGCATCTACTTCAAGGGAAGGCTGCTTCAAGGTTGACGATTACTTCTAGGTGAAGGCTGCTTGAAGGGTTTGGGAAAAGAGATTGTATTTTATGTAAATTCCTTGTGAGGTAATAAAATAAATTTCTTTTCAAATCCCGGTTGGGTAAGCAACCGGGTAGTGGATTGACGGCTATAGTATTTGCTATAGTTGGAACCACTCTAAACCCTGTGTCTCCTTGTCCAATATTTTCATTGTGGTTGTTTGAGTTCAATAATTGTTAAATTATCTATAAAACTCTATTCACCCCCCTCTAGTAGTTTTCATCTCCCACCACCAGTCACTTTTTCTACAGTTCTCTTTCCCTCGATGTTCCTCCCTGGATGGGTATAACTTGCTTGGGGCCTCTCGGTTACCAAAACTAGAGAGGATAACAACTTTACAGAGCAACTGATATTCGAAGTTGTGTGTTCTGAGAAGCCCCATGTACCCCTCTATTTATAGTTGAGGGCAGGGTCAGGGTTCCCAATCTATGCGGGAGTAGAAGGGTCTTAATTTTCCACGAACTGATTGCACCGCGGTAGGTGAACCGATCATTACATAAATGAACCAATCATTTGGGTAGGTGAACCAATTGTTTCATAACTGAACAGGTCATTTGGGCAGGTGAGCCAATCACTTCACCCAGTGAACCTATCATTTCACTTCCCAGTCTTGCCCACAATTGACTTTCCTTATTTGTTTCTCATTAATGCAAAGATTAATTCTTGTCCCAGTCAAATTGAACAAGTGAAACGAGGATCTTTTCTCACAAACTAAGAAATTCAACACATGCTCATTTGATCCATGTGAACCAATAGTGTGATGTCTCGACATCAAATCAAGCCAAATCACCACCAATAATTATGCAAAATAAACATTAACCGTGGATTAACAAAAATCACTAAAAATAAAAACTATTTTGCAAAGAGATACATTTCCAAGAAAATTCTTAAGGAAAGGAGCAAAGTAACATATATCTCATGGTTCACATTGTACATACATTGTACCATCCCATCTCGAGGAAAACCTATATCAGTTTCTTTGCTAAAACATATACATAAGCAACGTAAAACTTCGAGGCATACAAGCTAAAATCTCAAATCATTCATAAAACCATTACGTACTGACTCCAAGGACCTGAGAGTATAGAGACGACACATCGGACTTCTATCTATAATACATGACAGACAGTACACTCAACCTGAGTTGTTACTATTGGCCCCTATTGCTATTGTTCTCCCTCTATAGTAAAGTCTCTATCTCCTTGTCTGTGTCCACCTAAAAAAAATTGTGGATCCTAGGGGGTGAGACAGTTGTCCCAGCGAGATATATAACTCTCCGCCAACAAAGTTATTATCACGGGTAAACAATATAAAATTGAGAAGAGGTTCTTTTACATTAATAAGCAAGATTAAGCGATGTTGATAAGCATATTAGAAAATTCTCATCTTTATTGCAACTTTCTATGATAGAGAAGTAAATCATCTATTCACTTTATAAGGAATATGAAGAGCGTGTATATCATTTACCCCTCATACTATACCAACATCTCAAGCTTATCCTATGATAATATTATCATGGTATGATATCAATGAATCATTCCCATTTCTAGTTGTTGGCCTCAGCCAATCTGCTACCAAATATTGGCTTCTAACAATCCGGTGGATATCCATCATTATGTTCCATCCAGGTATTGGATTATACCAATCCTATGAGAGTACAACCTGGTATTAGATTATACCAATCTTGTGAGAGTACAGCCAGGTATTGGATTTTACCAATCCTGTGAGAGTACAACTAGGTATTGGATTGTACCAATCCTGTGTGATTACAACCAGGTATTGGATTGTACCAATCCTGTATACATGATTACAGCAAGGTATTGGATTGTACCAATCCAGTGTGATTACATCTAGGTATTAGATTGTACCAATCCTGTGTGATTACATCCAGGTATTGGATTGTACCGATCCTATGTGATTACAGCTAGGTATTGGATTATACCAATATTGTGAGAGTATGGCCATATTTCTAAGGATTCCATAGTAGTTGGAATACCTTTATGTTACCGTTTCACTTTCATCATGGGATATCAATCCCTTCAAATCATCATTGAATACCACATCACATTTATTAGGCAATATGCCTCGATTAAGCCATCATACCTATTCACATCCTTTATGTGATACAAGTATTTCTCACATCTCAATTTAGCATATTCAAAACACCATAACCCTCATTTGGCTATAACCATAATGCATGTATGACCAAGATTTCATTATTGTCATTATAACCATTTTTTATTATTATGTTACAGGGTTCCCATTTCCCTAGTTCATTTTGAACATTGCCATTTCTTACATCAATCTCTATATCATGAAACTTTTATAAACATCTTATCACCTCTCACTAGGCAACAACCATCCCTAGGTCATAGGCAACAACCATCTTATCACCTATAAAAACATTATACTTGTTGTACAAGTATTTCACACGACTTACGAAAACCATATAATATGTATTATATGAAACATCATAGCTCATACTTAGCTATGCTAATTATCTCATGATACCAACATGGTTAGTATTTCATGATAAAAAAAATATCAAATATGTATCATCACCATGCAATACAAGAGAAATACAACTTTCCCATCATTTGGGTTAGAGTTTTCCTTTCTTACCAATTAGGGTTTCAAGTCATATCAACACCCTTCATTAGGGTTAGGGTTTCCCTTTTAAGTCAATTAGGGTTTCCAGTACGTTCATCAAGAATCAAAACCCTAGTTCATACTCCACACATATTAGGAGTATCAATGTATACTCATTACATGATTATTATACAAGTATAAGTTTCTCTTTCATCCTTACTAGGATGTTGATTACATCAAACTCCATTAGGTTGGGTCAATCCTTCTCTCAAGGTACATTGGCCCATATTTATCCAGATGCATTAACTCTTTATGACATAATGTATCATTTGACATAACTCACTACATGTGTCACTTAATCAAGTGTATTAGATTGAGGTACTTCCTCCATATCAGGTATAGAGGTGTAGTTATGTTTCCATATCAGGTATAGAGGTGTATCCTCATCACCATATCATGCATGAGATATATCCTTGTCCCCATATCGTGCATCCATATCGGGTTACTCAACCTTTAGGGTTTGCACATCGGGTTTGACCCTTATGCTCATATCCCTTCAAAACCTTCATGGTGTCATAATACCCTTCATCATGTGATGAGTGATAGGCTAGACAACTGATTAGTCTCAACTAACTCAAGTGTACAAACTGAAAGGGGTGTGTGGTTCCAATACATATTAGATTTCACAACACCATGTTGGGCTTCAACATCATATCAGGTTAGGGTGTATACTCAACACCATATCATGTATAAGGTGTGTTCTTGTTCCTATATTGTGCAAAGATGTGTATATGTCATTCATATCGTCCATGAAGTATACATTCATCACTATATCATGCTAGTGGTATATTCATATCACTATATCGGGTTACTCATCACCTAGGTTTTGTCATATCGGGTTTGAGTATATACTTGACTGTATGTCATGAATAAGGTGTATACTTGACCTCATATAGTGCACATGGTGTATGCTTGACTCCATATCATGCACAAGGTATATGCTTCTTCATTGTATTGTGTATAAGATATATGCATCCTCATTGTATTGTGATAGTGGTATGTTTACCTCACCATATCGGGTTAGAGGTGCTTCAACCCAATATCAGTTTGGGCCATGATGGTTTCATCATCATCAACCTCTAGATTCTTGTTCTTACTATTTGGGTTCATGGAAAATAGTCCTAGATCACTAATAGAACTCATGGATTCATCATTTATGCAAGAAAATTCAAATTGAAAGTAAATCATCAACTATGGCAAGATTAATGGTAAATAATAACATAATTGAGTTCCAGTTATATAATCCACCTCAAGAACAAATTTAAAGTTCCAAGCTCCAAATCTTCACATTTCCAAGGTTGAAGATGAGCTTATCAAAGGTCCAAGACTTGAGCATTTCAGCACTATGCACGATACTTCACCACTTGTGGCCGATATCCCTTCACTTGGCCGATATCACTTTGCTAGGCTGATATCTCTTCTCTATGGCTGATATCAAGGCTCTATGCACGCCACTCCTTCACATATACATGATTCCAAGATTGTATGCATGATATCTAAGACCAAGAGGATGGTAAGATTCAAAACGTTTTACTAATAGGTGAAATGAGTGGTATATATAGTTGAGGTTCATGAAAAAGAGTGTATATGAGGTGTCCTCATTTTAAGATACTAAGTGCCACATGTCCATGCATGGTTGACATGTGTACATGCATGCATTCATAATTATCTTGACATGCAAAACACTTGAGGATAATATAGAGATGATATTTCGACCATCACTTATCTTGTTGGATAAGATATATCAACTCAATCACCACATTATTCACAACCTGATACAACTTTTTCAAGGAAGTTGTAAACCGATACACTTCACCTCCTTGAGGTGCTTAGGCCATCATGGACAAGGCCAAGAGTTCACAACCCGATATGAGACTCCCTCTATGGCTACTTGTCTGATAGGCACTCTCATAGGGACTCTACAACCCGATACAACTCATGTAAGGGCTTCAACTATACATGATGTCTTGGTCTTTTCATTACCAAGAATACTATCATTCAAATATGATTCAAACATGGTGTATCCTTATTTATCCCTCATCTAAATGATACATATAGGGAGTAATGACACTCTAGAGGTGATAATTTTCATATCAACCCTATATTTTGGGTAAATTACAATTTGTACCAAAATTGGTATACAATGCACTAGCATTATTCAAACAAATTCAAGCTTGGATTTTTAGGCTTTCCACAAGCCACCAATTAGAATCATTCTCTCTCTTATGATGCTAAAACACTTAAGACACATTCAACATGTGAAATATTTGTAATATAACCCCTCATCTTGGGTAAATTGCATTTTGTTCCAAAATAAGAGAACATTGCTCAAACATCATTGAAACAGGACCAAACTTGAAACATAAGTTTGTCACCTGATAACAGAACACTTTAGAGAATTATATTAAATTTCTAAGAAACTTATTTAAGACAAACAAATAGGGTTAGCCATAAACCTAGGTCAGGGATGTTACAGATTGGTTCACTAGAGTGAACCGGTCATCTCACTGACCATGAGTCAATCGGTTCACCCAGTAAACCGGTCGGTTGGTGGTCCAGGTTGTGCAAAACTCAGTCAATGCAGTTATCAATCAATTTGATACTCTAATCAGTTGGTTTAATAGTTGAATTTGATGATTCTGAGTCAATTCAATTGATTGAATGTTTAATTGAGTACCTAAACACTTTAGTAATAAATCTAAACATCATTCATGGATAAACTCCTCTTCCAAGTTAATCCTATGTGTGTGACCATATAGATTCCATTTCACATTGGTAGTGAATGTCCATAGCTAACTTATGACATCACAAGAAAAGAGTGGTGCCTATTCGCATATCAGTTCTACCCAAGTGAAGAGGAAAGTTGGAGAACAACATTCAACCTACAATATGTTATTGGTGTTATAGTGAATGTATAGTCCCTTTGTCACTGTTATCCGAATTGAACTTGAGGCATGGACTTGTCATCCTATACAAACATTCAATCCATGTTTCTTGACTCAGATTAGACTGTATGAGATATATGTAAACTCAATATAATATATTGACTTACATGTGCATGGCCATGCATTTCTCAGTCTCACTCCTCAAGTGGCTAGGATATCACACTCCCTTATGAGGGATAAATTCCATATTTATCACTCATAGTCAAGTCCCCATATGTCAAAGTCACCCAATCATCACCGTTATAACAACCCATGTTTCAGGACTACGTTTGATGATGTTAAAGTTTACCCAACAACATGTGATGAGTGCAGTGATTTCAGGCCTAAGAATCATAGTCACCACCAATACTGTAAGAGATGTTCCTGAATAACCAAATGTGGTTTCCATGCGTCACTCTTATGGTGGGTTTGTCTGATACACTATTCTCTAACATGTATCTATGTGCTTGGTTTGATATCATATATCATAACTGATGTGATTCTGTCATCAACCAACATACACTCTAGTCTTTTGTGTTATTGATGTCTATGCTTATTTCCATAATAACAACTGACTAGGGACATAACAAGAATGTATACTCTTAACATCCATATGATCTCATTGTTCAGGTCTTTAACATGACCCTAGTACAAATAACACCTTTATTGTTGGTTAAATAAGCCTTTTGATGTCAGTTTCGAAGCGACACCCAAGTGGGTGACACTAAAAGTAGACACCTTCAGCGTCAGTTACATAACCGACAACACAAAGCCTTCCCTGATTGCAACCCAAATCAAAAGTGCCAGTAGTGGGACCATAGGCGTCAGTTATTAGTTCCAAAACAGACACCACTTCCCAACCCAAACAAAAAAATTGGCCCCAGGTTAGACCATAGGTGTCGATTTTCTAAAAATAACCGACTCTGTTGATCTCAAATTGTTGTCAGTGTTTTATATTTAATCGATGACCATGTTTTGTTTTTTTTTTTCTTATCAACTTGCAGGCTGGCTATCCGGCTGGTCAGCAGGATGAAGATCCTACAGTTTAGTTCTGAACTAAAGGTTTACAACATCCTTTGATTTCAACCAACAACATGCCACAAACCTACAATATTAAAAAGATGGACAATATTATATATGAATCGTGTGATTCACACACATGCATAAGCACATTTAAATCATATGATTTGATAATCAACCCTCCTTTCTTGAAAGGTTCATCTATTACTTCCCAAGAAACACTATGATGCTTGCCACCCCATAAAAAAATTGTTGTTATCATTCTCATTCTTTCCATCACAGGGTTCGGTATCTCACAAACATCACCCCAAAATCTTATAATACTTTGAATGACAGATCTCATGAGGACTAATCTTCCTGCCATGGATATTTTTATTCCACTCTAGTGTTCCACCTTTGTCCTAATGCCATCAAGGCAGGCCGTAAAGTCTTTAGAAGTTCCTTTACCACCTGCAATTGGTGCACCAAGATATTTAGTAGGAAGCACCCCATTTTCGATTCCTATTGCCAGTTTCAATCTTCCCCTTCTGCTATCATAGGATCTCGAGCAATAAATCTTTGATTTTATTTCGTTGATGTAGAGTCTGGTCATTCTGCCAAATTGGATGAGAACTCTTTCAAGTTCATAAAGTCTCTTTGAATTCCCCACTGAGAAGAGCATCACGACATCAGCGAATATAAGATGGGATAGAACTTTGGTACCACTGATAAGGAAAGTTTTTATGGATCCTTTCTCCTCCGCTACATGAATCATATTAGTAAGACCTTCCATAATCATTGTGAAGAGGAGAGGGGACAGGGGGTCGCCCTGTCTTAGTCCATTGCTCACCTTGAAAAGACCTTTCGGTGAGCCATTGATCAAAATTGAGAAAGAAGTTGTTTGGACGCACTCAACCTAAGGAGATTCTGGACAACTGCAGAATGAAAAGGTTAGACAGATTCCTTAGAGGGAGAAATAACATATGGACAGACTGGATGAGGAAAAGATATGGGAACATACCTATAATGACAACGCAACATTCAAGATCTTGGAGAAACATGTGCTAGAACTGGGAAAAGGCGCAAACCTTCTACAAAGTTGATGGCAATGGTATGATAATGCTTAAAGAACAACATATCACACCATGGATCAACAAAGTCGAAGGCTCAAATGTCTACTGGTATAAGATAATTTGGGGGCCCTTTCATGTTCTGAAATGGAGCATGACAACATACAAAGCTATTTTGAAGAAACTAACGATGAAAGATAGGATGCGTAGATGGGGTATACAAATCAACAACACCTATTTTCTCTGCAATAGGGAGGAGGAGAAACATGAACACCTGTTTGGAGACTGCAGCTACTCCATGTACATATGGACAACTATATGCCTTAAGAACGGATGGGTAATCAACAACCAACTGAACCTTGAAGACTTTATAACTCAGATTGATTCCTCTAACAGATCCAAATACGAAAAAGGCTTTGCTGGTCTGTGCATTACCCTATTCTATTATGCCATCTGGGAGGAGAGGAACAAGAGAGTCCATGGGGGGACTAGAACTACTGAATCTAATCTAATCTAGAAGTTGTGTATAGACATTAGAAATGTGGTGAGAGCCTTGTAAAAGGCAACTCTCTACTAGCTCGAAAATATTGGGGCATTTTGTAGAAAATACCCCCTTGATATGGTGTGTGATGCTTTTGTTTGTAATACATACTCACTGATGTAATGGTTGGCGGGTTAGCTTTGCTACCCCTTTTGGTAATACTATTTACCTATTTCCAAAAAAAATCATATGATTTATCACACACATGTACAAACGTGTAGTTCCATCATCATCATCATCATCATATGAGACTATATAATATCTGTTGTATGGTATCGATTTCCAGTGTAGCATACCTATTTTTTGCATACTAATTTCAATTCAAATATGTTTAGATAACGCCAATGTTTAGGTATAGTGAGTTGTACAACAACAATCATCTAGGATGATGTCCAACTGTTCTTCATCAGGGAATAGTAACATTGGGGTAGTGGCCCAGGACATGGTGACTATTGAAGATCTAGATGTTATGCCTACAACAATGTAAAATAATGTTGAGAAAAAGTAATATATATGTAAGTACTAACAATAGATAACAACATGTGTTACGACCCCACCTCCCGATAACCCCCAATTAAGGGAGACTGAGAGGTCGAAGCCGCACCCATGACTTCCGGATCAAAGGTTCGGCAATTAACCAAGAATAATTATCAAATTTTAACATACTATACTGAAAGCTGTAAGGAAATAAATTTTTGCATACCTTTTTTGAAAACTTGGATGTCTAACTTCTATCCACTTAAGGATTCTACTCTAACTAATCCTCCTTGTATTTTACTTCATGTATTTCACAATATGACGATTTACTGTTTGTCCTTTTGGCTTGTACCTAAAACGCCGACAAACAAAACGTCGGTCATCCGAAGCTGGTATGTGGGGGAAATAATAAACACGCAACTATGATAACAATGTAATCATTCAATTAATCATTTAACAACCAAGATTATGTTTTAGATATAACTCTGCGATCCAAGAGTACCCTATCCTCTGTGTTGTCCCCATTAAACCCCTCATGATCCACCTATAAGTGAGCCAGTTTCCAGGGTTGAGTCACATGGCACTACTCGTAAGTAGACCACTCCTTAACTCGGGGTATGCTAAAGAGTCTCATGGCACTACACGTAGGTAGCCTAGTTTCTAACTCACGGTAACCTAGTCCTTGCTCTAGGATTACCCCTTTTTTCTTAGCCTTTTCTAAGCAATAGAGGTGGACCCGGATCTAGCCAGTTATATATATGAACATTTATAGTGATAATCATAGTAACTTTATAGTTGCATGAAATAAATAAACATCCAACAGTTTAGTTGCATTCAATGCGATTAAACATCTGAGAATCCATCGGGAAACTATAGTGGTTATTCATAATCGTAACCACATACCTGATTTGGTGAGTCATGCAGATTATTCAACATATACTTCATGTGTATACAATCAAGTCAATCAACAGATCCAAGCAAGTAATTCAATCATCACATAGTTCCTGAAATAAATATGTACTCTCTTTATTACACACTTTATCAAGAAACTACTTTATTGACTTGGATTCACTTTCCGCATTAAGGTTTCATTAGTATTCATTAGGGTTTCTTAGATCAATTTCTCAAACTTTATCCCTTTCAGGTTAACAAACCCTAAAATATCCTTTTCCATATTTATGAACCTTAATTGCTCAACTATCCATTTTAATAGTCTTTTATTGACTTAGGATCATCACATCCCTATTTATTCATGGATTTGAAAATTTAAACAATTAAAAGACATATTCTCGTACATTAGGGTTTTTAAGCTCATTAATGCATAATCATGCATGAAACCCTAAATTAAGCTAATTATATAAAAAGATCATCTTTTAAATCCTATTTTCACTTTTATTAACAACAGGTTAATATCAACTTGAATTACATCATTAAGTCCATTTATCATCAAATCTAAGGGTTTTTCCTTAATTAAATCATTAAAGATGATAATTTTATGCCCTTTTCAAATTTCATGCATATTTAAGCACATAAACTCTAAATTAGACTAATCATGTGCAAAGTTATTCATTTTTTAACATAATGTACCTTTTTACATTTAACATGTTAACATCAACTCTAATGATCCATTAAACCCTATTAAACACATTAATCATATCAAAATAGGGTTTCTTAATCTTTAATTAATCAAAGATGATAATTTACACTACATCTCGAACTATGATCAGATTCAGGCTATAAAACTATTTTTATTGGATTCCTTCTGTTCTTCTGATCAAAATTCATACATAAACTTTTATCATCCGAGCTACGAATAAGGAGATATGAATTTTGCAAAAGTTCACTTACTTGAGCCAATCACAGGTTGACACGTCAGGCCCCCTTTCATGCAACGTGACCCGCTTGAAGGAATTATAATGAAAAGACGCGGCTGCCCTTCACTTAAGAGATCGACGCTTCATACCCCGGAGGGTATTTCGGTCCAATGACCGGGGGGGTCATCTCCTACCTTCAGCAGCCGAGCAGCGCCGACCCTAGCCACCGTAGGTGCGGCTCTACCCCCTCCTCTTGGCCGTGAACCTCGCCAGAACCTCTTCCATTAGCCCCGCCGCTCTTGGGCGCACCCAGGGTGCCCCTACTTCGTGGCCAAGGAGGTCTATCTTCCGCTTGTGGGCCAGCCATTTGTGGCCGCTGCTACAGACCGTCGGCTGGTGTTTAGCAGGTTCCCAGGCACGATCTTAATAGATGGGCTCCCCGATGATGCCGTGGGAGAACCTTGCTTCCACCAGGACCTCGATGCCACTCCTCAGTGCCCTCAGGATAGACCATTACTCTCAACTAGGGTTTGTATGCAAAAAACTATGAAGAAGAGGAAGGAGGAGGAGGGATGCACATGGGATCTTTCTAGGACTCGAACTAAAAGGTCTACCCCTTATATAGGGGGTATCCCAACCCCAAATTGCTTGTTCATAAAGAAAACAAGGCTACCCCAACTTGGAAACATATTCCTTCATGAAGAAGAAATTCTCTCTCTCTCTCTCTCTCTCCATTCCTTTCTAATGTTCTTCATTATTTGGATGTTTTTGGAATTCGAAATTCCTTTTACTTCCTCTCTTTATTCTTGCTTTGTAATCCATAGATCACGAAATCCTATTTTCCTTTATAGAAAATGTCATCCTTTTAAACAAATACCACATAATTCATTAATAATGCAACACATTATCTTCTTATTTTACCCTTTTAGTATTTTCTATTTCTTTCCTCTTTATTGGGATTCCTTGGATCCCAAGATACTCTATTATTTCGAAATTCTCTTTATTGGATACTTATTATTCTTCTAGATGCATCATTATGCATTATTTCATATTATCTTGTTTATTTCTCATTTAAACATCTCTTTTTGAGGATTTCTTTTTATTTCTCTTTTATTTTCCTCATTGGCATCCCTTTTAATATTAGCAACCTCATGGATACGAAATTTCCCAGAGAAATCTCTTTTATGCCTCTTTCCACTCATTTTCCACATTTTATCACTATTTTCAATTTATTTCTTAATAAAGACATACTTAATTAATCTCTTCTTTTCTTGTTGCCTTCTCTATGCAACTTTGGACTCCTTGGAACCCAAGGAACCCAAGAGGCACGAAATCCTCTTTGGATGTGCCTTCTAGAGGTTTCTACATATTTCTTTTCTTAAAAAATTCAATTATCCATTTACTAATCGAATTTCCTTGTTATTGGGCCCAATAGCCAATAAATCCCACAAAGCAACCAATCAAGGCTATTGTGAAGGGAATCCATTTATTCAAAACAAATCATATCTTTATTTGTTCAATTATCTTTAATATGAGAAATTACATTTCTCACCAATGAACCCAAAAATTGGGGTTATAACATCCTTCCCCTCTTATAGAAATTTCATCCTCAAAATTCTATCAAGCAAACAAACAATTTAGGATAAGAACTTTCCATGTCCATCATTGGCCCCTATGTGGCTTTACCGTACTCATGGAGCATCCAAAGAACCTTTATCATCACATATTCTTTTCTCTAAGTTCTTTCATCCTGGCTTCTATAAACTACACAGGTGACTCAGGCCATGTCAACCTCCCTTGGGCTCACTAGGTTCATTGTTCAGCACATGGTCGGGGTACCTCACATAATGCTCTAAATTGGACACATGGAAAACATCCCACATTACTTTATCCTGAGGGGTAAGGTCAAACTTAACCATCTCCACCAAACCATATCAAAAGAACCCATGCATCAGGGACTCATCTCTCTTAGCTATAACTCATAGGGGTCGGATTTTCACATATTCTTCCACAGTAACTTGTATGTCAGTCTACTTTGCATCTGCTCACGACTCTCATTGTCTCTAGGCTCCTTTCAGCCATTGCACAATCAAAGTGACTTTATCTACACGCACTGTGGTCCCTTTTCTAACCATCATGTGGTCCTTTTCTAACCATCATGTGGTCCTTTTCTAGCCATCATGTGGTCCTTTCACCAACATCACCTTACTGAAGTGGTGACCGACACAACCTCCCTTATAGAGCTTCTTATAAAACCCGATACTAGCCATGGTGGTCATTATCACATCTTTCATTGGACAAGAACTGTCTCTAGATATCACCCTGAACGAGCACACATGCCCTCATCAGACCCTTTAGTCTGGATCATACTAACAATAGTTAGGGGTGATAAACTACACTAACATTGAGTTCTCCATGCACCTACTTCCATCTTTTGGAAGGAAACCTTTAGGTCAAACTCAAGAACCTTCGAACTCGCTTCATGGTGTAGTTGAACCATCTCTCTCATGGGTAGTTCAACTAGATCTGTCCCTTAACATAACTCTTTCTTTCTTATGTCATTTAGGTAAGGCGATCTACCATAACCCATATTGCATCTCGACCTTCCTTTGTTTAGGCTAGACCTATCACAACATCCATAGTATTGAGCTCCCATTCCCTCTCAGGGACTCCTTTGTCCTCTATATCGATGCACTGGGTTACGGGGGTTCGTCCTTTACCTCCTGGCTTGCATGGCCATAAACCACATGCAACTTCGTCTTAAGCATCCAAAGTTCTATTGCCATTTTCCACGGTGTATGGTGATCTTCAATCATGATTTCCTGTATGTCATGATTCTTTCAAGATCAATACCTCAAACCCTAAACCATTTTATCGGGGTTTCATCACTTTCTTTTCCAAAGAAGTGCACTTGAGGTTCTACCATCATCCTTTTATCGTATCAAGGACTAGACTGGCTAACCAAACAACCCTTAACATTTCAACGAATCTTGTTACATCTAGTGTGTCATCCAAATACCTCTCCTTTTCAAACTTAGGGTTTGCCAAACAACCTCTTCTAGCTTCAAGTCAGATGTATCTCAACCAAAGCATCCATTACCACTTCACATCCTTAGGTATTAGGTAACATTGAAGACATACTTTTCCATGAATTTCACTTATCATCTCACCTCAAACTCTATGTCTATCTTCATTAAGAACACTCTCTGCTTTCATCATCATGGTGATCAAACTCAACCTGCTATAACTTATAAGTTCCACATAGCTCATAATAAAAACATCCTCGTAAGGTGACTACTTCATTCCTCTTAGTGTTTGCAAGCCATCCATGTATCATTCACTTTACCAGGGTAGGTTATCTTCTCTATCCCCATTTCTCATGGCAACGTTCCAACCTACCTCATCTCTTATCCTTGGTGTATGGCATGCATAATGTCCTATCTCTCACCCCCATAACAAGAGGAAATAAGCATTTGGCTGCAGTCCAAATACAAAGTTCTTCATGTTACAAGAGTAGAGATGGTACATCCCACCTTTCCAATACACCTTTACATCTAAGTTTCAACGTGCCACATATGTCTCTTCATCACAAACATTTCGATATCAAAGTTACCTCCATGGAAAACTAGTCTTGAACCTATTGAGGTTTATATCCTTGGTCATCTCCTCTAGGTCTATAGGGTACCGACTCTTTTGGGGTCATCCATCTTCCCTTATGCATCAAGAGAGTGCCCTACTCATCTTCCCTTTGGGTCCCATGAGTTCATGAAGGTGATCAATCTCCTAACCCATGGCCCTCAGACAATGATAGTTGTTACCTCCCGACCCTATGGTCATGTACAACTGGGGAATTAGGCAACTCCTACTTTCATCGGTCTTATCCCTACCTGACCCTAGGATAGACTTAGGATTCTCCATTATAGTACATGTTCACTTAGAACCTTACCCAAGTCTTCATCATCTCTCTTTCTGCATTCATGGGCTGGCACCCATCCTTTCATAGGGATCATGGCAACCTGCCTACTTTGGTCAAGCCCCATATCGGTTACCTCCATGGTAACACATTCATATGCAATTAGAGATGGATATATATGGGTCTACAGGTTCATTCTCATACCATATACTTTTCACTTAACTTCTCAAGATCCTGTGAGACCTCATCAGTTTACCTTAAACCAACAAAACTGATATACACCCTACAAAAGGGGTCCCTCTCCCAGGATGGGAGGAAAATTATCTCTTGACAACAAGGTCGCAAAAGCTCTTAGGTCTAGGGTTTACATCCACATGAGCCTACTTAACCCTAGCAAGCTATTAAGGCACAAGAAGAACACTTACTGTACCATGCTAGGTCATCCTTGTCCTCTTTCCTCGATATTGGATCAAGATCATACTTTCCTTTATCATCAACCTAGTTGTGAGGGGTTCATCAAACACACCTTAAACTTAAGGGGCTTCCCCTTTTTCCTCTATACATGAGGAGTACCATGCTCGCTTCTATAGGAACTCGACTTCTCATTATGAGCATTAGGTACACCACTTCCCTTCTTCGGCCTAGGAACCCTAGGTTCACCTGTAGGTGTCCAACCGCATGCTCTATCTCTTAACTACGAACCAAGCATGCAAAAGGCATGACATGCACTTCCTGTCATCCTTCAACTCGAGTAACACTTAGGGTTGGGTCCTCCTTAAGGACAACCAACAAGGTACAAGGCCTCATAACCTGCTACTAAACTTTTCTAGGTCTAAGGAACTCTTCTTCCTACCTCGGAAGGTAAACACCTATACCATAGGCATGTAGGTACCAGAAGCTTCATCTTTTCTCAAGGGTTTGGTCCCTAAAAAGGAAACCAAGGTATCATCGACTTTCAGGGATCGATCATGAGGCAACCACTATCATCCATTGTTCCTCATATCCCACGGTTTTAGGCTTCCTACCTCCTTGCTGGGTTTCCTTCTCTCTCTAGAGCTAACCCTACATCCAACCTCACCATTAGAGGTCCCCTCTTCATGAAAGATCAACCTCCAAAGCATGCCCTTCATGGGTGAAGCCTAGGTTTGAACTTATGTTTGCTCAAGATCATCCATAGCCCTTTATGCTCCATCATAATTCCTTATCCAGGGTTTCATCCTACTGTCAGCACCATGACGTGCCCTAGGCACCAGCTATACCCTACTTGCACAAGCCCATAGGATTTCTAAGGTCCTTCACTAACGTCATCATCTAAGGAGCTATCCTTTACCCTAACATGCATGACCCTTCCCAGGGTTGGGTTGCCAAAGGTGCTAGGTCACCCATGGATCATATGGCATCCCAAAGTCATGTCCTTTCGAACACCTGGTCCAACTCATCTCTCTCTAACATTCACTTAGGGTTAGGGTTAGCATCATCCTCATAGGATGTGCCAGGTCTCTACTAGCAATGGAGATCTCTATCTCCAAGATTGACTTATCCTCCTGATAAGAAGGTCTAGCCTCGGGTCTCTTGTGAGGACATGACAACTTATGTCATACGACCTAAGCATGTATCTATTCTTTAATTTGCGCTTAATCTATTAAACTTATGTCCATGACATCTTATTTACATGCTTTTCATTAATTTGGTGGAGGATTCTTTAAACCTTATTAACCTTGCCCATACCTCAAGAGGGTGAGGAGAAGAAAGAAAACCCAAATCCTTTAGGTCCTTATCAGAATTTTGTGATGAGAAGGGATGAATAAGATGAGAAGTCCTAAAGGTATCTTATTTTGATTCATACCCTAAGACTTCGACCAGGTAGTCACACGGATCTGGGAGTCCTCATATTCTGACTAGCGGTGCGGAGGAAAATATTTCCAGTCCCTAGTCGTGATCCTTTTCTAGACACCTCTGTCTTTCGAATACTCCTCTAATAACTCCCTTGGGTTCTATGGAGTTTGTAAAATTTAATAATTATTAATGGTTAACTGAGGAACCTAGGCTCTGATACCAAATGTTACGACCCCACCTCCCGATAACCCCCAATTAAGGGAGACCAAGAGGTTGAAGCTGCACCCATGACTTCCGGATCAAAGGTTCGGCAATTAACCAAGAATAATTATCAAATTTTAACATACTATACTGAAAGCTGTAAGGAAATAAATTTTTGCATACCTTTTTGAAAACTTGGATGTCTAACTTCTATCCACTTAAGGATTCTACTCTAACTAATCCTCCTTGTATTTTACTTCATGTATTTCATAATATGACAATTTACTATTTGTCCTTTTGGCTTGTACCTAAAATGCCGACAAACAAAACGTCGGTCAGCCGAAGCTGGTATGTGGGGGAAACAATAAACACACAACTATGATAACAATGTAATCATTCAATTAATCATTTAACAACCAAGATTATGTTTTAGATATAACTCCGCGATCCAAGAGTACCCTATCCTCTGTGTTGTCCCCATTAAACCCCTCATGATCCACCTATAAGTGAACCAGTTTCCAGGGTTGAGTCACATGGCACTACTCGTAAGTAGACCACTCCTTAACTCGAGGTATGCTAAAGAGTCTCATGGCACTACACGTAGGTAGCCCAGTTTCTAACTCACGGTAACCTAGACCTTGCTCAAGGATTACCCCTTTTTTCTTAGCCTTTTCTAAGCAATAGAGGTGGACCCAGATCTAGCCAGTTATATATATGCACATGTATAGTGATAATCATAGTCACTTTATAATTGCATGAAATAAATAAACATCCAACAGTTTAGTTGCATTCAATGCGATTAAACATCCGAGAATCCATCGGGAAACTATAGAGGTTATTCATAATCGTAACCACATACCTGATTTGGTGAGTCATGCAGATTATTCAACATATACTTCATGTGTATACAATCAAGTCAATCAACAGATCCAAGCAAGTAATTCAATCATCACATAGTTCCTGAAATAAATATGTACTCTATTTATTACACACTTTATCAAGAAACTACTTTATTGACTTGGATTCACTTTCCGCATTAAGATTTCATTAGTATTCATTAGGGTTTCTTAGATCAATTTCTCAAACTTTATCCCTTTTAGGTTAACAAACCCTAAAATATCCTTTTCCAAATTTATGAACCTTAATTGCTCAACTATCCATTTTAATAGTCTTTTATTGACTTAGGATCATCACATCCCTATTTATTCATGGATTTGAACATTTAAACAATTAAAAGACATATTCTCTTACATTAGGGTTTTTAAGCTCATTAATGCATAATCATGCATGAAACCCTAAATTAAGCTAATTATATAAAAAGATCATCTTTTAAATCCTATTTTCACTTTTATTAACAATAGGTTAATATCAACTTGAATTACGTCATTAAGTCCATTTATCATCAAATCTAAGGGTTTTTCCTTAATTAAATCATTAAAGATGATAATTTTATGCCCTTTTCAAATTTCATGCATATTTAAGCACATAAGCTCTAAATTAGACTAATAATGTGCAAAGTTATTCCTTTTTGAACATAATATACCTTTTTACATTTAACAGGTTAACATCAACTCTAATGATCAATTAAACCCTATTAAACACATTAATCATATCAAAATAGGGTTTCTTAATCTTTAATTAATCAAAGATGATAATTTACACTACATATCTAACTATCATCAGATTCAGGCTATAAAACTATTTTTGTTGGATTCATTGTGTTCTTCTGATCAAAATTCATATATAAACTTTTATCATCCGAGCTACGAATAAGGAGATATGAATTTTGCAAAAGTTCACTTACTTGAGCCAATCAGAGGTTGACACGTCAGGCCCCCTTTCATGCTACGTGACCTGCTTGAAGGAATTATAACGAAAAGACGTGGCTGCCCTTCACTTAAGTGATCGACGCTTCATACCCCGGAGGGAATTTCTGTCCAATGACCGGGGGGGGGTCATCTCCTACCTTCAGCAGCAGAGCAACACCGACCCTAGCCGCCGTAGGAATGGCTCTACCCCCTCCTCTTGGCCGTGAACCTCGCTGGAACCTCTTCCATTAGCCCCGCCGCTCTTGGGCGCACCCAGGGTGCCCCTACTTCATGGCCAAGGAGGTCTATCCTCCGCTCGTGGGCCAGCCGTTTGCGGCCGCTGCTGCAGACCGTCGGCTGGTGTTTAGCAGGTTCTTAGGCACGATCTTAATAGATGGGTTCCCCGGCGACGCAGTGGGAGAACCTTGCTTCCACCAGGACCTCGATGCCGCTCCTCAGTGCCCTCGGGATAGACCATTACTCTCAACTAGAGTTTGTACGCAAAGAACTATGAAGAAGAGGAAGGAGGAGGAGGGATGCATGTGGGATCTTTCTAGGACTCGAACTAAAAGGTCTACCTCTTATATAGGGGGTATCCCAGCCCCAAATTGCTTGTTCATAAAGAAAATAAGGCTACCCCAACTTGGAAACATATTCCTTCATGAAGAAGAAGTTCTCTCTCTCTCTCCATTCCTTTCTAATGTTCTTCATTATTTGGATGTTTTAGGAATTCGAAATTCCTTTTACTTCCTCTCTTTATTCTTGCTTTTTAATCCATAGATCACGAAATCCTATTTTCCTTTATAGAAAATATCATCCTTTTAAACAAATACCACATAATTCATTAATAATGCAACACATTATCTTCTTATTTTGCCCTTTTAGTATTTTCTCTTTCTTTCCTCTTTATTGGGATTCCTTGGATCCCAAGATACTCTATTATTTCGAAATTCTCTTTATTTGATACTTATTATTCTTCTAGATGCATCATTATGCATTATTTCATATTATCTTGTTTATTTCTCATTTAAACATCTCTTTTTGAGGATTTCTTTTTATTTCTCTTTTATCTTCCTCATTGGCATCCCTTTTAATATTAGCAACCTCATGGATACGAAATTTCCCAGAGAAATATCTTTTATGCCTCTTTCCACTCATTTTCCACATTTTATCACTATTTTCAATTTATTTCTTAATAAAGACATACTTAATTAATCTCTTCTTTTCTTGTTGCCTTCTCTATGCAACTTTGGACTCCTTGGAACCCAAGGAACCCAAGAGGCACGAAATCCTCTCTGGATGTGCCTTCTAGAGGTTTCTACATATTTCTTTTCTTAAAAAATTCAATTATCCATTTACTAATCGAATTTCCTTGTTATTGGGCCCAATAGCCAATAAAGCCCACAAAGCAACCAATCAAGGCTATTGTGAAGGGAATCCATTTATTCAAAACAAATCATATCTTTATTTGTTCAATTATCTTTAATATCAGAAATTACATTTCTCACCAATGAACCCAAAAATTGGGGTTATAACAACATGGGTTATTTCATATTCATGACAGAGAAATAATTGTTTCATACGAATACATAACATATTTTTTGCGTAGTTAACTACAGACGAAGCAAACATAGTCAATCAAATACAAACTAGCATTCATTGCACTAAGTTATTCATTGTATCTGTTGAATAAAAAAATAAATGTGTAGTCAGTAGTACGTAGTGAAATAAACATGGGGGTAGAGGCCCAGACCATGGTGAAATAAACTGAAAAACCAGCTATACATTACATTTTTACTGAGTATCATCATCATCATCATCAATCATCATCAACATCATCAACGTCATCATCATCATCTCCATTAGGGGCCAACCATCATCATCATCATCATCATCATCACCATCATCATTGAAATTACTTAGCATACAAATCCTTGAATCAAACATTCAGTTACATGAAAATCACAAATACCTTTTTTCATCTAATTACATATTTGGAACAAGCAACTAAAGATGTTTTCATTAGCCGACTATAGATGTAACCATTTTATATTTCGTCTTATCAAGATTCATTATTATGTTTGCCCCACAATTACTTGAGCTACACCTGATCAAGTAAAAGTCACCATATATGCCAAACTAGGGCACCAGATATGAGATAGGTGCATGAGATAGGTTAAATGCCATACATGTCAAACTAGGGCACCATACCTCATCTCATATGCATGAGATTGGTTAAATGCCATATATGTCAAACTAGGGCACCATGTAAGAGATACTAATGAAAGCTACCTCTACTGATCCCTTCCACATCAAGAGCACAACTTTTCACAACAATGTATTACATACAATCCATCTTATTTAATTACTTAGCAAGATAGATTCTAGGTTAGCATCTCAGCTTGAAATCTTTCCTAAATTCTGGTGATCTAGCCTTCAAGGCCTAGATTTGCACTCCGATAATTCTTCTAATACAAGGTCTATTAGAAGAAATCTCATTTCAATACCCTAGTATGGACATCGGGAGAAAATCACAGTGTTCAGGGCTCCTATCTAGATAAGTTAAGTTATAATGGATATTAAAGTGCATTCACTCACTTTAAGGAAAATATGAGGCAATTAAATGACATATATGTGATTTCGTGTTCTAACCCAAGAATATGTGGCTTAGGATTTTAGAGATACATTTCTTTCAAATCAGAATATATATGTAGACCCTATATATACATTTCCATCATATAAGTCAATTGAACTAATTACCAGTCAATAATTCACATATTATGCATAGTACTCTATTTTAACCAATATGTAGAATTTGAAATCTATAAAAAATAAAAATTTGAACTAAATCTAGATAAATTCATATTCCTTCTGATCAAGAAGACTATAACATTCATATGATTCATTTACAAGGTTCAATAGAAGAATGAAATCTAAGGTCAAATTAGGTAAACAGTCTTGTGCAATTATTGGAGTTTCTCAATTTCCATCACTTGTAGTATAATGAGTAGAATTAAGTTTAGAGTTCAACAAGAGTTTTCAATTAAACCTACACCACTCACCTCAGGTGTGAAGCACCTAGTAGGGATTGGTTAGCTACAAAGGATTTACCAGGCTTGGAAAGAGAGAACCCAGAATTCTGAAATTTCAACTTTAGATTTCCCAAACCCTATAATCTCCTCTTCTCTTAAGAGTTTTGAAGGTCAAAAGTGATGGATGGAAATGAGAGGTGCTTGGGTGACTTAACATACTCCAAATATTACAAAAATTTAGGATGTTTGTTATAATTGAGTTGACACACTCATCATCATCTTCGTCGTCCTCATAATCATCATCATCATCACCATTGTCATCTCCATTAGGGGCCAACCAATGCAGATCTTTCTTTTCCATCATCATCATCATCATCATCATCATCATCATCATCATCATCATCATCATCATCATCATCATCATCATCATCATCATTATCATCATCATCATCATCTTCATCATCGTCATCTCCACTAGGGGCCAACCAACACAGATCTTTCTTTTCCATCATCATCATCACCATCATCCATCATCATATCATCATCATCATCATCATCATCGTTTCATCATTCATATCCTAGGTTTTGTGTAACATCAATTAATTCAATTCATTCTTCCATTTTGTGTTCATTCGTCATTAACACTAATTAATCATTATTAATCAACTACAAAAGCTTGAAGAACAATTATTGAACTAAGTTAAATCAATCACTAACGAGAGAGAAAGAAAGCAATATCAATTGATTAAATTCATTCATGCATCATTAAACATGATTAATCAATATTAAACAACTACACAATCTTAGAGAAACTAAGTGCAAATCTAATTAATTGAGTTCATTAATAAATCATTAATCCTAATTATTCAATAGTAATCAACTATTTGGTGGAATGATTGACCCTAAGTTCAAATCTAGTACTGATTAACCACTCACCGCACTAGTGGATCGAGCATGTTGTGGTGGCAGCGGCCGGAGGTGGAGTTGGCCGGACTGGAGGTGAAGGTGGCCAGCACTGGAGGTGAAACTGAGGAGGTACAGGCGGTGGTCAGTGGCGGTGACTGGAGTAGTTGAAGGTGTCTAGAGGAAGGCTCCTCGCTCTACCTAGAGTAGGTGGTGGCAGCAACGGGAGCATGTGGTGGCGGTCAATGACTGGCGGTGACTGGATAGCAGCAGAAGCTCTGACGGTGAGCAGCTTCAAGCTCCTTGTGGTGGCGACTGGCGGCTTGCGGAGGTGGTGAGCAACTTCAAGATACTCACGTCAGTAGGTGGCTGGTGAGCAGAGAAGGGGAGGCGATGTAGAGGCAGAGGAAAAAATTGCCAGACTTAGTTCAGTCTGCTCAGAGAATCTAGAATTAAACAGGGGAAGAGTCGATCTGGCTTGTGCGGGTGATATTAAGTTAACCATCAGCATCGGTTAATCAAATTATCTGATGCCTAAAAAATAGAGGTCGATTATAAACCTAAATCGACACCTATTTGTAATATTTATACAAAAAACAATCGCGGGGACAACGTGCGAACATAACCTCATCGGTTCTTCTAAAAAAACTTATGCCAAATAAGGGAATGAAGTTTTCCTTGTGAAGGATATTTAGTCATCAGTTCTTTTAGAAAAAATCGATGACCAAATTTGTGGATAAAAACTTTTGTGGGTCTTGGCACGGAACATTTGTCATCGATGTTTTTAAAACCGACATCGAATTGAATATTTTGGAGGCAAATTTTTTCCCTAAAAATTTGTATTTTGCGGGTGATTTTGGATGTCGATTGTTATGTCAAAAAATTGACGTTAAAGAAAAAGTGATACCCGTGTCTTTTGTAAATCGACCGGCCTTCACATATAGGCGTCAGTTGTCGTTTTAAGCCAACTTCGTTGTATATTGGCGTATGTTTTTTCTTTCGAACCGACGACATCAAATGTGACGTTATACATCATTTCTATACTAGTGTAGAGACATACATCATTGAGTAATACGAATCTTTAGACATCTAACATGTTATATCATTATCTCAATACAAATAAAACATATAAACAAAAATTTCCTTTATTATTATCAAATCAAGTATCACATGCCTCATTGCAATCATCATATGATTGGCTCTCTAGGCATACTTTACCAACACTAAGGATACAAAATATTCATGTTTGAGAATTACACTAGAAATGTTTGAGCCTTTCCTCTCTGATTGACCCATATCTGAATGGGTTAGACCACTACAGAGGCGTAGACGATGAAACCTTGCAAACAACCATCCATAATGAATCTATAAGTCATATTTGTTTCCTCCTCCTTTTATTGACTTGACATGAACCTCTCCCTCTCCCTCACCCACCCTTTCAAATCATGTAAGGCTATCTGGCTTATTTTAGGTTCTCACTGCTTTAGGTTTTTGATTGCATTCATAACGAGAAATTTTTCATTTTTTTGTAGGAAATGCAAAAGAATAAGAAAAAGGGACCAAACACCTCTTGTGGACATGTTAGATATGAGTGATATCACTAATACACATCTCTAAGAAATTGAATTGGTTGTCCAGTCCATGTAGGTTGCATAATCCTGGATAGAAATTCAAGAGGCTGAGAGGAGAAAGAAGTGTTGGGATTTTTCTATCCCTAAGGTCACAAACATTTGTCACCCTGTAGTTCCACATGCCATCACAACACCTCATTTCAAAGTGAAGATAGAATGGGTGCAAACGATGTAGAATAACACATTTGTAGGTTGAGTGGTAGCAGATTGTTAGGATCATTTGTAGCATTTATTTCATTTGAGTGCCATGAAAAAATATATGAGTGTGTCATATGATGCTATCAAGATGCATCTCACCAAATGTTCTCCAACTGAGAGGGACAGAGTCTGGTGCAATTCTCTGGAGGGAGAGAATATCACTACTTGGGAGGATCTTGAAAATAAACTCTTAGAGAAGTTCTACATGTCTTCCCTTATGTAGCATATGAAGAACAAATAATTAAGTTTACAAGAATCTAGCAAGTTTGTTTCTAAAGGTTGGGAACGATGCAAAGAACTCTTTCATCGATGCCTCAATCATGGAGTCTCAAAAGTACAACTCATTAAAATCTTCTATTGAGGCATATATAATAACATTAAAAAGATGAATTCCTCATCATGATAGTCTCTAGAAGGTCATGGGCATTAAAGATAAAAATCAGGCCAAGTGGGGCAGATATGGGAAGAAAGGGTTCTAAAAGGGACATGGAAGAAGGTGACTCAGAATTCAAATCTATAGTTTTGTTACCCATGAAAGAAGTATTCTATGAGAAGTTGGACTTAATGATCATTGTTAATCTAACAATAATAATAAATCTTAGAATCACCACAAAATGTTATACTAAAAATAAGATAAAACGTAGATTTATGTTTAAATAAGAAGACATATATGAAAATATAATGGCATATATAAAGAGGAAAGTTTGGCTAAAGACAAAGTTAATGATTAATATTATGACTATGGAACATATTAAGAAACCCCCCACAAATTAAATTAAAATAGTATTGTGTTTAATAAGTATTGAGTTTGGTAAAACACAACAATTTAGGTTTAATTAATGAACAAAAAGGTGATAGAAAAAGTAAAAAAAGTGGTTTAGTTTTTGGATCTTTGGTGCTAGAGAATACCATGTATTTCCCAATATCAACCAAAATCCTAACTTTTAGGTTGTAGGATCCCTATCACCTAAAGGTCTCCCACACTCAAGATCCATTCTAAGAAATTAGGATGAACATGTGGGTAAGATAGAGTGGGACAATGAGAAATCTAACATAAGAAAGATTCAACTTTTTAGTGCCTCAAATCAAGCATGATTTGGAACGATAAGATTACATTTGAGTATATCTTAATCATGCAATTATGACAAATAATTTGATAAGAGAGTAACTTTAAGCCTGATCAATCGAAGAAGTTGTTGTTGAATATGTAGTTTAGGAGCAAGTGTAGAAGAAATTAAGGAACCAAGTATTAGTGAAGCATAAATGGAGAAATCAACCCGTTAAGAAGTAGTTTAGATCATAACAAATAAATCTAACAAATGTCACCTCCTTATATTTTTACAACCTTTCAAAATATTAAAATAGTGGTTCCAGAGGAAGGATCCTCCTATGACCTAGGAAAATATAAGTATATATGGAGATATTTTTCTCTCTAGTTTTAGGAGAGACAATAGGGCAACCATGTGAAGTGCATACGAAGGGGTATTTCAAGTATGGGATTAAGGTTTAGGGCAGGGGTGGATTTCAAATAGGTTTGACATAGTTTTGCATTATGTGGACCAAATTTTAGAACTAAGGATTCCTTCTCGTGGCATATGGTAAAACACATGATTTCATCGAGTTTACCCATGCATTTAGAAAAGAATAAATATTGTTTAAGTTTAAAGAGTTTTGAGATATGTTCTACAAGTATCTTAGATAAATAGTGATTTGGATCACGTGGCTAGGTCATCTAATGAATAAAACTCTATTACAAAAAGGACGTTAAATACAACATGTTGCCAAGACTTCCTTTTTATCAGAAAATATGGATTTTCATTAAGATAATGCAAAATAAATTTCCACCAAGGGATAAAAAATATCATATTCAGGATAATATTTTTTTGGGGGGTGGGAGGCTATCTCTTCACTCCACCCTCCTCATGTGAGTGAATTCAAAAACATTATACAATAATTGGATAAATGTGGAATACTAAAAATGGTAGTACTATTACCATTACAAAACTCCTCATGGGCTGAGTTTTATAACCTATTGAGGGGTCTTATATGTCTAAAACGCCATTTCTTGATTTTGAACAAATCCTTCACAACCCAATCGACTACCTTGGTTCACAAACATGACCTTCTTGTTCACACATATCTTTCTTTTGATACCTAAAACCCAATTTCCATAGACAGTGTTTAATCCTTAGTCCTTGGAGATCAAGTGTGCACTAATATGACCATTTGTTGCAATTATGGGTTGCTTGTAGTTACATTTAGTGAACATGGAAGAGACCAAATACATGGCTTGAAGCTCTACTTCCAGAGCACCTCTATCCATAGTGATGTCTCCTATACCTCCCATCTAGCTTCCATTGTTGTCTCTAGCTCCTGCAATAATGGATCCTCTCCTCTCTTTCAATATTGCTTCTATGTTGATCATTATGGTACCCTCTAGAGGTCACTACCACAGGTTCTGTTGAAGTCTCTTGCAAAAAAGGTAGTATGCCAAGATGATTTGTTCCTTTACACCTCTCTTTTAATGTATTGGATCTAAAGAGATAGTCTTCCAACTTCTGGAACACACATATTTTTCTACACTTCCTCATATATTGGCGATTAATGTAGAAATTTGTCACATGTCATGCATTGTTATGTAGGTTTCACTTAAGCCATTGTGTAAGGTTTTGTTCATTTGGGAAAGTATTCATGTTAAATTTAATAAGAAGCTCAGGCCATATACCATGTATATGTACGTAAATCCCTTAAAGTGTGAGGGGTGGTTTTCTCCTATGCATTATATCACTTGCAATGCCCTTCATGTGTCATATTCCTCTTCGATCTTGTGTGATTGGTCATAATAGTGTTGTTTCTCAACAACCACATAAATGCCTTTAACTTAGCAGAAATATTTTTTCTCCAAATGATTGGTCATTCCCTTTTCTTATTTACTTTAAATCATTGATAGCAACATAAGACAACTTTGTCGAATAGATATTGTTAACAATATGTATCCATTATCTGATATCTAGTTTGGTGCAAAGAGAATAAGTCTTAATAGAAGTGATATGATTCACAACATCATATAGGATCCAGACCTTTTAGAATGTGGTATCCCACTTCCCGTCCCCCTGACTATATTTCATTCTTTGAGGTCAAATAGCTTGTCAGGTTTTGGCTTGATACTGTGCTCCCAAAGAAAACCACAATTCAGTACCCACATGTCATCCCAGACATTGGTATACTCTTCACTAATATGAACTTTATAAGAGTTTATGGTGATGAAGTTTTTTCCTTGTAAGACTACTCTCCCCAGTCGACACTAGTAAAAATTAGGTCATTATTCACGAGTGAGTCCTGTCACAAATCCCTCTCTACAGGCCCTCACAAATAGGGATGGTTGTGAGTATGGCCCTCACAAATAGTCTGTGAAGAGAACTCACGTGACAAATACCAATGGCCCTCACGAATACAATTGTCACGGACCAACTGACCCTCAAGAATGTTATATTGAGGGACTATTTAGCCTTCATAAATACATTTTTGAGGGACTATTTAGCCTTCATGAATACAATTTTGAGGGCATGTTGAGTTCTCATAAATACATTTTTGAGGGACTTGATGGTCTTGGAGAATACATTTTTGAAGGGTTAATGCCTTCATTAATATAATTTTTGAGGGGCTATGTGGTCGTCATCAATGCAATTGTGATGGCCAATCTAGATCTCATTTTTGAGGGATTAAAGACCTTCATTAATAAATTTTTGAGGAATTACTGTAAATGATTTGGTTATTGATTTATTGAATGATTTTTTGAATGTTAATAATTTTAAATGAAAACTTTGTATATATAACCTTAAGCAATATTTTTATAATATTCACATGACATCATAAGAAGATTCAACACTAAAATGACACACATAAAAATGTTAAATCACCTCAAACTAATTTCTGTTATTGAAGCAAAATATTATTCATGCATTGTGTGATCAACGTTGATATAAATAAAGAATACATATGGTTCTAAAATTTGAGATTGATGACAATCAACATATCATGCTAGAAACTCTAAAGATCTATAATGTCTCCATATTCCTTCAAATGGTGTGGTTCTCTTCATCAATGCCAGGCCTCATACGGTTGGGTACTTGAGTATTCTTCTCCTAAAAATGACAAATCATTATATTAATAGAATTTAAAGTTTATACATAAATCATAGTACAACAAACAACTTACCCTTATATTTTGGTTCTGGTTTACTCCAACGTGCATTGTCGGTCAAAATCCATCATTAAAAGCAATTCTACCCTATCAATATAAATACAAAAAGGATTCAGAGTGAGTGTAAAGTCGAGATAAATGTAAGTGAATCAACATAGAAGCCACCACCAACACCTACACATCAACACTCCCACCCACCATCAAACACCACCACCACCATCCAACATCCACCACCACCAACCAGCACACCACCATCCACAAAACAGCACCAACAGTAGAAAATTGCTGCTCCATACATCCTCCACACACCAACACACCATACATCAACCACCATCAACCAACAACACCAATAGATACCACCAACCAACACCCAATAGCTACCACCTCACTCCTCTACCAAACAACTATCCAACACGACAGCCAAAGAACCACCAGCACTCACAGCACCACCACAAACCTCCACCATTCAACACCAAGCACAGCAGCAAGTTTTTGCTTTCACCAGCTGCACATAACAAAATCCTCCACCAAACTATCCATCACGACAGCCACAACACCACCATCAACCACAGCACCACCACAACACCACCAGCAACACCTCACTCCTCCACAACAGCAACAGCTGCCAACAGCAGCAGCAACCAGCAAATAGTAGCACAAATAGCAAATAGCAAATAGCAGCAACCAAATATACAATGAGCAATTCTCCATTGAAACAGAGATAACAATAAAAGAATTGAACTAGATAAACAATATTTCAAGGCACCCGATCAACAACTGTTCAACACCATTGATAGACATGATAGCTACAACTATTACAGACTTCATAGGGTTCTATATATCCCATGTTAATTGAATTAGTCGTATAGCTTACTAGTAGTAGTAGTTACCAAGATACTGGATTAACATATCATGAGTCTTACAATGCTCTCTTCACATTAGAAACCCTCATATTATTTTCAACTAAGTAGGAGCATATGAATTGATCACACTTATGCCCGTTCTGTGTTGTGTTCTTGTTATGGTTCGTGGTAGTTTTTAGTAGAGAAAGCAAAGATGGGCAACTCTTAACAACATAGATAAGGGGTGAGGCAGAGAAAAGAAATATATATAACACTAAATAAACATGGTGGCAACCTTGAGGAAAAAGCCAGAGTAGAGGGGAACACAGAACTATAAATATTGGAAGAAAGATTTTGAAGAGAGGAAGAGGTGGCCTTACAGTGGAATATGGGAGCAAAGAAGCACATCTTTGGTAAAGCTGAACGGCGTTGCGACTATCATTGGTAAAATAGGATTGTTCTTTGCTGTTGTAACTTTTGTAGTGCTAGCTGAAGGTCTCGTCAGCCACAAAGTGAAAACCGGCATGTACTTGACTTGGTCTGTGGAAGATATGTTACAGCTGCTAGAATATTTCGTTGTGGCAGTTACAATTGTAGTCGTTGTTGTCCTCGAAGCCTGCCACTAGCTGTGACCTTGATCCTTGCTTTTGCCATGAAAAAAATGATGAATGATAAAGCACTAGTTAGAAATATCGCTTCATGTGAGACCATGGGCTTGTCTACTAACAGGTAGCCTGACCAGTTCACTCACTGGCGTGGTCTTGACATCATTGGCACAGAGCAATGGACAAATCTAAATCAAGAGCAAGTACACATAAAGGAGCAAACTTACCAAAAGGGGCAATAGAATCTACAAGCAAAGCAAGAAAGATAATGGAGACTCCTCATAAACCTTCACAGCATGGAAGGAGAACAACTTGAATAATATCGTACGAGGAAAAAATAGCATGTGATGAGGAACATTCAACCATAAAGAAACAAACTTTGTGAAAAAAGAAGCATCCTCAACAGGTAACATATTGATTCACATAGGTCTGTTAGAAACAGGATCAAAGAATTGTTTAGTGGAAGTACATGTTGTTTGCACAAATCTAAATCAGGAGCAAACACTGATAAATGAACAAAATCACAAGAAGGGGCAGTAAAATCTGCAAGCTAAGCTGGAACGTTGATGGAGGTTAACTGAGGCGAGTTTTGCTTTTGGCACTCATAAACCTAACAAACTCATATGACATTGTATGAGAAAAATAGTTACGAGAAGAGAAACACTAGAGGGTGAAGAATAACCCCAATAAGATAGCAAATGGCATGTCCTCAAAATGCAACATATGAACCAAGAAAGTTTTATGAGGCTGAATCTATCAAATCCATGGCATAATCATGAGCAAATCTGTAATCTGCAATGTTTTTTATTGTTATCTTTTGACTCCACACATAGTTAGTTAGTACATGAATTTCACTCTCGTGACCTTAAACAAAGATGCATTCAGACTGTTTTGTCTTTCGTTTTGCAAATCAGTTATTCGTAATGCTTTAGTAAATCCCTGAAATCGATTTATGTTTAATTCTACACGATATGTGGCTCTCTTGTGGAAAGAAAAATCAAGTTACCTGATCTTCAGGAGAACTTTTTTTCTTTTTAGATACTGGCATATTACGACTCAATGTTGACGTTCTTCTTATTCAATAGTTGAAACATATTGGACCTTGCAACAATTTTATCAATTATGTCCTAGCTTCTAGCTCCAAATAGTGGTATAGTAAATGTGACTGACTACGGACAATTATAAATTTCTAGAAGAGAAAGGTATTATCAGTTCGTCACATAGCTACAGAAAATATTGATTTTTCAAAATAGAGATATATAGAAGAGAAAGGTATTATCAGTTTATCACATAGCTATAGAAAATATTGACTTTTCAAAACAGAGATATATAGGTATTTAACATAATGTGGAAACAATAAACAGAGTCCAAAGACATACAGAGATATATGAGCACGATAGATATTATTTTTAATCATTGTTTTCTTATCCTGGTTAATTGGTTTTCTGTGAATGTGCAGGTGTGGAGAAATTGTGTTGAAGATTATACCAGTCCACTATCGGTTTGGCATGCAAGGGCTCCTGAAGGTTTAGCTGCAATGGGGTGTATTGTAGTAGCTAAATACGAAGAGCTCGATTTGGATCTTGTGTATTGTGTAACTGCAACAATTGCTGAGGAGGCTGGATTTGAAAATCGGGCAGTATGGACTGCTCCTGATTCATATCCTTGGTCTTGCTATTTCTACCAAGTTCAAAGTGAGACACTTCAGTTTGTTTCTTTGCGACAAGAAAGAGAGAGATCAGACCACAAGGCTATGAGGATTTCAGAACACCGTTCTCAGGAGCTCTATATTACTCATGCTCCGGCTGAGAAGACTGATCAACAGAATGTTGTGTGAGTTTATGATGACTTGGCATCACAATGTACAACCAATTTTGGGACCAAAGGATGATCAATTCTTCATGTTTATAATATTATTTTTATTCTTTAATGAAAAAATTGCTTCTGTGGTCCTATGGGATGTTACATTTTGAGATAGTGTAACAATTTTTGGCAAATGCAATCTACTTTTTGTATTGTATAGCTCAATATGCACGCATACCAGGTTCTGTCAATCTAGTCTTTTTACGAAATATTTTATTTATTAATCAGTTTGTGTTAGTTGGTTCAACTGAATTCCCAATTGGAGCACTGTAGAGGAGATAAGATTGATCATGTTGTATAGCAGGCCTGAAAAGGATATTTGTCCGGAGAGAAATAACGGTTGTATAGAAAGTATGACACATGAAAACAAAATATAGTTCTCTATCTCTAAACCAAAATAGGAGATCTCTAGCCAAAAATCTCTGCCCAGCAATGAAAGTGGATGACAGCTTTACGGTAGGACTTCTGGAACCAGGAGCGGGCACCACGACCACCGAACTTCTTTGGCTCGCAGCGCCGCGGATCGGTGACAAGGAGTGTACGGTCGTACCTGATAAGGATGTCCTTTATCTCCTTTTTCGACTGCTCGTCGACGAACTTCTAGAAGTAAGCTACGAGGGCCTTGGCTATGCTCTGGCGGATGGCGTAGATGCACGAGGTCTGCCCTCCTCCACAGACGCGGATGTACATATCGACGCCGGCGAAGCGGTGGCGGCCCAGGAGAAGAATCGACTCGTACGCCTTGAAGCGGAGGATCTCCAGCTTCACCAACTCGATCGGCGTGCCATTAATCTTGATAAGACCGTGACCGCGCTTGCAGTGGGTCACAGTGACGGCCGTCTTCTTTCGCCCAAAGCACTGGATGGATTCGGTCGGTGCAATACTCGGTGTGGTCGCCATAGTGTGACTCACGAGAACGCTGAATGGCAGAGGGAAGGAGAATGCGGAGGCCTTTTAATTTTGATTTCCAAATGTTGTATTTTAGAATGGAGGGAAGGGATATGAGAGGGAGGGAAACATTTGGCATGGTATTTTTCACGGCGTGATTAGTGAGTAATGTATTTGTGAGGGATTAGTGTTCACATAAAAGTTCTAAGGATGTTCAAACACGGTTGAGGGATTTGGTCCCATATTTGAAGGATGAGCCCTCACAAATAGACATCATTATTCACAATCTATGGTTCCTCACAAATGTTCTTCAACAAAGGCCAAATTTTTTGTAGTGCGAGATGGATGAGAAGTAGGGTTTTCAGTATATTTCTCACATTTCTTTCTCATTGATTGGCACCATATGGTGTTCCTGCCTCTGCTAATGTCCCATGAGTTTTAAAGGATCAAGTTCTAGTTCCAATCCCTCATTGATTTCCAACCCAAGCCTCCATTCTCTTTTTTTTCATCACCTTCTCCCATGCTACTAGGGAAACTGCAATGTGATCACTTCTGCTCCCAGATGAATTTGTGGATTACGTGATACACCTCACAAGCTTTCGATGGAGACACAAATATTTGCATGAGATATGTATCTATGACCACCAGTGTCGCTTTAGGTAGGCAAATTGTACCAGACAAAGATAAACATCTAGAAGACCAAGCATTGATCGCGCTAGAAATTTCTTCCAAGATTTCATTGTAGGTTCTTTTACTGACCCTGGAATGTATGATGGAGACTCCTATGTATTTCTCCATGTCGCTGGTCTTCTTAAAATTGCTTGGCACACAAATTATATTTATCATGGTGTGCGGTACATTTTTTTCCAAAGAATCATTTCATCTCTTCAATGGATATCACTTCCCTGGAATCCTCATCAAACTTCCTATAGAATTCCATAATCATTTTGATGTTATTTTCATCATCTTTGGCAAAGCGGATATAATTCTTAGCAAAGTTTAGATGTGTTATCTTTATATCACTACCTAAAAGCTTGACAGGACACCATTCCTTCCTTGCCACTCTCTCCTCTATCATTTGACTGAGGTGTTCGATGCACAAGAAAAATATATAAGGGGATAAGGAGTCCCCTTATTCGAGGTCCCTAGAGGTATCTATAGGTTGAGATAATTTTCCATTCTGGTTGATTGTGGTTTGACCCCCGAGGATGTATCCCATAAGGTACCTCCTTATGTTTACATTCATGTCTATCTTGATTGGAGTAAATGAAGCTCTAAGTTGTCTTTTTGTATGCCTTGGTTAAGTCTACTTTGATGGCCATGGTCCTTGCTGAGTTATTGTGTTTCATGCTCTACGTGATTTCATGTACAAGTACCACACTATCAATTATTGTCTTTCTGGGAATGAAGTTATTTTTTGTCGTTAAAATCCAACTAGTCACCCATTTCTCGAGGCGTTCCACTAGTATTTTATAGCAAAGCTTGCGGTAGATGTTGTTGAGAGAGATCAGACTGAATTAACTGGACATATATATTTTTTCACATTTGGTAATGAGAACAATGGTGAAGTTGTATAACTCCTCAAAATCTAGACCCTACAAGGCTTGTACTATGGAAATCCACACAAAATCCCCGATGATTGGATAATTTTTTTCAATTGAACAAAGATGTAACCCCATTGGGTCCTACAGCTTGGTAAGGATCCGTTCCTTTGGGAATGTTCCAGATTACATCCTTGGAAGGTTCACTAGAAATAACATTTCATTGATTCATTGTCAGATTAGTAAAAGATGTGAGTATGATCATTCTAGGTGTCATGTTAACTTTGCTTGGAGCAGTGAATATCTTCCTAAAGTAATCATTTATGAGATCCATGAGTTCCACAATATTAGTTACCCAACACCCATCATAACATAGAGACTGTATTCCTTTGTTTTCTTATATTAACATTGGCATGAAAGAACATGTTGATATCACCATCATTGGGCCAACTAACATGGCTTCTTTTCTTCCAATAATCCTCTTATTCATTAAGTATTTTTGCTGACTCTGCCTCTAGGTTGATAAATAGTTGATTAGTGATCAGATTTTGCTATGTTTCAAGATTTCTCTAAGTAGTTCTATATTCCTCAAAGACCTACCCTTGTTGAGAATTTTCCTTTTTTGTGTGGTGAAGTCCCACTTTTTGATCTTTCTTTGTGTGAACCTCATACATTTGATGAAATTAACAACACTCTGACAATGCCACTTGAGGGTCCCATAGAATTTAACATCTTTGTGGCATGATGCTCTAGTAACAAATATCTACTTCCCTTGTTCTTTTTTAGTCTTGATGAGTAGAGGAAAGTGCAATGGCTTCACCTGAGGCAAGTGACTGAGGGTGGTCTTTGGGAACTTAAGAATAAAAGCAAAATTTTCAATAGACCTATCTAGTTGTTCCTACAATAGGCCATACTTGTATGAAAATTTCAAACAAGAGTACCCCAAGTCTGATAGCCCTGCTTCATGCAATGTGTTTTTGAATACACAATCTTCAAATTACTTATAATGCTTGCCTCCAATCTTCTTGCATGGCATAACAATAGTATTAGAGTTGTCCAACACTATCCATAGATCGGTATATTTGTATTCCATCTCTACTAGGTGTTTCCATAAGAGACTTTTGACAATAAGGTGAGGATTTTCTTAGATGAACGAGACAAAGATGGAGTTTTTCAGATTGCAAGTATAGAATATGAGCTGGGTGTTAATGATTTTGTATTTGATAGTGATGCTCATTCTAGCATATCCAACTCTCCCCTATGAACCGTCGAGCCTTTGATCTATGACAGTGTGTAAAGTCACACCACTTGATATTTTTTGTGGTATTTTGAGCACAAATGCGGTTCAAGGATTCAAACAACCATAGGCTTATGTATGTCAATGTATTCCTTCAGTATTTGTCACATGTCATAGATTCCAATTCATCATGTTCCAACACAAGATGGCCAACATAGATTCAAACATGATGAAAGGGAATGTTTACCTCAAGAAGTTTAGAAATATAGGGAGGGATCTTGATTCTCTCCTCCACCAACTCATGAATGCCTTCGACTTGTTCTCTCATCTTTATATCATTGGTATACCTAACTTTTCTGCATCTCTTCATTTTTTGTTGCTTCCTTTAACCATTCTTCAAACATGATGAAAGGGAATGTCTACCTCAAGAATTTTAGAAATATAGGGAGGGATCTTGATTCTCCTTCTCCTTCCCTTCTCCTCCACCAACTCATGAATGCCTTTGACTTATTTTCCAATCTAGGACGTCTCATCTTTATATCATTGGGATACCTAAATTTTCTGCATCTCTTCATTTTTTGTTGCTTCCTTTAACCATTCTTCCTAAGGAACATTTACGTATTGCAAAAGTGTGAACTATTTGACTCTCTTATAGAATGGGGATGTTGAAGGAGGCTGAATCATCTGGATTGTTGACTATCATTTCTCTCAATGTCATCTTGTACATCTACTATTTCAATAACTTCATCAACATTAGGGATCAAAGTAGTATTCTAGCTCATCCTCTCCACCTAATCTACTTTCATGGCCTCATCATTCTTCTGCATGTTTCTTTCATTGTTCAGTATCTCTCCCTACATGATCCTCTTTGTAGGGAAATATGGCTATAGAGCAGGCAGCGAAAAAAATTATGTACCATATTCCTGTAATCAGTAGATCGTATCAATTACTATAAGACAAGAAGGATGGTTTTTAGGATATACCAGGTCCTAGAGCAAGTCCAACGAAAACTCCTCATTGTTTTCATTGCACAACTTTGATTCCTAGTTGCATTGGGACTCTTTTGACTGCTCCTCTAAGGACACCAGACTCACATGTCATCTTTTGCAGCATTTCCTCTCGTCATAGATTGTTCGTTGATGATGCTCTCCTAGCGACAGACAATGGTCTCCCATCTCTAGAGAAGTCCACATGGACCGCCTAGAACTCTTTTTGTCCTTCTAGAATAGATAGGAAGGAGTCATCCCTTCTGTTGGCGTACTAGTCACCAACTTGCCTCCCACAATAATGAACTCAATTTCCCTCTTCGAACTATCCCTCACTAGTCGGGTAGGACTTTTTTGGGCTCTCATGATTAACACAACTAGAGAGGACAATGTTTGTCATAGAAATTGATTCTCAATTGTCTATGGCTTACTCTTATAAGCCCCTACCACCCCTCTATTTATACGTGGGGATTGGGTCCAAGTTCCCAGTCGATACAAGAGTGGAAGGGACTGGAAGATCTGGAATTTTGCAACTGGAAACCATAAAAAGGGTTGTCTGGCACACCAGACAGTCATCTAACATGTGAGATGTTCATCTTTTACTACGATATGGTCATTTCATAGTTTCCCAATCGCATATGAAATATAGTAATTCGTTTCCAATTAATATCCCATATTAATTTTCTTGCACAACAAATAATGTGTAATCCAAATGAACATGGAAATATCTAGAACCTTCCTTCGACTGAACTAGGCCATCTCTCCCATGTGAGAAAGCCATCCCTAGGAAGGCGTCTGGTGACCCGAGTTAGGCTGATCAGTTCAATCCATAGCCAATTTCATCTTGAATTAGTCTGACACTCCAAACACCATCTCAACCCTTGAGACGGCTGTCTGGCACTCCAGACGATCATCTCATGCAATGAGATAGGCATCTGGCAGTGTAGTCAGGCCTCTGATTGTGTGAATCAACTTTCCTAAACATTTTAGCAATTAATTCATATGTCATTCAAGATCAAACTCCTTTTCTAGTTCAAGACCTATGTGTGTGACTCTATATGCCTCATATTACTTTGGCAGTGAATGTCCATAACACTTATGACATTACAAGCGATGAGTGTGCCTAGTCGCACATCGATGTTGCCCAAGTAAATGGAAACATGGTGAACAACTTCAACCTACAATCTATATATGGTGTTACAATGTTTGTATAGTTCCTTTGTCACTGATATCCAAATTGAACTCGAGGCATGGAGCAGTCACCCTCTTCATCATTTAATCTCATTTCTTGAACCTGAGTAGATTGTATGAGATATATATAAGCTCAATATCACATATTGACTCACATTTGTATGGCATGCATTTCTCAGTCTTGCTAATCAAGATTCCTAGGACATCAAACTCCTGTAGGAGGGACAAATCCCATATCTATCACGCATAGTCTATCTCCATGTGTCAAATCTACCCAATCACCACCTTTATGACAACCCATATTTTAGGATTGTGTTTGATGATGTTAAAGTCTAGCCAACGACATGTGATTAGTGTAGTGATTTCAAGTCTAAGAACCACAACCACCACCATCACTGAGACATGACTATGACTTCCATGATTATGGCTTCCATGTGTCTGTCTCATAGTGGGTTCGTTTGATACATTGTTCTCTAACATGTATATGTGTGATTGGTTTGATATTGACATATCATGACCAATGACATTCAGTCATCAACCAACTCACACTTTGTTCTTATGTGTCATTGTTGTCTATCAACCTTCTATACTAACATCCGATCAAAGACACAAATGAGAGTATGTATATGTACTCTTAATATCTCTATGAAATCATTTCTTCGAAGTCTAATACTGAAGACATACGTTATCGAGTAATATTATTCTCTAGACATTTATAATGTTACATCATTATCTCATAACTAAATTAAATAGAATAAATTGGAAGCTTGCCTTTTATTAATAATGAAATAATTTTACAAGTTATTATGTTACAATCATCACATGATTGGCTCTCTAGGCATACATACGAACATACTTCCACTTACACTTAGAGATAATCACCCATCAATCTTATTCCAAGTGACCTAACATGACCATCATGGTTCTTCTTTGAAAGTGCCTTAGTCAATGTATCGACAACGTTGTTCTCAGTTGGTACTTTGCAAATCCTTACATCTCCTTATTGTATGATCTCATGTGAGATGATACTTCCTTTGTATATGTTTTGAGCGTTGATGTGATCTGGGTTCCTTAGCTTGTACATTTAGCTCCATTGTTGTCACAATATACCTCTATTGTGTCGTTGATGCTTGAAATGACCCCAAGTCCTATAATGAACTTCTTGATCAATACATCCTCGTTTACTGCATTTGATGGAGGAATATACCCGATCTCTGTTGTAGAATCAACAACTATTTCTTACTTGGAACTCTTCCAGCTAACGACTCCATTGTTTAGGAAAAACATGAAACCTGATTGTGATTTGTAGTCATCATAATCAGTCTAGAAGCTTGCATCGGTGTAACCTCTTACCACCAACTCTTCCTCTCCTCTGTAGACAAAGAACTGATCCTTAGTCTTTCTCAAGTACTTGAGGATGACCTTCACGGTCATTAAGTGAGCATCACCTGGATCTAACTGATAACTTCTCATCATTCTCAAGGCATACAGGACGTCTGGACGGGTACACAACATTTCATACATGATTGATCCAATTGTAGAGGCATATGGAATCACAGTCATGCACTCCCTTTCTTCACAAGAACTGGTACATTGAGATCTATAGATGGTCACTCCATTCAACGTGAGTAGGTTTCCTTTCTTTGAGTTCACCATGCTAAACAACTTCAGCACTTTGTTGATGTATATGCTCTGACTTAGTTTAAGAAGCCTTATGGATCTATCTCTATAGATCTTTATCCCTAAGATGTAGTATGCTTCTCCCAAGTCTTTCCTAGAGAATGTATTTGCAACCCATGTATTTACCTTTTGTAAAGTACCGATGTCATTCCCCATCAATAGTATGTCATCTACATACAATTTGAGGAATGTCACTATGCTCCCACTAACTTTATTGTACACAGAGGGTTCATCTTCATTTTGAACAAAGACAAACACTTTCACCATCTCATCAAAATGAAGATTCCATCTCTGAGATTATTGTTTCAATCCATAGATTGACCTTTGTAGCTTACAGACATTATTTGCAAACTTTGGATCTATACACCCCTCAAGTTGTGTCATATACACATCCTCAGCAAGATTCCCATTAAGGAATGTAGTTTTAACATCCATTTTCCAAATCTCATAGTCATGATAAGTTGTAATAGAAAGCATGATCCTTATGTACTTAACCATGGCCACTAGAGAAAAGTTTTCATCATAGTCAACACCTTGAACTTGTCTAAAACCCTTTGCAACCAATCATCCCATATAGGTTTGTACCTTGCCATCCATGTCAATCTTCTTCTTGAAGACCCACTTGCACCCTATGGGTTTTACCCCTTCAGGTGGATCAACCAAAGTCCATACTTCATTGATATACATGGATTCCATCTCAGATCTCATGGCATCAAGCCATTTCTTAGACTCTAGTCCCTCTGTATCATCTTGATAGGAAATTGGCTCATTATCTATGACCAATTCACTGCCTTTCTGAGTTACAAGTTATCCAAATCTTTCAGGATTAAGGCATGTCCTATTATATCTACGAGGTTCTTATGTCACTTGAGTATTTTGAGATTACACAACACTTTGTGAATCTCTAGGTTCCTCTTATACATCTAACAGTTCAATGTTTTCCTATTGGTCTCGAACCCCTTCGAGTTCTACTTGCCTCCCACTGATTGCTTTGGAAATGAATTCAATTGCTAGGAATGCAACATCTCTAGCAACAAATACTTTGTTCTCTGATGGATTATACAATTAGTATCCCATGGCTTCTTTGGTATATATAAAAAAATAACATTTTTTAGATATAGGGACAATCTTTTCATAAACATTTTCTTGACATAAGCTTCACATCCCCAAATCCTCATAATAGATATTTTGGGATGCTTCCCAGTCCATATCTCATATGGTGTCTTTTGAACCGATTTAGATGGTACTCGGTTTAGTGTAAACACAATAGTTTGTAGAGAAAAACCCCATAACGTAGTCAAAAGCTCAGCTAAACTCATAAATGATAGCACCATATCCAGTAATGTGGATTCCTTCTTTCTTATACACCATTATGCTGAAGTGTTCTAGGTGGATTCCATTGGGATATAATCTCATGCGATCTAAGAAGGTCCTCAAACTGTTGGTTAAAGTATTATCCACCTCAATCAAAATGAAGTGTGTTAATAATTTCACCAAGTTAGTTATGTACTTCATTCATAAACTCCATGAACTTTTCAAGAGCATCTGACTTATGTTTCATCAAATAAATATAGGCATACCTACTGAAGTCAACCGTGAAGGTAATGAAGTAGTGATACCTACCTCTAGCAGTTGTTCTAAAATTTCCACAGACATCAGTATGTATGAGTCCTAATAGATCACTAGTCCTCTCATTGTTACCAGTGAAAGGGGTCTTAGCCATCTTGCCCATCAAACAAGATTCACATGTCTCTATTGATTCAAAATCAAAAGAGTTCAGATGACCATCTTTATGGAGACTAGATATGTGATTCTCATCTATGTGCCCTAGACGACAATGCCAAAGGTATGTTTTGTTTGATTTGTTGAGTTTTAGTCTATTGGTATTAATGATATATACATATATCATTAGATCTAACAAATAAATACCATAAGACATTGGGGCACTATCATAAAATACCCCATCTTTTGAAATAGAACATCGACCATTTTTAATATGGAATTGAAATGCATCCTTGTCCGAACAAGATTTATCTGATGTTTCTATTTATAGCAGGTACATGGTAGTAGTTCTTTAACTATATTACAAGCCCCATATGTAGAGATATAATATAGGTTCTGTAAGGACCCTGACCTTCGTTTTGGGCTTACCCTGTTTGTTTTGCCTAAACCTTGTGCTTGGTTGCATGCTAATAACCTTTAGTGGTGATTAGGGTTTGTTTGTGCTTTGTTGAGAGTTCGAGGTGCTACTTGAAAAATAACCTGAGTTAGGGTTGAAGAGCAAGTTTGTCACCTAGAAAGATGTCATTCTTTCTCTTTGCTTCCTCTAGAGTTGAGAGTAGGTTTGCGCTCATGCCTTGAGTTGTATTGGGCTTTGTTGAAGCTCTTTTGGGCTTGGTTGAGCCTTGTTGGGCCTTGCCTTTCTTTGTGGAACCTTGAATCGGGCAAGAAGGTTTTGTTTCTCCCATGGGGGTGTTGCCCATGGGTGTGTCGGCCAAGGTGGTGATGGTGCGTCGGCCTTTGACCTTATTTGACCTCCTTTCTTGGTTGTGTCACCCTAGCTTGGACATGTGACTGAACCTTCGTTGAGTAGTGGCATGGAATGTGCATGTGTTTTGCAAGGTGGTAAAACGTGTGGACAAGTGTCCCTTGGTAAGGTGACACCTTGCCTTGGTTTAACCTTAACCCTCATCTGTTTATGCTTTGCCTTTCTCTTCCTTAGGAACCCTTTAGCTCTTTATTGCTCCTCTCTTCCTTGTGTGCACGATACACCTCTCCCTTGCAACCTTGGTGGCCGATACCCTTGGAGTAGCTAAGCTTGGTGGCCAAACCCTAGGTGGGTCTTGTTATTTGGTAAGCATCTTCCCTCTCTCCTTAGCATCTTCTTCTCCATCTTGCCTACTCTTTGTCCATGGTGGTTATGCTTCTTGTTCCTTTTCTTGAGGTGGCCGAAGTGGTATGCTTGGAGCTAGGAGCTTAAAGCTTGGAGCTTTGCAGCTTCAGGAGTTTGCTTAAGGCAGGTTACATAACTTCTAACCCTAGCTATACTACCTTCTATATGTTGCATGTTCATATATGTTGATAATCGGCCATGCATGTTATGTATCTTGCTCTAGTACATGTTGTTGATCTTATGGATATAGTGAGCATGATGTTGTTGAGGTTTATATGCCTTTGGATCTAGTTGGCCGAACCATAGTTGGGGCTTTCTTGTTGAGGAACACCCCTTTCTCACCTTAGTTCTTGAGAAGTGAGTTTGAGCTCTAGTGATGTGGGCAATACCCCTCTCCCGTTTAACTTGAGAGGTGAGTCTACATCCTAGTTGCTTGAGCAACACCCTCCTCTCACCATGGATTTGAGAGGTGAGCTTTTTAATAGATGATGACCTATGTTGAGGTGGATCCTTATGGTTGCCCAATTTGTGATAGAGGTTGTGTAAAACCCCTCTCTCTTGGTTGTTGATAGGTGAGCCGATCTTCTTGATCAATTAGGGTTTGGTGCCCTTGTGCTTGAGGTTGAAGGTGACCATGTTGGGTTGTGCCTTGCACGATATGCCTTGGAATAATTCTGCCCAATAACCTTCTTGGCTTGGGTTGTAACATTGGTCGTTACACCTAGTTGGGTTTGGTTGGTTCTCGATATGGTTTCCTTGGTCGACACTTAGTGGAGATGGAGCTTGGGGCGTTACAACTTGAGATTGTGCTCTGAACAACACACTCTAAAGTAAGGTTACACGATGCCCTCCCCTTGCCTTGTGTTGATCTTGGCCGACATGCTTTGTTGAGCCTTGGTGGCTGGATGCCCAGTATGCCTTGGCCGAGATGACCCTTGTCTTGGATTCGCTTTGACTGATATGATGTCTAATAGCTTTCCTTGTGTTGGGCAATATGAAGTATTCTTGTGATGCCCGATATGATGGTTGTATAGAGAACCCTACATGGTGCCTTAGTGGTGGCCAATATGAGTAGCTTGATCTAGATGGACGTTAGGTCTGTGCCGGTCTTGTGGTTGTGTTACCCGACGCACCCCTAGTGGAGTTGGTAGAGATGATGCTTGTTTAGCCAGCTGGTCCATGCACGATATGGCACCTTGGGCGATAGGATGCCCTGGTCGATATGAAGGACTCTTGGATGACATGGAGATGGTTGTGCGTAGAGGCACCTTGGGCATTATACCCCCTTGGCCGATAGGCTTGGGTGAGGGTAGTCACCCTACCCGATGCTACCTATCGTGAGGGTTGCAGGAGATTTAGTGAGGGTTCTGATGACTTGGAATGTATATGGCTTATAATAATAACACAAGTGATATGATGTAATCACCTTGAATCCTACAAATATGATGATGAGTTAAAATGACAGTTTGTGAACCAGGAAGCTTGGAAGCATATGAAGTTGCTTCACATGATGATGTGACCCATGCCTATGGTCACAGGTATAAGGCATAATATATGCTCATGATGAATAATGATACCATGAATGATAAAGCTTATAATCATAGATGTTGCTCTATACTTGATAGCATGATCATTATATTAATCCATGATGGCTTTAGTTATCTCTATGAATGTGTATACTAACCATGAAGGTATTTCATGTGGATTCATAGCCTGGTAAGAGGTATGAGACATATGTGCTGGAATAGCAACATGTGGTAATGTGGCAACAAGTTGATAGGTCTGAGGACCTGATATAAGGCTGAGAGCCTAGTTGAGGTGTTATCCTCTGATGATGATATAAGGGATGCGTTCCCAGGATGCTGATGCATGATTATGATGCCTTGAGAGGTAGTGGTTGATAACGAGGGATTGAGATCCCAGGATAGTATGATGATGGCAATAATGATGTTATCCTATAAGGCTATGTTTATACTTTGATTGCCTCAACAATTGGCTTAAAATATACTAATAAATTATAGATGAACATATCATGTAGTCTGTCCTGGACATAGATCCATTACCATCAGTATTTGGTGGTGGTGAAACAGGTTTATCCTACGGGATTACCTGGAGCACATATTGTTGAATATGTGAGGTTTCTCCTAGAATAAAATAGGAAGGTTTGAGTGCAATTGTGGTTGCAGACTTGGGACATATGGAGCATGGTGAACAGACCAATGGCTCAGGATATGCGATGATGAGCATGATGCGTTCATGGCTCGGTTGTATGCACTAGCACCTATGATGAGGTGAGCTAGAGATATGGGTAGCTTGTGGAGCTGACCCAGAGGCTGAGGCCCTATAAGCATAAGACTGCGATCTTGCTTGATGATTCATGTAATGACCACGAGAAGGTGAGGTCATGGAGTCTAGATCTCCTTAGACCTTGTATGGCACCGGATTGGGCTTCACAGCCAATGGTTGGATTTGAGCAGGGAAGGCTCACTTCCTCAGGGCATAATAAAATGTAATCCAGCCGAATAAGTATATCTTACTTAGAGAAAAATACATAACATTAATTGATGCCTTGCTTATATAGATGATCTAGTTGAACTATGCAGTTGTGCGTATGATCCTTATATCTTGTGATAAGTTCTTATAAAGTTTATCTTGTCAATAATGTTCCATAAAGAAGTACTGGGTTATATGCCTCCCAGATATCTTGGTAAGCTTGATGGTAATAATAGCTTTGCTCAGTATGCTGCTCTAATTATATGTTTTATCAGTTATCTGCTATTATCTACTTTAACCTTTTGATGTTTATAGTTTTGGTAGGGAGTTATGTTTCTTGCTGGGACTGTGTGTCTCACCCCGCTGGTTTGCAACCTTTTTAGGTGATTGCGCTAGACGTGGTGGTGGTCGTGAGGTGGCAGCTGAGCAGTAAGAAGAGTAGTTAAGGCAAGAGATGGACATGCTGCTATTTTGGTGGTTTTTTAGTAGAGTCCTAGAGTCATCCCTGTACACTCAAGTCCTTAGAGGTGTTTGACGACGTTTCACGATGATCATTTGTTGTAATCTTGTATATCCTATTATTGGTCGTACGTGGCCCGTTATGTATGTAGAAATAGGTGATGAACTCTGGTGCTGACGGTACAGCTGGTTCCGATAAGTTGTGTACCTATAACAAGGCTTGTGAATGGTTATATAACATGTTTCTCTGCAGGATCTGGATGCAAAAGTTCTCTCATGTATGCTTTCTGCAATCGGTTTTAATTAACCTGTGTTTTCGGTAATATATGGTTCCGCACATTTTCGTGTGTCATCTCATTGTCTGTCTGATGGCGGGGTGTCACAGTTGGTTTGGCATGAGAGCTCTAGGTTCACTGAGTCTATAGGGATCTAGGACTAGGTTTTCGTTTGTTCTTGTGAGTTTTCCAATTTTTCTTACAATAACCTTCTGCCCTCAGCAGAAGATAAAGCTTAAAAATGTCTAGAAACCATGAAGAACATGCTGCTGAGAGAACCGATGTTGCATCAGTTGATGGAGCAGGAGGGCAGGCACATGAAGATCGGGTGCCTAAGGTTCCCCAACTTGACCCAGCCATTCTTGAAAACCCTACCTACCAGCTTCTTATGGGGAAGCTGATGGCTACGATGAATCACATGGTGGAAAGGTTGCCAGTGCCTCAGCCAAGAGCACAAGCTCCTCATGGTGAAACATCAGGTATTGGGAAGACCTTTGAGCGGCTTCGCTGAGTCGGAACTTCGGATTATGCTGGAACGGTTGATCTGGTGGATGCTGATATGTGGCTGACAGGTCTTGAGAAGGCCTTCCAGATCCTCGACATCCCCGAAGCAGACAAAGTCAAGCACGCTATCTACCTTATGAAGGGTAGTGTTGGCCACTGGTGGGGCATTGAGGAGGAGAAGCGACCCGGTGAGGTGATCGGTTGGGAGGTTTTTCGACAAGAGTTCGTCAGCAGATACTTTCCGAAGACATATCTAGACGAGAAGATCAAAATAGTTTGAGCGTATACACCAAGGATTGATGAGAATCACTGAGTATGAAGCCAAGTTCATGGACTTGCTGTGGTTTTGTCCTCACATGACGACGACAGATGATGAGAAAAATCAGGCGGTTTGAGAAAGGTTTGAGTGCTGAGTTGTCGACACCTACTGTTGCTTTAGAGATTCAGGAGTGGTTTGCCACGTTTGTGGAGTCTTTCCGCAGGATTGAACAATCCATTAAGGATAAAAGGAGTCCATGACCAGGAAAAGGCTTGCTCAGTTCCAGGGATAGAGGTTTGGTGGCTTCAAGAAACCAAGGTTTTCAGCACCTTCTGTAATGCAGAATTCTCGTACACCATCTCAGTGGTCTTCAAGTAAAGGAAGAGGTTATGTTTCTTCGCCGTCGAAGGCTCATAGTACAGCTTTTGTGGCAGTGACAGGGCCATCTAGGCCGCAGATAGAAGGCAGGTCATGTTACCATTGTGGACAGACAGGGCACTTGAGATCGAATTGCCCAAAGAGAGATGTGAAGTAACACAACAGCTGAGACAGAATCAACAAGGGTCAGACAGACCACAGCCCAGTGGTAGCAGAGGGCGAGGATGCGGTCAAGCATCACAAGCAGGATCGTATGCTCAAGGGAGAAGAGGACGTGGACAAGCAACGACTCGATTCTATGCTATGAGTCATCTGGAGGCGATAGTCAACCCGCGAGTGGTGACAGGTCAGATGGAGTTATTTCATTCTGATTTGTCTTCTTCTTGCTTTATATCTGTTTTGGTTGACCCCAGTGCTACACACTCTTTTATTTCACATAGTCTACTTGATAGTTGTCCTTTACCTATTATGTGATAAAGTGAATTTTCTAATCCTTTTATACTTTGTTCCTTAATCTTCAGTATATCTTAAAACCCTAATTTTCCTAAAAGTTAATTAGTCATTCAATGATAAGAATCTCAACCCCAAACTTTACCAACATGTGGGGTATGCTATGATGAGGCTATGGTCCAAATTTCATGTCATTTGGACATTCCTAGCTCCCTCTATGATTTTTACAAGTTTGATTAAGGTTTACCTAATAAATTGTCACAATTCAGATCATTTACCCTATGAATTTCTTTGTCACGCGGTGCTGACGTCAGCGATCCGCGGACTTCTCCTCGCGAGCCATCTCGACCGCCCGATGGCGCGCCCAGAGATCGGACGGCCATGGGGTCATCCCTAACCTCCGGTCAATCCGCGAGATCGTGGATGCAGCCACCTCGAGCAAGGGGCGACCCACTCCCCGCCTCTACGCACCACCTCGCGCCAAACGAACCGAGGCACTGCCTCCACCTCACCTCCACGAACTCGCTGATCCCTCACACGACCTCCAGAAACGAGAACATCGCCTCGCACGACCTCACCAGTGAGTCCCCGTCTCCAACCGCAGCTGAGCCCAATTGGGCATACACTCCTCAACCAACCTCACGCCTACTTAAACCCCCTCGAAGCTCCTCTGACGCCTCTTTAGCTCACCCCTGCCTCCAATTTGCCCAAAGCAATCCGGCATCGCTCCATCCTCAAACTCTTCCCCTCCAGTCTGTCCGCCGCCGTCGAGTTGCTGGACGAGGCTCCTATCGGCCTGCTCGTCCCCAATTGGGTACACCCGAAGCTCCGAGGCACCTCCACCTACCTTGGCGGCCCCTCACCGCGAAGATTCATCGCCTGCTCCTCCCTCTTCCTTCACCCTCCGCCGCGAGCTCTACACCTCGCCGGACTCCTAGTCGACCCGCCACCTTGCGGGGAGCCACGGTCCCCAAGCAAGCTGTCTGAGCTCGGCTCATCCCCGCGAAGGTGCTCCTGGTCTTGAACTCTCGCGAGAAGCAACGCAGCCGTCGCCCGAGCTCGCCGGAGTTCCTCTCCCCTACCTGCTGCTCGCGAGTGGAGCAAGAAGGAAGGGGACCCGCTTGGCTTAGCTGGGCCAATCGCGCGAGTCCACGTTGGGCTGACTCGGATCCAAGTGGGCGAACCACGGTCCGCCAAGTAAGCCGCCCGTGACCCGCCTCAGCCGGCTTGGTTTTAGACGCGCGCGATCTCGACCGTTGGATCTGAACATCCAACGGTCCGCGTTTTTCCTTTCTTTTCTTTTATTAACTTGAATTTCAGTTTTTGACCTAATCTTGGGAAATTCGTAGAAATTAGTAGGAGTGTCAGAAAAATATGAATAAATACTCCTTTTTGATCAGAAAAATACGAGAATCACGATTATGGCATCAGCTGACCCTAATTATGACTCGAGTAAACTCTCATTTTTAATTATGTTCATATCTTGCTTAATTAATTAGAAAATGCTCGAATCTGTTTAAATCACAAAAAATCTGTGATAATCATCTTTTTGCACCCTTATCATCTTAGGACAATCAGATCCTTTTATTATGACTCAATTACCAGTAAAACCTATTTACTTCCTCTTTTCCCTACTCTGACCTAGCAAAATGTGCATAAATAGTTATTATGATCTTTAAACCCTGATTCTGACTTTATGATCCTACTCTAATGAGACAATGATAATCTTGGACTCAACCCCATACTCTCTGACCCATACTCTAATCTCATGACTCCAAATCTATAAAGGGCCTTTTTATATACTCTTTAGAATATGTGTAATTCAAATAATATATCTAATAAATACCAAATCTCCAATGATTTCAGGAAATCAAAGGTATCAGTGAGGAGCATCTCTGGACTCCCCACTTCTGAGTAGAAGGTACGCCATTACCCTCATTTGGCTTATATTAGTGATTGGGTGTACTATACTTAGTAAAGTCTTGGCATATGATGATGTTGTATTGGATCTTGATGTATGATTGTTTTGGAATGATATTTTATTTGTATATGGTATATTACCACACATGAACATAAAGGGCTTGTTCCATTATATTGTAAGCACTATATCTCTTTGGTAAGCATAGTGCTTAAAGGTGACCTATCTCTTTGGTAAGTGGATCACCATATGAAATGATCTATCTCTTTGGAAAGTGGATCATGAGGCCATAAAGCATCTATCCCATTGGTAGGCGGATGCATAAGTATATAATGGAAAAATAAACCTAAAACATGTCTTTGAATTTCTATGCAAACTTTATGGTTAAGGAATATGTCTATTTTCTTACTAAACTGTGCTAAAGTCCTAATTTATTTCTCCTGCCATGTTTATTATTATTCTTCTGCTTTGCCAAGATATGATGAGTGGTTTTGAAGACACGTAGGCGTACTCAGTACAATATATTTATATATTGCGCTGACGTGTACCCATTGCAAATGCTTTTCTATAGGTACCTTCTACTCATGATGCTTATGATGAAAGAAGATGATGTTGCTACTCTATATGCTGGCTTACAACTCAGATCTGTCATGGGGATGCTAAAGCTAAATGGGACTCCTAGATTATGTTTCTTTTTCTTCTGTACTTAGTTTCTCATGTATTAAGTTTCTTCTGTAGAACTCCTATGCCTTCGGGCCCCTATGTAATGAACTATTTGGTTTATGTATGGAAGCTTCTTATTCGGTGCATTTATATATTCATGTGTTTGATCCACTCAGGGACGGGCAACTTTAACTCTATTGTACCCCTTATGTTGGCGCCTGAGGTGTACAGTGGAGTTAGGTTGTTAACCCGTGACAGATGGTATCAGAGCGGTTACATGAATCAATATAGATGTATCAAATAATTAGCAACCTTACCTAGACCTAGGGTAACCCACATTTAGCAGTAAATTGCCGAGGTGTCTAGAAGGGTACCTTGCGGAGGGTTCTGACATAATACTCTTCCCATCCGTTTTCACGGTGCGAGGGTTCCCGTCGCAAGCTATCTGCCTGGCTAACGCAATTATTGTTAAAGTGGGCACCCTTACCTTAGAAAAATCCTTCCTCTCATCTTATCTCAATTAAGGACTACCCCCCCAACCAACCTATTTAGTGAGTAATACACCCTAGGTTTCTCATCTAATTTCTCTCTCATGACCATGATCGATGACATACTCTCTCTATTATGTGGGTAGGTTAGGAAAATGGGAACAACTAAAAGACATGAAAAATTGGAAAAATATATGATATGATTGTTAAATCTTTGACACCTGCTTTATGATCTATTACAAATAAATCTCTAAACTATCTTTTATACCAACCTTGCAGATGCCTCCAAAAACTAGGTCCAAGAGAACAAGATCTAGTGATGGTTCTGGTGATGAATCTGAATCCCGTCCTAATAAGACCATGGCTGTAGGAAATTGGGAAGAACAAAAGAAGGTGATGTTGGAATGCATGCATGCCCTAGCCCTAAAAGAAACCAGCAATAGTGCCTCATCCTCTAGGACCAACCATGAAACCACCATTAGTGACTTCCTTAAACTCAAACCCGAAACTTTTCATGGAGAAGACTTAGGTGAAGTCCTAGATAAAGTCGATGCATGGATCATATCTGTTGAAAATGCCTTTAGAGCCCTTAAGTGTCCTGAGGAAGATAAGGTCACCTTTGCTACCTACCAACTTAGGGGGTCCGCGAAGTTGTGGTGGGAAAATTATTACCATACACGGGAACTTCCAGATGCCCCCATAGGTTGGGAGGAGTTTAAGGGGATCTTTACCAACCGTTTCATGCCCATATCAGCTAGAAAGGAGAAGAAGAAACAGTTCAATAACCTCACCCAAGGAAACCTATCTGTTGCTGACTATGTTAGGGCCTTTAGACTCCTAGAGCGCCATGCTCGCAACCTTGATGAAGATGAAAAGATTGAACACTTCATAGATGGCCTTAACCAAGAAATCAAAGTTCACCTTTGCACCACCACCCACCTTACCTTTGAAGCTGCCATCAACAATGCCCTTACCCAAGAGAGAACCTTAGGAAAAAGCAAAGCACCAAGCTTGAGATACCTGGGTCTAACCGATGCATGCATCACCAAGGGTAAGGAGAAGGAAAATGATAAGAAGAAGCCTAACAGCCATGGCATGGGCAGAGGAGGAGGAAATCACCATAGGGGTCAATCGTTCCGGGGAGGACCAAACCGGGGAGGCCGAGGACGAGGTGGACCATACAGGGGATCATCTTCAAACCCCAACCGTTGCAGAAACTGTGGAGGAGTACATGCTGGAAAATGCAAGTTTGAGAAGCCTGTATGTTACTACTGCAAGAATGAAGGGCATATGAGGTACAATTGCCCAAATCTGGTCCAAGGGGCACCTCAGAATCGTCCTGCCCCATTACCTCAGCCTGGAGCTTCACCTGCTCAACCAGCTGTTCCTATAGCTCAGGCTCAGCCAGAACATCGACAAGGCCGAGTCTTTGCAATTAATGCAGAGGAAGCTAAAGTCAATGATAACCATCTGATTGAAGGTAATAATGTTAAATTTTTTTTTCTTTTTAAAAAAAAAAAAAAAAAAAAAATCTTTGAAAACCATGATCTCATATAAAATCATAATGTAGGTATGATATGTCTCCAAGATCATCCTGTTGTGGCCCTATTCGATTCAGGATCAACACATACGTTCATATCTAGAAATCTTGCTTCCATGCTCAAGTTCGAGATCAATGATCTAGGTTATATCTTGGATGTGACAACTCCCAGTGGCAAAATTTATACTTCTCTTCAGAAAACCAAAACCCTGCCTTTTTCTTTTGGTGGTCATAAATTTCAATCTGCTTTTATCCTTCTTGATATGGAAGATTTTGATCTAATTTTGGGGATGGATTGGCTTTTTTCCAACTTTGTTATGCTTGATTGCCGAGGCAAGAAAGTAATCTTTTGTGCACCCAATTCAAAACCTTTGACTATTTCCGGGAGAAAAGAAAGACACCGAAATATGATTATCTCTTCTCTTAAAGCCGAAACTTTGATAGCCAAGGGATGTAGAGCCTATCTTGCTGTTGTATCCATGCCTGATCCTAAGGTGGGACCTATAGAGAGCTTGGATGTGGTGAGAGATTACCCGGATGTTTTCCTGAGGAGCTTCCAGGGCTGCCTCCAGATCGTGAGATTGAGTTCTCAATTGAGTTAGCACCGGGTACCGCACCAGTCTCTAAGGCACCTTATAGGATGGCACCTGCCGAGCTTGCAGAGCTCAAGAAACAAGTAGAGGAACTTCTTGATAAAGGCTTCATCCGTCCTAGTACTTCTCCTTGGGGTGCTCCCGTTCTCTTTGTCAAAAAGAAAGATGGGTCAATGCGAATGTGTATTGATTATCGCATGATCAACCAAGCCACCATTAAAAATAAATATCCCCTTCCAAGAATTGATGACTTGTTTGACCAGCTTCGCACTGCCACTGTGTTCTCCAAGATTGACCTTAGATCAGGTTATCATCAATTACGAGTAAAAGATTGTGATATTCCAAAAACAGCTTTCAGAACTAGATATGGACATTATGAATTCATGGTGATGCCTTTTGGCTTGACTAATGCTCCTGGAGTGTTTATGAACCTGATGAACACTGTCTTCCAGCCATTCCTTGACAGTTTTGTTGTGGTCTTCATTGATGACATTCTTATATATTCAAATTCTGTTGATCAACATCGTGAACATCTCCAGAAAGTCCTTGATGTTTTGAGAGCCCAGAAATTGTATGCTAAATTATCTAAATGTGAGTTTTGGATTGACCAAGTCATGTTTCTTGGCCATGTCATTTCGGGTGGGAAAATTTCTGTTGACCCTGCCAAAGTTCTAGCTGTCCTTGATTGGAAGGCCCCTACCAATGCTTCTGAAATTCGTAGCTTTCTTGGTCTAGCTAGCTATTACCGTCGCTTCATCCTTAATTTTAGTAAAATAGCCCTACCCATGACTAAACTTACCAGAAAAGATGCAAAATTCATTTGGACTCCTGAGTGTGAAGCTAGTTTCCAAGAATTGAAATCTCTCTTGACTTCTGCTCCTGTTTTGACCTTACCTTCTGGGAATGATGGCTTTGTAATCTATTCTGATGCTTCTAAAATGGGTCTGGGTTGTGTCCTTATGCAAAGCGGTAAAGTCGTTGCCTATGCCTCTAGACAGTTAAAACCTAATGAGGTCAATTATCCAACTCACGATTTGGAATTAGCTGCCATTGTCTATGCTCTCAAAATCTGGAGACATTATCTGTATGGTGCTACTTTTGATATATTCACAGACCACAAGAGTCTCAAATACCTCTTGACTCAGAAGGATCTCAATCTTCGACAGAGGAGATGGTTGGAGTACCTTAAAGATTATGATTTCACTATTGCATATCATCCAGGCAAAGCCAATGTTGTAGCTAATGCCCTTAGTCGTAAGAAGTCGATTTGTGCATCAATGCATCTGGGACCTTCATCTTCTGAGTCATCTCAAGCAGAATCGAGCTCTATTATTTTGGCAAACATCAATATTATTCCTAGTCTTCTTTCTGAACTCCTGATATCTCAAAAGAACAGCCCTGGTTTGGAGGAGATGACAGCTCTTGTAGCAAAGCCCCAGACACATCTATCTGTTGGTATGGACGGTGGACTAAGATACAAGCATAGGATGTGGGTACCTGAAGAGTCAGAGATTAGGAAGCGTATCCTGCAAGAAGCACATGGGTCTAAGTATTCCATACATCCTGGATCTACTAAGATGTATAAGGACCTGCAGAGACACTTTTGGTGGAGAGGTATGAAGAAAGATATCGCTGAATTTATCTCTAAGTGTCTCACTTGCCAGCAGATTAAGGCCGAGCACCAACGTCCCGGTGGTCTATTGCAACCCTTACCAATTCCTGAATGGAAATGGGAAAATATCACCATGGATTTCGTGGTGGGACTACCCAGGACCAGGAAGGGTCATGATGCGGTTTGGGTCATAGTAGACCGGTTGACCAAGTCTGCACATTTCTTACCTATGCGGACTACAAACAAGGTTCCTGAGCTTGCTGAGTTGTATATAAAGGAGATTGTACGACTACATGGAGTACCAGTTTCGATAGTTTCAGATCGAGATCCAAAGTTCACATCACATTTATGGAAGCAGGTGCAGAATGAACTGGGCACACAGTTGAACTTCAGCACAGCATATCATCCCCAAACTGATGGCCAATCAGAACGTACTATCCAAATCTTAGAAGATCTTCTCAGAGCATGTGTCTTAGATTGGGGAGGATCTTGGGATTACTACCTTCCATTAGCAGAGTTCGCTTACAATAATAGCTATCAATCTAGTATTGATATGCCACCCTATGAAGCTCTCTATGGTAGGCCATGTAGATCTCCTCTCCATTGGGATGAAGTTGGGGAAAGGAAGATGCTAAAGTCTGAGGAGTTACAACTATATGCTGATAAGGTGTCTTTGATCAAGCAGAGGTTGAAACGGGCCCAGGATCGTCAGAAGTCATATGCAGATGCACACAGAACGGACAGACAGTTCAATGATGGTGACTATGTATTCTTGAAAATCAGACCTATCCGTGCCATGGCCAAGAACAAGGGGAAGCTTAGTCCGAGATACGTGGGTCCTTTCGAAGTTCTGGAGCGCATTGGCGAATGTGCTTATCGACTTGCTCTTCCTCCGCAGTACAGCATGATGCATAATGTCTTTCATGTATCCAACTTGAAACAGTATGTGAAGGATGATAGTCATGTGCTGAATCATGAGCCTCTTGAGTTACGGGAGAACCTATCTTATCCAGAACAACCTACAAAGATTCTCGACTCTAGGGTAAAGGAGCTCAGGAATAAGCAGATTCTGATGGTGAAGGTACAGTGGAACCATCACGGTGCAGAAGATGCCACCTGGGAGCTACGAGCAGACATGGAACAACGTTTTCCTCACCTCTTTCATCCAGTTTAATTTTTAGGACAAAATTTCTTTTAAGGTGAGTAGGATGTGATAAAGTGAATTTTCTAATCCTTTTATACTTTGTTCCTTAATCTTCAGTATATCTTAAAACCCTAATTTTCCTAAAAGTTAATTAGTCATTCAATGATAAGAATCTCAACCCCAAACTTTACCAACATGTGGGGTATGCTATGATGAGGCTATGGTCCAAATTTCATGTCATTTGGACATTCCTAGCTCCCTCTATGATTTTTACAAGTTTGATTAAGGTTTACCTAATAAATTGTCACAATTCAGATCATTTACCCTATGAATTTCTTTGTCACGCGGTGCTGACGTCAGCGATCCGCGGACTTCTCCTCGTGAGCCATCTCGACCGCCCGATGGCGCGCCCAGAGATCGGACGGCCATGGGGTCATCCCTAACCTCCGGTCAATCCGCGAGATCGTGGATGCAGCCACCTCGAGCAAGGGGCGACCCACTCCCCGCCTCTACGCGCCACCTCGCGCCAAACGAACCGAGGCACTGCCTCCACCTCACCTCCACGAACTCGCTGATCCCTCACACGACCTCCAGAAACGAGAACATCGCCTCGCACGACCTCACCAGTGAGTCCCCGTCTCCAACCGCAGCTGAGCCCAATTGGGCATACACTCCTCAACCAACCTCACGCCTACTTAAACCCCCTCGAAGCTCCTCTGACGCCTCTTTAGCTCACCCCTGCCTCCAATTTGCCCAAAGCAATCCGGCATCGCTCCATCCTCAAACTCTTCCCCTCCAGTCTGTCCGCCGCCGTCGAGTTGCTGGACGAGGCTCCTATCGGCCTGCTCGTCCCCAATTGGGTACACCCGAAGCTCCGAGGCACCTCCACCTACCTTGGCGGCCCCTCACCGCGAAGATTCATCGCCTGCTCCTCCCTCTTCCTTCACCCTCCGCCGTGAGCTCTACACCTCGCCGGACTCCTAGTCGACCCGCCACCTCGCGGGGAGCCACGGTCCCCAAGCAAGCTGTCTGAGCTCGGCTCATCCCCGCGAAGGTGCTCCTGGTCTTGAACTCTCGCGAGAAGCAACGCAGCCGTCGCCCGAGCTCGCCGGAGTTCCTCTCCCCTACCTGCTGCTCGTGAGTGGAGCAAGAAGGAAGGGGACCCGCTTGGCTTAGCTGGGCCAATCGCGCGAGTCCACGTTGGGCTGACTCGGATCCAAGTGGGCGAACCACGGTCCGCCAAGTAAGCCGCCCGTGACCCGCCTCAGCCGGCTTGGTTTTAGACGCGCGCGATCTCGACCGTTGGATCTGAACATCCAACGGTCCGCGTTTTTCCTTTCTTTTCTTTTATTAACTTGAATTTCAGTTTTTGACCTAATCTTGGGAAATTCGTAGAAATTAGTAGGAGTGTCAGAAAAATATGAATAAATACTCCTTTTTGATCAGAAAAATACGAGGATCACGATTATGGCATCAGCTGACCCTAATTATGACTCGAGTAAACTCTCATTTTTAATTATGTTCATATCTTGTTTAATTAATTAGAAAATGCTCGAATCTGTTTAAATCACAAAAAATCTGTGATAATCATCTTTTTGCACCCTTATCATCTTAGGACAATCAGATCCTTTTATTATGACTCAATTACCAGTAAAACCTATTTACTTCCTCTTTTCCCTACTCTGACCTAGCAAAATGTGCATAAATAGTTATTATGATCTTTAAACCCTGATTCTGACTTTATGATCCTACTCTAATGAGACAATGATAATCTTGGACTCAACCCCATACTCTCTGACCCATACTCTAATCTCATGACTCCAAATCTATAAAGGGCCTTTTTATATACTCTTTAGAATATGTGTAATTCAAATAATATATCTAATAAATACCAAATCTCCAATGATTTCAGGAAATCAAAGGTATCAGTGAGGAGCATCTCTGGACTCCCCACTTCTGAGTAGAAGGTACGCCATTACCCTCATTTGGCTTATATTAGTGATTGGGTGTACTATACTTAGTAAAGTCTTGGCATATGATGATGTTGTATTGGATCTTGATGTATGATTGTTTTGGAATGATATTTTATTTGTATATGGTATATTACCACACATGAACATAAAGGGCTTGTTCCATTATATTGTAAGCACTATATCTCTTTGGTAAGCATAGTGCTTAAAGGTGACCTATCTCTTTGGTAAGCGGATCACCATATGAAATGATCTATCTCTTTGGAAAGTGGATCATGAGGCCATAAAGCATCTATCCCATTGGTAGGCGGATGCATAAGTATATAATGGAAAAATAAACCTAAAACATGTCTTTGAATTTCTATGCAAACTTTATGGTTAAGGAATATGTCTATTTTCTTACTAAACTGTGCTAAAGTCCTAATTTATTTCTCCTGCCATGTTTATTATTATTCTTCTGCTTTGCCAAGATATGATGAGTGGTTTTGAAGACACGTAGGCGTACTCAGTACAATATATTTATATATTGTGCTGACGTGTACCCATTGCAAATGCTTTTCTATAGGTACCTTCTACTCATGATGCTTATGATGAAAGAAGATGATGTTGCTACTCTATATGCTGGCTTACAACTCAGATCTGTCATGGGGATGCTAAAGCTAAATGGGACTCCTAGATTATGTTTCTTTTTCTTCTGTACTTAGTTTCTCATGTATTAAGTTTCTTCTGTAGAACTCCTATGCCTTCGGGCCCCTATGTAATGAACTATTTGGTTTATGTATGGAAGCTTCTTATTCGGTGCATTTATATATTCATGTGTTTGATCCACTCAGGGACGGGCAACTTTAACTCTATTGTACCCCTTATGTTGGCGCCTGAGGTGTACAGTGGAGTTAGGTTGTTAACCCGTGACATATTAGTTGTAAGAAAGATAGCATGTTGCTAGAAACCACTCTCGATGGTTCCTCGATGCTTCGAGAAGAGTGTCCGTCTTGTGTTATGTCTTTCTCAGGACACGGTATACAAGTGGAACTTATACCACTTGATATGCATGGATTCGATGTGATCCTTGGGATGGATATCTTAGAAAAGTATTAGGTTGTGTTGGATTGTGGTTCCAAGTAGGTAGTGTTTGATGACGGTAGGGAGAAGTGGATCTTCCAAGGAGATACGAAGATTCTTCCGACATGTCTAGTGTCAGCGATGGTGGTAGAGAAGTTGTTGTGGCAAGGTTGTAAAGCATTCTTAGCTCACGTCGTGGATACCAAGGCCAAAGGTCCCAGCCTCGAGGAGGTGACGGTTGTCCAAGAGTTTGTAGATGTGTTTCCTAATGAGTTCCCTGGTGTACCCCCACCACGAGAGATTAATTTTGAGATCAATCTGGTACCAGGAACATAGCCAGTTGCATAGACACCGTATAGGATGGCTCCGACAGAGATGGTAGAGTTGAAGAAGCAGTTACACGAATTGTTGGAGAAAGGTTTCATCCGACCAAGCGCGTCGCCTTGGGGTGCTCCAGTGTTGTTCGTTAAGAAGAAGGACGGGTCGATGCGGTTATGTATAGATTACTGGCAGTTGAACAAAGTCACGATCAAGAATAAGTACCCATTTTCAAGGATAGATGATCTGTTCGATCAGTTGCGTGGTGCTATAGTGTTCTCGAAAATTGATCTACGGTCTGGATATCATCAGCTAAGGATTAAGGTAGACGAAATACCAAAGTTAGCATTTAGGATGAGGTATGGTCACTTCGAGTTTGTGGTTATGCCATTTGGGCTAACCAATGCACCTGTTGCTTTCATGGACCTAATGAACCGAGTGTTCCGTCAGTTCCTAGATTAGTTTGTTGTAGTCTTTATAGACGACATCTTGATCTATAGCCGAGACAGGAAAGAGCATGAACAACATCTTTGATAAGCGTTGACTCTTGTTTGCCAACATCAGTTATATGCCAAGTTTAGGAAATGTGAGTTCTGGTTGAAGGAAGTGACATTCTTGGGTCACGTGATATCTGTAGAAGGAGTCAAAGTGGACCCTAAGAAGGTGGAGTTAGTTGCAGATTGGGAGCAACCAAAGACGCCGAAAGAAGTTCGTAGTTTCATGGATTTGACAAGATATTATCGGAGATTTATAAAGGACTTCAGTGCAATCGTGTTGCCGATGACAAAGTTGACCAGGAAGGATGTACCTTTTATCTAGGATGATCGTTGTTAGTAAGCTTTCCAAAGTTTGAAGGAGAAGTTGACTAGTGCTCAAGTGCTAGTGCTTCCAGAGCCTGGGAAGGGCTATGTTGTTTTCTGCGATGCTTCCAAGAAGGGCTTAGGTTGCGTGCTGATGCAGGAGGATCATGTAGTTTCTTTTACTTCACGACAGCTTAAAAAATATGAGTAGAACTATATGACTCATGATTTGGAGTTGGCAGTGGTGGTTCATGCGTTAAAGATTTGGAGACACTATCTTTATGGGGAAGTGTGTCAAATCTTTACAGATCATAAGAATCTAAAGTACATCTTTTTGCAGAATGAGCTGAACATGCGACAATGTCATTGGATGGAGCTAATCAATGATTATGACTGCACCATTGAGTATCACCTTGGTAAGGTGAACGTGGTAGCTGACGTGCTTAGCCGAAAGTCATCTTCTCTCCCTATGTAGAAGGCACAGTTGAGTTCCTTGGTATGCCATAGATGGGATATGTTTGTCTCCCTGCGGCAGATGAATGTGTGGATGGAAGTTTCCTTGTTAGCAGGACTTTTGGCACAGATGCAAGTAAAGCCCACACTGAGACAGCAAATCAAAGATGCACAGTGAATAGATGATATAGTGCATTTGATCAGGTCAGATCTCGGCAACAAAAAGCGTGATGGGTTCCATGAGTCTGAGGATGGACTAGTTTTCTATCATGGTAGAATGGTGGTCCCCGATGGTGATAATCTAAGAAAGCTAGTGCTCAACGAGGCACAGGCATCGATGTATGCTATGCATCCAGGAGTCACCAAGATGTATCATAATCTGAAGGACCTGTATTGGTGGTCTGGCTTGGAGAAGGATGTAGTTGAGTTTGTGGCTAAGTGTGTAGTATGTCAACAAGTTAAAGTTGAGCATCAGAAGTCGGTAGGTACGTTGCAACCCTTGCCAATACCACAATGGAAATGGGATCATATAACCATGGACTTCATAGTTGGTCTACCAAAGACAGCTAGGAATCATGATTCCATTTGGGTAATAGTGGATAGATTGACAAAATGTGCTCATTTCATACCGGTAAAAATGACATATACAACAGAGAAGCTTGCTTAGGCATATGTAGATGAGATAGTGCATCTGCACGGTGTACCAGCAATGATAGTCTCTGACAGAGGTCCTCAATTCACAAGTCGTTTATGGGAACAGTTGCACATATCTTTGGGAACGCAATTGAGGTTCAGTACCGCTTTCCACCCCCAAACGGATGGACAGCCTGAAAGGACTATTCAGACTTTGGAAGATCTCCACTGAGCTTGTGTTTTGCAGTTCTTAGGAAATTGGGACGTGCATCTCAGTCTGATAGAGTTCGCTTATAACAATAGTTATCAGTGGAGCATTGACATGGCTCCTTATGAGGCTCTATATGGAAGGAAGTGTAGATCCCCTTTATGCTGGTATGAGTCTAGTGAGTATCAGCTTTTGCGTCCTGAGTTAGTGCAGCAGACAACAAAAAAGATCGGAGTGATACAACAAAAGTTGAAAGCGGCACAGGACAGACAAAAGTCTTATGCAGACAATCGTCAATGACCTATAGAGTTCCAAGTGGGAGACAAAGTGTATCTCAAGGTCTCACCTTGGAAAGGCATGTTAAGGTTTGGCCAGAAAGGCAAGCTGGCACCCAGGTATATGGGGCCATACCCGGTAATAGCACGTGTTGGCAAGGTAGCTTACAAGTTAGAGTTGCCGCCAGAGTTGCACAGGTTGCATCCAGTGTTCCATGTCAGTATGTTGAAGAAAAGTCATCCAGACACAGGGACAGTGATACAACCAATTGAGGTTGAACTTGATGAATACGTGACCTATGAGGGAGGTCTGGTGGCCATCCTTGACAGAAGAGTAAAGAAGCTGAAGAGGAAGGACTAGGTTCTTGTGGAGGTTCTTTGGCATCATCTTGGTGTTGAAGAAGCCACGTGGGAGCTTGAGGAAGAGATGAGGCAGAAGTATCCCTTGCTTTTCTCTTCGGATTTCGGGGATGAAATCCCTTTGTAGAGGTTTATGGCTTGTAAGGACCCTGACCTTCATTTTGGGCTTACCCTATTTGTTTTGCCTAAACCTTGTGCTTGGTTGCTTGCTAATCACCTTTAGTGGTGATTAGGGTTTGTTTGTGCTTTGTTGGGAGTTGGAGGTGATACTTGCAAAATAACCTAAGTTAGGGTTGAAGAGCAAGTTTGTCACCTAGAGAGATGTCTTTCTCTCTCTTTGCTTCCTCTAGAGTTGAGAGGTAGGTTTGGGCTCGTGCCTTGAGTTGTCTTGGGCTTTTTTGAAGCTTTGTTGGGCTTGGTGGAGCCTTGTTGCGCCTTACCTTGCTTTGTGGAACCTTGTATCGGGCAATAGGGTTTTGTGTCGCCCATGGGGGTGTTGCCCATGGGTGTGTCGGCCAAGGTAGTGGTGGTGTATCGGACTTTGACCTTGTTTGACCTCCTTTCTTTGGTTGTGTCACCCTAGCTTGGACATGTGGCCGAACCTTGGTTGAGTAGTGGCATGGCATGTGCATGTGTTTTGCAAGGTGGTAAAATGTGTGGACAAGTGTCCCTTGGTAAGGTGACACCTTGCCTTGGTTTAACCTTGACCCTCATCTATATATGCTTTGCCTTTCTCTTCCTTAGGAACCCTTTAGCTCTTTGTTGCTCCTCCTTCCTTATGTGCACAATACACCTCTCCCTTGCAACCTTGGTGGTCGATACCCTTGGAGGAGCTAATCTTGGTGGTCGAACCCTAGGTGGGTCTTGTTCTTTGGTAAGCATCTTCCCTCTCTCCTTAGCATCTTCTTCTCCATCTTGCCTACTCTTCGGCCATGGTGATTATGCTTCTTGTTCCTTTTCTTGAGGTGGCCAAAGTGGTGTTCTTAGAGCTAGGAGCTTAAAGATTGGATCTTTGGAGCTTTACGAGTTTGCTTAAGGCGGGTTACATAACTTCTAACCCTAGCTATACTACCTTCTCTATGTTGCATGTTCATATATGTTGATAATCGGCCATGCATGTTATGTATCTTGCTCTAGTACATGTTGTTGATCTTATTGATATAGTGAGCATGATGTTGTTGAGGTTTATATGCCTTTGGATCTAGTTGGCCAAACCATAGTTGGGGCTTTCTTATTGAGCAACACCCCTTTCTCTCCTTGGTTCTTGAGAAGTGAGTTTGATCTCTAGTGATGTGGGCAATACCCCTCTCCCATTTAAGTTGAGAGGTGAGTCTACATCCTAGTTGCTTGAGCAACACCCTCCTCTCACCATGGATTTGAGAGGTGAGATTTTGAATAGATGATGACCTATGTTGACGTGGATCCTTGTGGTTTCCCAATTTGTGATAGAGGTTGTGCAAAACCCCTCTCTCTTGGTTGTTCAGAGGTCAGTCGATCTTCTTGATCAATTAGGGTTTGGTGCCCTTGTGCTTGAGGTTGAAGGTGACCATGTTGGGTTGTGCCTTGCACGATATGCCTTGGAATAATGCTGCCTGATAACCTTCTTGCCTTGGGTTGTAACCTTGGATGTTACACCTAGTTGGGTTTGGTTGGTGCTCGATATGGTTTCCTTGGTCGACACTTAGTGGAGATGGAGCTTGGGGCGTTACACCTTGAACTTGTTCTCTGAATGACACACTCTGAAGTAAGGTTGCACGATGCCCTCCCCTTTCCTTGTGTTGATCTTGTCTGACATGCTTTGTTTAGCCTTGATGGCTTGATGCCCAGTATGCCTTGGTCGAGATGACCCTTGTCTTGGATGTGCTTTGATCGATATGATATCTAATAGCTTTCCTTGTGTTGGGAAATATGAAGTATTCTTGTGATGCCCGATATGATGGTTGTATAGAGAACCCTAGATGGTGCCTTAGTCGTCGCCGATATGAGTAGCTTGATCTAGATGGATGTTAGGTCTGTGCCGGTCATGGGATTGTGTTGCCCGACGCACCCCTAGTGGAGTTGGTAGAGATGTTACTTGTTTAGCCAGCTAGTCCATGCACGATATGGCACCTTGGGCGATAGGATTCCCTGGTCAATATGAAGGAATCTTGGATGACATGGAGATGGTTGTGCATAGAGGTGCCTTGGGAATTATACCCCCTTGGCCGATAGGCTTGGGTGAGGGTAGTCACCCTGCCCGATGCTACCTATCATGAGGGTTGTAGGAGTTTTTGTGAGGGTTTTGATGACTCAGAATGTATATGGCTTATCATAATAACACAAGTGATATGATGTAATCACCTTGAATCCTGCAAATATGATGATGAGTTAAAATGACAGGTTGTGAACATGGAAGCTTGGAAGCATATGAAGTTGCTTCACATGATGATGTGACCCATGCCTATGGTCACAGGTATAAGGCATAATATATGCTCATGATTAATAATGATACCATGAATGATAAAGCTTATAATCATAGATTTTTCTCTATACTTGATAGCATGATCATTCTATTAATCCATGATGGCTTCAGTTGTCTCTATGAATGTGTATACTAACCATGCAGGTATTTCATGTGGATTCATAGCCTGGTAAGAGCTATGAGACATATGTGTTGGAATAGCACCATGTGGTAATGTGGCAACAAGTTGATAGGTCTGAGGACCTGATATAAGGCTGAGTGCCAAGTTGAGGTGTTATCCTCTGATGATGATATAAGGGATGTGTTCCCAAGATGCTGATGCATGATTAAGATGCATTGAGAGGCAGTGGTTGATAATGAGGGATTGAGATCCCAGGACAATATGATGATGGAAATAATGATGTAATCCTATAAGGCTATGTTTATACTTTGATTGCCTCAACAATTGGCTTAAAATATACTAATCAATTATAGATGAACATATCATGTAGTTTGCCCTGGCCATAGATCCATTACCATCAGTATTTGGTGGTGGTGAAATAGGTTTATCATGTGGGATTACCTGGAGCGCATATTGTTGAATATGCGAGGTTTCCCCTAGCCTAAAATAGGAGGGTTTGAGTGCAACTGTGGTTGCAGACTTGGGATATATGGAGCATGGTGAATAGACCCATGGCTCAGGATATGTGATGATGAGCATGATGTGTTCATGGCTCGGATGTATGCACTAGCACCTATGATGAGGTGAGCTAGAGATATGGGTAGCTTGCGGAGCTGACCCAGAGGTTGAGGCCCTATAAGCATAAGATTGCGGTCTTGCTTGATGATTCGTGTACTAACCACGAGAAGGTGAGGTCATGGAGTCTGGATCTCCTTAGACCTTGTATGGCACCGGATTGGGTTTCGCAGCCAATGGTTGGATTTGAGCAGGGAAGGCTCACTTCCTCAGGGCATAATAAAATGTAATCCATCTGAATAAGTATATCTTGCTTAGAGAAAAATACGAAACATTGATTGATGCCTTGCTTATATTGTTGATCTAGTTGAACTATGCAGTTGTGTGTACAATCCTTATATCTTGTGATAAGTTCTTATAAAGCTTATCTTATCAATCATGTTCCATAAAGAAGTACTGGGTTATATGCCTCCTAGATATCTTGGTAAGCTTGATGGTAATAATAGCTTTGCTTAGTATGCTACTCTTGTTATACGTTTTATCAGTTATCTACTATTGTCTGCTTTAACTTTTGAGGTTTATAGTTTCGGCAGGGAGTTATGTTTCTCACTGGGACTGTGTGTCTCACCCCGCTGGTTTGCAACCTTTTTAGGTGATCGCGCTAGACATGGTGGTGTTCGTGAGGTGATGGTCGAGCAGCAAGAAGAGCAGTAGAAGGCAAGAGATGGACATGTTGCTATTTTGGTGGTTTTGTAGTAGAATCCTAGAGTCATCCTTGTATACTCAAGTCCTTGGATGTGTTTGACGGCATTTCACGATGATCAGTTGTTGTAATCTTGTATATCCTGTTGTTGGCCATATGTGGCCTGTTATGTATGTAGAAATAGGTGTTGAACTCTGGTACTGACGGTACAGCTGGTTCCGATAAGCTGTGTACCTATAACAAGGCTTGTGAATGGTTATATAACATGTTTCTCTACAGGATCTGCATGCAAAAGTTCTCTCATGTATGCTTTCTGCAATCGGTTTTAATTAACCCGTGTTTTCGGTAATATATGGTTCTGCACATTTTTGTGTGTCATCTCGTTGTCTGTGTGATGGCGGGGTGTCACAGGTTCCAACTGTGCTGGCCGCAACTCTTGCGCCATTAGTAACTCGTTGTTCCACCCATCCTTTTCCCAAATGTGTACTTCCTTTAATATCTTATATATGTGAACATATGTGAGATCTACATCTGGTATCTAATACCCATGATGATTAAGTAGATAGATTTATCTCAATAATGTATATACCTGAAGTGGAGATCACCATTCCCATCTTCTGCTTCCTAAAAGCCTTCAAGTACAAAGGATGAGTTCCTCTTGTACTTTTCTTTCTCCTTATCTTGAGTGTTAAAGAATTTGATTTAGGCTTGACCATAGAACTCTTCTTGATCTTGCTTTGATCCTTGGACTCAACTCCACTGATCACCATCACAAACTTGTCCTTCTTCAATTTTGCTTCAACATGAATCAACATGGCAAGCAAGTCTAACAACTATCCAACCATATTATTCACATGATGACATGCAATTTATGGGCTATATGATTCAGGCATAGTCCTTAGAATCATATCAGTAGCCAACTCTTAGCTCAAAGTGAACCCATGTTCTACAACATGATACATATTTCCAATCATATTGAGAACATGTTCTTCCACTGAGGTTTTCTCTATCAGTTTTGACTCAAGTAGCACCTTTAAGATAGCTTCCATTTCTTGCTTTTCAAGACCACGTGTAACTTTCTTAAGATGTGTTTCCATATCAAGAACACTCATGCACTCACACTTCTCATGCAAATCATAGTTCATGCAGCTAAGCATAAGGTTCTTTATCTCCAAGGCATCATTGGAATGCTTCCAGTAAGAATCCACATGTTCCCTAGGTGCATCAGGAGGAGGTATTTTAGGAACTAGTTTTTCAAGGATGTAGAGCTTACACTCTTCATTGAAACCCCTTCTCAAAGTCCAAAACTAGTTGTGGATATTTCTCCCGTCAAGTTTGTCCTTCTTCAGGACCAATCGCAAAATAGATTTGTTCGTCATTTGATTCTACAAGAGAACATTTGCATTTGTCAAAAACCATTTTTTATTTTATTTGATTTGAAAATTTTGAAATTATTAATTAGGTATTTATTATTATTGCTCTCACTATTTTATTGAATTGATAGCCCTAAATATCAATTCAGAATATTACAGCTTACAATATTGTAATGGGCCAAGATTCATATTTCATCAAGTCATGAGTTGGCTTTTGTCGATCACCCACAACCTGACTATTTAGGTAGGCCGTCATTCCAATTGAATCATATGCAACTCTTGGATAGATGATATGCTCAACCCCTTGCCATGATCATCTACATGCTTATGGTGCTTAGTCTCACTAGGGCATCACCAGTTAAGCCTGACCCAAAAGCCAACACAATAATAATGCATCACGCTTTTGTGGATCCTACATCACTACAATCACACTTCCATGAGATAGGTGGTGCATTAGGATTTTGTGTATCCTACTCTTAGTCGATCAAGCTTTTCATGTGTGCCACTTTTGAGAAGCATATAAGACTTAATATTTTAGTTGAGTGAGTTTGTATAAATACATATACTTTATCCAATCACCACATATATAATATGTATCATATATATGTCATATCTCACAATGAAACCATGCAATAAATGAAAGTGATAGTTATGGCCAGCCTAATATAATCTCTTGGAGCCATAAGGATTTATGGTCATCTAGGTCTACATCACATGTAGATACATGTTGTTGATAAAGATCTATGCTTGCCAATCCGGGTTGACTGGTTCAACCTTTGAACTGGTCGGCTCACCTCTTGGTCATTCCTTTGATTGTTTAACTGGTTGTCTGGTCCTTCTTCTGACCATATGTTGGCTCCTCCAGCAGATCAGTAAGATCTGCCAAGAGATTGGTCTGGCCCGTCCTCCTGGTCCTCCATGGTACTTTAGTCAGTCTTCTCATCTTCAGGATTTCTTTTTCTTTGTCATAATAAAAAGTAAACTATCCTATTTTTACATCATTATATGGAAACCTCGAGTTACAATCAAGGGGAGCAAGTGTAGGAAAGAATTAACTTTACATGGGAAAGAAAAGATAGAGGGTTGAAACGTAGAATAAGATAATATGATCAACCAACCATACAACCATGCATATAATATAGGTGTTATTGGACAAAACCATGCTACACGTCCACCATCAAAACCACTTTTAGGGAGACATGTGTAAATTTCATGCATATATATATATATATATATATATATATTAGTTTGAGATTATAGTAGTATTGTATTTGACAACTATTATTTGCATCGAATGCAATAATAGAGCAACAAAACCAAAATCCACTCATATCGATTATCTGATAATATAGTAAACTGATGTTGGCTCTGATACCATTGTAGGGAAATATGGCTATAGAGCAGGTAGAGGAAACAAAAAAGTTATGTACCATATTCCCATAATAAGCAGATCACATCAATTATTAATATAGGAAAGATGGTTTTGAGGATATACATGGTCCTAGAGCAAGTCCAGCGACATCTCATCATCATTTTCATTATGCAACTCTGACTCCTAGTTGCATTGGGACTCATTTGACTGCTCCTCCAAGGACACAAGACTCACTCGTTGTCTTTTTTAGTAGTTCCTCTCATCACGGACTTCTAGTTGATGATGCTCTTCTAGTGGTAGACAATGGTCTCCCGCCTCTAGAAAAGTCCACAATGACCACCTAGAACTCCTGTTGTCCTGCTAGAATGGACATGAAGAAGTCATCCCTTCCGTTGGCGTACTAGTCACCAACTTTCTCTCCCACAAAAATGATCACAATTACTTTCTCCCTTACTATCCCTTCCTAGTCAAGTAGGACATTCTTGGGCTCTTGTGGCTACCACAACCAAAGAGGACAATGTTTTTCAAAGCTATTGATTCTCAATTGTTTGTGTTATACTCTGGGAAACCATAGTACCCCTCTATTAATAGGTGTTTGGGTCTAGTTTCCCAGATGATGCAAGAGTTGAAAGGACCAGAATATCTTGAATTTTTGTAACATGTGACCATCAAAATGGATGTTTGGCACATGAGACGGTCATCTGGCATGCGATACGGTCATCTCATACCACAAGACAACCATTTTGTAGTTTCCCAATCGCATATGAAATTTGACAATTTGTTTCCAATTAATATCCAATATTAACTTTCTTGCATAACAAGTAATGTCCAATCCAAACCAACTAGGAAATATCTAGAACCTTCCTTTGTCTAGACTGCACCATCTTTCCCATGTGAGATGGTTGTCTCAACCACCCAGATGGGCGTTTAGTGACCCAAGTCAGGACGGTTGGTTCAATCCATAGCCAATTTCATCTCAAATTAGTCTGACACTCCAAATGCCCATCTCAACCCTAGAGACGGCCATTTGGCATTCCAGACGGTCGTATGATGTCATGAGACGGCCATCTAGCACTCCAAACGGTCGTCTCATGCCATGAGATGGGCATCTTCAATGTAGTCAGGTTGTTGCTTATGTGAATCAACTTGCCAAAACATTTTAGCAATTAATTCATATCTCATTCAAGATCAAACTCCTTTTCTAGGTCAAGACCAATGTGTGTGACCCTATAGGTCATATATTACATCGGCAGTGAATGTCCATGACACTTATGACATCACAAGTAATGAGTGGTGCCTAGTCTCACATTAATGCTACCCAAGTAAATGGAAAGTTGGAGAATAAATTCAACCTACCGTCTGTGTATGGTGTTATAGTGTTTGTATAGTTCCTTTGTCCCTGATGTCCAGATAGAAATCAAGGCATGGAGCAGTCACCCTCTCCATCATTTGATCTTGTTTCTTGAACCAAAGCAGATTGTCTGAGATATATGTAAGCTCAATATCACATATTGACTCACATGTGCATGGCCATGAATTTCTCAGTCTCACTAATCAAGAGGCCTAGACGTCAAACTCCTATAGGAGGGACCAATCCCATATCTATCACTTATAGTCTATCCCCATGTGTCAAAGCTACCCAATCATCACCTTTATGAAAACCCATTTTTCAAGACTGTGTTTGATGATGTCAAAGTGTACCCAATGGCATGTGACGAGTGTAGTGATTTCATGTATAAGAACCACAACCATCACCATCATTATGAGACCTGACTATGACTTCCATGATTATGGCTTCCATGTGTCAGTCTCATAGTGGGTCTATCTGATACACTATTCTCTCACATGTATATGTGTGATTAATTTACTGTTTCCATATCATGACCAATGAGATTCAGTCATCAACTAACTCACACTATGATCTTATGTGTCATTATTGTCTATCAACCTTCCATAATTACTACCAATTAGGGACACAAATAAGAATATGTATATGTACTCTTAACATCTGTATGAACTCATTTCTTCAAAGACTAATACTTGAAGACATACGTCATTGAGTAATAGTATTCTCTAAACATTTATAATGTTACATCATTATATCATAACTGAATTAAATAGAATAAATTGAAAGCTTGTCTTTTTTTTAATAATCAAATCATTTTACAAGTTATGTCATTACAATCATCACATGATTGGCTCTCTGGACATACATACCAACACTCTTTTGGTTTGTGATCTATGTCTTATATGTGATCTTCTTATTCATCTAGAGTTTTTCTGGTCTGGTGAGGGTCTCCCACTAGTTCACTTGTGCAAAGTTGTCATTCCTTCTTTCCTCTTGGACTCCTGATTTGTCATCCTCTACCAATATTGCAAGCCTATTAGTAATAGGACATGTGCTAGGTGGTTTTTCTGTTGCATTAACCTATCCTCCTTTTCCTTTACCTCTAGTGATTGCATTTTCCAGTCATTAGTATCTGGTCTAGTTTGGGGAACCTCAGGAGTATGTGTCTCCTTTCGTGATGGTTCCACAACATTCTCATTTTGGGGTAGGTTTTCTCCACAAAATTTCCAAGTATGTACCTCTTTTCCACATGTCAAACAGGCAAAAGGAAAGCCTCATATTGAACCTCATATTCTATTCTGTTAATTTGGATTTCTAGTATTACATTCCTTCTTGTGTTGTCTTCCACAGTAAGTCAAGCAAGCCCGCTACCTGTTTGGGTAGCAGTGTGAGAATCCACCTTAATCAGACATCCCAAAGAGAGCCCCATATATTCAAAGATTGTAGGTATGTAGAGGTGGAGGGGAAGATTCCATATACAAACCCAAATGACTATAAACTCAGGTAGGTCTTCAAATGGTGTATATGTTGGTGACCATTCCTATATGACCATGTTTCTAGTGAATAACTTCCATGGTCCCCCAGTCAGGGAGGTTCCAAAATCTTTCCTACATGATAATTACACCCCTAAGTATCTGATGCATGTGTTTTTAATCATTATTACATGCACACTTTTCCTTGATTTCATGTGTATATTAGTCATTTATTTGATTTATTATGCATGAAATGACATAAATGGCCTATTTCTATTGAATGCATCAAATTATATGATTTTAACTGTTTTATGTAGTATTTTACACATCCCAAGTACTTATGTTGTTTTGTGCATTTTCAGGTACAAGGAAGATCCAAAGACTCAGTGTTATCGACCTAGTAATAGTTAGTGGTATCGACTTGACATCAGTGATAGACCCAAAACTCACCCAGAGTCACTGCTACGGACAGTCAAAGTCGATGGTACATAAACATCATCATTAGATCCTAGCATGATTCCAAAAAACTTGATGCCACCTAGTTTTAACTCGATACTACCGAGTTGACATCAGGGAGGCAGTTCAAAAATCAAAAAACTCGGTTCTATCAAATCTAGTCGATAGTACCAACATGATTGGGATTGTGCGGCTAAACCTAAGTGACTCGGTACTACTGACTCACCTAGTCGGAATTACCGAGTCTGCCCGATCAGGCCATCTGCATATTTCACTCTAATCCAATGGTGGATGTTATTTCGTACCCTAAGTGCCTTCTATGACTTAGGGGGATGATGACTAGACTAAGGGATACAACCATTTTCATTGCACAACAATTGGGGAGAGAGAACAGAAGAATTGAGGACTGGAAGCTTCAACCGAGAATATCTGAGCACCTCCGGAGGACGATTCTGGAGCAGAAAGATAGCATAACGCATGTACAACGGAGGAGATCTTCCAGAAGGGCAGAGATTCAGGGGTTACTTTAGTTTCCTAATTTTTACATCATTTTTCTTCTTCATTTCCATGTATTCGTTGATGAAAATCATGCAAGGCTAAAAAAATTTATTCCTTAGGATCTGGGAGTATCCCAGATATACACTGTAATTGATTTCTATGTATTAATATCAATTTTATCTCTTTTTACTAGATATAAATCTATGAAAGCTTTGTGTTCTACTTTTGCTTGATCACCATAAGTGGATTAATAGATGCTTAGTCATCTCAGAAGAGGGATTAAGGGTTGGAAAGCATAGATTTACCCATGTACTGTGTCTTTTGGGAAAATCAAAGTGTAAAGGGGAGGAGAAACATAGAGAATAATCATAAAGCATATAACTAATCAACCAATAACTATGTAAATGGGATTGGCATTAAATTAGGTAGTGAATTACACTGTGGGAGTAGGTAATTCTGGCTACAGCCTCCATATCCAGGGATTGAGATAATAGATATTAGTGTGTGAGGTTAATTATCAGTGTTATCTATAGTGAAACCACTATCCTAAGGAAAACATTCCACCTTTGATTAATTCAACCCTTTAAATCCTTTTTTATTCATTAATTTTTGTAACTCAAACCAATTCAACTATTTACGACCTTTCTAGCTAATTATATTTCAATTAGTAGTAGTCTACTGGAGAAATGTTTCCCTGTATTCGACTTAGGCCACAAAAGGGCCTATATTAATTTGATAAGTTCACTTGTGTATAACGCATGGTAAATGTGTGTCAAGTTCTTGGCGTCATTTCCAAGGAAATAGCAACATCTAGCACTACGAGTTTTGTGACCAGCCACTCTATGCCAACCGAATTTTTTTTTATTTTCATTCAAGTTGAATCATAAGATCTTTTTGATACACCATAATTTTCTTGTGTTAATACCTACTTTCTACTGTTTCAGGGAAACTAGTACATGGTACGTACCAGAGCCCTAGAATACGGAGAACCATCCTCACTGGGATTTGGACAAGCAGAGCTCTTACAAGGAGAAAGGGAGCCCAGTAGATCTATGGATAGGTTCAACTGAACCCCTCCACCGACACCTGCACCTGAGAGACCTGCAACACCAGAAGAAGTAGAGACAACAAAAATGGAGGGATAAGAAGAACTAACAATATGGGAAAGGATAAATACTTCATCATCTACGGTCCAGAAAGGGCCCATCAAAAGGCAAGCAATGTGAGCAGCTACAAGATAGATCATGGACTTATTGCATTAGTCAAATCTCAAGTGTTCCATGGACATCCTTCTAAAGATCCAATTATGCATATCAACAATTTGGTGGACAACTCTGACATGGTCAAGATAGAAAGGGTCCCAGCTACTACAATATATCTTAATCTATTTTCATCTTCACCGGGGGATAGTGCAAAGTCATGGTTCAAAAATCTTGATGATGAGATCATCAAGATACAATATCAGATGATATACGCATTCTTCAAGTGCTATTTTCCTCTACAAAAGACGAATGACCTAGTGAAGAAGATTCACCACTTCAGACAACAAGATGATGATTTGTATTCAAAGTCATGGGAGAGGTTTTAGAATATGCTAAGAAAAGCGCCTCATCGCAGAATTGATCTACTAGGCTAGGCCAAGATCTTCTATTATGGCCTACACAAAGGGGAGAGAACAACTCTTGACAGTGTAGGAGTAGGTTTCTTCCTTAACAACAAGTCCACTCACTGCCATGAAATCCTCAAGAACATGTCTAAAAACCAATCATGGGGAGAAGAAAGAGAGCTACCGGCAACCATCAAGAGTGTCAGAGAATCCAAGGTGATATCTTCTTTAAACGAGAAGTTAGATATGATTGCTAAGAAGCTATGGGCTATAGACAGAGTTCCTACTGAGGAACAAGAACAAGAGTTCAAGTATGTGCGCCAGGGGCAATACAAGAACAATGACTATTCTTGGAGGAAGGATCCCAAATTCTCTTGGAAGGATCCTAACAACTTCTAATAGGATCCATCACAGGTGCAACAGTAACATCCTAAGCCACAATAGTATGGTGGCCAAGCATAGTATCAACCAGAGCCACAAAAAATTGACATGATTGAAGAAATGATAGGCAAGCTATTGAGTCCGAATGAGTTGTAGATTGCACAAACTCAAAGGGATCTTTAGAATCAAGGGGCATGTATTTGTAGCATAGAGATGAAGATCTCTCAGATATAGGCAGATGTGAGTGCACTAAAGCAACCAACCCAACAAGGATTTCTAGCAAACACCAATCTACCTTCTGGGAATCAACATGTGAAATCTATTCTACTTTGCAGTGGTAAGAAGCTACTGAATGATGCATCACACGGTGTAGGTACAGAAGAAGCTACAAATTAGACTATACCAATGGCTGTAGAAGAACCAGACATGTCAGCATAGGAGAAGACTTCATAGGAGAAAGTTGATGAGGTTGGGGGTAATAAAACTCAGGCTTATATCCTGCCTCACCAAAGGTCACATGTGGTTCTTGTGCCCTTTCCGAACAGTTTGAAGGTGACTAAGATGGACCGACAGTTCAAGCAATTTCTAGATAAATTTCAGAAGTTATCTGTGAATGTTCCCTTGATAGACTCTAATGAGAAGTTATCATCTTATGGGAATTTTTGAAGGATATAATTACAAAGAAGAGAAGGATACCGGATTCTGATTTCGTGGTTCTGGAATAGCAAGTTAGTACTTTTATTTTGGGGACACTGCCTCCTAAAAGACATGATCCAGGATGCTTCAATATCACATGCTTCATAGGCAAGACAAAATTTGGAGAGGCTTTATGTGATTCAGGGGTGAGTATAAATTTGATGCCCCTATCTACCTTCAAGAAGCTCAGACTTAAGGAATCTAGGAAGAGAAGCATGACAATCCAGTTGGTAGACAACTCAGTAGTTAAGCGATATGGTATATGTGAGGATGTCTTGGTGAAAGTGGATAGGTTCGTCTTTCCTATTGATTTTGTAGTGAAGGAATTGCAGGACGACCATGGCAATGAGCTTCTACTTGGAAGATCATTTCAAGCCACTGCAGACATGATACTTGAGATGGTCCAAGGACATCTAACTATGGGAATCCAAGAAGACATGTTCGAGATCAAGATGTTGGAGCACTCTCAAGCTATGGGATATAAGGTTCAATGCAACATGCTTCAACACGTGGATAGTAAGTTTTCTATATTTCTAGGGAAGTCATTCCTGGATATGGCCCATGTTATGACTAAATTTGAAAGAGGTACTCTAGTGGTAGACATCTTGGAAAATACAAAGTTGATCTCGTTGACTCAAGAAATGCACTACCCAGACGATGAGGGAGAGGAGTATGACCTTGTTGTCATACACTACTACAGAAATGGCTTATAATGTCACATTTACAGGCGTCGATTGTATACAAGAAATGGATGCCTAAACCCTACAACGTCGGTTGAGTACGCAAACTGACATCTATCTATGAAGAGAGGCCAGACACGGGTATTGTTTTTATTTAGCATCGGTTCCTCGATAAGAAACCGACACCTAAAATCGACCGCCAAATCCAAATTTTCCAGTGAAAAAATTACCTCCAAAAAATTTAACATACGGCGTCGGTTGTTGACAAATTAACCGACGAATAAAGGTTTTTCGCGAGACAGAAATTGGGCCCATTTTTATCGTCAGTTTTCTTGCAATAACTGATGTTGATGTGTTTTCGCACACTGTCCCCACAAAATTTTTTACCCCCCTTTGGTGTCATTTTTTTGTGGTGACCGACGCCTTTTATTTTAAGGGTTAGTTTTTTTATAATAATTGACATCTATTATTAATTTAATAGAGCCCCCGTGAACCAGACTCTTCCCCTTTCTTTGTTTCCTCAATTCCAAGTTAGGGCTCTGGAAATTCCTCTCTGTCGCACTACTCCTTCCGCTGCTGCCGCCTGCCACTCTACTGCCGATGCCGCCTGCCACTTCTGCCACCGCCGTCACCTACTGCCACTACCACTGGCGCCTTCCACTCCTCTTCTTCCTACTTCCATGCGCACTGCCCCCTGCTCCTCTTCTTCCTACTGTCCCGTGCACTGCCACCTTCCGCTCCTCTTCTTCCTACTGTCGCACGCACTGCCGCGTGCTCCTCTTCTTCCTACTGCCGCATACACTGCCGCCTGCCGTGGCCTACTCACCTATCGTCACTGCTCTCTAGGTACCTTTCTCCATGCCGGCTTGGTCCTCTTCTTCCTCCACTCTTTTTCCATCATCATCCTAGCATCTAGTTGATGTAAAACATAGATATCCATATATTTATCTATATTTGATGGTAACTAGAATAACATATGGGTAAAGAAAATATTCTATCAAGGTTGATCTGTGTTGAATGAAATGGAATATGAGAAAACCAATATTTTTAAGAAGGTTGTTGTTTCATCACAATTATGGTTGACATGTTGTTTCATAATATATTAGAATTTACTACTGGTACTACCTCCAATGCATACTTGTATATAGGTATACTCAAGATTTTGATAATAAAATGTGTATAAACACTAATATACATACATGTGACATGGACTTTTGTAACATCTCAAGAATTTTATTCTAAAATAAACATGTCCAATAATTTTAAATTACAAATTTGACTCCTAACAATGTGAAATCCTAATATGACTCCTATACATGATGACAAAATATCATACTACATAGTAACTTAATTATGTACACAACTTAGCCATGATGATATGCTTGAATCCTAATCACCCTTCTTGCTTAATGATGAACTCTAATGCACTCATGTGATATGCTTGGAATGTAAATGATGAACTTTGCCCTAGATTGCCAATCATTCTTCTAAAGACATCAATAATCACCCTAACTTGAAGAACTAGGATATGAATGATGAAACTACGATTGTAGGTATAAGAATGAAAACATACATGTATCTTTTATCCTAGAAACCCGTCCAAGATTTACTCATTAGGAGTAAATCTTGGATAGTCCCTGATGTGGGACTGTTCTTGAACAGTTAAAGATGGTAGCAAGAAACAATGAATATATGTGTACTATTTTTCTTAGAAAGACCTCAGGAGTAAGCTATTGAGAGATAAAATTAAATAAATTAGATATGTCTGTTTGTAACTACGGTTTATGCGATAGGTCAACAACTAAAATCAAATTCCACAGGATAGGAACAATGGATTTGTTCTCAGTGTAGAACCATCTTCATTTCAATGTATTTGTGTGAACAAAGTTCCACATCAGTATCATTAGTTTGATTATGTGTCTCATTTCAAGACACAATTTGTCAAATAAAAGATAAACCATTCCTTCAATTTCACTGTATCTCGAAAGATAATGCAAAGTTTTATGACATGCTTCTCATTTTTGGCGTACTTATCATTTTATTTTCAAGATAAACCATTAGTACTTATATGTTTTAGTCTCTATCTACTAATTTTTTTGAAAATATATAACATCTCTATATATACTTACAATTGTTAGTACTTATATTTTTCAGTCTCTGTCCACCCACAACAGTCACTATGAACCGGGCCTCTATGCCAATGTTAACATTCCCTAATGAAGAACAATTAGACATCACCCTAGATGATCGTTCTTAAACCAACTAACCATACCCAAACATTGGCATTTTCTAAACGGAAGACACTACAGGCCTAGTGAAGTTACCCTAAATTTTGGCAATTCTTCACATGTTATCGAGGTTGAGTATGATTTGGCGGGAAATCTTGTATCAAAATCTGGTTGGCGTGATTGGATTAGAAAGATTCTACTGGGCCATAGAGCCAAGCTTTTACTCTTTCCAGTTTGGATAACCAACATCAACAATGAGACCCCCGATCATCTACAGCGGTATGAGCACATGATGGAGGAAATCAGCTCAGACGAATATGATGATGAGGCCCCTGTTAGTTCAGATTCATCTAAATACAGTGAGGCTCTGCGACACAACACAATCATCAAAAAGACCATGGTAGGTCCAATTAACAAATATAATTGTCATGTCTTGTTTTGTGCTTACACTTTTTGTCTTAAAGTAATCAATCCTCATAGCTGCTTTCTTTTTTGAACGTCAGGAGAAGATTGCCACAATGAAAAGGCCTCGAATTTACTGATGCGGGACCATGTTGGTGTAGTATTTAGTTATCTATCTATCTAGACTTGTCTAGATTAATAGTTAATTTAATTATGTGCATGTTTAGGGGTACACCAACCCCTTTGTTTAGTTATTGTTTAGGGGTACACCCCTGTGTGGGGTCTGTTCTTGAGAGATATTCATGCTTAGGCTTTGTTCATGTACAATTTTCACCTCCAATCATCTAGATGCATGTTGATCATTTTTCTAAATTTGCTTCTTAGTTTCTTATGGAAGTTGCATATGATGGGTATATACTACTTAATTCATCAACTGACATTCTATTTTGTAATGCTAAAACCTTTCTTTTATTTTTCACAAGACAAATGTAGACTTGGTACAATTCAGATACTAGACATGATCAAGCTCCCAATTGAAAATTCAAAGCTACCAGGTTTGTGCTTTCATTTCATTTTTGACAGTCCCTCCACCTATTCTATGGCCTTATCTGTCATTGAATACCATAGATCAAGTTTGACATGAGGACACCTACAATCTTGATAAAGTGTTTCATCATTGACTGTATATTGAAATATTATATGTCTAATATCTCCTGACAATAAAGTTTCATGGATGTCTAGAGTATGCATTTGTATATTGTATAGTTGAATTGATGCATGAGACCAACATTTTTTATTTCTATTATTTTCTTTGAAAAAAGAAACATATTATAGTCATCTAGTTATAATTTGGTAATCCCAGGGTCTCTCTAAATCTCGAGACCATATGCTAGGTAAATTCAGGCCAAATTTATTACCTTCCCTTTTTGACGTGCTAGAACATAATATTGAAGAGTAGTGAATTCAAGAGATCGATCTCCTTATCCATGGCAAGGATTCTTCCTCTACATTAACTGTTGATTTTGGTTATCACACTTGGTGAATAAGACTTACGATAGAGCTATGGATATGGTGAGATCTTGTTTATACATCCATATACCTTGTTTTATATACGATGATCTCATTTCTTATATATTAATGCATACATAATTTGGACTAGATTTTGCATTTTCCCATTTGGGATTTCTAGTTCCTTCTTTAATCAGTCTTGTAGATAAAGATCCTTCATTGGTTATCTTCGAGTAAGTTTACTTTGCTTATAATTTGGACGGAAGAAATTACATTTTTATTGTGGATTTTTATTTATAAATTTTTAACTTTCTTAACTCTAGTGGTAGGCATTGGGAGTTACTGGTTATTGCCCCCAAGACAGTCACTATTTATTATCTAGATCCTGCGGGGAAGGAATTGGACACATTATATGGACACCCAATGAAAAGGCCATTATGCACATGAGAAATATTTCATATTTTTATATCCATTAACATATGTTATTACATTACTATTTAATTATGCAATTTAATGTGTTACATCAACATGTAGGGCTTTAAGAGTGTTAAAAACGATGGAGGAAACATCTCCAAGAAAAAGAAATAGTTACTAATTTGGGAGAATGTTAAAGTAATTTCCCGACTCCAATGTATATATTATTTATGTGAATTGTGCTTATTTGTATTTTTTAATATTTTGTATGTTTCAATTTATAGTATGCTATACAAGACAATGGATGGGCATGTGCATATTATGTGATGCACTATATGGACCTAATTATCAAACATGCTACCTTGGAAATTGACACTATACACCAGGTATTATACATAGTCTCATTAGATTATATGAAATATATCAATCTTATTATATATTATTACTTATATATACATCATTCTCTTTGCAGGTGTTTAAAACTGACTTCACTACAGGTGAAGAGTTATTAGATGTACATACTCCCTATACGATTGAACAATTAGATGATGTAAGAGAACAATGGGCAAAAGCCCTACAAGTAGTGGAAATTTTTTATTATGATTGGGATTTTGATGATGATAAATAAATAATGATATTTATATACTTTATTCTCATAATTATTTTTGTATTTGATAACATGTGAAACTTTTATATATACATTCTGAATGAATTTTCTACATGTGTCTGAATGTGTGAATGTGAAGATGAATACATGAATGTTTCTACATGTGTCTGAATGTGAAAAGAGATGAAATGAATGGAACTACATGTTGCTAAATGTGTCTGAAAATGGAGGAAATTTGAAATGGAACTACTGGTCTCTACATGTGTGTGATGAAAAATAATATGAATTAAATGTATTTATGCAATTGTGTGAATCACATAATCCATATATAATATTGTCCATCTTGTTAATTTTGTAGGTTTGTGGCCTGTTGTTAGTTGATATCAATGGATGTTGTAAACCTACATTTTAGAACTGAACTGTAGGTTCTGCATCCTACTGACCAGCCATACAATAGGCCTGCAAATTGATAAGAAAAAAAAATCAGAACATGGGCATCAGTTATTTGTATAAAACTGACAACAAAATATATAGGCATCAGTTATTAGTATAGAAGTGACGCCAATGGTGCCCTTGCTGGCGCCTTTTTGTCAGTGGCAGGAAGGGTTATGTCGTCGGTTTTTTTGAAATACCGACGGCTTTGACCTGGATATAGTGTCAGTTTTTTTAAATAACCGACGCTTATAGAGCCCTTACTGACGCATTTTTAGTGGCGGGAAGGGTTATGGTGTCAGTTATTATTAAATAACTAACACCTATAGAGCCCTTGCTGGCACATTTTTGGTGGTGGGAAGGGTTATGGTGTCAGTGTTAAAACCGACGCTGAAGGCTTTGACTTTTAGCGGCGCCCACTTGGGTGTCGCTTTGAAACCGACGCCAAAGACCTTAAATAACTGGCACTAAAGGTCTGTTCTGTACTAGTGGTAGCAGAATCCATAGTTGATTCTGTGATATAGTCATTGCCCAAGCTACCATTAGAAGCATGCATGATGAGTAGAAGGGAGGAAATCATCTATAGCAACCATCTAGAGGAGTGCATTATGATGCTAAAGGCAGTACCTTGCTACTATGCAAGACGCTTTGAAGACCTTGGACCACCACCACCACCATTGGTCACGTCTCTATTGAGCCCACCAGACTTGGAGCTGAAGCCATTACCACTACACTTAAAGTATGTCTTCTTAGCCGCAGAGAAAAAGCTCCTAGTGATCATATCATTTTCTATGAGTGATGAAGAGGAAGGAAAGTTAGTCACTGTGCTAAAAAACCACCGAGCTGCATTTGGGTGGTCCATAGTTGACATTAAAAGGATCTCTCCAACCTTATGCCAATACAAGATTAGGCTTGAAGAAGGAGAAAAGGCAATTGTCCAACCTCAGAGGCATCTCAATCCTATTATGATGGAGATGGTGAAGAAGGAAACCATCAAACTTCTGTTGGAAGGTACAATCTACTCAATTTCTGATTCAATGTGGGTTAGTCCTACCTATGTAGTTTCTAAGAAAGGGGGGATCATGGTCACTACTAATGTGTCTAATGAATTAATTTCCACTAGGATAGTGATGGGATGGCGAGTTTTCATAGATTATCACCGGTTAAATGCAGCCACCCTTAAAGATCATTTCCCTTTACCTTTTATTGATCAAATCTTGGAATGATTATCTGGTTGTTTGCACTTTTGTTTTCTTGATGGGTATTTCAGGTATAATCAAATTTCCATAGAGCTTAAGGATCAGGAGAATTCCACTTTCACCTACTTTTATGGAACACTTGCATATCGGTGGATTCCTTTTGGTCTTCCCCTGCCACGTTTCAATGTTGCATGCTTGCCATTTTTTCTAACATGGTAGAGCGGTGCTTAGAGGTTTTTATGGATGATTTTTCTATATATGGGGAATCTTTCTATGATTGCCTATATACCCTTGATAGGGTTCTACAGAGATGTGAGAACACGCACCTAATGCTTAACTGGGAGAAGTGTCACATGATGGTGAGTGAAGGAATTGTTCTTAAACACAAGTTGTCCAACAAAGGCATGGAAGTAGATCCAGTAAAGATTGAAGTCATATCCACACTACCTCCACTGACATCATTGTAAGGAGTAAGGAGCTTTTTAGGACACACTGGATTTTATCAAGGATTTCTCAAAAATTTCCAAACCATTGTCTGAACTTTTAGAGAAAGACGTCGAGTTTTCCTTTAATGAGCATTGTTTAAAATCTTTTGAAATCCTTAAAGAAAAATAGATTTTCACTCCTATTGTGTAGGATCCCGATTGGAGTCTCCCTTTTGAGCTAATGTGTGACGCATCAGATTATGCAGTTGGAGTTGTGTTGGGTCAACGCAAAGATAAGACTCCAACTATCATATATTATGAGTCAAATACTTTGAATGATGCACAGATGAATTACACTACTACTAAAAAAGAATTGTTAGCAGTATTATTTGCTTTTGAAAAATTCCTCCAATACGTAGTTGGGGATAAAGTGATAGTTTGGACTGACCATCCTTCCATCAAATACTTGTTACAAAAGAAAGATGCCAAACCTAGATTGATTATGTGGATTCTTTTGCTTTAGGAGTTTGACATTGAGTTTATAGACAAGGCAGGGGTAGAGAATGCCATAGTTGATCATTTGTCTAGGTTAGAAAGGGTGGATGAAAAAGATGTAGCCATCCCCATTATTGAGGAATTCCCAGATGAGAAATTGTTTGGAATTAAAATTGAAGATCCTTGGTTTGAAGATATTGTTAACTACCTAGCTTGTAAGGAATTTCCTACAGATTGGGGATTCCAGGAGAAAAAATGATTTTTGCACTCATTGAGGTTTTATACTTGGAATGACCGATTCTTCTGAAAAAATGTAGGGATGGGCTTTTATGAAGATGTGTACCCAAATGTGAGGTAGAAAGCATCTTATCACGCTACCACTCTCTACCCACAGGTGGGGACCATGCTATCTGTAAGACTGTGGTCAAAGTCTTAGAGAGTGGGTTTTATTAGCCTACCTTTATTTAAAGAGGCTCACAACCTTGTTCGTCGTTGTGACGCATGTCAACATGAATGTAATATCTCTAAGAAACATGAGATTCCCTTAAATGTGTTTCAAGAGGTTGAGGTTTTTGATCTTTGGGGTATAGATTTTATGGGACCATTTGTTTCATCTAATTCCAATATTTATATATTACTTACAGTTGATTATCTGTCTAAGTAGGTGGAAGCAATTCCAACCCACACCAATGATGTGTAGGTAGTGTGCAAGTTTGTGAAAGAATACATGTTCTATAATTTTGGTGTCCCGCACCTAATTATTAGTGATGATGGATCACACTTCACTAATAGGCAGTTTGGAGCTTTACAAATCAAATATGGGGTGAAGGACTGAGTGGGTACTCTATATCACCCACATACTCAAGGATAGGTTGAGGTGTCCAATAGAGAGGTGAAGAAAATTTTGGAAAGGACAGTCTCAATGAATAGGATGGACTGGAGTTATGTGCTAAGAGATGCTCTTTGGGCTTATAGAACAGCCTACAAATCCCCAATAGGAACAACACCTTTTAGGCTGATCTATGGAAGTGTGTAACAGACTGGATCTCATGGCTCTTTAGCAATTTACCCACTTTCAAGCTTTTTATTTCCTTTATGTCCTTATGGGCCATTTTCCTATCTTTTCTATCCATTTTGGACTTAATGTTGAACTTGAGCTAAGCTTGATGACTTGAACCACATTTTCCCACATTCAGGACAATGAATGGGTGTTTGCACAAATATCTCAAATAATGTGTTAATTAGAGTCTAATAATGCAAAATGGCCAATTATGAGAGATAATGAGTAGATTATACTAATTTAGAGTAATTGTGGCTTTTTGGAATCAGAAATAAGAATTAAGGTGAAATTGAATTTAATTAATGAGATATTCACCCTCTTATCTCCTCTCTCCTCCAAATTATTATTAAATCATTAAAAAGGAGAACAAGAGGTGGTACATGACTCTTGAATGACTTTATAATATTTATCTCGAATTTTATTAAAAGAATTTCTAAGAAAATAGTTTTGTATTAATTCACCCTTTTAAAATGCATTAATATACACATTAATGGACAATATGGTGGTTAATGGCTAAAAGGTGAATAAAAATGAGATTTAAAGGAATAGGAATATTCTAGGATTTAATGTGGACATATGGTTCAAATTTGGAGTTAATTGACCATTGTTTGACCCCTCAAATGAATTATATTCGTTAGAATATAGTGTAGCTATAGAGATTAAATGTGATTTCATTGATTCAATGAATTAAACTAAGGTTTTGGTTTTTATTTCCTATCACACATTACTGGACTCACTCACGAGCCATCCAATGGTTGTCGCTCGATCATCCAGATCTCCACCCGATCCGAAGGCCTCTGAGTCATCCTCTTCCTCCAGCTCCTTGCGAGTTAGAGTCGTTTCACGGTGGATACATTCGTTTTGCCCGATTTCCGTAATTACAAAACCATTTTGAGAAATTTGTCTTCCTCCAGACTCGACTCTCTCTCCCACATCGAATGAGCCCTAACTCCCATCTTCTCTCGCCTTGTGCACAAAACACCCAATAGGGCAACGACAACCCCCTCCATCGGTGTTTCACAGAGGTGCCATAGGCTCTCTTCCCGCCTATATAAGGGCATGTAGAGCACCATTAGACCGCACAAAACTCTCCTCCTCCTCTAATTTCACCCACAGAGTCCCTGACACCCCTGACCTACTTGGTTTCATCTCCGACGATGTCGAGCTCGCCCCATACTCCTCTGCCATCTCCGGTGAAATTGGCGCCCAAGTGAGCATCACCTTGGACACATCTTTCTTTTATTTGTACTAGTTTGTGTCGAGGTAGCCTCAAGTGCCATAACCTACAACCGTGCTTCGAGTCTCTATCAGCTCTACTCACCATGGATTTCCAGTGCGCATACAATGATAAAAGTGGGTCGGTTTGCTTCAGTTTGCACCTAGGAATCTTTTCGACCTTTGGTTAGCCTTATGCATGCTTGTTTCTTGATTTTGAACCTTCGGCCATCTTCCCCTATTTCATGACCTTCTCCACCTCATTCTAGAGGTACAGAGAGCCTCGCCTTGTGGCGTTTGCTCCCTCGTTCTCGTTGAGATCCGAGCAGCATGCTCGATGTGTTAGTTGGCCAAGAACGAGCCTGTGGACGCATTGCTCACCTGGAGTCAAGCTCCATACTGGCTGCTCGACGCAATGTTGGGGTTGTCTCTCGAGGATGAATCCCTTTGGTGAGATCCCTAATCCACCCCACGCTCGCTTTCTTTCTTTGGTTTTTGTCCTAAGGGAAATTTGGTCTTTTTACTAGTGGTATCGGTACTAAAACGAGCAAACTGCATCAGTGACCTAATGACAATTCTACCCCCACGTGTTTGATTAATGTGTCACGTGCATCTAGGTTTTTCTGTCCATTCAACAATTATTTACATCGGTTTTAATCGATGATTTAAACAATTGTCATGTTATAGTTTTCCTATTTTTGATTGGTCCATAATGCAAAATTCATAACTTTTGCATACGACCTCAGAAAAATATAAATAAATAGTCATTGGAAAGCATTTTTAATATATAATCCGATTTTATGGTTTTTGAGTGTTGATTCTCTATCCTATTCTAGTGTTCATAATGAATACCACTTTTGTTTATATAAAATTCCTTAAAATACATATCTAATTCATTTTAACTCCAAATATAAGAAACAAATATGTTTTCTTAATCAGTAAATTCCAAGTAATCAAGTGGTCCATGTTTTGAGTCATAAATCAAGGTTTTGTCTTGAAGGTATAAAATTAGGGTTCCAACCCTTAAATTACATCAAGCACTAATCCTTGTGATAAAATACTTGAATTTAGGGTTTAAGGAACTTGGACATCAATAATTGAAGAAAAGACAAATCTAAGATAACTCAAGTGAGGAATGTGCATTCTAAGATAACTCATATGTTTGAACCTTAACATATTGATGCACATAAAAGTGGGTAATTCATCACTAATTATAAATACACATAAGGTTGACCATGTCACCCTAATGATATGAATAGTAAGATAAATGGAACTTATGCATGCTAAGAATGCATCACATGAAATGGTCATGTTGACCTAAACCCCAAAATGTAATTATTTAACATTAACATATATATCCTTAATGTCTTCATAATACATTAGTGAAATTAGGTGTCATCATCAGAAAATATACCTTGATACATATAAATGGATTATAATCATAATTTAATCAAGTTATCAAAATATGTAAGGCATATTACCATGTTCACTAATACACGCCTCAATAATCACATTTTCATAATTTGGTATATGCATCAAGTTATTATCAAAATGTTTCACCTTATTCGAATATATATAATGACTCAAATGTGATGAAGAGTAATTGGATTTACATAAGCATGATTAAGTCTATAATAATTACAAATACCTAATGTGATGTTCAATATATAATTTATAATATGAAGTGAAAAAAATGGCTAAGAATGACATTAATGTGATCATGATAGTTGGTATGACAATGTGCAATTTAGGTGTAAGAGATTAATGTGACATTATTTAGATTTAATGACTTGTTGAATTATATTATCCATTTCTTACAAAATAATCTGTGGTAATTCTATATGATGGTAATATGAGAATAATGGAGAATAAAATTCAAGTTATTAAGGATTTTGATCTAATATGTTATAAATATTGAGATGATTTGGTAAACCCTAATTGTGCTTAAAACCCTTAGTGAGGTAGATAAGGGTAGGACATATGATTTGTACTTAGTCTTGAGATGTAATTGTTTTGATAATAATGTGAATATAATACAATTAATAGAATATTAAGGATGATGAAGATTTCATTATGTTAATGAGCCAAAAATGTGTATTGTATTACATTTGATAAAAAGTTATGTGAAAAGTGGAAACCTTAGTGAATCATCAAAATTTGATTTATGTAGGACTTGTGCAGTACCCTAGATTAAGGGTTATCACCTAGTTGCTTAAGGTTGGGTTGTTACGTACTCACCCATCCCTCTTGTTGTGATTTTAGGGACGAAATCATCTTTAAGTGGTGGAGTATTGTAACAGACTGAATCTCAGGGTTCTTTTGAAATTCTCCCACTTTCAAGCTTTTTATTTCCTTTATGTCCTTTTGGGCCTTTTTTCCTAAATTTTCCTATTTTTTCTATCCATTTTGGGCTCAATGTTGAATTTGAGCTAAGCTTGATGACTTGAACCACATTTACCCACATTCATGACAATGAATGGGTGTTTTCACAAATATCTCAACTAATGTGTTAATTAGAGTCTAATAATGCAAAATGGCCAATTATGAGAGATAATGAGTAGATTATACTAATTTAGAGTAAGTGTGGCTTTTTGGAATTAGAAATACGAATTAGGTGAAATTGAATTCAATTAATGAGATATTCACCCTCTTATCTCCTCTATCCTCCACATTATATTTAAACCATTAAAAAGGAGAACAAGAGGTGGGACATGACTCTTGAATGAATTTATAATATTTATCTCGAATTTTATTAAAGGAATTCCTAAGAAAATAGTTATGTATTATTTCACCCTTTTAAAATGCATTAATATACACATTAATGGACAATATGGTGGTTAATGGCTAAAAGGTGAACAAAATGAGATTTAAAGTCATAGGAATATTATAGGCTTTGATGTGGACATATGGTTCAAATTTGGATTTAATTGACCTTTGTTTGACCCCTCAAATGAATTATATTAGTTAGAATGTAGTGTGACTATAGAAATTAAATGTTATTTCATTGATTCAATGCATTAAACAAAGGTTTCAGTTTTTATTTCCTATCACACATTACTGGACTCACTCGCGAGCCATCCAACGGATATCACTCGATCATCTAGATCGCCACCCGATCCGACGACCTTTGAGTCATCCTCTTCCTCTAGCTCCTTGCGAGTCAGAGTTGTTTCACGGCCGATTCATTTGTTTTTCCTGATCTCCCTCATTACTCAACCATTTTGAGTGATTTTTCTTCCTCCAGATTTGACTCTCTGTGACAAAGTGGTTCTTCTGGCATAATTTAGAGGACGAAATATCTTTTAAGGTGTGTAGGATGTGATGGAGTGGACTTTTAGAATCCTAAATGCCCAATGACATAGGTGAACTCATATCTTTAAGTAATTTGAAGAGTTGCAAGTGCTTTGACAAAATATGGATGCTAATTGGTGTTGATATCATGATTAAGATCTTTAAGTTTATGCCCTTTTGAAGTACATATTAAATGGTTAAATGAGTGAGTCTCAGAACCAAAGTTGGTTGAAATATAGCTTGAGTTATGATAAAACTACGGTCAATGTTTTGGATTATTTCAATGTTCCCAACAGGAGATATTTAGGTTTAAATATTATGTAATAATAGGGCAAGATTTCATATTTGGAACTTAGGCCTTGATCAGCTGTGATATGTCATATGTCACGATCGTGCACAAGATATGGCCGTGTCCCTAACTAGGGAGAGACCACGGATCTTGCTTTTGCAACCCTTGGATGTGCTAAATCGGATGACTCATCTACCTTGTGGCAGTTGCTATAGTGTATAGGTGAGGGTCATCCACGATTGGGAGAACGTGGGCTGAGAATGAAGACTAGAAGAAGCACCACATGCCGAAAGCCTTGAGTGACTATTGGTTCAGTTTTTACTAAGTGTGAGCCCTCCATCTCCACAAGCATGCTCGCTACCACAGAGCTCAAGTCTTAGGATGGGTCTTTTGCATCGCCGCCAGCAGTGGCTTGCAAACTGCACCACTGATCGGTCTCATGGAGGTAGGGCTTCGAAGTCGTTAGTGCCGACCCAAGCAGCGACAGCCCTGGAAGCATGATGAGAGAGACTGAAAAGGGGTCTTGACGGTGGCTTTGGACCAGACGAGAGGCAGACCGGGCGAACAGGGACATTGCGTGCCTCTCTGTCACGGTGATCTGCAAAGAGCGGGGGTGGTGGTCCCCTATTGCTTTGCTGCAGTGGTCGCAAGCGGCGCACGACCACAAGGATGGAGATCCGGAGGCGTTTGCGAGTAGGCAAAGGTAGCAGCGAACCTGTGGTGGTGGCATCCTGTTGGTTGCAGGTTCCTTGCCGAGCTTTCAGCCATGGCGTGAGTGATGCTCGTCGATGACACCAGGATGTTTAGGAGGCATCAAACCTCCTTGCGATGGTCAGGGTTGGTGAGGAGGAGGCAATGTTATCTGCTCCCTCACCAGAGAAAGAACCAAAGCGCCCAGGATCACGAGGAGGAGTAGACCATACTTTCCCCCATTTCCACGGCGGGGACGGCTACGTCTGGCGAGGTCGTGGAGGTGCAGATCGAGAGGTACATCAGCAGACCTGAGCACCCGCAGGAGGCTGTAGTTCAGTGCTGAATCTCAAGAACGGTCATGTCAGTTGCGAGGAGCACTGGAGGACGGTCGGTTCCTCGCCGGCTGAGAGCCGTGCGGCGTCGTCTCCGCAAGACAGAGGTGCGGCGGGATGCATCACGCGAGAAGAAAGGGGAGGACGGGTGAACCAGGTCCTGATCAAAGAACCAGTCGGCTCAACCAAAGAAGAGCAGTGCCTTTTAGAGGCCATGTGGCATCACATGATTGGTCTGAAGGTATGAATTCCCAAATAATTCCTAGATCTTACGTAATTCACAATAATTAGTATAGTTATCAGAAAATTACAAGTGACATACCGAAATTCTCAGAAAAATGAGTAGAACACAGTGGAATGATAATATCAGGCTTTTGATGCACTAATATCAGTAATATCTTGTTAGTTGTGAAATGCTTAATTGATAGACAATAAATAGTAAACAATGGCCTAAAATTATGAGAATATGTCACTAAATCTGTAATCACGTTTAGAATTCATATGATGTCAGATATGGCCATGTTGATGCTCAAAATTATGTAATTTTCTTAGAATGGCTATCTCGGGCTAATAACCCTAAATAAAATGTATTAAATACATTAATGATCAATAAATGATGAAATGTACAGAGTAATCTCATATCAGTATATGGAACCTCAGTTTTAAGTATGAGATCATCATGATGAACATAATCTATGTTATATGAAGATGGATCTTAATGCATGTTATAAAACCCTTATCTAGGTTAATGATATAACCTAGGGTTAATTTGTGCACAAAAATGCTATGGAAGATAATATTCATATAATGAATCATAACCCGGAATATGACATCAGTGAGATAATTATAAGACAAGAATACAAGTAATGGTGCACATATCCAAACGAGTAAGCAAACCCTAATATGAACACAATTAGGGTTAAGATGAGATGTAAGATGATGAGAACCTGATGATAGTATGTGATCTTGTCTTAATCAGGTTTAACCAAAGATATAGTTGACATGAGGGATATCTGATGATTAGGTTTGTTCTTGATCAAGGTACGCCATTACCTCTTACTTGGCTTATTATACAATATGCTTGTGTTATATGTGTAGTAAAATACTTGGCATATGATATTGGATGAAATGATTGTTCTTGTATGCTATGTTGCTTGATTCTTCATACTTATGGCTATGAACACATCAAATATATGATATCTGATCCATCATATGATAGCACTAAACTCTTTGGTAGTACAGTGCATTGAAGTGATCTCAAACTCTTTGGTAGTAGATCACATGTGTTAGATCTCAAACTCTTTGGTAGTAGATCACACGTAATATGATCTCAAACTCTTTGGTAGTAGATCATAAGGCCTAAAAACATCAAAGCCCTTGGGGGCAGATGTACGAGATATATGATGGAAATGTGCTTAAAATATGTGTTCTCTTTTGTTAATGAATATCCTTGTGCAAGTATATGCTTTTCTTATATTCTTCTGTTACTGCCAAGTATATTAGTTTTATCTTATTGCCAAGATATGATGAGAGGTATATAAAAAGACACGTAGGCATACTCAGTACAATATTCATGAAATATTGTGCTGACGTGTACCGCATGTAATCTTTTGTTTAGGTTGTGGTTATGCTCTTGAAGATCCAGGATAGTTGAGAGTTGTGTGGCGAGCTGATGTACAGGAGGACCTGTTGTCTTAAGATCTTGTTGTTTAGATGTAGTACATGTATATGTATAAGTTGCTATTCAATATGTAATATCAAATGTTGTAACAATTCATGTTGTAATTATATGTTGAATGGTGAACATGTGTTGTGGTTTGTTTATTGTTCATGTGCATGTGCTACTGTGTGTCCTTTTGACTTCCTCTGATTTTCTTCTTCTTAACCTAGTGTGTGGTGTTTAAATTGGGATTCTCGCTGAGGTGAGGGTTTCAATTTGGACGTCACACATCAGATTAAGTTTTAGAAAATCTGGGGACGTCACAGGTGGTATCAGAGCATGAACAATAGCAAATCCTGACATTTGCTCATCATGCAACTCAAAACTAAAGAACCTTGAACTTAATAATCTTTAGGGATAGATTAGTCGTCTTTTAGAGACTAGATCTGACCTAGCCTCTAGGTTAGCACCTAGATGTCCGAGAACTAGGTCTAGACTGGTGCTTGTTGAGTAGCAAGTCCTTAGATGTCATTATTTCCTTGTAGTGCAGCGGTATGGGACGTTGCACTATTTGGAAATGATGTGCATCAAGGGAAGAGAAACGCTAGACATGTTGCGCACGTTGTCTAGAGTAGCTACACTAGTCTACCCCTTGTTCTCACCCCTTTCACTAGTTTTCATGACACTGTACTCTCTACTATGTGTGGGGCACTCGTTTCTGGATTTGGTTTTGATTCCAAACGAATCAAACCTCGATAGTTTTCTCTGACGCTTGTTTTATCGGAGAAAAACTATATAATATTTTATTATGTATATGTATTACAAAAATGTGTCCCCACACATGTACGAGTAGGCGGTGATCATGCAACCTAAGTGAAAGTGAATGACATCAGTTTAGAAGAGAGTGTAGTTCTAGATTAGATGTCTAGAGCCTTGTTTGGTATATGTGATAGATGGAATAGATAGAATTAGTTTGATGATATGATATAAGTCTTATATAGATGATATAAGATAGTTTGAGATGATCTATGTTTGTCTTCGAGGACTTAAGTTCTGTTTGAGGATTTGAGATAAGTTTTGATGACACAAGTATGAGTTCTTTTATGAGATGAGATAAGTTAAGTTAAGACAAGGTTGTGAATCAGCAAGAGCCTCAATCTCTTTTACGAAGGAGGACCTCTAGTGTTAGGACCAGTTTTGGGGTTAGCTCAAGAGAGAGTGAGACCCACACGGAGAAGGTCAGAGAACCTAGACTCCACGATATGAGAAGTATGAGATATGTGATATGATATGTCCTAAACTAGACTACTCTTGAGTAATTGAGTTGAGTTGCTTATGCATGATTCCTATAGTTATCTTGAACCCTAGATGTCCTTGGGAGGACCAAACCCTAGAGACAGAGAGAGGCTGGATATATATGCATATGTGAACATCTATATGAGAACCTGCCATCTGGGTGAGGGAGAGAGCCCAAGACCCTGGAGGAGGTAGCTATGTTAGTTTCTGTGAAGCCTCATGCTCGGGTTGGTGCTTTCCCGCATAGGAATCTAGTGGTTGCATGTATAAGTGAGAGAGCTTTGGGTAAGATGTATCATGGGTAGAGACCTATGAAGAAGATGTTGTAGCACGTTTTGGGTTGTGCTAATGTGGCTAGAGCTTGTAAGTCTAACACGCGTGCCAATGAGGTATACCTGAGAACCCTAGACTAAGAGAGGAAATATAAAGTTTATGCATATGGAATACTCATATAGTTGAGTTAGCTCAGAGAGACTGAGCATGGAACTACTCTCATGACATGGGTCAAGAGAACCTCAGTTGGACTAGATGAAGTTTTGATATATGTTTGACAAGCCACTCATATAAGTTTGTTTAGAACAATCATGATAGAACATGTGTAAGAATGTGATCTAATCTTGAGATTGATATACAGACATAATACGATGGAAACCTAGAGACGGTTTAATAGATATGAATGCATAAATGGTTAACCATGTACATGATAATGATGATAATTTGATAGTGTTGGTTAATCTTGTGATGAATTCATTAATAAATGTCATAATTTTGTCATGAGCAATAAAACAAGATCATATGAATGAAACATGTTGCACAAGGTGTTATTCTTGGTGCTTAACAAAGATGGAAAATACAGTCTAATAATTTGCACAACATAATGATTATGACATCTTGGTATGATCTAGAGGAATAAAGTGAGTTAATTATAGTTAACTCCCTCCTAAAAGGCATATGTTAATGATGAACATGTTCTAACAATGAGCTAACTAAAATGTTATAATGGGTTAACTTTAGTTAATGCCTTTGGAATATGGTAATATGATGTGGAAACCCTAATGCATCGGTGAAGATAAGGATCCAATCCTAATATATGATATATGTAATGACATAATCTAAGCTTCTAAACCCTTGTTGAGCCTTCTATGAAGTGAGGTTTCACCCTAGATGCTTTCAAAACCTCCTAAGAGTGGTTTGTATATGATTATGGAGCTTTGTTCTTGGATATGTTGCACATAGAGTGGTTTCCTACATGTGGATGAAGTCATGGTAGTTTTCCTTGAAGTACGAATATGGTTGACTTTCGAGGACGAAAGTTCTTTTAAGATGTATATGATGTGACAAAGTGGTTCTTCTGGCATAATTTAGAGGACGAAATATCTTTTAAGGTGTGTAGGATGTGATGGAGTGGACTTTTAGAATCCTAAATGCCCAATGACATAGGTGAACTCATATCTTTAAGTAATTTGAAGAGTTGCAAGTGCTTTGACAAAATATGGATGCTAATTGGTGTTGATATCATGATTAAGATCTTTAAGTTTATGCCCTTTTGAAGTACATATTAAATGGTTAAATGAGTGAGTCTCAGAACCAAAGTTGGTTGAAATATAGCTTGAGTTATGATAAAACTACGGTCAATGTTTCGGATTATTTCAATGTTCCCAGCAGGAGATATTTAGGTTTAAATATTATGTAATAATAGGGCAAGATTTCATATTTGGAACTTAGGCCTTGATCAGCTGTGATATGTCATATGTCACGATCGTGCACAAGATATGGCCGTGTCCCTAACTAGGGAGAGACCACGGATCTTGCTTTTGCAACCCTTGGATGTGCTAAATCGGACGACTCATCTACCTTGTGGCAGTTGCTATAGTGTATAGGTGAGGGTCATCCACGATTGGGAGAACGTGGGCTGAGAATGAAGACTAGAAGAAGCACCACATGCCGAAAGCCTTGAGTGACTATTGGTTCAGTTTTTACTAAGTGTGAGCCCTCCATCTCCACAAGCATGCTCGCTACCACAGAGCTCAAGTCTTAGGATGGGTCTTTTGCATCGCCGCCAGCAGTGGCTTGCAAACTGCACCACTGATCGGTCTCATGGAGGTAGGGCTTCGAAGTCGTTAGTGCCGACCCAAGCAGCGATAGCCCTGGAAGCATGATGAGAGAGACTGAAAAGGGGTCTTGACGGTGGCTTTGGACCAGACGAGAGGCAGACCAGGCGAACATGGACATTGCGTGCCTCTCTGTCACGGTGATCTGCAAAGAGCGGGGGTGGTGGTCCCCTATTGCTTTGCTGCAGTGGTCGCAAGCGGCGCACGACCACAAGGATGGAGATCCGGAGGCGTTTGCGAGTAGGCAAAGGTAGCAGCGAACCTGTGGTGGTGGCATCCTGTTGGTTGCAGGTTCCTTGCCGAGCTTTCAGCCATGGCATGAGTGATGCTCGTCGATGACACCAGGATGTTTAGGAGGCGTCAAACCTCCTTGCGATGGTCAGGGTTGGTGAGGAGGAGGCAATGTTATCTGCTCCCTCACCAGAGAAAGAACCAAAGCGCCCAGGATCACGAGGAGGAGTAGACCATACTTTCCCCCTTTTCCACGGCGGGGACGGCTACGTCTGGCGAGGTCGTGGAGGTGCAGATCGAGAGGTACATCAGCAGACCTGAGCACCCGCAGGAGGCTGTAGTTCAGTGCTGAATCTCAAGAACGGTCATGTCAGTTGCGAGGAGCACTGGAGGACGGTCGGTTCCTCGCCGGCTGAGAGCCGTGCGGCATCGTCTCCGCAAGACAGAGGTGCGGCGGGATGCATCACGCGAGAAGAAAGGGGAGGACGGGTGAACCAGGTCCTGATCAAAGAACCAGCCGGCTCAACCAAAGAAGAGCAGTGCCTTTTAGAGGCCATGTGGCATCACATGATTGGTCTGAAGGTATGAATTCCCAAATAATTCCTAGATCTTACGTAATTCACAATAATTAGTATAGTTATCAGAAAATTACAAGTGATATACCGAAATTCTCAGAAAAATGAGTAGAACACAGTGGAATGATAATATCAGGCTTTTGATGCACTAATATCAGTAATATCTTGTTAGTTGTGAAATGCTTAATTGATAGATAATAAATAGTAAACAATGGCCTAAAATTATGAGAATATGTCACTAAATCTGTAATCACGTTTAGAATTCATATGATGTCAGATATGGCCATGTTGATGCTCAAAATTATGTAATTTTCTTAGAACGGCTATCTCGGGCTAATAACCCTAAATAAAATGTATTAAATACATTAATGATCAATAAATGATGAAATGTACAGAGTAATCTCATATCAGTATATGGAACCTCAGTTTTAAGTATGAGATCATCATGATGAACATGATCTATGTTATATGAAGATGGATCTTAATGCATGTTATAAAACCCTTATCTAGGTTAATGATATAACCTAGGGTTAATTTGTGCACAAAAATGCTATGGAAGATAATATTCATATAATGAATCATAACCCGGAATATGACATCAGTGAGATAATTATAAGACAAGAATACAAGTAATGGTGCACATATCCAAACGAGTAAGCAAACCCTAATATGAACACGATTAGGGTTAAGATGAGATGTAAGATGATGAGAACCTGATGATAGTATGTGATCTTGTCTTAATCAGGTTTAACCAAAGATATAGTTGACATGAGGGATATCTGATGATTAGGTTTGTTCTTGATCAAGGTACGCCATTACCTCTTACTTGGCTTATTATACAATATGCTTGTGTTATATGTGTAGTAAAATACTTGGCATATGATATTGGATGAAATGATTGTTCTTGTATGCTATGTTGCTTGATTCTTCATACTTATGGCTATGAACACATCAAATATATGATATCTGATCCATCATATGATAGCACTAAACTCTTTGGTAGTACAGTGCATTGAAGTGATCTCAAACTCTTTGGTAGTAGATCACATGTGTTAGATCTCAAACTCTTTGGTAGTAGATCACACGTAATATGATCTCAAACTCTTTGGTAGTAGATCATAAGGCCTAAAAACATCAAAGCCCTTGGGGGCAGATGTACGAGATATATGATGGAAATGTGCTTAAAATATGTGTTCTCTTTTGTTAATGAATATCCTTGTGCAAGTATATGCTTTTCTTATATTCTTCTGTTACTGCCAAGTATATTAGTTTTATCTTATTGCCAAGATATGATGAGAGGTATATAAAAAGACACGTAGGCATACTCAGTACAATATTCATGAAATATTGTGCTGACGTGTACCGCATGTAATCTTTTGTTTAGGTTGTGGTTATGCTCTTGAAGATCCAGGATAGTTGAGAGTTGTGTGGCGAGCTGATGTACAGGAGGACCTGTTGTCTTAAGATCTTGTTGTTTAGATGTAGTACATGTATATGTATAAGTTGCTATTCAATATGTAATATCAAATGTTGTAACAATTCATGTTGTAATTATATGTTGAATGGTGAACATGTGTTGTGGTTTGTTTATTGTTCATGTGCATGTGCTACTGTGTTTCCTTTTGACTTCCTCTGATTTTCTTCTTCTTAACCTAGTGTGTGGTGTTTAAATTGGGATTCTCGCTGAGGTGAGGGTTTCAATTTGGACGTCACACATCATATTAAGTTTTAGAAAATCTGGGGACGTCACAGGTGGTATCAGAGCATGAACAATAGCAAATCCTGACATTTTCTCATCATGCAACTCAAAACTAAAGAACCTTGAACTTAATAATCTTTAGGGATAGATTAGTCATCTTTTAGAGACTAGATCTGACCTAGCCTCTAGGTTAGCACCTAGATGTCCGAGAACTAGGTCTAGACTGGTGCTTGTTGAGTAGCAAGTCCTTAGATGTCATTATTTCCTTGTAGTGCAGCGGTATGGGACGTTGCACTATTTGGAAATGATGTGCATCAAGGGAAGAGAAACGCTAGACATGTTGCGCACGTTGTCTAGAGTAGCTACACTAGTCTACCCCTTGTTCTCACCCCTTTCACTAGTTTTCATGACACTGTACTCTCTACTATGTGTGGGGCACTCGTTTCTGGATTTGGTTTTGATTCCAAACGAATCAAACCTCGATAGTTTTCTCTGACGCTTGTTTTATCGGAGAAAAACTATATAATATTTTATTATGTATATGTATTACAAAAATGTGTCCCCACACATGTACGAGTAGGAGGTGATCATGCAACCTAAGTGAAAGTGAATGACATCAGTCTAGAAGAGAGTGTAGTTCTAGATTAGATGTCTAGAGCCTTGTTTGGTATATGTGATAGATGGAATAGATAGAATTAGTTTGATGATATGATATAAGTCTTATATAGATGATATAAGATAGTTTGAGATGATCTATGTTTGTCTTCGAGGACTTAAGTTCTGTTTGAGGATTTGAGATAAGTTTTGATGACGCAAGTATGAGTTCTTTTATGAGATGAGATAAGTTAAGTTAAGACAAGGTTGTGAATCAGCAAGAGCCTCAATCTCTTTTACGAAGGAGGACCTCTAGTGTTAGGACCAGTTTTGGGGTTAGCTCAAGAGAGAGTGAGACCCACACGGAGAAGGTCAGAGAACCTAGACTCCACGATATGAGAAGTATGAGATATGTGATATGATATGTCCTAAACTAGACTACTCTTGAGTAATTGAGTTGAGTTGCTTATGCATGATTCCTATAGTTATCTTGAACCCTAGATGTCCTTGGGAGGACCAAACCCTAGAGACAGAGAGAGGCTGGATATATATGCATATGTGAACATCTATATGAGAACCTGCCATCTGGGTGAGGGAGAGAGCCCAAGACCCTGGAGGAGGTAGCTATGTTAGTTTCTGTGAAGCCTCATGCTCGGGTTGGTGCTTTCCCGCATAGGAATCTAGTGGTTGCATGTATAAGTGAGAGAGCTTTGGGTAAGATGTATCATGGGTAGAGACCTATGAAGAAGATGTTGTAGCACGTTTTGGGTTGTGCTAATGTGGCTAGAGCTTGTAAGGCTAACACGCGTGCCAATGAGGTATACCTGAGAACCCTAGACTAAGAAAGGAAATATAAAGTTTATGCATATGGAATACTCATATAGTTGAGTTAGCTCAGAGAGACTGAGCATGGAACTACTCTCATGACATGGGTCAAGAGAACCTCAGTTGGACTAGATGAAGTTTTGATATATGTTTGACAAGCCACTCATATAAGTTTGTTTAGAACAATCATGATAGAACATGTGTAAGAATGTGATCTAATCTTGAGATTGATATACAGACATAATACGATGGAAACCTAGAGACGGTTTAATAGATATGAATGCATAAATGGTTAACCATGTACATGATAATGATGATAATTTGATAGTGTTGGTTAATCTTGTGATGAATTCATTAATAAATGTCATAATTTTGTCATGAGCAATAAAACAAGATCATATGAATGAAACATGTTGCACAAGGTGTTATTCTTGGTGCTTAACAAAGATGGAAAATACAGTCTAATAATTTGCACAACATAATGATTATGACATCTTGGTATGATCTAGAGGAATAAAGTGAGTTAATTATAGTTAACTCCCTCCTAAAAGGCATATGTTAATGATGAACATGTTCTAACAATGAGCTAACTAAAATGTTATAATGGGTTAACTTTAGTTAATGCCTTTGGAATATGGTAATATGATGTGGAAACCCTAATGCATCGGTGAAGATAAGGATCCAATCCTAATATATGATATATGTAATGACATAATCTAAGCTTCTAAACCCTTGTTGAGCCTTCTATGAAGTGAGGTTTCACCCTAGATGCTTTCAAAACCTCCTAAGAGTGGTTTGTATATGATTATGGAGCTTTGTTCTTGGATATGTTGCACATAGAGTGGTTTCCTACATGTGGATGAAGTCATGGTAGTTTTCCTTGAAGTACGAATATGGTTGACTTTCGAGGACGAAAGTTCTTTTAAGATGTATATGATGTGACAAAGTGGTTCTTCTGGCATAATTTAGAGGACGAAATATCTTTTAAGGTGTGTAGGATGTGATGGAGTGGACTTTTAGAATCCTAAATGCCCAATGACATAGGTGAACTCATATCTTTAAGTAATTTGAAGAGTTGCAAGTGCTTTGACAAAATATGGATGCTAATTGGTGTTGATATCATGATTAAGATCTTTAAGTTTATGCCCTTTTGAAGTACATATTAAATGGTTAAATGAGTGAGTCTCAGAACCAAAGTTGGTTGAAATATAGCTTGAGTTATGATAAAACTACGGTCAATGTTTCGGATTATTTCAATGTTCCCAGCAGGAGATATTTAGGTTTAAATATTATGTAATAATAGGGCAAGATTTCATATTTGGAACTTAGGCCTTGATCAGCTGTGATATGTCATATGTCACGATCATGCACAAGTTATGGCCGTGTCCCTAACTAGGGAGAGACCACGGATCTTGCTTTTGCAACCCTTGGATGTGCTAAATCGGACGACTCATCTACCTTGTGGCAGTTGCTATAGTGTATAGGTGAGGGTCATCCACGATTGGGAGAACGTGGGCTGAGAATGAAGACTAGAAGAAGCACCACATGCCGAAAGCCTTGAGTGACTATTGGTTCAGTTTTTACTAAGTGTGAGCCCTCCATCTCCACAAGCATGCTCGCTACCACAGAGCTCAAGTCTTAGGATGGGTCTTTTGCATCGCCGCCAGCAGTGGCTTGCAAACTGCACCACTGATCGGTCTCATGGAGGTAGGGCTTCGAAGTCGTTAGTGCCGACCCAAGCAGCGACAGCCCTGGAAGCATGATGAGAGAGACTGAAAAGGGGTCTTGACGGTGGCTTTGGACCAGACGAGAGGCAGACCAGGCGAACATGGACATTGCGTGCCTCTCTATCACGGTGATCTGCAAAGAGCGGGGGTGGTGGTCCCCTATTGCTTTGCTGCAGTGGTCGCAAGCGGCGCACGACCACAAGGATGGAGATCCGGAGGCGTTTGCGAGTAGGCAAAGGTAGCAGCGAACCTGTGGTGGTGGCATCCTGTTGGTTGCAGGTTCCTTGCCGAGCTTTCAGCCATGGCGTGAGTGATGCTCGTCGATGACACCAGGATGTTTAGGAGGCGTCAAACCTCCTTGTGATGGTCAGGGTTGGTGAGGAGGAGGGAATGTTATCTGCTCCCTCACCAGAGAAAGAACCAAAGCGCCCAGGATCACGAGGAGGAGTAGACCATACTTTCCCCCTTTTCCACGGCGGGGACGGCTACGTCTGGCGAGGTCGTGGAGGTGCAGATCGAGAGGTACATCAGCAGACCTGAGCACCCGCAGGAGGCTGTAGTTCAGTGCTGAATCTCAAGAACGGTCATGTCAGTTGCGAGGAGCACTGGAGGACGGCCGGTTCCTCGCCGGCTGAGAGCCGTGCGGCGTCGTCTCCGCAAGACAGAGGTGCGGCGGGATGCATCACGCGAGAAGAAAGGGGAGGACGGGTGAACCAGGTCCTGATCAAAGAACCAGCCGGCTCAACCAAAGAAGAGCAGTGCCTTTTAGAGGCCATGTGGCATCACATGATTGGTCTGAAGGTATGAATTCCCAAATAATTCCTAGATCTTACGTAATTCACAATAATTAGTATAGTTATCAGAAAATTACAAGTGATATACCGAAATTCTCAGAAAAATGAGTAGAACACAGTGGAATGATAATATCAGGCTTTTGATGCACTAATATCAGTAATATCTTGTTAGTTGTGAAATGCTTAATTGATAGATAATAAATAGTAAACAATGGCCTAAAATTATGAGAATATGTCACTAAATCTGTAATCACGTTTAGAATTCATATGATGTCAGATATGGCCATGTTGATGCTCAAAATTATGTAATTTTCTTAGAACGGCTATCTCGGGCTAATAACCCTAAATAAAATGTATTAAATACATTAATGATCAATAAATGATGAAATGTACAGAGTAATCTCATATCAGTATATGGAACCTCAGTTTTAAGTATGAGATCATCATGATGAACATAATCTATGTTATATGAAGATGGATCTTAATGCATGTTATAAAACCCTTATCTAGGTTAATGATATAACCTAGGGTTAATTTGTGCACAAAAATGCTATGGAAGATAATATTCATATAATGAATCATAACCCGGAATATGACATCAGTGAGATAATTATAAGACAAGAATACAAGTAATGGTGCACATATCCAAACGAGTAAGCAAACCCTAATATGAACACGATTAGGGTTAAGATGAGATGTAAGATGATGAGAACCTGATGATAGTATGTGATCTTGTCTTAATCAGGTTTAACCAAAGATATAGTTGACATGAGGGATATCTGATGATTAGGTTTGTTCTTGATCAAGGTACGCCATTACCTCTTACTTGGCTTATTATACAATATGCTTGTGTTATATGTGTAGTAAAATACTTGGCATATGATATTGGATGAAATGATTGTTCTTGTATGCTATGTTGCTTGATTCTTCATACTTATGGCTATGAAAACATCAAATATATGATATCTGATCCATCATATGATAGCACTAAACTCTTTGGTAGTACAGTGCATTGAAGTGATCTCAAACTCTTTGGTAGTAGATCACATGTGTTAGATCTCAAACTCTTTGGTAGTAGATCACACGTAATATGATCTCAAACTCTTTGGTAGTAGATCATAAGGCCTAAAAACATCAAAGCCCTTGGGGGCAGATGTACGAGATATATGATGGAAATGTGCTTAAAATATGTGTTCTCTTTTGTTAATGAATATCCTTGTGCAAGTATATGCTTTTCTTATATTCTTCTGTTACTGCCAAGTATATTAGTTTTATCTTATTGCCAAGATATGATGAGAGGTATATAAAAAGACACGTAGGCGTACTCAGTACAATATTCATGAAATATTGTGCTGACGTGTACCGCATGTAATCTTTTGTTTAGGTTGTGGTTATGCTCTTGAAGATCCAGGATAGTTGAGAGTTGTGTGGCGAGCTGATGTACAGGAGGACCTGTTGTCTTAAGATCTTGTTGTTTAGATGTAGTACATGTATATGTATAAGTTGCTATTCAATATGTAATATCAAATGTTGTAACAATTCATGTTGTAATTATATGTTGAATGGTGAACATGTGTTGTGGTTTGTTTATTGTTCATGTGCATGTGCTACTATGTTTCCTTTTGACTTCCTCTGATTTTCTTCTTCTTAACCTAGTGTGTGGTGTTTAAATTGGGATTCTCGCTGAGGTGAGGGTTTCAATTTGGACGTCACACATCAGATTAAGTTTTAGAAAATCCGGGAATGTCACACTCTCTCTCCCAAATCGAATGAGCCCTAACTCCCCTCTTATCTCGCCTTGTCCATAAAATGCCCAATTGGGTAGGGGCAACCTCCTCCATCGTCATTTCACATAGGTGTCATAGGCTCTCCTCTCACCTATATAAGGGCATGTAGAGCACCATTAGACCACACAAAACTCTCCTCCTCCTCCAATTTCACCCACAGAGTCCCTGACACCCTCGACCTTCTTGGTTTCATCTCCGGCGATGTTGAGCTCGCCCCAAACTCATCTGCCATCTCTGGTGAAATTGGCACCCAGGTGAGCATCACCTTGGACCCCTCTTTCTTTTGTTTGTATTAGTAAGCGTCGAGGTAGCCTCAAACATCGTAACCTACAACCGTGCTACAAGTCTCCACTAGTGCTACTCGCCATGGATTTCTAGTGTGCCTACAACGATAAAAGTGGGTCGGTTTGTTTTGGTTTGCTCCTAGGAATCTTCTTCGACCTTCGGTTAGCCTTGTGCAGGCTTGTTTCTTGATTTCGAACCTCCAACCATCTTCCCCTATTTCCCGACCTTCTCTACCTCATTCTAGAGGTACAGGGAGCCTCACCTTGTGGCGTTTGCTCCCTCATTTTCATCGAGATCCGAGCATCATGCTCAATGTGTTAGTTGGCCACGAACGAGCCTGTGGACGCATTGCACTCCTGGAGTCGAGCTCCATACTGGCTGCTCGACGCAATGTCGGGGCTGGCTCTTGGGGATGAATCCCTTTGGTGAAACCTGTAATCCACCCCTCGCTCGCTTTCTTTCCTTGGTTTTTAGCCTAAGGGAAATTTGTTCTTTTCACTAGTGGTTTCGTTACTAAAATGAGAAAATTGCATCAGTGACCTAATGACGATTCTACCCCCCAAATGTTTGATTAATGTGTCACGTGCATCTAGGTTTTTTTGTCCCTTCACCAATTATTTACATCGGTTTTAATTGATAATTTAAATGACTGTCATGCTATAGTTTTCCTATTTTCTGATTGGTCCACAATATAAAATTCATAAGTTTTGCATAAGACCTCAGAAAAATATAAATAAATAGTCGTTGGAAAGAATTTTTAATATAGAATCTGATTTTATGGTTTTTGAGTGATGATTCTCTGTCCTATTCTAATGTTTTTAATGAATACCATTTTAATTATATAAAATGCCTTAAAACACATATGTAATTCATTTTAACTCCAAATATAAGTCCAAGCAATTAATTGGTCCATGTTTTGAGTCCTAAATAGAGGTTTTGTCTTGAAGGTATAAAACTATGGTTTCAACCCTTAAATTACATCAAACCCTAATCCTTTGTGATAAAATACTTGTACTTAGGGTTTAAGGATCTTGGACATCAATAATTGAAGAAAAGACAAATCTAAGATAACTCAAGTGAGGTATGTGCATTCTAACCCTAAAGTTGGGCTTTATTTATCCACACCTATATTCCCAATGAGGTATGAGCCTGTTTTGTTCATTATTGCAATTCTTCTATAAATGTTTCAAGGGTCTTGGACCCCACTTGCAATTGTTGATAAACGTATTCTATTTTCCATTGAATTACTTTAGCATGATGATGAAAATGACTAATTAACTAATATAGTGTACATGAGTGCAAACCACCCATAGTATTGGGCATGAGCCCAGGGGAATGTGACCACTCTCTGCAATTTATAAAATATTAGGGTGTTTGGGAATGTGTTACTCTCCCTCGCCCAAAGGTTGAGGTCTAGTAGGTGCCTTAGCCCTATGGTAGTATAATTTAGTCAAATTTAATCATGCATGCAAATTTATTATTGTTCTACTTGGTAGAATTTCTTATTTGATATACTTTCCTCGTATTCTTGACTGCCTTGGAGTAGTGAATATTTATTATTTCCTATTTTAGTTTATAATTTTCCTTATTCTCTATTTTGACACATACATTTTATCTCCTCTTGTTGGGTGACCCCAACCACCCAGCTTAGGATCATAGTATGCAACAGGAGCATGGTGAACTTGCCTAAGGCTAGGAAGGAGTCCATCCTTCTCTCATAAAATGATTGGTTAAGTTAGTTTTTATTGGAGACATATTGTTGTATTCATTTCCCTCTACTTAGGTCCTTTCTTTTGTATAAAGCATGTACACCAATATTTGGAAAATTACGATGTACTCTTTATTTAAATTGAATATAGTCAAAGATTTTAAACTTCCACTGCTATCCAAATTGGATTTTGTTTACCATTGTTATTAGTAAAGGGGTGATTGATTTCACTTCTTTACAACGTGCATGTCATCTACCCGTAGAGCTTGAGCATAAGGCTAAATGGGCTATGATGAAGCTGAATTTTAACATAGATGAAGCGGGTAAAAAGAGGTTTTGGAGCTTAATGAATTAGATGAGCTTAGGATGGATGCTTTTGAAAGCTCTAGGATCAAGGAAAGAACTAAGAAAATTCATGATAGAAGATTCTAAATAGGGTGTTTCTCCTAGGTCAGAAAATCCTCCTTTTCAATTCTAGGCTTAGGCTAAATCCAGGTAAACTGAGGTGCAAGTGGAGTGGACCATTTGTGATTGAAAAAGTCTTTCCCCATGGTGTTGTTAACATTGTAGATGGGAACAGTTCATTCCTTGTTAACGACCAAAGATTAAAGAACTATTTCAGAGGGGAGGTAGACCCACAAATAGAGGAGGTGCAACTTTGCACCAGTCCTTAGATTCTTTCTCTAAGGACCGTATAGTCTAGGACATTAAACAGTGACTCTTGTTGGGAGGCAACCCAATTTTTATTGCATTATTTTTAGGTTAAATTTACATTTTAGTTGTTATTCTACTTAGATTTTTGTAAAAATGGTACCTTGACTCGTTTTTGGACTGTGAAAGGCATAAAAGTCAGTACTACTGAGTCTATCAGTTAGTATTACAAAAATGAGGTCAGGATTTTGTCTGTAACTTCAACACAGACTCGGTACCACCAACTCAACTGGTTGGTACCACCGAGTCTCTAAAGATCTATCGAGTAATAACTGGTAAGGTCTCAGAACTACCGAATTTACAATCCATACTATCGACTTTTGATTATGCCAAGGTTTGGTACACTGATCCCAAAATTTTGAAAGCACTGACAATTTCAACAACTCGGTACTATCGACCCTAAAGTATATACTACTGACTCAACTCATCACCAATTCATGTGTTCGTGATCCAACAGCTATGGCACGCTTCATCAAGCAGTCGGTGGTACCAATCCATGAAACCAGTCAGTACTACTACCTTGTAGTCGGTACCACCGACTCTGGGGAGATCTGTAATAGCTACGTCATCCAATCGTAAGTCATCAATGCACCGACCATAGATTTATGCTAGCCAACTCGGTACTACCGACTTGAAAGTGAGTTGTGCCGAATCTGTCATGTTCAACTATATAAGAAGGGGTGGTGTAGCCATTTCTTCTCACCCTCAACATCTACTCCTCCTGCATTTCAGACCAAGGCTGCACCAGGAGCTGACGGTCTTCACTGAGCCTCTGTTCTCTTAACCTCTATCTTGCATCAATGCCAGGGCCCCTAGTAGAGGAGCCTCTACGTCAGAGAATATGGGAGAGTTGGTCCCCCAACCAACCTACATCCAACATTCATCATCTGAGATTAGGAAGCTCTATGAAGATTTTGCAGACAAGGTAGATCAATTCAACACGATATGGCGATCACACATTGATCGAAAGGGTGGGCTTTACTAACAACATGTGATGGGTATGTCAGAAGCAATTCATGGAGGGGGATAATCCTTTCTTCAGCGATTGGAAGACCTACCCAGATCACGTACTAGGGTTCTTAGCATCACTAGATATCCTCGTTACCCCAGAGTAGAAGATAGGAGGCGAATGGTAGGAAGCCAAAGTGAACTTCCGCCTCTTCAACAAAAACTATTCCATCACGCTAAGGGCCTTCAACAACATCTTCAACTAGGCTCATGTCCCAGAATGCTTGGCCCCTTTTGACTATGACTACGACTTGGCTTGGGAGCAGTTCACTGAGGTGCCAACAAGATTTCATATAAATTGGCATATCAGTTCTGTCACAGATATTGAGCACCCTTTTTCTCGTATCCTTCACTGCCTCTGCATCAATACTATTTTTTCTCATTCCGATCAAGTTCAAGAGAAGGTTTAAAAGGCAGATCTCTAATTTCTCTATAGGATACTGGAAGGGGAGACTATCAACTTTGTTGCTTGCTTCTGCTCCATATGATCTTTGTGTTGTGCAATGTGATAAGAAAGGTGATGATTTTATTTGGGGGTCTCATCACCCCCATTGCACTACATTTGTGCCTTGATTTGTCCACCCTTGTGCCATTGGAGGATACAATGAAGCTGGACCTCCTCAACTTCCTTAAGGCACACCTTCTTTAATTCCACCACAATGTGCTCTATGCACATTGCACGCATCGAGGACTATTTTGGGAATGGAGCCTCTTCGACCCTATCTTCAACTTGCGCGGGTTGAATCATCTCCGGTGGCCACTAAATGAGGGGGAAGCAGTAGATCCACCTAGGACAACATCTCAAGACAACAATGAGGAGTAAGGTGATGGTGAATCTGATGATGTTGAGGAGGTGGAGCCCACCATTCCCTTCACTAGGAGAGTGGTCCCACACAAACGGTCTCGCACCTACACTACCTCGACTTCCTATGCCCCACCATGTTCCCAGGAGGAGAAAGACATGTACAACATGGCAGATATGTATACCATGTTGTAGGTGATCCAAATTGGATAGCAGCAGCATCAGGCGACGCTGGTCGATGTGCAGGATGTTTAAGGAAGGCTATACAAAAACCAACAAATGATTTACAAGAATGAACACCTTCTCTTATCCAACCAAGAGAATGTACGCATGCGCCTGCATTGGATGGAGTAGTACCGACATCTGTTCTTCGAAAACTACTAGAACTGTGAATACTTCAGGAAGTACCCACAACTGCCTCCAATGCCATATACAGACCTCACATTCCAGGGGATGCTCCCTCCATATGACCCCAACATGCCACCTCCACCATTCTGAGCCCTAGTACCACTTTTCTACCTCTTGGGTGCAAGTATTGACTATGAGGACATAGTAATATTCAAGCTTGGGGGGGTGCTGGAACATCATTCTATCTTTTTTTTAGTTGTGTAAGTGTAGTTTCCACGTCTATCTAGTGTAATTGCGGAGTAGTAAATGCATGGTTTTTTTTAATATATTGTACTCTCTGTGTTATTGCATGAAAAAGGTCATATCCTTAAAAGTTTAAACTACAAAATCTTTTTGTAACACCACTTGAGGAAGTGTTTGAACTAGTCACCATTAGGACTTAGGACATACATGAAAGTTTAAATCAACTCAGGAATGCGAATGATGAAGATGTTGAGCCTAAACTAACCAAAACATAACAAGATCTTAAATGAAAATATAAGAAATAAACCTTTTGATCACCCTGAACACAATTCAATTAAGAGGGACACATCATAATATAATGAAAGGCATTGTCTCTTAGTTGTGTGATTTCATTTGTTTACCATTCATTTTTGACTCACCACCTAAAGATTCATGAATATTCCAAGTTATTTTCTTTGTTTGCATTACATGGCACGATAGGAACATACGACTTAGTTTGCTTGCATTTGAAAAAGAAAGAAAAACATTTCATTTGTATGCATAAATTATTCTAGTGCATACCATCTTTGCTTGCATAACACACTTCATGTAGTTGCATACATTTCAACATTGCATGCATATTTCCCTAAACATGTGGATTTTAATTTCAAGTTATGAAGCTAAAGTGAAGGGATATACCTCCTATAAAAAAATAAAAAAATAAAAAATCGTGAAAGCAAGCAGCATAAAAATTAGTCTTGCTGAAGAAAACAATGGTTCAAAAGAAACAAGGAGAAAGTATATCCTGCATGTTTGTTTTTGTGATGATTTAATCCACATGTGCATTCTTTTGAGTTGTCAACTAATCTCAACTCATTCATACATGCATCATTTCATAAAAATAAAAAATAGGCATTAGGATTCATGCACGACATTCTTTTCATCCATATAGGTTCATTATTCTCTATGAATAAATAGGCTGGATGTACTTATGAATTTTCATATGTCACCCATCTTGAATCATTAATTGCTCTTATTGGTAGGCCACTATAATGATTTATATCCTCATTCATGCTTAAACGAAGATCTTCTTCCAAGTAGTTGGTAGCTAGGAAAGAGCAATTTAGTGTAGGGAATCACACAGTACACCAAGCGAATGTCTGAGTAATTATGATGTTAATTGTTTTCTTGATAGTGTCATTGACTAAAAGGTGGACATCTTTTATGGATGTTTTTTTTCACTTTAGAGCAGTAATCAGTTCAGTGGTTAGTGAAGGCCGGTTTAGGGTTCGATAGGTGGATTTGATTAAGAAAGGAATGTACGTGTTATGTCCTTTTGCTGACTTTTGTCAAATAGATCCAAGATAGTGTTGCTCGAGGATGAGAAACATTTAAGCTTAATGGAGTCTAATGCATGTGTTTTTAGTCATTATTACAGGCACATTTTTCCTTGATTTCATGTGTAGATTAGTCATTTATTTGATTTATTATGCATGGAATGACATAGATGGCTTATTTCTATTGAATGCATCAAATTATATGATTTTAACTATTTTATGTAGTATTTTACACATCCCAAGTACTTATGTTATTTTTGTTTGTTTTCAAGTACAAGGAAGTTCAACGGACTCAGTTCTATCGACCTGGTAACAACCAGTGGTACTGACTTGATGCCAGTGATGGACCCAAAACTTGCCTAGAGTCGGTGCTACTGAAAGACAAAGTCAGTGGTACTAAAACAACATTAGTAGATCCCAGCATGATTCGAGAAAACTCGGTTCCATCGAGTTTTCAACTCGGTACTATTGAGTTGATGTCACAAAGGTGGTTTGAAAATCACAAAACTCAGTGCTATTGAGTCTAGTCGATAGTACCGACACGATCGAGATTGTGTGACTAAACCAAAATGACTCGGTACTACTGACTCACCTAGTCAGTACTATCGAGTCTGCCCGATCAGGCCATCTGTAGATTTCACTCTAATCCAATGATGGATGTTATTTCATACCCTAAGTGCCTTCTATGACTTAATGGGACAACGGACAGACCAAGGGAGACAACCATTTTCATTGCACAACAACTGGGAAGAGAGAAGAGAAGAACCGAGGACCGAAAGCTTCAATAGGGAAGATCTGAGCACCTTCGGAGGATGATTCTGTAGTCGAAAGATAGTAGAATGCACGTACAACGGAGGGGATCTTCCGCAAGGTCATATATTCAGGGATTACTTTAGTTTCCTAATGTTTCCCAATGTTCTTCTTCCTTTCCATGTATTCGTCGATGAAAATAATGCAAGGCTAAAAACTTATATTCCTTAGGATCCGGGAGTAGCACGAATATACACTATAATTGATTTCTATGCATTAATATCAATTTTATCTCTTTTTACTAGATATAAATCTATGAAATCTTTGTGTTCTACTTGTGCTTGATCACCATAAGTGGACTAGTAGACACTTAGTCATCCTGAGAGAGGGATTAAGGGTTGGAAAGCATAGATTTACCTGTGTATTGTGCCCTTTGGGAAAAGCAGTGTGTAAACGGGAGGAGAAACCCAGAGAACAATCATAAAGCATCTAACTAATCAACCAATAATTGCAGAAGTGGGACTGGCATTATATTAGGTAGTGAATTACACTATGGGAGCAGGTAATTCTAGCTACAGGCTCCTTATCCAAGGATTGAGATAATTGATATTAGTGTGTGATGTAAATTATTAGTTTTATCTGTGGTGAAACCACTGTCCTAAGGAATTCATTCCATCTCTGATTAATTCAACTCTTTAATTCATTTTGTTTCTGCATTAGTTTTGTAACTCAAACCAATTCAACTATTTACAACCGGTCTAGCTGATTAGACTGCAATTAGTAGTAGTCTACTGGAGAAATGTTTCCCTCTGTTTGACTCTAGCCTCAAAAGGGCCTATATTACTTCGATACGTTCACTTGCACATAATGCACTGTAAACATGTGTCAGTATCCCAAGTCTAGTTTGACATATTGAATAGACTTGTCAGGCTCCATAGCATTGTTAGCCTCTCCTTCAGGGTCATGTAGCAAATCTCTGATCAAATCTTCCTCATGAATAGTTCATAGTTCCATGGTGATGCCAACTTTTCCTCTTCCTTATTATCAATATATAGATCTGGCTTACCCTTGATCTCCCTTAGTGTAACATCATCCAACAAATTATCTTCCATAAACTGCTTGTCTAGGAAATATATGTTGAAGTTTGTAGCCTTGTCTCTTCAAACCATGTTTGCAAACGAGACATGTTTTGAATCCCCACACCATATGTTCTACCCTCGTCAAACCCGTACTAGGGTTTATAATTTCTACTTGAAGAATGGTTTCTAGATTTTGTAATATAGTTGTCGTCAGGTGCATGATTTATGTATCTTCCTTACTCCTAGTTGTTTAGATCCATAGATTGATTGTGATTTGTCAATCCCCACATCAATGTGAGATAAAGAAATAGCCCTACATCTGGGACATGAGTCCCTACTCTTGAGGCATGTGCTGCATTTGATTGTACGATGTCTTATGTTGCCTTCACCCGTAGACCTTCTAGGACATCACCCTCTTTGTGGTTGCAATCAGGTTCCTTGATCATCCCAATGGAATTCTCTTTTTTTCCACTACCATAAGACCCCCGCCTCGTCCCCTAAGTTTTCCATTGTCATATCCATGATAATATAACAAAGCAATTTATTCAAAAAATCTTGTTAAATCTCTATTAAAGGGCAAATAGGGCTTAAATATGGAGAAAGATACTTTTTGTATGCAAACCCTTGAACTGCAAAAAATGGGTAAATTGAGTGGGTTAAATAGGTAGAAAAACATGGTAAAATGTTAAATACATGGGATGAACTTTCATATTTAACTAGAGAGTAGACCGATTCTCGACTTTTTGATGAAATGGCCATAAGTTGGATGTCAACAATTTGCACTATCAAGACTAGGTTTAAGATATGAGTGAGAACTGACAACATCATCCAAGTGTGACCCTCTGTTTGGTCATGAAGGCCGTAAAGATTAGATTCATAAAGTATGTTTTGGTGAATGTAATGAAGGTGACCTATATATGTAATCTCTTTTCCTTCATGGAAATCATTTTTACGATAACCATATATAAAGGAATAAGTTTGGACATGCAATCATCTAAGGATAAGGTAGAGTAAACTAAGGCCATTTTCTATAATTGGTTGATCATTTTTCCACTAAATTTTTGAAAAGCTAATCAAATTCTAGGTTTTTTCATTAGGACATTGGGAGGCATCATTTTTGTTTATGTAGTTGTTATTCAATCTCTTTCTTATTCTCTTACTCATTCATATCTTAGTGAGGGAAAGGTAAAAGCAAAGTGGTATTAAAATAAGGTTGAGGTAAAAAGTGCTAGTAGTTACTTATCCTTCTAGGGATATATTTTTGAGACAAACATTCATTAAAGGATAAGGTTGGGTACATGTGATGATCCAAGGCCAATGTATCCTAAAGTAAGACTTGTGACTATAGTTTTCTAATCTTTTTTCTTCTCTTATTGTTGATGAATTATTAAAAGTTCTAGGTTTTCATCAGGATCTTTAGAAGCATCATTCATATACCTCTATACTTATTTTATATATTTCCAATTCTCTCACCTATTCATGTTCCGATAAGGGAAGGTAGATACTGACATAAGTTGGATAAGATTGAGGTTCGTCAATAGATATTCTATTAAATCAGGATTTGGTAATCATTAAAAATCTATCAGAAGTGTTTGATTTTGAGACATCTTGAAAATGATTGTCCATCTCTATACAATTATTCATACTTTATGCACCTACCTATATTCTCGGGGTAAGGACACAAGCATGGGAGTCCAACTTGAATTTTCAAACTATAGTAGAACAACTTGATAGATATGCTAGCTAATGGTTTGATCCTTAAGCACCTTCACTGCCCCCTTCTGATGGGAAGTTGGTCAAAGGCCTTATGACACATGATATTGTTTGTATAATGTAGTAAAATAACTAAATAACATGTTTTCATTTTTCTAAGTACTTTATGATTTCAGTCTTGTTTGTGTACTTTTGATGATGTTATAAAAACCATAGATATAAGGACCTTTCTTCCCTGTACTTAGCACCTTGTGTGTTGATACTCTTATTTCTCATATTTTTTAGGTTCAGAGATAGATTGGGAGAATTTGGCTTGTGAGAAAGTGTTCACATTGTACCTTTTGTAAGATCCCAATTTAGTGTACATGATCATACTTGTATAATGTACTCTTCGACTTGTAGCTAAAACTATGTTATAAATAATGTTGTATAATATAATTGTTGAATGTTGAGATTATCTAGTGCATGCCTCTAGTTAATTGCTCATGTATGGTAAGTGTTTATGCTTCCACATTCACACTTTGATATTATCATGCTTGGACCAGACACTCAAGTCCTTCTAGGCATTTGGAGTTTAGATCTGGGTTATAAATGGTTTTGTGGCATTACATTTTAAAAATTAAAGATTATGAATAACAATCTTTGTTATGAATAATCCAATACAAATATGATCTGAAGGCCATTTTATATTCCCTCTTATATCATATACAACACATATGAGACACAATTGCATACAATATTTTTCTAATTAGTACAATACACTACTACAGAACCTACCTTTAGTGTCGGTTATTTAAGGCCTTTAGTGTCGGTTTCTAAGCGACACCTATGTGGGAGACACTAAAAGCTCACCCATTACGCGTCGGTTCCAAAACTGACGCCCAAACTCTTCCCGCGCCACCGAAATCACGCATGTTTGCTGTGGCGCGAAGGTATAGGCGTCGGTTATTAGATAAGAAACCGACACCATATACCTTCGCGCCACAGAAAGGGCGCCATCTTGGCCACTATCAGCGTCAGTTATTAGATAATAAACCGATGTCATATACCTTCGATGCCACAGAAAGGGCGCCATCTTGGCCACTATTAGCGTCGGTTATTAGATAATAAACCGACGCCATATACCTTTGCGCCACAGGAAATAGGCGTCGGTTATTTATATAAAACCGACACTATAACTTTGTGTGTCGGTGTTATACAAATAACCGACGCCTATTGTTTTTTTTAGTCAGTCTGCAGACCTGCTGTGGCTGGTCGTAGGATGAGAAACCTGTAGTTAACTGCAAGTTTTACGACATCCATTGATATCAGCCAACAACAGGCCACAAACCTATAAATTTAACAACAAAAATATTCACACATGCATTTAGCAATACAACCTGCAGTTCCATTTTATTTTCACACATTTATAAACATTCATGTAGCTAGCAAATCTGTAGTTCCATTAATTCACATTCACACATGTAGAAACATTCATATAGCAACCAACACTTTCATTCATTTTCACTCAGACACATGTAGAAACATCTAGACATGTAGAAACATTCACACATATATTATAATTCAGAAATTCATTTAAAAAATATCATTCTTTAGTCATTATTCGCTATCAACATCCCAATTATATTTTAAAACCCCCACTATTTGTATGGTTGTTGCCCATTCTTCTCTTACTTCATTTAATTCTCCCATCGTATAGGGATCATGTACATCTGGTAAGTCTGTTCCTGTAGTGGGGTCAGCTTTAAACACCTGTAAAGAGAATGATGTCTATATATAATTAATGAGTTATAAATAAGATTGATATATTTCATATTATCTAATGAGACTATATAATACCTGAGCAATAGAATCGATGTCCATACAACATGACAGACTAACACATATATAGTACATAACAACAGCAGCGTCGAATTTACATACAACACTAGCTTAGTTATATATAGTGGGACTAAGGTGACGATCCCACCTGCTAAAATAGGTTACCGACAACTACATGTTATGACTGGGAGGTCGTGATTCAGCAACCGTATTCATTAGCAGGAGGACAAATAGATCCACCTGCTAATGCATACGGTTGCTGAATCACAACCTCCCAGTCGTAACATGTAGTTGTCGGTAACCTGTTTTAGCAGGTGGGATCGTCACCTTAGTCCCACTATATATGTACTAAGCTAGTCTTGTATGTAAATTCCGAGCTTCTGTTGTTATGCACTATATATGTGTTAGTCTGTCATGTTGTTATATGAATCTGAAGCACTTGTGTGTGCTGCACTTTATGTATTGTATCTATATCCTGCTTCTCTTCATTGGGGCTTCTTTTGTTGTTTCATGGCTTGCTGCCTATATATCTATATAACCTTTGGCGAACGCCTGCATATCCTCTTGGACCCATTGTGTGGTCATAACATGTAGTTGTTGTTGAGCATCACTGATAGCCTAGTTAGTTAGCACATTGATTTGGTTAGTAACAATAAAGGTTAATCTTGAATAGGTGAATACATAAAAACGTATATTAATTAAATTGGGAGTGGCGCTTAATACCTTGAATTAATCTATTTTTCTTTGGGTAACAAACTCCTCCCAGTCTTTGGGGTCCAAGTAGTTCCATTGCTGTGTGGCTTCCTTCTTCCTATATTTATTTTTCAAAGAGAATACAAACAAAAATTATTAGTGTAGAGTTAGTGAAATACTGATCAATGTCTAGAATTGGAATCAATCAAGAACCTATTCTCAACATCGCGTATGTAATCTCGGGTGAGATTGGTCCTATAGTTCTTTAGCACCCTCCCACAATGTTTAGCATTTGTATTAACTAGAAGATAATGAAACATCAAATCAGAAAATGATATTGATATTAAAAAAGTAAACATTTAGCTTCAATAAAAAAATATAAACATGCATGCCTCTAAAATTGTGATCTTTTATCAATTAACAATCCTTCATTGTGATCTCCGCGCACATATAAGTCATCATTAGCTTCAATATTTTGTGGAGTTGGCAACCCAACTGAGAATGGACTGGATTCATCATATTTATCATAGTACTCTTCTTCATCTATAGGATCTTCAATGAACTGTCTTTTACCATGAAGAACAACTGACCATTTATCATTTGCAGGATCATCGATATAAAATACTTGTTTCGCCTGTGATGCCAATATGAATGGTTCATCCTTCTCGCCAATCTTTTCAAAGTTCACTAAAGTGAAACCCAATTCATCCACTATAACTCCTTTGGTGTTATCAACCCAATTACATTTGAAGAGCGGAATTCTGAAATCTATGTAGTCAAATTCCCATATCTCTTCAATGACACCGTAATATGACATTTTAGCTTTACGTGGACTCTTATCCTTTGCACTTGCAAAAAACATAGTCGATGCTTGAAGGGTGACCCCACTATTTTGGATGACACTCTTATCATCTTGGCGCTTTGTGTAATATGTGAATCCATTAATGTCATACCCTTTTTTTTTTGGTCGGTCAAAAAGCATGTTACTAAAATACCAAAAACTTTGGGCACTAAGTACCCCATTACAGCATAAGAGTTAAAAAAAAACTCAACTTTGGATCAGAAACCTCTCGCAGGAGGTACTCAGTTGATCTCTAGAAACAAGCAAAGCAAAGAAGGCCTAACAAGCTATAAAAACTAAAAACTAGACATTCAATCCGGGGAATGGATATCAAACGCCAGGACCTCCTATCTTGAGCTAGCTTTAATAACTTTTTGACCTTCTATGAATTTTAGGGTCTAAGGTATCTGTATGGATTGTACATCCACCAAGAAACCTCATGAAAACTAATCCACAAAAGGACCAAGTCATTTGGAGAAGGCAGAAACAACGCATTCACACACCAGTGAGCAGACAAGGGGCAACCGAATTCCACCTTTCATGCTTTGCACATCACCAACTATCCGTATAACCACCCAGAAAGTGTGGTAGTATGCAAAGGAATCAAGATTTTCATTCGGCCAAGAACCTAGGCAAACAGGCCTGTGATAACCTACGAAGGTCCTGCAAACATCTCAACCAAAATGGGAACTCAGAAGTTTAGGGAAAAAGCCCCGGCCAGAGACCAAAAGCTCCATCGTGTGATGCCCTATTTGCACAGAGGCATATCATCGAACACTTAAAGTGTTCCTTCATAACTAGAACTTAGGCGAAGCCCAAGCCAGAATATGGACGAACGAGCAGAACCAGAACACTAGGGCAGCAAAGAACAGAAGAATCCATTGATGTAGACCAAAGACCTCTTATCACTAGCTTTAGATACACCCACAAATTGTGATGAGTGGGGACTGAAATCAAGCAGCAACATCTTCTCCTGCTCCCCGGCTGGCACCATCTTGCGCTCCACTGAAACCAGTACGGACAACTCTGCATGCAACTGTTTGCACAGAAGCACCACACATACCCTGCGATGTTGCCTAGCCAGTCACTCAAGAGCACGAAGCCCCTGATTGCACAGGATCATTTTGACGAGCAATTGAATGGCATCCAACAAGCAGCAGGAGAAGACCAAAGGGAACCAGCTTGAGAGCCAAACGAGGATTCAAACGGCCACCCGGAAGACCCTCAACGGACACCAAGGAGCCAACTCCGCCTAGGACGCCATAGCTGTTCCAGATGCAGACAGCGGCGCCAAGAACCTGGATTTCCAGGTCTTATCTCGGGGGGTGGGGGGAGGAGGCTCCAGGACGGTAGAGCAGCAGATGTGAGCAATGCCAGGGGAGGGCTCTTCTCCTTTCGTCTCTCTTGAATGAAAAGGAGTCGATTGAATCGAAAACGCCGACCCCAATCAGGACGCGGCTCACGCAGCGCAGACACCGCCTGCGCAACCCCGCCGAGAAAAGCAACCATCTAGCAGCTGGATCCGCTCGATGCCTTCACCTCCAGGAACGAACCCTACGCTTCAGTCACCGTGGCAAGAGGCCAAGGGGAGGGTGCGCCACAGAAGATGCCCCTCCCCCCAGCAGCGTCGCCGGTTAGAGAGAAATGAGAGAAGCCCTATTAATGTCATACCCTTCATAAGACATAACAGTCAACTTTGGTTTAAAGGTGACGCATTTGATAGTTTCATTAATATCATCTGGTGTTTGAGATAGTTGATGTAAGACTTTATCTTCAAACCACTTAATAAAATTCTTGTTATGATCTCTAGCAAGCCACATTGTATTGTCTCGAGGATATTGTCTTTTGATGAAATCGGTATGTTCCTCGATATAAATGTTCACTTCGTCCATGTTGTGTAAAATATACAAATGACCTTGTTCCAACTGCTCACGGATGATTACTTTCACACGTGATCCCAAAATTCCTTTGCCAAATAGCTCGTCAATATTCTTGTCATTATCAGGAGTGTCATTACCACTGAGAGAGTCATTACAGAAATCCATAACCTCTCTCGCCACATAACCTTCAATAATACTCCCTTCAGGCTGATAACGGTTTCTAACATCACCTTTAAAAATGCTCATGTATCGTTCAAAGGGATACATCCAATGCAAGAAAACCGGTCCCAAGATTTTCACTTCCCTAGTCAAGTGGACAACAAGATGTACCATGATATCAAAGAACGAAGGAGGGAAATACATCTCAAGCTTACATAGGGTAACGACCACTTCTCTTTGCAAATTATCGAGAGTCTCAGGGTCAATAACTTTGCTGCAGAGACTGTTGAAAAAGAAACAAAGTTTGGTGATTGCAAACCTTACATGCTTCGGTAATATAGATCGAATTGCCACGGGCAATATTTGTTGCATTAGAGTGTGACAATCATGAGATTTAAGACCTATCAACTTCATATCTTTCATTGATACCAATCTACGGATGTTGGATGAGTAACCATGTGGCACCTTAACATTTACCAAGCATTCACAAAAAGCTTTCTTCTCCTTTCTAGACAACGTGTAACAAGCGGGAGGTAAGTATGTTCTTTTATTACCCATTTCACGTAATTCTATTAATTCTGACCTTATTCCCATTTCACGTAGGTCCAGTCTGGATTTTATCCCATCTTTAGTCTTACCTGGTATATTTAACATAGTACCAATGATGTTATCACAGACATTTTTCTCAATGTGCATTACATCGATACAATGTCTGACTGTCAAAGAACTCCAATAAGGAAGATCCCAAAATATTGACTTCTTCTTGAATGAAGAATTGTCACTTCGTGTAGTACATTGTGATCTCTTACCAAATTCATTGACAAAGTCTTTTACTCTTTCATAAACAACCTCCCCTGGTATAGGTTTAGGTGCACTGCGTTCCTCATTCAATCCATTGAATGCTTTGCACTTCCTACGATACGGATGGAATTTTGGAAGAAACCTTCGATGACTGAGATATACATTCTTACTGCCATGTTTTAGTCTTGTTGAATCAGTGTTCTCTTCACATACAGGACACGCTTTAGCTCCTTTGACACTATATCCAGACAAATTCCCATATGCTGGAAAGTCATTAATAGTGCAAAACAACATAGCATGCAAACGAAATGTCTCTCTTCGTGAAGCATCATAGGTCATCACACCTTCACCCCAGAGTTTCTTTAAGTCATCAATTAGAGGTTCAAGATAAACATCGATGTCATTTCTAGGTTGTTTAGGGCCCGATATCAACAACGACAGCATTACGTACTTATTTTTCATACACAGCCAGGGAGGAAGATTGTATATAACAAGCATGACTGGCCAAGTGCTATGTTGGCTGCTTAATGTCCCGTACGGATTCATCCCGTCTGTACAAAGCCCAAGTCTTAGATTCCTGACTTCTTCACCAAATTCAGGGTACAATACATCAATCTTCTTCCACTGTGGGGAATCAGACACATGTCGTAGGATCCCATCATTATTTTTTTAACATCTGCATGCCACCTCAAATTCTTCGCATCTATCGGATTGGCAAACAAGCGTTGAAACCGTGATATTATAGGTAGATACCACATCACCTTGGCAGGAGAACCAGTTTTGGACTCCCCCGAAGTCGTCAATTTATACCATGACGCACCACATTTTGGACAATCTTTCAAATCCGCATAGTCCTTTTGAAATAATACACAATCATTCGGCATGCGTGTATCTTCTTGGCATCCATTCCCATTGGGCACAACAATTTCTTTACCTGGTATGTTGAGATTGGCAGCTCATTTCCTTCAGGAAGCATTTCTTTCAACAAAGACAGCAATGACGTGAAGCTTTTGTCGCTCCATCTATTGTTAGCTTTCAACTTATACAATCTCAACACAGCGTTAAGCTTCGTAAACTTAGTACAACCTATGTATAACGGCATCTCAGCATCATGCACAATGTTTCTAAAAATGGGAGGTGGATCGGTGTGCTCTACCCCACAACTATCCAGCATCGCATCAACGATGTCTACTGGAACTGGTTCATTCACATCTACGTCATTGTAGGTAATTTCTTCTTCCACACAAGCACTGCTATCGACATCCACTGGTTTTGGGTTTGAAATCTCTCCATGCCAGTGCCATTCTGTATAGCCTTGTATAATCATGTTGCACATGACATGAGTTTTGATTTCGTCACCAGTGTTGACTTTCAAGTTGTTACCGCAATGCCTACATGGATAGTAGAACCTATCTCCAGGTTGTTTCCTATGTTCCTCGGCAAATCTAATGAACTGGTCAAGACCAGAAATAAACTCTGGGGTGCAGCGATTGCGAATGGACATCCATGATCTATCCATTCTATGATCAAAGATAAAACAAGTATATATTAGGACAAGATTAGGGTCTAGGGTTAACAAATACATGTGATGTCATTATTATATATAATAAATGTGTACCACCTATCCATTCTTGAACACCTAATCTCACTAGTAAGTGTATAATGTGTATTGGGTTTTCAAGAAAATTTCGGCAACATTTCCCCGTTGTTCTCCAAGTACATATGTACTTAGAGAACAAATGGGGAAATGCTGCCGAAATTTTCTTGAAAACCCAATACACATCATACACTTACATCCTAACCGAGATTAGGTGTTCAAGAACAGTCCCAAACCGGGGACTATCCAAGATTTACTCCTAATGAGTAAATCTTGGACGGGTTTCTAGGCCAATAAATAATGTGTTGTCATTCTTATACCTAAAATCCTAGTTCTTCAAGTTAGGGTGATTATTGATGTCTTTACAGTTCATCATTAAGCAAGAAGGGTGATTAGGATTCTCACCAAGAATGATTTTTGATTTTCTATACAATTTTATAAAAAAATACACATGTATGCATATATATACTATACTTAAGTTAAAGATATAAGTAAAGTAAACTTACCCAACATATACCATATGAGTAAGTATGTCATATTAAAATATACTATACAATATGAGAAAATAGTAGTGTAATCATGCAAATGGGAACATTCATGGGAACACACACTTCAGTTATAAGCATTCATGTAGCAACTTTCAGTTCCATTCATTAATCTCTTTTTACATCCACACAGGGGTGTATCCCTAAACAGTAACTAAACAAAGGGGTTGGTGTACCCCTAAACATGTGCATAATTAAAAAAACTATTAATACAGACAGGTCTAGATAGATAGACAACTAAATACTACACCAACATGGTCCCGCATCAGTAACTTCGAGGACTTATCATTGTGGCGATCTTCTCCTGAAGTTCAGAATAGAAAGCAGCTATGAGTATTGATTGCTTGACAATTATATTTGTTAATTGGACTTACCGTGGTCTTTTTGATGATGAAGCTGTGTCACGAAGCTCCTCACTATATTTAGATGAATCTGAACTGATAGGGGCCTCAGATTTAGATTCGTCCGAGATGATATGCGACGACGTGCGCTCATACCGCAGTAGATGATCGGGGGTCTCGTAGTTGCTGTTGGTTATCCAAACTTTGATGGAATTATGGCCAACTGGACGGAGAAAAAGCTTGTTGCAACGGACCACATGCATCTCTCCAATCCAATCACGCCAACCGTATTTTGATACAAGATTTCCCTCCAAATCATACTCAACCTCGATAACATGTGAATAATTGCCAAAAGTTAGGGTCACTTTACCAGGCATGTAGTGTCTTCCTTTTAGAAAACGCCAATGTTTGGGTATGACCAATTGGTTTAAGGAATGATCATCTAGGATGATGTCCAATTGTTCTTCAATAGGGAACGTTAACATTGACATAGAGGCCCAGTTCATAGTGACTGTTATGGGTGGACAGAGATTGCATAATATTAGTATTAACAAAGTGTGAGTACATATAACGATGTTATATATTTTCAGAAAAAGTTGTATAACATAAGTTAACCTTTTATTGCTTGTCATAACCAACTTTATTGTGGTAGACATGATAGCTTGAAAAGAAGTCTACATATGTACTTAGAGAACAAACGAGGAAATACTACCGAAATTTTCTCGAAAACCCAATACACATTATACACTTACATCCTAAGTGAGATTAGGTGTTCAAGAACAGTCCCAAACCGGGGACTATCTAAGATTTACTCCTAATGAGTAAATCTTGGACAGGTTTCTAGGTGCTTACTAAAATAGAACCATTATATGGAACTAATCCTACATTATACACATACTTTTCCTGAGTAAGATAATGTGCACTTCATGGAATTATTAAAATCTGAATATATATAAGTTGTTTCTACCTACTTTGATGGGATTTTATAACATTTGAGTCTTCCATTTAAGGCATTAGATGCATATATTGCAGTCCATTGTGTTGAGATAAGAATCCCATGTGATACACATGATTGAGAATCTTTCACGATACTAAGAAAATTACATGTATTGTATAGACAATAGAGGATTCAACTCAGTAGAAGCACAAAATCAGTACCTAAACCCTAAACAAAAATAAGTAAATAACTTAAAAAAAAAAACGCCCAGCAGCTGCTTGGGCGTGCCTTGGCACCGCCCAAGCAGCCGCCAGAGAAGAGGAAGAAGGAAGAAGGAAGGGCAGGCAGGCATACCTTGAGGGCAGAGGAGAGCAGTGGCCGGAGCACAGCAGCCACCGGCGGAGGCGGCGACAAAGAGAGGAGAAGCGCCGGTGAGGACACGGAGTAGCGGCGGCGAGGGCACGGAGCAGCGGCGAGGGTGCAGAGCAGCGGCGAGGGCACAGAGCAGGAGCACGGACGGCCACCGGTGAGCACAGACGGCAGGAGCAGGAGCAGGAGCACGGCCTCCGGTGAGCACGAAGCAGTGGCGAGGGCAGGAGCAGGAGCACGACAGCGGCAGCGGAGGAGCAACGACCGGCGGGGGCGAGCAAGAAATCGCCGGACCTAACTGAAATTGAGAATGAAAAAGGGAAAGGGGAAGAGAAGCTCACGCTGGTGAGCTATTAAGTTGACAATAAGCATCAGTTATTCTAAAAAACCGACAAATAAACCAAATGTGTCGGTTCTATACCAAAAACCGACACCTATACTAGATTATAGTCGTCGGTTTTTAACTAAAGGACAACCGACAACTATTCCTGTCTCGTGAATACCCTTTAGTCGTCGGTTATTTATTTATGAACCGACGACATATGTCAAATTTTTGAGGTAATTTTTTTGCTGGAATTTTGGTTTTGGCGGTTGATTTTAGGTTTCGGTTTTTTATTAATTAACTGACACTTAATAAAAGTGGTACCCGTGTCTGGTCGACCTTCACAGATTGTATGTCGGTTTATGTTATAAACCGACACTGTAGAGTTTAGGTGTCCGTTTATGTATACAACTGACACCTTGAAAAGTGACTTTATAAGCCATTTCTGTAGTAGTAGCTACATCCTTGCAATCTTGCAATATGTGTGTTGAGCTTTTAAATGAGTCAAATCCTCTTCAAATCTGGATTACTAGCATTTGCACCATCAAGAGATCGTCGAAATCACAAACTTTTTCTTGGAGCTCGCTTGGTCCACTTCTTCATGTCTTCCATATTTCTAGAATCTTCAATGCCAATATCGTCACTGTCACTATCATTAACAATAGTAATTTTAGTATATACCTTATCATAGGTACACTGAACTGAATAATAAAAAATGACATATTGTAGAAAAAAAATACTTAGTGGGATATGGACTTACACTCCTGTTTCTAGTAAATAAGTTGACGAGATTGTGTCTAATATGAAAATGGATAAAGCCCCTAGACTAGACAGGTTCAATGATTTTTTCTATAAGAATTGTTGGAGTATTATTGGAGATGATGACTTTCATATTGTTAAGGATTTCTTTGCACAGAGTAATTTCTTAAGGGAAGCAAAAAACACTTTCATTACCCTGATTCCTAAAATTCGGGACATAAGTAATATTTGGAACTGGAGGCCTATTGCATTATGTAATGTTTTCTATAAGATTATCTCTAAAGTGCACGATAATAGACTGCAACTTGTTTTCCTTTCTATTATTGATCCTTGTCAATGTGCTTTTGTAAAGAATAGGAATATTAAATATGCAACTCTATTAACTTATGAGATTCTCAACAAATTTAGGAAACATTCTAGTGATAGCATGTGTATCCAGACTGATATTTTGAAAGTTTATGATTCTGTTAGTTGGAGGCTTCTTTTTTCCATCATGTTCAAAATGGGCTTCCCTACTATTTTGATTAATTGGATTGATACAATTTTTGATCAAGTTCTTATTAGATTCTTGTCAACAGAGAACCTTATGAGTTATTTTCTCCATCAATTGGCATCTGACAATGGGATCCCATGGTCCCTTATTTATTTTTCATCATTATGTAGGGTTTTCCTGAGATTCTTAAAGAGGATATGGTTGATAAGAGATTTTCTCCTATTAAGATTTCCAAAAATAGCTCTATCCCTCATCTCATCTTTGTTGATGATTTTATGATCTTTATGAAATCTAGTTTTAATAATTCTATTTTCCTTATAAGAAGTCTTATCTTAATTTGACAAAATATCAAGCCTACTCACTAGTCTTGAGAACATTTATATTTATTTCAATAAAACTCTCAGTCTACTGAAAATATTGACATTCTTGGTATGAAGATTTTTGGTGTCTCAAATTATTTGGGTCTTCCTATTTTTGCTGATAAACTTCTTGAAGTTTATGTTTTGTTCTTATTGATAGGATTAAAAGTAAACTTGATTCCTGAAAAAGCAAATTGGTATTGGTTATTCTCTTTTCCTATTCCTTGCTCGGTTCTTGAATCTATTGATAGTATCTATAGAGATTTTTATGGGTCTCTTCTGAAGGTAAGAAAAGCCTTCATCTAGTCAAATGGGAAAAGGTCACTCTTCCAAGGAAAGTAGGGAGTCATGGCTTAAGAAAGAGCAAGGAAATAACCAAATCATGTCTTATGCTCAATGACAGGGATATAGAAAAGAAAAAAGATTCACTTTAGGTCAACTGGATTAATGAGAAGTATCTAAAGAAGTATACCTTTTGGATTATCTCTGAATCATCAAACTATTCTTGGCTATTTAATAAAATCTTGAAGGTTAGACCATCTATTCTTCCTTTAGTTGATTTTTAGATTGAAAAAGGCGACAAGATTAAAGTGTTGCTTGACCACTGGATTAATGGGCAACTCCTTAAGGATTTTACCAATAAGAGTATGATTGTAAAGACTAGTGTTTTCCTTCACTCCAACCTCATATCGGTTATTTGTGATAAGGAGTGGTCTCTTCCTAAGAACATGATTTTTGAGGTTTTGCTTAATTTCCTCCAAGGCATAAATGTTAAGTTCTATGACGATGATGTTATTTGTATTAAGGCAGATAAAAAGGCATCTCTCAAAATTTTCTTAGATTGTATCAGAGCTGAATGAAAAGAAGATTCTAATTTTGATTGAATTTGGAGCATTAGGGGCCCTAAAAAGTGCTTCTTTCATTTTTGGAAATGCAAGCATGATAAGCTACCTACATCGGATTATGCCAGGAGAATGGGGTTGTCAATCACCTCGATTTTCTTTATATGTGGGAAGGATTATGAAAGTTTCATTCACATCTTATTCTCTTATTCTTTCATTGTTGATATTATGGATGAGTTAACACGAATTCGGTTATCAAAATTCAAGACCTTCTGATTGCTCTCAACTCATTATTATCAGAGATCATAATGCAAAATTATCATGTGCCCTGGATTTATACCATGTTTGGTACGAATGAAATCTTATTGTTCATGAAAACAAATCCCATTCTCCAAATTATTTGTGGTGTTTCATTATGAGAGAGTATTTGGCCCTCATAGTCTCCTAAATTGGGATGTTCATATGGTATTTTAATGAAGGCTTCCGGTCATTGCATACTTGGCTTGTTTGAAGGAAATTGTCTTGTTTCCTTTCTAGAGGTTTGTCTCAGTTTTTGGTTTCCCTAGCTTTGATGGACTATGGTTTCTACTGCATAGTGTATAGCTTGGATATTTTATCTCATGTACAAACAATGGCTTCTGGTTTCTTTGATGCACTTCTATATAGACAATGTTATAAATTATGTTCTCTAAAATGCCTATGGAGTTGCTTTATGAGAGTTTTCTTAGCCCTCACAGTCTCATGACTTGGGCTATACATGTGCTCATTTGATGAAGGCTTCTAGTTTTCTGCATGTTTGGATTGATTGAATCCTATTTTCTTAATGGAGATTCATCTCAGGTCCTAATTTCTCTGGCTTTTGGTGGACCCTGATCTTCTGCTGCATACATGTCCAACTTGGATAGGTCCTCTCATGTATATAATATTACTTTTGGTTACCATGATGCATTAACATATAGATAGAGTTACATATCCTTTTTTTACTTGCTTATCTCATTCCTTGGAGCTGTTCTTGAGCTATGTTACTAGATTAGAAATATGAGATGGTTTGAAGATTGCCTCTATGTTTCTGAACACTTAGTGCTCCTATATTATTCTTCTACTCATTCTTTATTTGTCGATATGAGGATCATGTACATGATTCACTTTTGCTTTTTATGAACTAAGGATCATATAAAGTTTTATTTTCTCGTGCTTTGTACCCCTTTAATCTAAAAAAACAAAAATGGTAGAAGAGTTTTACCAAACAAAAAAAGAGATATGGACTTGAAACTTCAGAGATCCTACAAACAAAAACTAGACTTACTAGGTCCAATGAACAAAGATAGAAGTACATATAACATTACTTATCAGCTAACCTTGTATACCTTGAGGATATATATGAGCATACATAACTGGGTAAGAGGCTAGAAAAAGTCATTTTAGAAAATGACGAGTCTTTAGGTTGTATAACTTGAAGTATCATTTAAAAACTTCTATAACTTGTCAAAACCACCTTTTATATCATCTACAATACTGATATATCCGTGCCAACATTATCAATATTTTCACTATCAGACCATATAGGACCCACAAACCATTTTTTCTATGCATTCTTTGGATCTCTAGAAGATTTAGTCTACCTACAAGATAAGATATGGCTAGTCATCATCAATATTAAATGTTTGACCAACTTCCAAGGGAAGGGTCCATAGGGGCATTTGAGGCTAAAATCATGAATGTTATCTTGTTTTTCTATGGGGGGCCTCAATGCCAAAGTTAATGATCTAACCCCTTTTTCAACATACCTAGTAACCTCACCCTAGGTTTCATGAAGGCGCACAAGGGTTATATAAAGGATTTCTATATTATGTTCAAGATTTGTCAACATGGTATTATCCATCATTCAATAGTATTTATAAGAGAAATATCTCAAAAAAGTGCTTTAGTAACCAAGAATTATTAAGTTCATACATATAAACAAGCATATATGATAGTAGGAGTGAAGAGATAAGGCATACATTGTGATAAGAGAGTAGGACATGATCCTTGAAAAAAATTCCTAAAGAAGGCCTAACTGAATCAGAACCTAAGATTTATAAAGATATAATGTGGGGTCTTAGATCAATAAGGTTTTGGAAAGATAATCATGTTTTCTATCATGTGAATGTTCCCTATACCTAGGTTTCAAAAGGTTCAAGCACATATTCCATGATAACAAACATGCATGCAATTATTCAACATAGTTCAAGTGTCACAACGATACCTTAGGTCTGGGTGAAACAACCACGTTATAATAGTTGTCACATGCATATATTCTCTAATTTTAAAATAGGGAAGGCATGAGATTCGAAATATTATTATTTTTCAACAAGTATGATCATGGTCAAGTCATATTAGGTCATCATAGTGCACAAAAGTGAGTCTTGAAGTCATATGATTTACTCATGGAAAATTAGCATAAGATTTTAATCAATCATGACATAAAGCATCATGGCAAATTTTGATTAATTTAGTCAAAATTCAAGTCTTGATTAAGTTGCTTCATACATATACTTAAAGGGGTCATTTTAGGTCAAAGTAATTATAGTTACATCAAGACAATGCAAAGGAGCGATTAAGTCCAAAGTGGAGTGAAGTTACAAATTTAGAGATATAAGGCAATACTTTATCATAAGTGATAAAATTGGAGCATACTTAAGTGATGTAATCATTCAAAAGATCATAATGATAGAATTTTAACAAAAGAAAGATGACATTAGTAAAATTAGGGTCTGCATGTATGTCTGTTGTGTTTATCTCATTGAGTTGATCAATTTGGAATATAGCTTTATTAAATTTGGCAAAGAAATGAGGAAGATATGATTTTTATAAATTTTACATTGAAACAATAGGGGAAGGAGTGTTGGGCATTACTATGACATTTATTGATTAATGGGTGTTATCAATCATCGATCTAGTGTTCATGATCCCTCAGGCCAATGCCCAATATCTAAGGGAGAGCACCTACATGGTGCAAAGTCATTGGTTCTTGTTGGGACCTCATTGAGAGAGGGAGAGGAGGTAGGGTTTTGGGTTGTCCCACAGTCACCACCTAGCCTAGGCGCACATGATCCAACCACACACATAGTGGATGGCACAAGCTGTGCTCGAGAGCCATGAACTGATCCAACTTTGGAAGTGTCATTGATGAGCAATCGTCTGAGAAGACATGAGAAAAAGTTTGAGGCTCGAGAGGAAAAAATAGGGGTCCCACACACCTTCCCCAAGGAGAAAAGAACTCGATCTATAGTTAAAATGCATCTGCGGGGTGTAGGGGATTGATGCCCCCAAGAAGAGGCTCCATGGCGGAAACTATGGTTGTTGGTGGAGGAAGCGAAGGAGAAAGAGTTGATGGATGAAACAAATGTGAAGAAAAAGAGTGGTACAAGAAAGAGAGAGAAGAAATATGTAAGGTTTATATGCTCAAAGATGTCAAAAGGGGGTGAAAAGGAGGAGAAAAATTTACTCCACCCTATAAAAGCACAAGCTTGTACAGAGGTAGAAGACAAACCTGCATCCGCAAAATCAATACCCCAATTTGTGGCCATGGGATTGGAGGGCCACGATTGGTGAAAATAAGTAAATGTATTGATGACTTTGCAAGTAAGGTAGGGGGAGCGGTTGGGCCGCACCGCTTGTATTGGGCGCAATAGGGGTCGGTTCAAAACATATCAAAATGACAAAAATTAGATTTTAAATCAACAATAAATTAAGGCAACTTCATGTGATCATATGTAGGGCTATAAAGGTTTCGACTGAGACGATTTTTACAATGTTGATTCAAATGTGTCCTCTACATCATCTTAGACATGATAGATTAGAAAGATTACAAGGATGATGTTCAATTGTAATTACAAAAGCATGACATTTAACACATGGGATTAGTTCAAACATGTAAATTAATATCACACCCTAGAACATAAAAGTAATTTAACTATAATTAAGCATCAAAAGTTTCCAAATCATGAAATTGAATACCAAGAATGGAAATTTAGAAAGGTAGAGAGTGATAGGGTACATACATTAAGAGAAAGAAAGATCCACTTATCACATAATGTATATAGTGTCTATTTGTTCAGACCATGTCATTAAAAAATTTAAACTTAATCACAACATATACACTCAATAAGTGATTTTCATCAAAACTCGAAGTATAATTCTATCTGCTCTTAGTTCATGCTTAAGCTTATAAATGTTTTGATAATTTAAGTCTTTGCAAAATGGACAAATGGAGCGCGTCTGATTTCCAAAATAACTTAAATAGATTCATCTAACACAATAAGTGGGATGATTTATTCATCCCAAAAGTAAGGGATTTATGTGATATGGTTTTGGCATCAACAATATGCTACAACTAGCTTATATTTGCTACAAACAATTTTTTTCAAAGTTGGTCTTTTATTCTTATAGATATAATTATTTTAATAATAAATTTTTCAAGTAAGTAGTTGTGTTTATAGTTTTTATCATTTGATATACATGAAATCAACAAGAATCGATGTAAAAGTCACTTGTTATTGCACATCCCATGTATTACCAATTTTTTTTTTCAATGAGTTGATGATGAAAACTATTCATGCTTTAGACTTTTGTTCAATATGAGAGGCAATGCTTTGTTGTTGTTGGATATACTCAAACATGTCAACACAAAAGCATATCTAATTCCTTCAATTCACTTTTATATGTAAATAACATAGAAAAACATGGTCCTACTTTATTTCATTACATACCAATATCAATTACTCTATTTTTATGTTTATGTGTTTGGTCCATGAGGCTTGTTTCATATTGTAATAATTCTACATGTCTGGTGTGCATGCTTGTTATCCACATTATGGAAGCTATTGTTATACTTTTCAAGTGAGTAGTTTGTGGTAATGCTTCTTGTGGTTTGTGTGCATTTAAAATATTAGCTTAATCACTTGGTTGTACACAAAAATCTAGTCACTTTGAAGTTCTTTTAAATGTTGTTGATTCAGCAATAGAAGATGTTTCATGAAACACCAATGTGTTTAGGAATTTAACATGCTCCATTTGATGCATCAATAATATCCATTTAATATCGATATCCATTTCAAGTATACATCCAAAATCCATTTTTCTAGGTATCCATGTGATCTATGAACAACAATATTTAAACTATGAATCTTCTTTTAGTTGGACAAAATTTGTTGCAAATTAACTCGTTATGTTTTGCTATAATTCCTTGTCCACGTGTCTCACAACTTTTGCAGTAGAGTGCCATGTGGGTAGTATTTGTGTGTAAATGAGCATGCAAATAATATAATAAATGTTAGAGGGTATCTTTGTAATATTTCAAGTTCAAAGAGAAGTATTTTGACTTTAATGACCATGGAGTGAGTTCCGGAAAAGACTAACTTGCATTTATTACATATGTACAGATTATGTTGAAAATTGTGTGAAAATAAATGATGTTGGAGGGTTTCTCCACAATTTACAATGTTTCATAAAGATATTTGAGATTGAGTGTCTTACTCATAGAATTGGGTGAAGACGGGTTGAATTCGGTCAACGTGACCCAATGCAGTTGCCACGGTATGCATTATTACATATATTCTTCAAACGAGGAAGATGTGGGTTGGACGAAACAGTAAATACAATGGGTTTGGGTTGTTCCTACCTACTACTAATGATGCGGCGGAGCAATTTTTGTAGAAAAATATGTTAATAGTTATGACAATGTTCAAATCTAGAGGGCGCCAGGGCTAAGTTTAATCCATTAGTAGATTCAATGATTAATAGGAGTTTTCTGACTGTAATGCAGATTCCGCCTCCGTCTAAGGGCCCGTTTGGTTGGGCAACAAACAAACCCGCGAGTTGCAAGTACGTATATGTTGCAACCCCAACCGTTTGGTTGTGCGCGGCTCTAATTCAAGGTGCAAAATTTAACTGCACAATTTCACTCCGGTGCATGGAAATCTGAGGAAAACGGACTGCACTCTATTCTGGCGCGGTTCGTTTCCATCGGCGTCAGCATCTACTGCACGAAGGCCATCCCATCGATTTTGTTACAGCTGAAGATAATAATATATTGCCTTTTCTGCTAAACAACCTCTAACCAAACAAAAATTATGCAAATGTGCGAATCCATTTTCAACTAAACCAAACAGAAAAAGTTCAGTTCCAATTCGTAACGTTGGCTTTCCTGTTTTGAAACTATTGGTGTGGGTTGATTTCGCAACCAACCAAACTAGCCCTAAATTGAAAGCCTCACTTTTAGATGGACTTGGACCCACACAATTTATTTAATTTTTGGGGTCGAGGTAGGGGTGCTTTGGTTTTCTTGGACTGTACATGGACGTTTTTGAGGCTCTTTTGGGATCCTTGTTTGACTAAAAAGAAAAAAGGATGGCTGCAGAACGATGTATGGACTATTGACGAAGGGATGCGAGGAGAGGAGGGCTCTGAGACAGAGAGAAAACATGAGTAAGTATACAGAATCTCAGATATGGTGATTATAGAGAATCGGTAGCATCCAATTGAGCAAGCAGATTCAGGGATAGCTTTTCCTTGTGGAAGAAGAGGCGATTGAACAAGAACACCAGCTGCTAAATCATGGGAGGCACTCCGGCGGGAGAGGAGCATCTGCCCCTCCGTAAGTCGAAATTTATGTTACTGTTGTTCTCCAGAGCAATTGATCGTCGTCGTCTTCTTTTTTATCTTCTTCTTTCATCTGACTATGTGCTCTGCAGTCCGACATGACGATCCAGAGTCATCATCGGTCGTCTCCACCTCCTGCAGCACTGGCGACATAGTAGAGGAACTGCAAGAGAACTCCCCAATCGAGCAGGTGGCTTTGACGGTTCCCGTGACCGACGACCCCTCCATCCCCGTCCTAACCTTCCGGATGTGGGTTCTTGGAACTCTGTCCTGTGTGATCCTCGCCTTCCTGAAACAGTTCTTCTGGTTCCGCAAGGAGCCCATGTCAATCACCTCCATCTCCGCCCAGATAGCCGTCGTCCCTTTGGGTCACCTTATGGCCCGGGTCCTCCCCAACCGCGTTTTCTTCAGAGGCCGACCGTGGGAGATGAACCTCAATCCGGGTCCCTTCAACGTCAAAGAACATGTTCTCATCACCATCTTCGCCAACTCCGGTGCAGAGTCCGCGTACGCCATCCACATCGTCACCGCCGTCAAAGTGTTCTACCGCAAGCACATCAGCTTCTTTGTGTCGCTGCTGGTCGTGCTCACCACACAGGTTTGGATCTCGTTAGATGATTTGAGTAGATTGTTTGTTTGTTCCTTTCCGAGCTAGTTGCGCTGCTGCTCTGTCTTCGTCGTTGTTTAATCGGTCTACAATAAAAGTATAATATATTATATTGCAAAGTCACACCATTCTAGACGTAATACAATGCACTAGTAGACAAATGATGAGCTGTAGATAGATAAAAGTATTGAGTAATTTGCTACATATTCAAATATGAAAACAACTGGTAATTATTTTGTTGATAGGTCTTGGGATTTGGGTGGGCTGGCATTTACCGGCGGTACCTAGTGGATCCGGCCGAGATGTGGTGGCCGTATAACCTGGTCCAGGTGTCACTCTTCAGGTACCCATTTCAGTTCTCTTTTGTACTGTTGCTTATCTTCTACAAACGTGTTACTGTCTGCTTGGCTCTTCTCCGTTAAAACTTGAATAAATTAAAATACGACCGACCTAGTGATTATGGGCGGGGGGGCCGTCATATATTTTAAGTTAATTGCAGTCAGTGGTCTACGAAGTCAATATGAGATACTAATTCTTTTGCTTTTCGCCGAGAAAAAGTTAGCACTTCAAATCTCTTTTCAAGCTTTTTGAGTTTAGTTCCATCTATATTGGGAACTCCAGTTCTAATTGCTTTCTAAGTACCACCTAAAAGTGGTTCCGCAGTCCCTACAAATATAGTTGGGGAAGGACTTGTAGGCTACTCACAAAATAACCATGCTCACTTACGTTTAAACGCTTACCAATTGCTACATTCCTAATGAATATTCCCGTCAACCAACATTGTGTTGGGACTTCACATTCACACTTACATTGAACCAAACACCTAGGGAAACAACTTACTCAAGTTCCTAGAACGGCTTATGTTGGCACAGTTTGAATTCCCTATAACTACGATATACCAAAGAAACTTATAAAAGTTTATAAACCAATTCAATAGTATGAAGAAACGGGTGATGTTGAAAAAGACACTTGCTTGTTCAAACCAACATCTCATTATGAGATTACTTAAGGTGATATAACAACCTCGTACAAATATTTATACAAGATTGAATGTACACTTGTATAAGATATATGCCTCATTTTTAGATTAGTTGAATCATAAGACATTCATGATGCCATGTAATTAGTTAAAACTACAAGGGGGTCCAGTCATCGCTATTGAGGAGTCAAATCCCCTCAAATTAAAAACTAATATGTATAATGATAAAGATGTATTGTCGTTTCACATTATATGTCAAAAATAATTAGTTAGCAACAAAAAATAAATATCTTATAATATCTCAAGTACACTTTGTCATCACTTACAAGATTGACATAACATAATAGAAAGAGGTACAAAAACTTATAAAATGATTACTTATGAAGGATAACATATCATCTCATTCTATCTTTAAAGTCCAGAGTTTTGGTACATGTTTGAAACTCTAAATGCAACACTACCATAGATAAGAATAGTTTTTAAAATTGTACATGCAATTGAAGGCAAGTATCCTTTCGTCCATTTCAAGTTCTAACATAAAAGAATGTAAATGTCCCAAAACTTTGCAAGTACAGTCAAGGACCCAAAGATCAAGAGTAGAATCACTTGAATAATAGAAATGAGAAGAATCATATGACAATGAGTGTTATTTCAAAAGGGGTTTTCAAAGGGTTCCAAAATAGGAATCTCAAGTAAGATTCATGCCTCATTATAAAAAATTATGGTTTAGTTCAATCAGTGCTAAATTGAAAGAGAGAGGATGCACATGCATGACATTACGTCCAATCACATCAAAAATCAAACCTTAGGTCCAAACTAGGGTCTCATATTGTATCATTTAATTTTTTGGTTAAATTGAGGTCAATGTTCAATCCAATAAGTAAAGCCTGAAATGTTCCTTTCATCATTGTTGAGTTAAATCACTATTTAAGTAGTACTCTACCAATTCTAGCACACATTTGTATATATTTTCTGATGGAAAATAATTGGTTATAATTTATTTGATTAAATATATTTTTATGGATTATTGAACAAAATCTGGGTTTGAAAATTTGGCATACCTTCTCATTGATATTTATGGCCATCATACATGTTCATGTTGAAGTAGGCATACAAGAAACCAATTCACATAATTGAAAAAATAGTATTGAAATGATGGTAATACCCCTACAATGAGTTATGAAGGGATTACACAAGTGAGAGCAAAACATGGATTCTTAAACTTGGTATCCCTTCCCCATGTCACGATACTGACAACATCAGATAACAACAATTCACTACTTGGTGTGGCTCCCTTCCCGTGATAGGTATTATTCAAGGTTAGTTGAGGTGGGTACCCATTATACATGCTAACCCCAAATTAGTCTCACAAAGTTAGGGAAATGATAGGAAGGGAAACTAGGGAAATACATGGCCATTGTTGCATATTGGTACCTTGGTAAATGAGGAGGTTTGAGGTACCATCAATCAAATGTGAGAAATGATGCATGGGTGCAAGTCATAGAATCCATATTGAAATTTAGGCAGCCTTCCTACAATCTATGGGTACCCACAAGAGATCAGACAACCTTTGCCAATGAGCATCACTAAAAGGGGGTTGGAGATAAGGACATGTTCACCTCTATGGAACAAGGGAGAGTGCATTGAGAAGAAAGGGTGCATGAAAATCTCCTTAGAAAATGAACTAGTCTGAATTGATTGAAAGGAGAAAATCTAGTTTGTTGATTGTGAGGAGGAGGACAATCTGGTTGACAGGAATGGTGATGATTTAGCAATTATTAGAAGGGAAAACAACGTCTTATGGTGTGGTGAACCTATTAAGATCCACATAACTTTGTACCATTGGGTTTTATTGGAAGGTACACATCTTTATAATACATGATTGAGAAAGACAATCTGTTTGATAGGAATGATGATGATTTAGCAATTATTAGAAGGGAAAACAACATCTTAGGGTGTGGTGAACCTAATAAGATCCATATAACTTTGTACTATTTCGTTTTATTGGAAAGTACACATCTTTATAAGACATGATTGAGAAGGTGGGCTAAAATATTTAGGGGTTTTTACCCCGTCATGAAAACGAGGGTCTATCATGGTTCCTTCAACTCAATATTTACTTTGAGTTTGGAGGGAAAAATTAGGAAGATTGGGAAATCAAGGAGAGATATATAGGTAGAGGTATTCCATAAGTACTATATAGAAGAGGTAGGAGACATGTTCTCCCTGGTTGATTAAACTGGATTAGTGAGGAAATTCCTCAAACATCTGGTGCCAATCTAAAAACAAATCATTTATAAATGTATTCAATTTATTCTTCTTCAAATTTCTAGGTTATTTCTTGTTGGTATGTATGCCCTGAGAGACAATCATGGGATTATTGGTGGGATACATTAAGATTGATTTGATAAACATCAAAAGAAAGCTTCCAATTCTTTCTGATTCTGTCATATGAGATAATGATAGAACAGATTGAATGTCTAAAGAATGACAATACTCAATGTTGTATGCTTTCAGGTTCATGACCTGAACGATGAGATCATACAGATGCTAAGAGTTTGTACATTCTTATTATGTCCCTATTCGGATGTCATTGTGGAAGGTAGATAGACAATAATGACACGCAAGACTAGATTGTGGTGTTGGTTGATGACATAATCTCATTAGTCATGATATGGAGATATCAAACCAAACACATAGGTACTTGTTAGAGAACAAGTGTACCAGATAGACCCACCATGAGTTTGACACATTGAACCATGACATGGTAGACACAGTCAGTTCTCACAGTGATGGTGGTGAGTGTGATTCTTTGACCTGAAATCACCACACTCAACACATGTCGTTGGGTACACTTTGACATCATCATACGCAGTCCTGAAACATGGGTTGTTATAAAGGTGATGATTGGGTGGCTTTGACACATGGGGATTTTGAGGGGTGAGTGATAGATATGGGATTTGTCCCTACTGAGGGAGTTTGATATCCATGTCCACTTGATGAGTAGGATTGAGATAGGCGTGCACACATGTGTGAATCAGTATGTGATATTGATGTCATACATATCTCCTCCAATCTACTCTGAGATCAAGAAAGTGAATGAACGTTGACAGGATGACTGTTCCATGCCTTGAGTTCATTCAGGATATCAGTGACAAAGGAATTATACATTCATAACACCATTCACGGATTGTAGGATTGAAATTTGTTCTCCAACTTTCTATTTCACTTGGGTAGCACTAATGTGCGACTAGGCACCGCTCTTTGCTTGTGAAGTCATAAGTGTTATGGACTTTCACTGCCAATGTGAAATGGACCTACAGGGTCACACACATAGGATTTATCCTGGAAGAGGATTTTATCCACAAACAATGTTTAGATTGATTACTAAAGGAGTTTAGTAGTTCAATTAAACACTCAATCAATTGATAGCTCAGTATCATAGTGTTTAAGGTGTTGGACCGATTCATTGGAGTATCAGATTGATTGAAATTGTGATTGACTGATTTGTACAAGTCTGTTGCCCCAACTGATCAGCTCATGTGCAATGAGACGATCGACTCAATTGTTTAACCGGTCGATTCATGTAACCAACCGAGATCGTTTGGAAAGTGAGAAGACTTTTTTGCAAATATAATTTGTTTCACTTGCACAGATTCGATTTGGACAAGAATTAATATTTGATTAATCGAAAACAAATTTGAAAGTCAATTTGAGTTGGACCAGGACCACAAATAGATCGGCTCAGAAGTGAACCGATCGGCTCAGGTGGCCCAACCGATCAGTTGATGTCTGAACCGATCGGCTCAGGTCCCCAACCGACCGTTTCATTCTTGAATGATCGGTTCAGCTGGCGCAAGTTGGTTGTTTTGTGGAAAATCTCGAACCCTTCTACTCCTATTTAATCCCACATTGCCCGGGGTAGAGAACCCTGTCCCATAACCCTCCTATATATAGGGGTATTGGGGGCTTCTCAGGAACAACAACAAAGAATACCAGTTACTCTGCAAAGTTATCATTCTCTCTGGTTTTGATAACCGAGAGAGAGCCCGAGCAAGTGCTACCTGATAAGGGAGGCACAGCAAGGAAAAGACAACTGCAGAAAAGCAACTAGTTACATGAGAGTGTGTTGGTGACTAGTACACCAACAGGAGGATGTGAATCCTTCTGATTATTTGTGGGACAAGGAGATCGAAGTTCCAGGTGGTCCGTGTGGACTACTTCAGAGGCGGGAGACTTCTGCCGCTCGGAGGACAGCTGTCAATCCTAACAGTCCCGGTGAGACCAGGAGTTGCACAAACACCGTCCAAGACCGGAGGTGAAGACCGCGCAAGCTATGAGGTAATGTCACCGAGCAAGCCTCGGGACAAGGTATGCCTCTACAAACTATCTTTCCTACTGTATAGACGTTTATGTGATTCCTTTCTTCTAGGTTTGGGAGGAGAAATTTTTTTATTTCCGTTGCATTCTCTGTCTCCCCTAAAACCCAACATTTCTTTCATTCTATATTTTGAAGGGCCATTTCAAGTCCAAGTAACTTAAAATTTTCAAATGTGGCCCTTAATATGTAAACCTATTTAAGTAATAAATTTTTTTAATATGTTTTGTAAAACTAAGATCTTAATATATTTGAACTTGTTTTCTTCTCTTTTGTTTATTTGAAAATTCTGCCGTGATCTAAAAAGAGGTAAATGTTTATTGCTGGTTAAAAGAGTTTGGGCATTTCATTCAAACTGTAGACATAAACATATAAAACTAGAAATAGTGCATCTCAAAGCCAATAAAGAGGTAATTTTTTTCCAAAGAAAAATGCTCCAATTTACCTAATAGAATCTGCAAGAGAGTATATCTGGTATATAACAAAGAGAAACAATTATAAGTTGTTCATCTATAATAATGACTAATTTTGTGACACCTGCCAAATAAAATAGCTACCAAAACCACAAGCGGAAGCATAACATCTCATACATCACTTAGAACATGGGCAAGCATCATATATCTGGCATACTAAGCATTCAAATAAGCAAAGTAACTGAAATCCAACAAAGCGTCTAACATGCTGAAATGAAAAGTTCAGGAATAACAATTCCACAAAAGTCTAGCATAAAGAAACTGAGAGTCTAGATAATCTAATCCTAATAACGAAAAAAGGAAAAGACTGAAAATAAAACTTCAGTTGGATGGATCGCCTAGATAATGTCCCACCAGTGAAAGATATTGTCACGTCTGTCTCAGAAAATGAGATCAACGAATGCGGAAGCGATTAATTAGCAGCGGAATCATGGAAAATCACTAAAAATCAAAACTTTTTGTAAAAATATCTTCAGACAGTAAAACTCTTTCATAAAGAGACAAGTTAAGTTATTTACAAGCTGATTCATCAGTACATCTCTGTATTATCACATCTCGAGAGTCATAACATTGACTGCCCTGTTAAGCTGTACATAAGCAGTATAAAAAATCTCGAGGCATTATGCCAAAAATCTCAGATCTAAATTAAACCATCTACAAACTCCTAGGACCTGGGACTACAGAGACGACACATAAGACCTTCTATACACAAGACCTAACATACAGTGACTCCACCTATGGATCACTCCTGTCCTTGATGTTGCTGCTGCTGCTGTTCACCCACTAAAGGGTTCCTTCGTCCTCGGCGTCTACCTAAAAATTTGAATCCCACGGGGTGAGACAATTGAATAATTGTCCCAACGAGAGTTATAACTCTTCGCCAGAAGCATTGTTATTTTGCAAATAAATGAATAACACTGAACAATATAATTATAAATACTCAACAACGAGCAATTTATTGAATAAACTAAGTAGAGTAGTATTCTCTAAGCAACCATTTCAATTATAACTTGATTGAATGACAAGACATATATCATTAAGGAATATGAAGAACATGTATATTATTTGTCCAACTATGACATTATAAACAATGTATCATCAATCATTATTTCTCGTATTTCAACCTAAGCAATTATGCTACACGATTGAATACATTTTTCAAATATATTTATGCCCTGAGGAGATGAGATATACCGCTCATACTCCAACCGACCATTACGAAATCGCAATCGATACCATACATAGGTCATCAGAAGAGCCAAATTTCTATGACCTCATCTTCCTCAGTCAGTATGAGGATCAACATGCAGGACATCTCGTGTCTCTGCCATAATAGCTTTCCAGGGTATTCTGGCAACTTCGCTATTAGAGTTACAGTGGCATGTTGTACTCTCTTCGCCATCGAGGGATTTCTTGTTTATCTCACATCGATGTGGCATTATCAACATCATCAGGAGAATAGTGATACATCATCCTGGCATACACATATAATGAAGGATTGAGAGATTGAATGTACATCTCACATCAATTCCCTCATTAGGATGTAAGGATATTCACGTCCATAACCCCCACATACTCAAAAGTATGCTCTCCAGGAGTTCCCTTAGGAAAACCTATTTCACCATCATCTAGCTTCTGACGATGATGGATATATGGTCAGGGCTCTATATGATATCATTATATTTGATTATTTAAGTACATTATGGCATTCTTTTAGCATCAGGCATGTTTTCAAACATAAACCATTAAAACAATTGCTATAAAGAAAGAGTACTTATTTATATCAAGTTCATTTCACATCTGGTTGACATTGGGATATCAATCCCTAATCATCTCATCATTGTGATTCAAGATCATGGGTATTCAAACCCTTAGTTCAGCAAAACACTTGTTACCAAGTGACATAATGCCATCAAGTCAATTGATAGTATAAACATGATAGTAGTAATGCAGATATTTCTCATGGCTCATACAACCTATCGGTCTCATTTGTTACCTCTCACTAGGCAACATAGAATAAAGCTTATAAAGTGCTTTTAATGAATATTGCATCATAACTCTCACCTGGTTATGCTCACTATTTCATAAAAACCTACATGATTAATATAAATGATAACATGCACATTATTTCTATATCAGCACAATGTACAATAATGATAACATCACTATTGATTAAGGTTTACTTTGTAAAACAATCTTCAAGTCAAGTATGGAGCACCACGGCCGTGCTACCTTGCACGATCGTGTTATAGAAGATCACCACGACCATTTTACACTTATGAAGTCAATACTTCAAACCAATTAGGGTTTTCTATACATATCACATCACTCAAGGTTAGAGTTCTTATTTAGCATACCCTGAACTGGGATTTACTATACTCATCACATCACCCAGGATTAGGGTTTACTATTCACATTAAATCATCCTTGATTAGGGTTATCATTAATATCTCACCATTAGGGTTTACTATTTACCCTAAGTAAAAATGATCAACAAAGTACCTTTAATTTAAGGATTACCATGTCATCATTATGAATTAGTATTATGTCATCATCATATATTAAGGATACTCCCATTATTACCCTCAATTAGGGTTATGATTCATTAACCATCATAATTAGGGTTTCATTATCTCATTAACATGGATCATACCCTAATTAGGTATTCATTCATATTGGGAACCCATTATTTGATTAATATTCATATAAGAAGTCTTCTCTCTCATCTTTCTATAAATTAATGTTTGCAACACCCTTGATTAGGATAAATCAATTCAACATTAACCTCATGGGTTGTCATTACTATTGTGGTCATTAAAGCTTACTTGTTCAAAGAGTATTAATCACTCTATTCCATCAAGAGTACCTTCATAATGAACACCACTGATTATAACATGCATTAATCAACTAATTACTTAGTCCCTTAATCACTTTAGGTATCTATGAGGTTTAGGTTAAACCACCACTAAACCATCTTGACTACTAAGGCTTCAATCGATCTTGACCTTTGTAGACCTCAAACGGTCTTTCCCAATAAACCTCCAAATTGTCTTGGACAGACCTTGAAACCATTTTGTGTTGAAGACTGTTTGGTCAAATTTGACTTTTGAAACCATTTGGTAAAGTGCACACTCAAGACCGTTTGCCCAAAATGGGGTGAAGACCGTTTGGTCAAGTTTGACTTTGAAACCGCATGGACATAACCGACCTTGAAACCGCATGAGACCAAACGGTTTGGGATCGTTTGGTCCCAAACGGTCTTGATACCGTTTGGTCCAAACCACCTCAAAACGGCAAGGACCAAAAAGTGTCTCAACCTCTTCAATTGAGTTAGGGTTTCCAATGTTGAACCCCTCAATCGATCATGCACATGTTAGACACTCATCAATTGAGTCAATTAGGTCAACCCTTAACTGATTTGACCCTCAATTGACCCTAAATTGATCATCAATTAGGGTTTGGATAATTTGGATTAGGTTTGAAATCGATGACCCTTCAACATGCTTCAATGTGAGTCTAACTGATTTGAAACCATTGAACCATCATTCAATTTGGTCATGACCTGACGCCAAATGGTCATGAGATCGTTTGGATATCCTCCACACGGTCTTGAGACCGTTTTCCCATTATTTTATCAAAAACCAAGTCATTCAATTAGAGTTTGGATCCTAGGTTTAATCACCAATTCAGCAATTGATTGTTCTTCAATTTAGAACATTTGGATCTTCAATTGGTCAACTATACTTAACCCTAGACCTCCAAACGTTCTTGGGTGATCACCAAATGGTCTTGAGACCGTTTGGGTGATCCCCAAATGGTTTTGAAACTGTTTGGATCACTCAACCCAAACTTCAACTTAAATCAAGTATAGAAATCAGCAATTGACCCGATTAGGGTTTAGGTGGTTGATGGGCCTTCAATTGGTAAACCACTTGGAATTAATTGATGATTTTTGGTAGGTAATTAGTCTACATTATTCTCAACAGTCCTCCAAATGGTCAATGTCTCCAAACGGTCTTGGACCGTTTGCTTTCATGTGTTCTTGTGAAACCGTTTACATTCAAACAGTTTGAAACCATTTGCTCCAAACGGTTTGGCAAACCGTTTGAGCAAGGTTGGGAGCTTGTTTGCTAACGTAATTCTTGGATAAACATAGAGATTAACGTCATCATCTTCTACCTCAAGAAAAGGGGCTGTTCTTCACGAAAATGATAGCAAGAACACACAAAGGTGTCTAAAGAAGAAGTATAAGCAACAATTTTAGGAAAGAAGGATGCATTAACAAAGCTTAAGGGTTAGAGTTATAAAACCCTCCTATAGGACTGATCCAGAGCTCCAAGCTCCATAGCTTTAATGGTGGATGAAGCTCCAGTGGTTGTCCAAGCTTCGTTCTTCAAGTTTTGGATGGAGAAGATGGCTAGAAAGGAGAATCATGTGAAGAAAACCAATAATCCAACCTTGTTTTATGGTTTCCACCATGAATTCGAGATAGATGATGATCCATACTTACCAAACCAGATTGGTCATCCTTCCTCTGATCTAGAGCTTTCCCTTGGTCGGCCAAAGCAAGAAGATAAGGAAAAGAACTAAGGGAAAACGATCCCTTGTGTTGTTGGAGAAAGGTTACTTATATATTTATGGGTTTTTCCAAGGCAAGGAAAAAGATTGTTATCTCTTTTAATTCCATATTGTTTCTACTAAAACTTCCTATATTTTTTGGATACGTGTCCAAATTCTAATATTATGCAAAACTCCTTCACTATCCAAGGTTTAAAGGAAAAGAAACCAAACATCTTAATAAGTTGTATATATTAAAGGCCCATTTGCTTAAATCTTGATTATTTTAATATCAAGATTATCTCTCCTCCTTGATCATTCAAATGAGGCACCCTTCTCATTTTCTTTACTCTACTTGATTCCAAGAAACATGAGAGATCCTCTAGAGGGTATATTTTACATGTTAGACCCTAGGTTTTGGGTAAATTACACTTTACACCAAAACTAGGTTTTAAAGCACATGGATTGCTTTACAAGCTATATCTTGGTGCTCAAGCTTGTGGAATCCATACCACCACATCACATTCATTCTTATGATGTCTCAACATCATAGGAACATCTTATCATGTGTAATTTGCAAGTTAACCCCTCAACCTGGGTAATTTACACTTTAGTCCGTTATTAATAAAATAATGTTTCAACATTATGCAAAAAGGACTGAAATTGGAATATAAGTTCCTTAAAAGTCTTAATTACATTTCAAAGGATAAACACAAACATTTAATCACTTATTTAAGAAAAACACCTAGGGTTAGTATATAACCTAGGTCAGGGATGTTACAAATTATCCGCCCCTTACGAGGATTTCGTCCCTGAAATCATTACAAAACATATTAAGAGAAAAGAGTAGGGTATTTTCTCCTCATATCTTCCTCTAGCTAGTTCCCACGTGGTTTCTTCAACACCACGGTGATTCCAGAGGACATTCACAAGACTTATGTCTTTCTTTTTTAGCTTTTTAATTCTTCTGTCAAGGATTGATACATGTCCTTCTTCATAAGATACATCATCATTCAACTCTATTTCCATATGTTGCAGAACTGATTCTGTATCAAGATGACATTTCCTAAGCATGGAAATGTGGAACACTGGGTGTAACTTTTGTAACTCTGATGGTAACTCTAGCTTATAAGCTACCTTTCCAATTCATTCAATGATTGGATAAGGCCCCATAAACCTAGGAGCTAACTTTCCTTTCCTTCCAAATCTACAAACTCCTTTCCAAGGTGAGACCTTGAGGTACACTCTGTCTCCAACCTGGAATTCTAAAGGTCTACGACGCTTATCAACATAAGATTTCTACCTATCCTTTGCAGTCTTTAACTTTTATTGTATTATTTTAATCTTCTCAGTGGTCTGCTGCACAAGATCAGGAGCTAAAAGTTGATATTCACCGGTTTCATACCAACATATAGGAGATCTACAACGTCTACCATACAAAGCTTCATAGGGTGCCATATTAATGCTATATTGATAGATGCTGTTGTAGGCAAACTCTATCAAACTTAGGTGCAGATCCCAACTTCCTATAAACTGAAGGACACATGCTCTGAGCAAGTCCTCCAAGGTCTGTATAGTCCTTTCTGATTGTCCATCGGTCTATGGATGAAAGGATGTACTAAACCTTAACGATGTGCCTTAAACTTTATGAAGTCGCTCCCAAAAATGACTTGTAAATTGGGGACCTCTGTCAGAAACATTGGTAACTGGGACTCCATGCAGTCTTACTATCTCATCTACATACAACTCTGCTAACTTCTCAGTAGAATAGGTTGTTTTGACAGGTAAGAAATGTGATGTCTTTGTCAACCTATCAACTATTACCCAGATGGAATCATGACCTTTGGCTGTTCTAGGTAAACCAACCACAAAATCTATGGTCACATGATCCCACTTCCATTGTGGTATGGGTAAAGGTAGCATTGTTCCTGCAGGCTTCTAGTCTTCGACTTTAACTTGCTGACACACAGGACACCGCATAACAAACTCAGCAACATCTTTCTTCAAACCAGGCCACCAATACATATATTTCATGTTACGATACATCTTGGTGCTTCCTGGATGCATAACATACATTGAAGAATGAGCTTCTTCCAGGACTAACTTCCTCAAGTTATCCACATCAGGTACTATCATTCTACCATAATAACAGGCTACCTGATCATCCGAGTCATAGAAACCATCTCGTCTCTCACTACCATACTCTGATCTAATCTGTTGAACTACAACATCAGCTTGTTGTGCCTCCTTAATCTGATGTCTCAGAGTAGGTTTTATGTGCATCTCAGCTAACAACCCGGATAACATTGATACTTTTAACTGTATATTATCTTGACTTAAGGAGATAAGCATATCCCTCTTAGAGCACACTAAGGAATTTAGCCGTGCTCTATCTAAGGCTGGTGTTGCTAATTTCCTACTCAAAGCATCAACAACTACATTGGCCTTCCCTGGATGATAATCAATTGTACAATCGTAGTCCTTGATTAACTCCATCTAGCGGTGTTGTCTCATGTTAAGCTCATGCTGAGAAAAGATATACGTAAGGTTTTTATGGTCTGTGAAAATCTAGAATGTTTCTCAATAAAGATAATGTCTCCAGATTTTCAAGGCATGAACCACAGCAGCTAGTTCTAGATCGTTTGTCGGATAATTCTCCTCGTGTTTCTTAAGATGTCGAGAAGCAAAAGAAATCACTTGTTTATCCTGCATCAACACACATCCTAGTCCATTCTTAGAGGCATCACAGAACACTATATATCCTTTTCCTTGTTCAGGTAACACAAGCACATGTGCACTTGTCAACCTTTCCTTCAACAGCTGAAAAGATTGCTGACACTTATCACTCCAAGAAAAAGGAACATCCTTCCTGGTCAACTTAGTCAAGGGTAAATCTATAGAACTGAAGTTCTTAATGAACATCCGGTAATAGCCTGCCAACCCTAAGAAACTACGGATCTCCATCGGTGTCTTCGGTTGCTCCCATTGCAGGATAGATTCTACCTTTTTAGGGTCAACATGTATACCTGAAGCAGATATTACGTGTCTAATAAAAGAAACTTTTGGTAACTAGAACTCACACTTGCTAAACTTAGCATATAACTTATTCTTTCTTAGCAAAGTTAGAGCTTGACGAAGATGATGTTCATGTTGCTGAGCATCTCTACTATAGATCAGGACGTCATCTATGAAGACAACAACACACTGACCGAGAAAAGGTCAGAAGATTCTATTCATGAGTTCCATAAATGTAGTTGGTGCATAAGTTAGTCCAAACGACATAACTGTGAAGTCATAGTGACCATACCTTGTCCTAAAGGCAGACTTAGGTATGTCACCATCCTTAATACGCAGCTGATGATATCTCGACCTCAAATCTATTTTTGAGAAGACGGTTGCACCACACAACTGGTCAAAGAGATCATCAATCCTCGGCAGAGGATACTTATTCTTTATGGTTACATTATTTAACTATCTATAATCAATGCACAACCGCATTGACCCTTCTTTCTTTTAACAAAGAGGACCGGAGCACCCCAAGGCGAAGTACTCAGTCGGATCAAACCCTTCTCAAGCAACTCTTGCAGTTGTTTCTTGAGTTTTTCCATCTCAGCAGGCGCCATCCTATATGGTGTTTGTGCTATAGGTTGCGTGTCCGGAACTAGATTAATCTCAAAATCTATTTCTCGGGGTGGAGGTACACCTGGAAGTTCTTTAGGAAATACATCTTCAAATTCCCTGACTACAAGAATTTCAGCAGGATTAGGACTCTCCATGGTAGTATCTACCACATGGGCCAAGAATGCATAACATCCTTGCCTCGTCGGCTTCTCAGCAACCATAGCCGACACAAGATAGGTGGCTAGAATCTTTCTATCTCCTTGAATGATCCATGTGTCACTATCATATGTGAACACAGCTTGCTTGGACTCACAATCTAAGACAACATTATACCTTTCTAATGTATCCATTCCAAGGATTACATCGAATCCATGCATCTCAAGTGGTATAATATCCACTTGAATGTGATGATTAGAAAAGAAGAGAATGAAGGGAGAAGATATCTCCTGCAACACAACAGATCCCATCAACGGAGTTTCTAGCAACAAACTATCTGTTCTATGACTTATAGTCAGGTTGCAGTTAAGAATCACTCTTCGAGTGATAAAGGAATGTGTAGCACCCAGATCAATCAAAATAGATACAACGCAAGATGTAGACATATTAGAATTAAACAACTCCATCTGACCTGCCACAACCCGAGGGTTGATCACTGCCTCAGGTGGATTCATTGCATAAAACCTCGTTGTTACTTTTGGTTGATTCAGTGCTCGATGACTAGGTGTCGATGATCCGGCTTGGGACGCTTGTCCACGTCCTCTAGATCCTCCTGGAAACTATCTTCTTTGAAATCCTAGCTGACTCTGCCTTTGAGGTTGAGTTACACTCACTTCTCTAGCTCTGCAGTCTTTCATCAGATGTCCCATCTTTCCACATATGTAACAACTTCTATTCAGTTGTTGTGGTCTGGGTGGCCCTGTAACCGACATAGATGCTGAGCTACAAGCTCCTTCTAAAGGTAAGCTTCGTCCTCTACCCCTATTTGACGTCCACTGTGTCTGGGTACTGAATCTAGGTGGTGGTGTAGACACAGAAAACCTTAGTTTCTTGAAATCTTTGGATGAGGATCCTTGGAACTGGGGATACATCCTCTTGTTCTTAGTCTGTCTCTTCTCTGACACATACCTCTCTATCCTCCTGACTGACTTCACAAAAGTAGAAAATCTTCCCCTATTCTCCAGAGCAGACACAGGGGTGGTCAACTCAGCGTTTAACCCCTTCTCAAAATGCCTAATCCTTTCTTCATCTATAGCTGCCATATGCGAACAAAACCGCAACATCTCAATGAACTTAGCCTCGTATTCGCTAATGTTCATCGGTCCTTGTCTTCACCTCTCAAACTGAGAGATTTTCTCATCCAAGAACGTCTTAGGGAAGTATCTGTTAATAAATTTCCGTCGAAAAACTTCCCATGCAATCTCCACACCTGGCCTTTTCTGTTCTTCCATGGTCCACCAATGACCAACACTCCCCTTGAGAAGGTATACATCATGTCTAACCTTCTCAGCTTCTGGGATTTTCAGGATTCTAAAGGCCTTCTCTAATTCCGTTAACCATAAGTCAGCATCTGCTGGGTCAGTTGTTCCCGCATACTCCGTGGCTCCAACCCGGCGTAGTCGTTCAAACATCTTTCCAGATCCTTATCCTTCTGAAAGGGTAGGTACCCTAGGTACTGGTATAGGCATCCTATCAGTCATACATGTCATGGCAGTCATGAACTGCCCGAACATGGCTTGGAAGGCTAGATTCCCCATTTCAGCCGGGTTGTGGGGTGGTTTAGGTACAAGTTCCTCCCTTTCTTGGTCTCTTGCACCTTCTCTAGGTGCATCAACACTACTCTCAGCAACGTGTTCCTCATATGATCCAGACATCTTTAGTTTTCTCTTCTCCTCCTAAATGAGCAGAAGACGCTATCAGATATACTGGAAGACACTAGAACAACTCTATAACCTAAGTCCTATGTCTCTGTAGACTCAGCGAACCTAGAGCTCTGATACCACTTAATTTGTGATAACTGTCTCGGAAAATGAGATCAACGAATGCATAAGCGATTAATTAGCAGCGGAATCACGGAAAAACACTAAAAATTAAAAATTTTTGTAAAAAGATCTTCAGACAGTAAAACTCTTTCATAAAGAGACAAGTTAAGTTATTTACAAGCTGATTCATCAGTACATCTTTGTATTATCACATCTCGAGAGTCATAACATTGAATGTCGTGTTAAGCTGTACATAAGCAGTATACAAAATCTCGAGGCATTGCACCAAAAATCTCAGATCTAAATTAAACCATCTACTGACTCCTAGGACCTGAGGGTACAGATATGACACATAGGACCTTCTATATACAAGACCTAACAGACAGTGACTCCACCTGTGGATCATTGCTGTCCTTGATGTTGTTGCTGTTGTTGTTCACCCACTGAAGGGTTCCTTCGTCCTCGGTGTCTACCAAAAAAGTTGAATCCCACGGGGGTGAGACAATTGAATAATTGTCCCAGCGAGAGTTATAACTCTTCGCCAGAAGCATTGTTATTGCAAATAAATGAATAACACTGGACAATAGAATTATAAATACTCAACAACAAGCAATTTATTGAATAAACTAAGTAGAGTAGTATTCTCTAAGCAATCATTTCAATTATAACTTGATTGAATGACAAGACATATATCATTAAGGAATATGAAGAACATGTATATTATTTGTCCAACTAGGGCATTATAAACAATGTATCATGAATCATTGTTTCTCGTATTTCAACCTAAGCAATTATGCTACACGGCTGATTACGTTTTTGAAACATATTTATTCCCTGAGGAGATGAGATATACCGCTCATACTCCAACCGACCATTATGAAATCACAATCGGTACCATACATAGGTCATCAGAAGAGCCGGATTTCTATGACCTCATCTTCCTCAGTCAGTATGAGGATCAACATGCAGGACATCTTGTGTCTCTGCCATAATAGCTTTCCAGGGTATTCTGGCAACTTCGCTATTCGAGTTACAGTGGCATGTTGTACTCTCTTCGCCATCGAGTGATTTCTTGTTTATCTCACATCGATGTGACATTATCAACATCATCAGGAGAATAGTGATACATCATCCCAGCATACATATATAATGAAGGATTGAGAGATTGAATGTACATCTCACATCAATTCCCTCATTAGGACGTAAGGATATTCGCGTCCATAACCCCCACATACTCAAAAGTATGCTCTCTAGGAGTTCCCTTAGGAAAACCTATTTCACCATCATCTAGCTTCTGACAATGATGGATCTATGGTCAGGGCTCTACATGATATCATTATATTTGATAATTTAAGTACATTATGGCATTCCTTTAGCATCAGACATGTTTTCAAACATAAACCATTAAAACAATTGCTATAAAGAAAGCGTACTTATTTGTATCAAGTTCATTTCACATCTGGTTGACATTGGGATATCAATCCCTAATCATCTCATCATTATGATTCAAGATCATGGGTATTCAAACCCTTAGTTTAGCAAAACACTTGTTACCAAGTGACATAATGCCATCAAGTCAATTGATAGTATAAACATGATAGTAGTAATGCAGATATTTCTCATGGCTCATACAGCCTATCAGTCTCATTTGTTACCTCTCACTAGGCAACATAGAATAAAGCTTATAAAGTGCTTTTAATGAATATTGCATCATAGCTCTCACCTGGTTGTGCTCACTATTTCATAAAAACCTGCATGATTAATATAAATGATAACATGCACATTATTTCTATATCAGCACAATGTACAATAATGATAGCATCACTATTGATTAAGGTTTACTTTGCAAAACAATCTTCAAGTCAAGTATGGAGCACCGCATCCATGCTACCTTGCACGATCGTGTTATAGAATATCACCACGACCATTTTACACTTATGAAGTCAATACTTCAAACCGATTAGGGTTTGCTATACATATCACATCACTCAAGGTTAGAGTTCTTATTTAGCATACCCTGAACTGGGATTTACTATACTCATCACATCACCCAGGATTAGGGTTTACTATTCACATTAAATCATCCTTGATTAGGGTTATCATTAATATCTCACCATTAGGGTTTACTATTTACCCTAAGTAAAAATGATCAACAAAGTACCTTTAATTTAAGGATTACCATGTCATCATTATGAATTAGGATTATGTCATCATCATATAGTAAGGATACTCTCATTATTTCCCTCAATTAGGGTTATGATTCATTAACCATCATAATTAGGGTTTCATGATCTCATTAACATGGATCATACCCTAATTAGGTATTCATTCATATTGGTAACCCATTATTTGATCAATATTCATATAAGAAGTCTTCTCGCTCATATTTCTATAAATTAATGTTTGCATCACCCTTGATTAGGCTAAGTCAATTCAACGTTGACCTCATGGGTTATGTCATTACTATTGTGCTCATTAAAGATTACTTGTTCAAAGAGTATTAATCACTCTATTCCATCAAGAGTACCTTCATAATGATCACCACTGATTATATCATGCATTAATCAACTAATTACTTGGTCCCTTAATCACTTTAGGCATGTATGAGGTTTAGGTTAAACCACCACTAAACCATCTTGACTACTAAGGCTTCAAATGATCTTGACATTTGTAGACATCAAACGGTCTTGCCCAATAAACCTCCAAACGGTCTTGGACAGACCTTGAAACCATTTGGTGTTGAAGACCGTTTGGTCAAGTTTGACTTTTGCAACCGTTTGGTAAAGTGCACACTCAAGACCATTTGCCCAAAATGCGGTGAAGACCGTTTGGTCAAGTTTGACTTTGAAATCGCATGGACATAACCGACCTTGAAACCGCATGAGACCAAACGGTTTGGGATCGTTTGTTCCCAAATGGTCTTGAGACCGTTTGGTCCCAAACGATCTTGAGACCATTTGGTCCAAACCACCTCAAAACTGCAAGGACCAAAAAGTGTCTCAACCTCTTCAATTGAGTTAGGGTTTCCAATGTTGAACCCCTCAATCAATCATGCACATGTTAGCCACTCATCAATTGAGTCAATTAGGTCAACCCTTAACTGATTTGACCCTCAATTGACCCTCAATTGATCATCAATTAGGGCTTGGATCAATTGGATTAGGGTTTGAAATAGATGACCCTTCAACATGCTTCAATGTGAGTCTAACTGATTTGAAACAATTGAACCATCATTCAATTTGGTCATGACCTGACCCCAAATGGTATTGGGATCATTTGGATATCCTCCAAACGGTCTTGAGATCGTTTTCCCATTATTTTATCAAAAACTAAGTCATTCAATTAGAGTTTGGATCCTAGGTTTAATCACCAATTCAGCAATTGATTGTTCTTCAATTTAGAACCTTTGGATCTTCAATTGGTCAACTATAATTAACCCTAGACCTCCAAATGGTCTTGGGTGATAACCAAATGGTCTTGAGACCGTTTGGGTGATCCCCAAATGGGTTTGAAATCGTTTGGATCACTCAACACAAACTTCAATTTAAATCAAGTATTGAAATCAGCAATTGACCCGATTAGGGTTTAGGTGGTTGATAGGCCTTCAATTGGTAAACCACTTGGAATTAATTGATGATTTTTGGTAGGTAATTAGTCTACATTTATCTCAATAGTACTCCAAATGGTCAACACTTGGTCAATGCCTCCAAACAGTCTTGGACCGTTTGCTTCCATGCGTTCTTGTGAAACCGTTTGCATTCAAACGGTTTGAAACCGTTTGCTCCAAACGATTTGGCAAACCGTTTGAGCAAGGTTGGGAGATAGTTTGCTAAAGTAATTCTTAGATAAACATAGATATTAATGTCATCATCTTCTACCTCAAGAATAGGGGTTGTTCTTCACGGAAATGATAGCAAGAACACACAAAGGTGTCTAAAGAAGAGGTATAAGCAACAATTTTAGGAAAGAAGGATGCATTAACAAAGCTTAAGGGTTAGAGTTATAAAACCCACCTCTAGGACTGATTCAGAGCTCAAAGCTCCGTAGCTTTAATGGTGGATGAAGCTCCAGTGGTTGTCCAAGCTTCGTTCTTCAAGTTTTGGATGGCGAAGATGGCTAGAAAGGAGAATCGTGTGAACAAAACCAATAATCCAACCTTGTTTTATGGTTTCCACCATGGATTCGAGATAGATGATGATCAATACTTACCAAACTAGATTGGTCACCCTTCCTCTAATCCAGATCTTTCCCTTGGTCGGCCAAAGCAAGAAGATAAGGAAAAGAACTAAGGCAAAATGATCCCTTGTGTTGTTGGGGAAAGGTTACTTATATATTTATGGGTTTTTCCAAGGCAAGGAAAAAGGTTGTTATCTCTTTTAATTCCATATTGTTTCTTCTAAAACTTCCTCCATTCTTTGGATACGTGGCCACCTTCTAATCTTATGCAATAATTCTTCACTATCCAAGGTTTAAAGGAAAAGAAACCAAACATCTTAATAAGTTGTATATATTAAAGGCCCATTTGCTTAAATCTTGATTATTTTAATATCAAGATTATCTCTCCTCCTTGATCATTCAAATGAGGTGCCCTTCTCATTTTCTTTGCTCTACTTGATGACAATAAAGATGAGAGATCCTCTAGAGGGTATATTTTACATGTTAGACCCTAGGTTTTGGGTAAATTACACTTTACACCAAAACTAGGTTTTAAAGCACAAGGATTTCTTTACAAGCTATATCTTGGTGCTCAAGCTTGTGGAATACATACCACCACATCACATTCATTCTTATGATGTCTCAACATCAGAGTAACATGATATCATGTGTAATTTGCAAGTTAACCCCTCAACCTAGGTAATTTGCACTTTAGTCCATTATTAATAAAACAATGTTTCAACATTATGCAAAAAGGACTAAAATTGAAATATAAGTTCCTCAAAAGTCTTAATTACATTTCAAAGTATAAAAAAAAACGTTTAATCACTTATTTAAGAAAAACACCTAGGGTTAGTATATAACCCATGTCAGGGATGTTATAGATATCTTCTGACGCTACAGATCCTCAAGCTACGCCTCAAACAGCTACTCGCTACCTGCGGACGTCGCGTCCCCAGCCATGCACAAGAAAGAAGAAACTGATGATTAGAGTAAGTGGCAATGAATTCTTACACAACTGCTACTACATATTTATAACTGAAAGGAAACTTGACTATATCTTTTAATTACATATTTTATCTCAGTTGTGGCCACCATTGTACGATAAGTCCTCCTGAATTGGCATATCTACGCCCTACTTGGTACCAAGGTACCCTGAATGGCACTACCTGCCTCTAAATGACACTGAGGTGTTTCTGAATTGACGTGGCTACGCCCTGAATTGGTGTCACAACACCTCTGAATTTGAGTATACACTCCTCTGAATTGGCAACAAATGCCTCTGAGTTGGCAACAGATGCCTCTGAATCGTCCCTAGACTACTGAATGAGGACTTATCATATAATGTCTTATGTGAAGATTTTGACTTATTTATCTTAGGTCTAAACTTACTTAATAATTAATCTAAACTGAAACTAAATACTAATAGTTGATCTTAAACTAAAATTGAGTACTGATAATTGAACTGAAACTGAATACTGATAACTAAATTTTGTATGCATATCTAAATCTAAATCTAATTTAAATATCTAAGAAGTTTATATTACCGATGCAGTGAGATTAATTTATAACCACTTATTATATTCAACTAAATTGAATTCCTTATGCTCATCATCAGGCATAACTATGCATGTAACATCACATCTATTGAAAAGTATAAATGTAGTCAACTATTTCTTTAAGGGAACATGATATACTGAATGAGAATTCATAGGGCATGACCCACTTACCTATAGCAAGCAAAAAAAACTAACTCTGCTCCCAATCTTTCGGAATCTACCACTCTCCTAAAAATCCAATAGCCTTATTAGATCATATATTCCTTTTAGGTCAACATGTTTACGATCATTCGTATGTTCTTTGGATCAGGAACCCTATGTGCATTAAGGCATACGAATATTAGGTCCTTTATATTCTGGGTGTAGAAAAACCAGAGATAAGGGTGTACGCATCAAAATCCAATCATATCACGGTACTAGAGTTGCGATAACACTTTAGAACTAAGCACGAGATCCTTTCAAAGATATAGGAATCAGTAGCCCAAAAACCGGCATATGACCCCGGATCATGCTCTAATTCGAATTTGGGTAAATTATCACCCTCAATTAAATCATGAATCAAACAACATATGGGTTATACACCCTCAGCTTTGACATTAGAGAAAAACATCATTAAGGATATACATTGTCTTTAGTATACACCTAGAGAGTCTTTTCTTATGGTCAGACTTAACTAGACATTGATTGGCCTTATGTTGAATTAAGTAGCCAATAGGTTCAAACCCAACAGATTTTAAGACTATGATTTGCAAGGAAGGAAGGCACGTGAGGCAAAGCTCCCCCGCAGCAAGCTCAAGCACTCATAATAATGTCAGGCTATGGAGGTACTAAAACCTCATTTAGGATTGATTAGCTAACATGATTCGATAGTAGATTATTGTGAGTCCACGATTTCTAGCAGCAACTGTTAACAATTAACTAACAGTTGAGAGCAGCGTACAGTTCATGGCCAAGGAAATCAGCCTTTGTGAGCAAGTTACTAGAAACTGAAATTGATAGAAGCATCAACTGTTAAACTAATCTAACCAAACCATCATGAGCAGGTTCATGGCCAAAAGGAACAATGCCCTTTAGTCCTATCTAGCGAGCAAGCCGTACAACTGCCATAGCGAAAATGCGTCGGGACACAAGTAAACAATGGAACCGGAAACTTTGTGGAACATCTACTAGATCGAAAGGGAAGCCTGCGCCGATGAGAAAAAAAGAATGAGGCAGTGGCGGCATCTGTTGCCGGCGAGAATAGAGAAACTGGGTTGCGAATAGGGCAGCAAAAAAAGGAATGTACCTTGCCCTCCGATTAATTTGAGGGCCAAAACACAAACAACAAACATTTGAAAGCTCCTTCGGTCATTTTCGTCAGTCTGTGCACGCTCACAAGAGCTCGCCAGAGAAGCTCCATGAAGCTACTGTGTCAGGCTCTATAGGACCCGACGACTCGGGCTTCTTCAGCCCCAACTGAAGGTCGGGATCTACTCCTTAGGTTCTGAATAAGGTGTAGCCGTGCCCAATCGAAGAACAGATGTGCGAGGAGGAGGCGGCGACAGGAGGAACAAGATGACGAAAAAGTTGGATGTTTTGCAATCTGCCAAAACCTAGGGCTAACCAGGGGTTAAATAGATGCGAGACAATCTCCCGAAGTCAAAGGCGAAAACGGTTCGCGGAACGGTTGAGCGAGTTGTGAGAAAATCAAATTGGATTGCAACTAAGAAATTTGTTCTTGATGGACGAAGGTTGAAGACAACCCATCTCTTGCGGACGGCTAAGATTGGATGGGCCTACGCTGGGCGCCGATCCTACGGCCCAAACAAAGTACAAAAGAACACAATTTTGGGAAAAAGGCATTTCTCTAAAGAAATTAACCATTATCTTGTTAATGGTGGTTCCCTGACCAAACAAACTCGGATTAAACTCAAATTTTGACCAGTTGATCGAAAAAGGGTCTAGAAAATTCTCGTGTGCTTAGTTTACAAGTTTGGCCACATAATTAATTATTATGATAAAGCTTAAATATTTCATAACTAATTATTTAAAAAAAGTTAGCGCTCCAACTTTTAGGATTCGTCATATTTATATGTTTCCTATAAATGGTAAATTTATCAGGGCATATTATAAACCAAAATACTAATTATTGACCCGATTATAACATGTGACCATAAATGATATAAAATTTTGAAATTTTGTAAATAAGTACCTAAAAATGAGGATGTTACGATCTTCTCCCCCTTAAGAAAATTCTGTCCTCAAAATTTCAAGGGTTAAAGAGATCTGGGTACTTCTATAACATCTCGCCCCTCAATTCCCAAGAAACATAACCTCACGAAGCTAGAACTCACATTTAGATAACTTCTCGTACAACTTATGTTGTCAAAGTGTCTCTATAGTGATGTGAAGATGCTTCTTGTGCAGCTGGTCATTATCAGAATAGATAAGAATATCATCTATGAAGACAATAATAAAAGAATCTAGATACTGATGGAAGATGTGATTCATAAGATCCATGAAGATGGCAGGAGCATTGGTGAGGCCGAAAGACATGACAAGAAACTCGAAGTGTCCATATCTGGTGTGGAAGGTTGTCTTCTCTATGTCGGAGGGTTTGATCTTCAGCTGATGATATCTTCTACGCAAGTCAATCTTTGAGAACACCTTAGCTATCTTCAGTTGATCAAACAAGTCATCGATTCGTGGGAGAGGGTACCTATTGTTTATTCTCATCTGGTTCAGCATTCGATAGTCGACGCACATGCAAAGAGAACCAGCCTTCTTTTTGACGAAGAGGATGAGGGCTCCCCAAGGAGATGCACTAGGACGAATATAGCCCAGATCTAGAAGCTCTTACATCTACTTCTTCAGTTCAACAAGCTCTGCTGGCGCCATTCTATATGGGGCCTTGGAGATAGGTGCAATGTTGGGAAGGAGCTTGATAGAAAATTCAAGCTCTCGGTCAGGAGGTAGGATAGGCAAGGCCTCAGGGAAAACGTCAGAGAACTCACAAATGACAGGGATATCGACAACAGATTGTTCATTTTCAGCTATAACAGACACCAGATAGGTTTGACACCCCTTCTTCCTTAGTTTATCTACTTGAATTGCAGAAACAAAGAAGTCCTTGTGATGCTTCTTCCTTCTCTTGATGACGAGCGGCTCCTCTTTAGGACGAGCTATGGTGACTAGCTTCCTTCTACAGTCAAGGAGCACATAGTGCTCATGAAGCCAGCTCATGCCCAAAATGATATCAAAACCGTTCAAGGGCATAATCATAAGATCAATAGGAAACACTCTCCCCTCCAGAGTAATCCCAACCCTAGAAATCATTCTCCCAGGTACGTTTACACATCTATTGGCTGTTCTAATCTTAAGATCATAAGGAAGGTCCTCTACTGGTAATTCTAGCATTGATACTAACAAGGAAGATATGAAAGCATGAGATGCACCCAATCGAATAAGACTTTAATAGATAGATGGCCAATATAAGCCATACCTTCAATGACCTAGTCTTCATCTGCCTATTCTGTAGTCATAACAAAGACCCTTGCATGTAGCTTCTCTCTTTGATTATGCTGTCCTTGCTTCTGATTGGTGTTGCCAAACTTCTACTGCATCTTTGGATAGTTGAGCTTGATGTGGCCTTCCTCACCACAGAAGTAGCATATACTTTGTCTGAGTCTGCACTCTCCTAAATGAGCTCGCTGGCACTTGGGACAGGTCAGTGCTGGTGGCCTCTGGTCTCCCTTCATAAGTGGTGGTGGTCGTCTCTGGGTTGGTGGTCCTCCTGGACCTCTCTGTGCTGGAACACACCCAGGTGCTTTCCTATTTTTGTTCTACCCTCCATGGTGATTGTTGTGCTGATAACTATTCTTTGAAGATCCTCCATTCTTCCAGCTCCATCCTGGGTGGTCCTCCAACTCCAAGGCTACTTCCAGTGCCTCATGTACTGTCCTGATGTCGCGTCCTACCAGAGCAAAGTCAAGATTAGGCTTCAGGCCGCACATGAACTTCTTGGCCAGGTGCGCCTCATCCTCAGTCCCATATTTCTATAGCATACGAAACTTCATGGTGTACTGGCTGACGGTGTAGTTGAACCACTTGAGGCATCGGAACTCCATCTCCTTCTTCTCGATCATAGCTTCTGAAATGTAGCAGTTCTGGAAGGTGGTAGTGAACTCCCCCTAGATCAGTGGTGCAACATGCGGTCCTCGGGCATTGGTGAAGTTCTCCCACCAAACACGAGAAACACTCTTCAGCAGATGAGTCCCAAAATGAACCTTAGAATGCTCAGGGCATCCCAGATCACAAAAGCAGTGTTCCACGCTCAGCAACCACTCCTCAGCACAAGTGACTATGTCCGCCTCAGCCTCGCCAGGGAAAGTCTCCGACTTGATCTTCAAGAAGTCTACCAGGGTCACTTCCTGGTTTCTCAGTGGTGGATGTCCCATGCGTGGACCAGTCAGGGCGTCAGTTAGGGCCTTGACGAACACATCAAGTGGAGGGTTGGGTTTGCCATTAGGGTTGCCTCCTCCAGACGCATCATGATCATCTCCCATACTGTAGGATCTTTCCTCTCCATCAACATGCTCCTTTCCCTTATCAGACTTCTTCTTGGGGGCCATCTGTAAAAAAGGTATCTATAAGAGGTCTATTTAATGATATCAATCACCAATGGTTATTAAACTTTCTCTGATACCAAATTGTGACTCCTGCCCAATTAAATAGCTACCAAAACCACAAGCGGAAGCATAACATCTCATACATCAATTAGAACATGGGCAAGCATCACATATATGGCATACTAAGCTTTCAAATAACCAAAGTAAATGAAATCCAACAAAGCGTCTAACATGCTAAAATGAAAAGTTTGGGAGTAACAATCCCACAAAAGTCTAGCATAAAGAAACTGAGAGTATGGATAATCTAATCCTAATAACGACAAAAGGAAAAGACTGAAAATAAAACTTTAGCTGGATGGATCGCCTAGATAATGTCCCACGAGTGAAAGATATCTCCTGACACTGCAGATCCTCAAGCTACGCCTCAGGCATCTACTGGCTACCTACGCGTCCCCAGCCATGCACAAGAAAGAAGAAACTGATGATTAGAGTAAGTGGCAATGAATTCTTACACAACTGTTACTACATATTTATAACTAAAAGGAAACTTGACTATATCTTTTAATTACATATTTTATCTGAGTTGTGGCCAGCATTGCACGATAAGTTCTCTTGAATTGGCATATTTACGCCCTGCTTGGTACCAAGGTACCTTGAATGGCACTACATCCCTCTGAATGACACCGAGGTGTCTCTGAATAGGCATGGCTACGCCCTGAATTGGTGCCGCAACACCTCTGAATTGGAGAATACACTCCTCTGAATTGGCAAAAAATGCCTTTGAGTTGGCAACATATGCCTCTGAATCGTCCTAGAACTACTGAATGAGGACTTATCATGTAATATCTTATGTGAAGCTTTTGACTGATTTATCTTAGGTCTAAACTTACTTAATCATTAATCTAAACTGAAACTGAATACTGATGGTTGATCTTAAACTGAAATTGAGTAGTGATAACTGAATTGAAACTAAAACTGAATTCTGTATACATATCTAAATATGAATCTAATTTAAATATCTAAGAAGTTTATATTACCAATGCAGTGAGATTACTTTATAACCACTTATTATATTCAACTAAACTGAATTCCTTATGCTCATCATAAGGCATAACTATGCATGTAACATCACATCTACTGAAAAGTATAAATGTAGTCAACTATTGCTTTAAGGGAACATGATATACTGAATGAGAATTCATAGGGCATGGCCCACTTACCTATAGCAAGCAAAAAAAACTAACTCTGCTCCCAATCTTTCAGAATCTACCACTCTCCTAAAAATCCAATAGCCTTATTAGATCATATATTCCTTTTAGGTCAACATGTTTACGGTCATTCGTATGTTCTTTGGATTAGGAACCCTATGTGCATTAAGGCATACGAATATTAGGTCCTTTATATTCTGGGTGTAGAAAAACCAGAGATAAGGGTGTACGCATCAAAATCCCATCATATCACGGTACTAGAGTTGCGATAACACTTTAGAACTAAGCACGAGATCCTTTCGACGATATAGGAATCAGTAGCCCAAAAACCGACAAATGACCACGGATCAAGCTCGAATTCGAATTTGGGTAAATTATCACCATCGATTAAATCATGAATCAAACAACATATGGGTTATCCACCCTCAGCCTTGACATTAGAGAAAAACATCGTTAAGGATATACATTGTCTTTAGTATACACCTAGATAGTATTTTCTTATTGTCAGACTTAACTAGGCATTGATTGGCCTTACGTTGAATTAAGTAGCCAATAGGCTCAAACCCAACAGATTTCAAGACTATGATTTGCAAGGAAGGAATGCATAGGAGGCAAAGCTCCCCCATAGCAAGCTCAGGCACTCATAATCATGTCAGGCTATAGAGGTACTAAAACCTCATTTAGGATTGATTAGCTAACATGATTCGAGAGCAGATTACCGTGAGTCCATAATTTCATAGCAGCAGCCGTTAACAATTAACTAACAGTTGAGAGAAGCGTACAGTTCATGGCCAAGGCAATCAACCTTTGTGAGCAAGTTAGTGGAAACTGAAATTGATAGCAGCAACAACAGTTAAACTAATCTAACCAAACCATCATGAGCAGGTTCACGGCCAAAAGGAACAACGCCCTTCAGTCCTATCTAGCGAGCAAGCAGTACAACGACCATAGCGGAAACGCGTCGGGACACATGTAAATAATGGAACCGAAAACTTCGCGGAACATCTACTAGATCGAAAGGGAAGCCTGCGCCGGTGAGAAAAAAAAGAATGAGGCAGTGGCGGCGTCCTTTGCCAGTGAGAATAGAGAAACATGGTTGCGAACAGGGCAACAAAAAAAAGAAAAAACAAAAAAAGGAATGTACCTTGCCCTCTGGTTAATTTGAGGGCCAAACCACAAACAATAGGCGTTTGAAAGCTCCTTCGGTCCTTTTCTTTAGTCTGTGCATGCCCACAAGAGCTCCCTAGAGAAGCTCCACGAAGCTGCTGTTTCGGGCTCTACAGGACCCGATGACTCGGGCTTCATCAGCCCCAACTGAAGGTCGGGATCTACTCCTTAGGTTCCGAATATGGTGTAGCCGCGCCCAATCGAAGAACGAAGGTGTGAGGAGGAGGTGGCGACGGGAGGAAGAAGATGACGACAAAGTTGGGCATTTTGCAATCTGCCAAAACCTAGGGCTAACCAGGGGTTAAATAGATGCGGTACAATCTCCCAAAGTCAAAGGCGAAAATGGTTCACAAAATGGTTGAGCGAGTTGCGAGAAAATTGAATTCGATTGCAACTAGGAATTTTGTTCTTGACGGATGAAGGTTGAAGGCAACCTGTCTCTTGCAGACGGCTGAGATTGGATGGGCCTACATTGGGCGCCGATCCTACAGCCCAAACAAAGCACAAAAGAACACAATTTCGTGAAAAAGGCATTTATCTAAAGAAATTAACAATTATCTTGTTAATGGTGGTTCCCTGACCAAACAATCTCGGATTAAAGTCAAATTTTGACCAATTGATCGCCAAAGGGTCTAGAAAATTCCCGTGTGCTTAGTTTGCAAGTTTGGTCACCAAATTAATTATTATGATTAAAATGAGTTAAAGCTTAAATATTGCATAACTAATTATTTAAAAAGAGTTAGCACTCCAAATTTTAGGATTCGCCATATTTATATGTTTCCTATAAATGGTAAATTTAGTAGGGCAAATTATAAACTAAAATACTAATTATTGACCCGATTATAAAATGTGACCATAAATGATATACAATTTTGAAATTTTGTAAATAAGTACCCAAAAATGAGGATGTTACAAATTTAGTTAACCCTCAAAATGGGACATGTATTCATGTCTATGGGCCAAGATATAACTAGCTTCATGATCATGCAAAATCCTAAAGAAATTGGTGCTCTAATCTCTTCATGAAAATCTTATAGACATGCATATTTTAGTCATCAAAATATCATTGAGTACTGGTATAAATACTACTATATGTTACAACTATGTGTTCTATATAAGATGTATATTTTCGCATGATATAATAGCAAGTGAATATGCATAGAGATTTGTCAAGCCCAATAACATTATCAAGTCAATAACATCAATATAGGTTAGTAAAAATCTTACTAATTATGTGTGATTCCTATGCCCAATAATACTAATCAGTTTATTGTTTAACACTACCTAGGGATATATGCATAACATTTACCCAAAGGAATTAGTCTAAACAGGAGGCTCCATATGGAATTACTGTCTTATTCTCTGTATAATATGGTGAGAGTCATATTAATATTATTGTGACAATGACTAGGGTTATTAAAGCATTTTATACTTGCTACAAGACATTTTTATAAGAAAAACATGCATAAGGAAAGTTGGTTACTAGAATGAAAGAATATTAAGGAAATTGAAAAGTGATGTTATAATATTCATATTACCACAATAATCATGAATTCGTGACAATAATCATTGTAAGAATATATAAAAAATGTATGCATCAAGTATGAAGGAAAACTTGACCACTCTAAGTGAAAATTTCCCATCTATAATATCTAGTCATATTACTACATCACTACCCAATTTATTATTTATCTATTTATTAATTTTTTAGTTTTTATTTTATTTTTTGAAAAGTTCATTAATACCATAATCGAATATTGGTGTTAATGTATTTATGTGTATCTACGGGTCTAAGAACACTAGAAGACAATGTGCTATTTTAGAGATCACCGTCATCAATGTACATACATGTCAAATTATGTTGACCATGAGCCTAATTAATCATTTTAATAAGTTGATCACAAGTACCCAAGACACTTTTATACTTGCATGTTATGCAAATCATTATGCATGCCAAAAAGTCTGTGGTAATGCATGTTTTATTTGAAATCAATTTTAAAATGCTTTATAATATAATATTTTTAAATAAAAAATATTAATAATAATTGTGTATTCAAAATTTCATGTCCATAAACCTATGTACAAGTGCATCCAATTATCATAGCAGTGTCTTTTCATGCATGCAACATATCCCATGAGAAGTGCTTAGTGTAGGCATGTGGGAGCACTTGAATACACACAAGAACAAATTTGGGTGTGGATTGTCACTTTAGGGAAAACGCCCTCCATATTTTAGATTATTTTCATGGGATAAATTATCACTTTTTACTCATTTAACTGGCCTCAATGTTACTACAATAAATTTTGCAAGGGTCATGGAAATCCTCACACATACACACAACACTAGATGCTTCTATTAATCCCTCTTGGTTTTCATTTGAACTCTTTGAGAATGATGGAGATGTCACCTAAGATGGAAACCAACGACATACAAAAGGAAAGCATATAATTGCGTCATCTTCATTAAATATTGGTCTAGTGAGGGAAGTATCTAGAAGGATCATGTGAACATGATAGGTGGATCACAAGGAAATGTATGGTGTAGATATATGAGTAAGATAATAGTCATATGTTAATGATCATGCTAAAATGAAAAGAAACAATGTTACAAGTGATGAAAAAATCTATGTTAGAATAGGTCCCCACAATACTCTTTCACTGGTAAAATCTTGGTGATGCATGTTCCTTGTACAAAAAAGCTTTAAATTTATAGAAAGACCGTACTCAATAGCCCCAAAAACATATGAGATCCAAGTGTGCAAGGCCATCTCACAATACAATGGTAGATGCTAGGTTCTAGGCTCTTTTTGTTAAAAAATCTAGAATATTCAAGACTAGAGGTGTGATTTAAATTTAGATAAGTAAAGATAATCAACCAATATATGACTAAGTTTATTGGGTTTTTTACTAGATGAAAGGTTTAACATCATAATATATAGGTTCAATATCTAACAAAAAATTAAGGTAAAATAGAGTGTATTAATGATTAAATTAATGGTATAAGACCTAGACAAGTGAAATGATTAAGAGTGGAACACAATACAAAATTTACTTATCCCATGCAACAACCTCACAGCATCGAGGATGAGTGAAAGACTAATAAGGAAATTTTCTAACCTCTAGTATCGTCAAAGGAGGATGTCCTACTAGTAGCCCACCCTATCCCTTCTTGTATCCCCACATTCCCCAATTATGTTTGTTAAGGTGAAAAGGACCTGAACTACAACATTATGTTTCCATAAATATTTCATATATTCTCCGATCATATGCAACATCTTTATATAAAATGGGACTCCTCAAGTCATGAATATGAAGTGATGAAAAGGAGGTTCCTACTAGTTTCTAAGAAGCGTGAAGGTGTGCTTTTTTAAGGCATCAATGATTTTTTAAAAGGAAAGGGAGTGAAGATGAGGATGTCAAGAACTTGGTGAAATCAAAGAACAAAGAGGATGATTTTAAAAAATTTTAATGCCATGAGCATCCAAGAACAAACAAATAATGTCACTCTATCATTTGATGCAAGACATACCCTTCTCTAAATGAACCTCTTCATGGGTTAAATCAATATTAACTAAATACATGTAGGGTTCTAGGCGGCACAATCATATTTTCCCCACCCAAACTAACTTGACACAATCAAAATACCATGCTAGATTAGTGATGCTACTTAATATAAATTTGGACATCTTAACAATCTAAAAAATAAAAAGGAGTCATTCAGCTATCCAATATAAGATTAATGGTTCAAAAATGGTCATGTAGACACTAACTCACAAATACACCATGCATACAAACTAATCCAATATATCTCTCTCAGATGTTGGAACATTATCTAAATGTTTAAGGAACTAAACAACCGAAAGCTAGTATTTTATGCATTAACAAAATGTTTGGGTTCATCTCAAAAATTTACTATTAAAGGAATGAATAGTTTAATTTTCAAACTGAAAAATGTTCCCTCAACACCATCAAAAAAACTAAACTAAGTTATTAACCATCGTGTCATACACATAATACAAATAAACATTAGAATAATTCACATAAATTCTAGGTATAAATTTTTTGGTTTCTATCCATTTGAAAATGATCCTCTATTTTGTATTCATCCAAGTACAATATAAAATTTGACTATTATCTAATTATTATTTATAAATTTGAAACAATAACTCCATTAGTACTTAATTTAAAAAAATGTTTTGACATATTGAGCTTTATATGAACATACAGTTCGTCCTACTTTATATTTGGTGCGCTCAAATTAAATCTTTTCCAATAAGTTAACCTTTCTCTAATATATGTTATCAAATTGGAAATTTTGCATATATTGAGAAAGAAAATGACCACTTGCAAAATTTCCGCTCCTAGATACCAAGTAGGATCTTTATATGTTTCCATGAAACTTCAACCACCTCTGAATCTATCTTTATGAAGTTGTATGATGCTACCATGCTCGGTGCATCATTGTTTCTAGTTATATATTCACTCATATCTATAATTAAGCATATGAAGAGTCAACACACGATTTAATCCTTCATGTAATGTTCTAAAAGGTGATAAATAAAGTCATTGTTCTTCAAATAGAAATATGAACATAGTTATAGACAATATGTAGAATAAGTAGTTCAAAAATGATTATCAAAACATAGATATGCTCTGTTTCATCTTTACTTTGAATCGTAAAGCATATTCCACCTCATACTCCATAGTGGTGATGGTAATCATTGAAATTCTTATTATAAGTGTCTATGTTCATACTCATATAAATAAACTCAATCCAATAATTATCCATTTATATGTCCTTTGAACTTGAAATGCTCTCAGTGAACTCATCGTATTGGATATAGAAATCAATGAAGTAGCCAAGTAGATCCTCATAAGGTGGCATGTTAATATTAAATCTATGAATATTACTATATGTAAACTCTATCATTGGTATATACTATTCCAAATGCCAAAAGGTGCAATATACATGATCATATAAAATTTATGGGTTCAAGATGGTGTCGTCTAAATTTCAATCATCATGTCGATCGTATATAAATGTAAATAGAATATGGGTACTCAAAACTTCCCATTCCTTTTTCCATTGTTTTGATGTATATTATGTGTCTTGTTTATATGGGAATTTTAAGAAGATGAAAATATCCCTCATGTAAACAATAAACATATTACAAACCATTACTATTTCCACAATACGAACAAATTGAGCTGACTTAATCAAATGTCGCATCACAACCCACACAAGATCATTTTTCATCGCGGTCTTAGGTATACTAAGGAAAAGTTTATGATGACTTTGTCCCATATTCATTCACAAATATTGGTAGGATAAATAAGCCAATGGGCCTTTGAATATTGACATTAAAGTATATTATTGAGATCTCCTACATATTAAGAAGCACCCCTTTTGAGTTTTTCATAGTACATTAACCTATAAAATTATCTTCTACAACATTATGTAATCATGATACACATTATACTTGATGACACATTGATATCAACAATCTCAAATGGGAAGTATCCAAGACCGACCTACCAATAAAGATATAAAATAATTTATGAATCAATTGTCTATTTAAGTTTATTAATAATTTCTTTATTAGTAATTTCATCTCATTAACCTTATTAATAACATGCTTTTTAGCCATGTTCATTCGAGAGTAATAGTAAAACAATCTACAAAACCAATATTTTATGTATTATATGGTCTTTAAGAAGTACTACAGTTCCTGACATCCTATTTGAGTCTAACATAGAAGAAGAAATAGGTCCTTCTTATTATATCACAAGCACACTAAAAATAACTTTCTTTGGTGATAACGCATCATTTCATCATATTTCACTATGTTACTCTGTCAACATGCATTAGAGTCGTCAAACACATTATTTATGAGTCGAAAAGTGAATAAGAAATTATCTTCCTTTTCAGAGAACCACATCACTAAAATTCAACTACTTTGGTGATAAAAGATCATAAACTGTCAATTCTAGGGTATTCTATCACATTGAGTACTTCACATTGAAGTCCTTCTATTTCACTAGAAACTTGAAATTACTATGATCAATGACAATACTAATTTTAATCTTACATAAGTATTTCTCCTTGGTATCAAAAGTGAATACCACGACTACTAACACTAAATAATTTATGAGTAATATTTTTTTTTCCACTTTAGGATTCAACTAATTCAACTCAAATCCAACTATGTTACCATTCATCATTTGAATACAACCAACTACTTTAAGATGCATCATTTTGTATCATGTGGTCTTTTCCCTCAAGTAACCACAGACTCACAAATTTAGAGTCTTGTTCTTTTCTAGAAACTAGCTTGAATACGACATACAATATATACCTACTATGTTTTTGAGTTATCCTTGTAATAGAGACAGAAATACTACATAGGTATTGCATGAGATTGTTTGTATACAATTCAACCATGCAAATTCTTATGTCTTACCAAGATCATTCTAATTTCTTTTTAACATCCTATGCTACATCAATATGTGCAACTATGTGTCTATAAATGGCCATATGGATTAGGAATATCATCTAGTACCCAAAAGAAAACATAGAGAACTTGATGTATACTTTATGGTCTCCTTGTGTACCAAAAGATAGCCTTAGGTGTTGTCTAGGTGATCAACAAAATTACAATACACTAGAAGTGAATTTATGATAACAATCATGAATGTCTTCACAATTAGTTAAATCCATGTCAGCCATATCCATGAAGGCACCTGGGAAAATCACTAGGTTAAATGCAAGAAATGCAGAGTGCTAGTCTGAGGCATGGAAAGTTATCTTCTATTCAATTTTTTTCCATTAATCTAAACTTTCGACAGACAATACTGTAATGTCTAATTAAAAACATACAATAAGTTTTCGTTAGGTTGAATAAATCATATTGATCAAGCAAAGAATATTTTCTCTTGCAATCATTAAATTTATTGCATCATAGTATTTTTCCATCCAAACTTCCTAATAAACATAGATCATGCTCTAGAAGGAGACAAACTCATGAGTGTGAATAGTTTACAAGATCCTAAAAGTAATTCTTTAGTAATGATCCATCTAATACAATGCACTAGTATTTAAATACCATTAGAAGATCCATTTAAGGATAGGATATACATGGGTAATATTCCAATGCAAATAGCGTATTTCTGTGATGGATGACATAACAACTACAAAAACCTCATATTTGTGTTTCCAACTACTAATGTATACCCTAGAAAATATGTCCTATGATATCACTCATCCTTCTTACACTCCATGAAAATATGCCTAACTATGAATTTCTTAATTATATCTGCCCCAATTATAGGTGTAACATATTGATATGTGAAATATAAATAATTTTTCTTATAAGAATCTCATCAGTGGAATAAAATTCTCATATGCAATGAATTATACTGTATTCTTATCTTTGTCATCATTCATATTTGCACTAGTTTCCTTTTCCAAATTACTCAAGCCTAGAACAGAATAAGTAGACCTCTTACTTCTATGATAGATCCATTTCTACTACTAGTATACATCCCTTTCCACTTGCCTAGATATAAATTTAATGGTTAGATTTCTATACACAATTTGGGCACCACATACAAAAGGTTTTTTTTTTCCTAGAGTATTTTGTCATAGTATCCAAGACTTGAGATCAAGGCACAAATTGTTGGTATGTATGCCCTGAGAGCCAATCATGGGATGATTGGTGGGATACATTAAGATTGATTTGATAAACATCAAAGGCAAGCTTCCAATTCATTCTGGTTCAGTCATATGAGATAGTGATAGAATAGATTGAATGTCTAGAGAATGACAATACTCAATGACATATGCTTTCAGGTTAAGGACCTGAACGATGAGATCATACGGATGCTAAGAGTTTGTACATTCTTGTTTTGTCCCTAGTCGGATGTCATTGTGGAAGGCAGATAGACATCAATAACACACAAGACTAGATTGTGGTGTTGGTTGATGACAGAATCTCATTAGTCATGATATAGAGATATCAAACCAAACACATAGGTACTTATTAGAGAACAAGTATATCAGACAGACCCACCGTGAGTTTGACACATGGAACCATGACATGGTAGTCACAGTCAGTACTCACAATGATGGTGGTGAGTGTGATTCTTTGACCTGAAATAACTACACTCAACACATGTCGTTGGGTACACTTTGACATCATCAAACGCAGTCCTGAAACATAGGTTGTTATAAAGGTGATGATTGGGTGGCTTTGACACATGGGGCTTTTGAGGGGTGAGTGATAGATATGGGATTTGTCCCTCCTAAGGGAGTTTGATATCCAAGGCCACTTGATGAGTAGGGTTGAGATAGGCATGCGCACACATGTGTGAATCAGTATGTGATATTTGATGTCATACATATCTCCTTCAATCTACTCTGAGATCAAGAAAGTGAATGAACGTTGACAGGATGACTGTTCCATGCCTTGAGTTCATTCGGGATATCAGTGACAAAGGAATTATACATTCGCTGTAACACCATTCACGGATTGTAGGATGAAAGTTGTTCTCCAACTTTCTACTTTCACTTGGGTAGCAATGATGTGTGACTAGGCACTTCTCTTTGCTTGTGAAGTCATAAGTGTTATGGACTTTCACTGCCAACGTGAAATGGACCTGCAGGGTCACACACATAGGATTTAACCTGGAAGAGGAGTTTTGTCCACAAAGCATTGTTTAGATTGATTACAAAAGGAGTTTAGTAGTTCAATTAAACACTCAATCAGTCGATGGCTCAATATCATATGGTTCAAGGTGTTGGACGCATTGATTGGAGTATCAGATTGATTGAAATCGCAATTGACTGATTTTGCCCAACCTGTGCTCCCTACCGATCGGCTCAAGTGTTGAACCGGTCGGCTGAGGTGCTGAACCGGTCGGCTGGAGTGTCCAACCGATCGGATCATGACTAGGTTGAAACGACCGGTTCAAGGGTTGAACCGATCGGCTCAACTGGTGCAACCGACCTGTTGGGAAAGTCATGTCGGCAAGAATTTTCCTTTGGTCTCAAATTGCCCAATTCGATTGGGAATAATATTGGTATTCGATACCAATTGGGAAAGAAATAAGGAAAGTCTTTTTGAGCCGGATTAGGACCATGAACTGATCGGTTCAGGGCACCAACCGATCAGTTGGAGTGCCCCAAACGGTCGGCTCAGGTCCATCCGATCGGCTCAATGGCCGAACCGATCGGTTCAGCTGTGAACCGATCGTTTCAGGTTGTGAACCTGTTGCTTTTTGTGGAAAATCTCGAACCCCTCTACTCCTGCGTTTAGTCCCGTATTTCCCGGGATAGAGAACCCTGTCCCATGACCCTCCTATATATATAGGGGTAGTGGGGTTTCTCAGAGAACAGATCAGTACAACCAGTTGCTCTGCAAAGTTGTCGTTCTCTCTGGTTTTGGTAACCGAGAGAGAGCCCGAGCAAGTGCTTCCCGCAAAAGGGAGGTGCAGCAAGGGAAGGACAACTGCAGTTGCAACTGGAGGCAGGAGAGTGTGTTGGCAACTAGTACGTCAACAGGAGGGTGCGACTCCTTCCACTTCCTTATGGGACAAGGAGAGTGGAGTTCCAGGTGGTCCGTGTGGACTACTACAGAGGCGGGAGGACACTGTCGCTTAGGAGGACAACTGTCATCTGACAGTCCGGTAGGAGGAGGAGTCATCAGTCCCGGTGCGACCAGGAGCTGTACAGACGCCGTCCAAGACCAGAGTTGAAGACCGCTCAAGGCACGAGGTATTGTCGCCAAGCAAGCCTTGGGACAAGGTATGATTCTACAAACCATCCTTTCCTATTATATAGACGTTGACGCGTTTCCTCGTGTTGGGTTTGGGGAGAAAATTTTTGTTTCCGCTACCTTCTCTACCTCCCCTAAAACCCAACAGTGGTATCAGAGCCACGTCAACTGTTCTATATTTTAGGAATATCGATATGATCGATTTTGGTTTGTCGCCTTTATTTATTGCATACGATGCGAATAATATCGGCTTTATGCATATCCAATCCTAAATCCACAAATCCCAAATTACATATATGATATGTATTATTAATGCACTCGATACGTGTCGCCCTTAAACGAGTTTTGTGGTGGATGTGTAGCGTGATTATGGCCTATAAACCCTTATCTGTGTGTGGTTGTTTGTGGTTGCTTGCATCTCGGTCTGCGCACCGATCTTCCCTCTCTTATTCCTAATGTAACTCAAAATAATTCGAGATTCTTTCCTACCTTTGCTCCCCCCGAATGTAACTCGGGGTTTCCCTTTTTAAAGCAATGTAATAAATAGGATATAATTTTATTTCCTGTTATGTCAAAGACCGGCGGACATCAAGACAACAGCTGAAACGATCGGTTCAAGGCGTGAACCGATCGGTTGACGTTCCAGACGGTCGGTTCAAGGAGTGAACCGATCAGTTGATGACTGATCGAGGAGCGAGACGACCGGGTGGCGGACATGACGAGATGCACGACGACCAGGCGAACCGATCGGTTGGAGGAGCCAACCGATCGGCTGGTGGCACCCAGACGACTGGTTGGAGAGTACAGATCATTCATGTGATGAGTTGATCAACTCGGATGGAGAGGCACAGATGTTCATCTTGTACAGGTTGCATGTGATGTTGACCTAGATGACCGTGATTCCTCTTGGCTCGAGGAATCACATTAGGATGGCCATAATCATCGCTTTTTATCATTTGTGCATGTTTTCTGTGGGATATAGCATGTATATGATACATACTATGTATTGTGGTGATTGGATATGTATATATATATATATATTAACCAAATCCCTCATTAAATATTAAGTTTTAGATGCCTTCCAAATGCAACACATGTGAAAAGCTTGATCGACCAAGTGTGGGCACGCCCTAGCGTGGTGCACCGTCTATCTCGTGGAAGCGTGAAGGATGAATGTGTGGGTCTGCCCTAGTAGGGTGTATGTTCATCGTGTTTTCTTTGGATCAGACTTAACAAGGTGACCTAGATAGGATCTAGCACCTTGAGGCATGGATCATTGCAAGGAGTTGTATATGACATCTTATCAAGAGTTGCATATGATGCAATTGGCAAAAGTTTCCTACCTGAGAGATCTAAGTTGTGGGTGATCAGCCCTAGCTGACTCATGACTTAGAGGATTTCAGGATCTTTCCCACTAGAAGGTTGTACGCCGCAATCTTCCGAATTGATGGTGAGGGCTATCAATTTGAACTAAAATAGTGGGAGCGATAATTAATTAAAGGCCTAATTTTATCGTCAACTTTTCAAATCAATCAAACTAGTCAAAAAAAGTTTTGGACTAAAATTACATATATTTCCTTTTGTTAAAATAAATGGTTAATCAACAAATCACTTTATTTGTGATCGGTCTTTGAGACCAACAAATTAAATGGGAATAATTCCACGACTGGTTAGGATGAAGAGAAGTGTTCTCAAAGAGCGAAAGCTCCAAGTCCTAGTTATACCAGAACCAGATGAACTCGATCCCACCACATCAATGGCTGAAAGTATGCTTATGGAAGTATACCGAGGATGACATTGATGAGGAGTGCTTGATGTTGTGTTTTCTAAACTATGAGTTGCAGAGACAACATGAGACATGTGATGTCTCCAAGACACTGTCCTAGTGTGTCATGACAGAAGGAGATCCAGTAAGGTATTCACACACTCAATGTGATTGGGTATGTGGAAAGACCTGACTAAGAAGGATTCCATCTGAGCCAAGAGTTGGCTATTGGTATGATACTACAAATGTTGTGAGAATCATACAATTCATGATAAGCTACAACATGAACAACTTTGACAAGCGTTGACAGAGTTGTTGGACATGTTGATGATAGTAGAGGTAAAGATGAAGAAAGACAAACCATAATCTTTGATATGATCAAAGAGAAAGATAACTCTTAAGGGAAAGGGTAAGGGCAAAGAAAAGAAGTGTTCTGATGCTAGCCAGCAATCCAAGCCGTCTTCAGCCTCAAGGCACATGGGGAAAGGGTGTATGAGGAATTGCCCTCTATATCTGGAAGAACAAAAGAAGATGAAGGAGGGGATGGAGATCTCCACCTAAGGTATCATGAAATGAACCGCTTCTTTATCTGAGGTATATGATACCAAGATATGGACATGTCATATGTGATATGCAAGATCCACAAAGAAGTGATGGCCTTTGTGAAAGGACCAAGAAAGAAGTACCCATCATTGGAGCAAGTGATGCTGCCATAGATAGGAGTATCTTTCAGTTTATTTCAGCCTAAAGGGCACGAAATAGAGTTGAGAACTGCTATTTCATATATTGCCAATAGATAGAAACACTTTATTATTGCATATTGTATGACAATGATGGCAATTAATAAAGTTGATGTTTTAATCTTAAAAATATGATCTTTGTGGCAATGCCTTGCTTATCGTGTGATACATGGTATGCATAAGATAAAATGATACCTGAAAGTTATAGATAACTCAAACAATCTAATTAGCATCAATCATGAGAAATTCATTTCTAGTTTCCATATGATGGATAAATCTAGACTCTTTTGGTTAGAGAACCAGTAAGAGACATGAATATCTTGGACATGATTAATCAATCTTCACTAATGGTAGTGGAAGAATGATTATCCTATAAGGTATAATACATGTGATGTATTTACATACCTATTGGAACAAATGCTAATACTTCAAATGGTATTTAGAGAAATACCAATATGAATATCTTGAAGTGTTCAAGATTATCATAGATGAATTACAAATTTGGTAAAGTATTAATTTTTGATGAGATCAATGAATGAAATACTTGGACCAAATGTTTGAGATCCTTTTGAGTGATTATGATAGTGTATCATAGTGAACTCATGATTAAGGCATGGTGATGTCTAAATCAAGAAGGAATCATACTCTAAGGAGTTAGAGAATGATTATCAAATAACTGAATTCTTCTTAATAAAAGAATACCCACACTAATAAAGGACATTGAGAATCACAAGGAGTTGTGAGTTCTTATATCCTTAACAGATACACCTCAATTATCTATGTGATGAGTTGTTCATGTGATGAGTTAACTATCCAGATGAATATGAGGAACCAGATTTTGAGTTATGGTATATGACCATTACATCCTAAATGACATCCATGTCAACCATAAGGTATGACCTTGATGGTAGCACTCATTGGATGAAATCCATAAGTGCAAATGAGTCTTAAGTGTTAAGACACATGGATAACATTTTGAGAAGGATGATGCTTGTTGATTGCAACTTAATGACTAAGACATTTGGCATATGGATACTAAAACCACATTCCTATGAGGAATAAAACAAGGATGTGTACGTGACACAACCTATAAGGTTTATGAATCCACTAATGCAAATGAAGTCAATAAGTTACAATGGACTAATCAATGTGATTGATTGAGTACAAGAAACTCAGAATTGGATCTTTACTTTGATGATATAGTTAAAGGGTTTGACTGATATGTCAAAGATAAAGAAGGGATCTGTGATTTAGTGGGAGCGTATTCACATTCCACATATTGATGTGAAATGGAAATGTTCTAAAATGGAAATCCAAAAGTGGAAATTATCTTTAAGGAAGACAGAGATGTTTCCTATGTGATAGGAATAGAGATCTATAGAGATAGTTCTCGAAAAATCTCTTGACCTGAAAAGAGAGAGCATACATTGGCAATCTGTACTGAAGTGTTCAGTATGCACAGATTCAGTGGGAGAAAACTTGTCCATGTTACATGGAGTTAGTATCCCAAGGCCAAGTGTCCAATTCTTATGAAGAATGGGAACACTAAGAATAGATAAGGATCTATCATGTATGTAATCATCCCATTATCTTGCATGTATGGACATGGCAAGAATAAAAATGCATTCATCATCTTATATGTACGACATGACAATATGATGTGCTCATCCTGATAACTCGTATGTGGGACATGACGAGTGGATGTCTGTCTACGTCCAGTAAGGGTTACTGGAATACCATGAGAACTTGATAAGTACTTGAGAAGTACTAGTTCTATGGAGATAAGGAAGAGTTCGATGTAAAGAGTTACATTGATGTGAACTTCCGAAAGGACAGAAAATTAATCGCAAAATAGACATAGGATGTATAAAAGTGAAAGCTTGTTGATAATTGGAAATGTTCCAATAAAACCATTTAAAAGGAAATGCCGAGTATCTATGTGTTAGTGAACAACAGTGGATACTATATGGATCTAAAAGTTCATGAGATGAACTTATATTCCTCTCAATGATGACAAGTCTGGAATCCTTGATCATACAATGTGGCTAAAGGTTAGCAAAGGAATACTAGATCACATATTACGGCAACTCCATCTCATACGTGTGACGTACAACGAAGAGATGTGAGACATGAAATTTATACTGACTTTGGCAAGTTGTTGTCATTACTCACTATGTTTGCACTAAGAGCACAATAACATGTGGGACATGTTTGAAGATCACTATGAATATGATTCAAGGGTGATTGGCTCACAGTGCAAGTGGGAGTCTGTTGGTATGTATGTCCTGAGAGCCAATCATGGGATGATTGGTGGGATACATTAAGATTGATTTGATAAACATCAAAGGCAAGCTTCCAATTCGTTCTGGTTCAGTCATATGAGATAGTGATAGAACAGATTGAATGTCTAGAGAATGACAATACTTAATGACGTATGCTTTCAGGTTAAGGACCTGAACGATGAGATCATACGGATGCTAAGAGTTTGTACATTCTTGTTTTGTCCCTAGTCGGATGTCATTGTGGAAGGCAGATAGACAGAAATGACACACAAGACTAGATTGTGGTGTTGGTTGATGACAGAATCTCATTAGTCATGATATAGAGATATCAAACCAAACACATAGGTACTTGTTAGAGAATAAGTATACTGGACAAACCCACCGTGAGTTTGACACATGGAACCATGACATGGTAGTCACAGTCAGTACTCACAGTGATGGTGGTGAGTGTGATTCTTTGACCTGAAATCACTACACTCAACACATGTCGTTGGGCACACTTTGACATCATCAAACGCAGTCCTGAAACATGGGTTGTTATAAAGGTGATGATTGGGTGGCTTTGACACATGGGGCTTTTGAGGGGTGAGTGATAGATATGGGATTTGTCCCTCCTAAGGGAGTTTGATATCCAAGGCCACTTGATGAGTAGGGTTGAGATAGGCATGCGCATGCATGTGTGAATCAGTATGTGATATTGATGTCATACATATCTCCTTCAATCTACTCTGAGATCAAGAAAGTGAATGAACGTTGACAGGATGACTGTTCCATGCCTTGAGTTCATTCGGGATATCAGTGACAAAGGAATTATACATTCGTTGTAACACCATTCACAGATTGTAGGATGAAAGTTGTTCTCCAACTTTCTACTTTCACTTGGGTAGCAATGATGTGTGACTAGGCACCGCTCTTTGCTTGTGAAGTCATAAGTGTTATGGACTTTCACTGCCAACATGAAATGGACCTGTAGGGACACACACATAGGATTTAACCTGGAAGAGTAGTTTTGTCCACAAAGCATTGTTTAGATTGATTACTAAAGGAGTTTAGTAGTTCAATTAAACACTCAATCAGTCGATGGCTCAATATCATATGGTTCAAGGTGTTGGACGCATTGATTGGAGTATCGGATTGATTGAAATCACAATTGACTGATTTTGCCCAACCTGTGCTCCCAACCGGTCGGCTCAAGTGTTGAACCGGTCGGCTAAGGTGCTCAACCGGTCGGCTGGAGTGTCCAACCGATCGGCTCATGACCAGGTTGAAACGACCGGTTCAAGGGTTGAACCGATCGGCTCAACTGGTGCAACCGACCTGTTGGGAAAGTCATGTCGGCAAGAATTTTCCTTTGGTCTCAAATTGCCCAATTCTATTGGGAATAATATTGGTATTCAATACCAATTGGGAAAGAAATAAGGAAAGTCTTTTTGAGCTGGATTAGGACCATGAACCGATCGGTTCAGGGCACCAACCGATCGGTTGGAGTGCCCCAAACGGTTGGCTCAGGTCCATCCGATCGGCTAAATGGCCGAACCGATCGGTTTAGCTGTGAACCGATCGTTTCAGGTTGCGAACATGTTGCTTTTTGTGGAAAATCTTGAACCCTTCTACTCCTGCGTTTAGTCCCGTATTGCCCGGGATAGAGAACCATGTCCTATGACCCTCCTATATATATAGGGGTGGAGGGGGCTTCTCAGAGAACAGCTTAGTGCAACCAGTTGCTCTGCAAAGTTGTCATTCTCTCTGGTTTTGGTAACCGAGAGAGAGCCCGAGCAAGTGCTTCCCGCAAAAGGGAGGTGCAGCAAGGGAAGGACAACTGCAGTTGCAACTGGAGGCAGGAGAGTGTGTTGGCGACTAGTACGTCAAAAGGAGGGTGCGACTCCTTCCACTTCCTTGTGGGACAAGGAGAGTGGAGTTCCAGGTGTTCCGTGTGGACTACTACAGAGGCGGGAGGACACTGCCGCTTAGGATGACAACTGTCATCTGACAGTCTGGTAGGAGGAGGAGTCGTCAGTCCCGGTGCGACCAGGAGCTGCACAGACGCCGTCCAAGACCATAGTTGAAGACCGCACAAGGCGCGAGGTATTATCGCCAAGCAAGCCTTGGGACAAGGTATGGTTCCATAAACCATCCTTTCTTATTATATAGACGTTAACGCATTTCCTCGTGATGGGTTTGGCGAGAAATTTTTTGTTTCCGCTGCCTTCTCTGCCTCTCCTAAAACCCAACACAAATAGGTTACAAGGGATTTCAAATGTTCTGCTCAACAAACACAATCCTTTTATAAATGTTTTATTCCACTCAACCACACTCTCTAAGATATTTTTAGGATTTACTCATATTGTTGATCTCAATGCTTAGAATAATTAATTATAAAGTTATTAGTTGTGTCTTACTTGGAGAGAATGTTCGAATATTTTCCAGAGTTACTTTAAATCGTTCCCTTTAAGAATGTCTTAAGCATGTGTCAAATCATGGATATTATAGAAAACCCCTTTGTTAAATTGGAATTCTAGGTAGCTTATCCAAGTTGGCATTTAGAAACATTCATTATTCTATATAATCTTCTTCAAATTCTTTGAATAGGGTTCAAAATCTATATCTACATCAAAATAATCTATAAATATAATATATATTGAATGATTTTTAATAGTGATTCTAACCACCTTGTATGAACTTCCCCAAGAATAAAATTGTTGGATTTAAGGGCTCTAGAGGGGGTGAATGGAGCTTCAAAACTGACACAAAACTTGTTAGACCTTCAAGTTACTTCAAATAAGCTTAATTGCAAATAGTGATCTTAATGGTAATTGAACATACAAAGCAATGATGAGAGAGACTGAATCAACCAAGTGAACAAGCTATTTTAGAGTAGTTCCATTCTCCATACTAGGAGAGAGTCAGTCTACTACATAGAGAGGTCAAGCTCAAGGATTTGTAAGATGTTTAATCCTTATATTTACTTATAAGAGTTACAACATATGACCCTCCTTTTCGGGGACAAGGATACCTAGCTTATGTTTTAAATCAAAGCAGCCAACAACCTTACAATCAAGGACTTACCTATCCAAGAGCTAGTCTTTTACCTCACAAATGTCTTACCCACAGTTGCAATCAACTGGATGCCTTCACCAAGGTCCTCCCCTTCATGCAACAAGTCTTTGGACTTGAGGATTTACTCACCAGTTCTTGGATATTCTGCCTTGATCTTCTCCTTCACTATGAGTAGTCTTTGAGCGCCTTCACCTGCTGAAGAAGCCTTCTCCTTCTCCTTCTCTTGGACAAGCTTTCAACAATGGAGTCTTTAAGAAAGGGGATTGGAGAAAGAGAGATCTTAAGAGCCTCACAAGCGTACAATGATGCAGCTCTCTCATAGGAATCCTATCTCACTCATAGTGAATGAAATGAGTTGTAATCTAGAGAGAGAGAAAGGGGCTCTAGTGGACTAAAAGAACTCAACTATAGCAAGGACCTTGGATAGCATGAATGAGCAATCATAGAATGAACTCCAAGAGGTCCTATTTATAGATGGCAGTGTTTATTAGAGTGTGGGATCACTTATACATGTTTCATAGCTGTTTCAAGGGGTGAAACAGATATAATTTCGAGTTTTGCAACCTTCCAACGGTTATAATTACTTTTTCTGCATTCTTCGTACAATGCATTTGGTTGAGTTTCAATAAAGATAACTCAAATGATAACACTATTTTATAAAGTCAATTTCAACCATCGGTCGAGTTTGTCCTGGTGGCAACTCACCGATCACTTAAATTGAGTTTGCTCTATAGAGGGATTGGTCAAGTTCTGTGAGATTGAAATCGACTAATCAACATTCATTTTCAAGATCCATCAAGGATCGGTCGAGTTGGCAACTCGATCGATGAAGTTACTGTGATGAGTTTTACAAAATGAATTTTAAGTGATCAAACATTGGAATTAAGTGACCCTGATTTTTTCTCATCTTAGTTACAAGTCATATAATCCATATAAATGATTACAAAAATATTCTAAGGTGGTTTGGACTATTTAGCACAAAAGTACATTTACATTTCTTTTAACTTGAACTAAGCCAAGCTACGGTTTGAGCGATTTGATCTTTTTATGTACCTAAGGCCTCAAATCAATCTTTAACAAACATATTAGATACATATGAATGGAATGATTAAGTCATTATCAAAATATGGACAATGTTCAACACTTAGGTCAACATTCTCCCCCTTTTTGAAAATTACAAACCATTCGTCAACATATTGAAAAGGATATGAAAGTTTAACCTTTACATTGTGAATTACAAAGGGGATACATGATTGAACAATGTGAATTACTCCCCCTCAATTCATGCTTACCTATACCTGAATGGTTAACTTTTCCACAATATAACCAAAGCACATATACATACTATATGGTCCTCTAGAAAGTCACATGATATGAATATTGGAAAAGAAAAGGATCATACAGGTGATAAAACAATATGGCTGAGGTCATTTCTCACCCTTTGTCATATCAAAAAGATAGAGAGGTAGAAAGAGCTAAAACATGTCTTCTCTACAAACCATAAGATAAAGCAACAACAACCACATAACACACATCAAACAGAGACAAGGTAAAGATAAACAAACACTCTAATTTCATAATCAAAATATGGGTAACATACCCCAAACTCATGAGATATGGTCAATAAGAGTGTAAGGGTACCTGTGATTAAGACTAAAACATCAGAAATGTCCTCAGTACAAGAACCATAAACCAACAAGAAAACAACAAAAAGGTAAAATAGTACATCTCAGATACATGTGCCCAAATGTCTCAATACATAAGATTCTAAGGTGATATATCTAATTAGCACCTAAAAGACTATAAAACTAAGTCATAAAGCTATATCTAAGCTATCTATGTCCATAACATCATCATTCACATCATCCTTTTCAACTGTAGACTCATAGTCCTCATCATCGTTAGAAGGTGCAGCAGAGACCACAACAACTTCATCAATAGAGGCACCAACAAAGCCATCAGAACCATCATCAGGGCCATCATCCTTAGTGGCCTCCTCATCATCAGTAGCTTCCTCATCGGCGGAAGGACCGAAACTGTGACCGGGCCACAGTGCATTCTGCTCATCCCAAGACATGACAAGATCATGTAACTCCTTGGCAGGAGGGAAAAAGAGAGTAGTAGTGACAATGGTGGCAAGCATGATAGAAAGAGGGCCTCTAGGTAGAGGAAGCTCTATAGGGGTAGACACGGGTCCACCAACAGAAGATGTGGTAGTGGAAGCAGCAGGTGGAGGGGCCGGGTAGAAGTGACCATATGCATAGGAAACATAGTCACCTCCTGGGTAGGGATGGTAGGAGGGGTAAGGGTGGATGCAAGATAGGTTCATGGTGGACATGATTTGATAGAGTTCATGATGCAGGTGCTCCTGAACTTGTAGGTTGTATGCCTATTGATGTATCATGCAATCCATGAGGGCTTCATTGGATACATTGAACGATGCGCGAGTAGGTCAATATGGTGGTGGAGGAGGAGGTGCCTAGGTGGAGGTAGAGGCTCTAGGTGTGGTGAAAGAGGTAGGAAGAAAGGTATTCTTGATCGTTGTTTCACTAATGAAAACTCCTTTCTGGCTAGGTTTGTATTTGAAGTCATAGAAAATAGATTTATGGGTAGAAAATGTGAACAAACCACATATCAAGGTTGGGTTGGGAGGGTTGGGTGCCACATGTATTCTGACCTAAGTCAAAATATGTAATGTGATGAAAGATATATCAGGACCATTTGACTCCAAGGTTATTTAGAATATAATACATAATCACATCAATGTACTCTATAATTTCTGTTTGATTCTTCTTTGGATGAAGATTGCAGTTAACAACTAGTGCAAGTAGTCTGTTCTTAAGATCGAGGGAAGTGGATGGTATGGTTGACTTCTTCCTATAGGGTACATGAGGCTTCTTCAAGAACCTGTGGATGTGCGAAAGAGTAAGATTGAAGTTCTTGTAGAAAGCCTCAAGGCCCAAAAGGTCAAAATAGTCAGAGTAGTCCTTTCTCCATGTGTTGATGACCTCTATTCCATTAGAAAAAAAGTTCAAGGAATCTTTAGAGATTTTGAATCTGATCCCGACAATCATGGAGGAGAGAATAACCTGGATATCAGGTTGTACTAATCTGTCGTAGTTCCATGTGAGATTCACACAAAATTCATGGACCGTCTTGGTTCTTGTGATAGAGTTATGAAAGCACTGGCGTTCTATACACAAGGATCCTAGGTTATGGGTATAGAAAAGCTCAGCAATCTCTTCGATGACATATTTTTGTTTTGAGAGGAGGCTCAAAAAAGGCTCTAACAGGAAAGGGGTTCCTAGGAAGGAGATCCTTATAGAGATTAAGAGCTTTGATTGAGACAAAAGAAGTATCACCGAAGGAGATTAGGCGAGGGATGGATGATGATGATGGTACACCAAATGGGGTAGCTCTTTAACTTTGATTTGAAGCCATAGGGTCAGATTGGAGAGGCAACACAACCAAAGTAAGAAGAGAACCACATGAAACAACCATCTAACCACCTAGAAGGGTGTGGAAGAGGAAAGGGAGGCTAGGTTAGGCAAGGGCAAGGATGGTTGCACCTATGGTTGAGGTCGAGAGGGGCTAAGCTTAGGAATCAATAGACTTTTCTCTAATTGAGAGGGAGAAATGTCAGCCGAAACCTATTTTAGGTTTGATCTATCCCAACAATTATTCGATTTTGTCTTGGGGAAACTCGACCAATTAAGAGAAAAACCCTTCACCTCGGTCTGGGATCAGTCGAGTTGGCAACTCGACCAACATGTAGCCTACCCAAACTATGAAATATTAGATTCTAGCCTTTAGGGTGCTAATAAATTTTATCTCTTTAGCTTATTATGCATTTTAGAGATATTAAGTCACATTTCACTCATCATAGGGTACTATTTTGTGAAAGAATAAGCGTTTACAAAAAATACCCAAAATGAGCAAAAATAAGACAAGAAACAAGACAATTATAGAACATTCAAGCAATAGATGATCAAATTGAGCAAGAAGAATATATGCAAGATAGAAACTATCTAGAAGGCATGTCAGTATCATCAAGAGCAGTAATAAGAAGTTTTGATCTAATGAAAGTAAATTGCTCTCTAGCTAGAGGTTTAGTGAAAATATCTGCTAATTGATTTTTCATATCCACATGCATGGTATGAAAATCCTTATTGGCAATGTGGTCACGAAGAAATTATGATGAACCTCTATATGTTTAGATCTACTATGCAATATAAGATTATATGATAAGTTAGTTGCACTAGTATTATCATAAAAGATAGGAGAAGCCTCAAAATAGATGTCAAAGTCTTGGCACATTTGCTTCATCCATAGGACTTGGACACAACAACTTCTAGCTGCTATATATTCAACCTCGGTAGTTGAAAGAGCCATAGTTCTTTGCTTCATGGAGAACCAAGAAACTAGGCAAGGTCTTAGGAAGAAGCAAGTTCTACGTGTATACTTTCTATCAATCAAGCATCCTGTGTAATCTACATCACTATAAGCAGTAAGAGTGAAGTCCCTTGACTTAGGATAGCATAGTCCAAAATTTGTGATTTTGGCTAGATACTTCAATATCCTCTTAATGGCTATAAGATGTGATTTCCTAGGACTTGATTGAAATCGAGTACACAAGTCAACACTAAACATTATTTCAGGTCTAGAGATAGTTAAATAACGTAAACATCCAATCATAACTCTATAGAGCTTCTCATCTACCTTTTCACCTTCTTCATCTCTGTCATGCTTGGCGGCGTTTGACATCTGGGTGTTCATTAGATTGGTGTTCTCCATCCCAAAGTGCTTAAGTGGCTCACTTGTGTACTTGCCTTGGCTGATGAAGTTCACATTCTTTGTTTGCTTGATTTGGAAGCCAAGGAATAATGTAAGCCCCCCCATCATGCTCATATAAAACTCGCTCTTCATAAGATCACTAAACTCCTTGCAAATATCAAGATTAGTTCCGTCAAAAATTATATCATCAACATAATATGAATGATAAGAAAATTGTTAGAAGTGTGGTTTAGAAACAAGGTAGAATCTACTTTTCCCATAATATAGCCAGGATCTAACAAAAAGTTCTTTAGTTTCTAATGCCAAGCTCGAGATTCTTGTTATTTGAGACCATAGAGAGATTTTTGAACAAATAAACATGGCTAGGTTGGTTATCCAATTCAAAGCTTGGGAGTTGTGCAACATACACTTCCTCCCTAATTGTACCATTCAAAAACACACTTTTAACATCAATTTGATAAAGAAGAAAATTCTTGTGACTAGAAAAAAAATAAACATTCTAATTGACTCAAGTCTAGTTATAGGTGCATATGTTTCACTAAAATCTATACCTTCTTGTTTATTGTAACCTTGAAAAACTAACCTTGCTTTGTTCCTTACCACTTTGCCGCTTTCATCCAAATTGTTGCAGTAGACCCATTTGGTGTCGTTGAGCTTTCTATCACTTGGTCTTGGCACAAGAGTCCACACTTTGTTTCTTTCAAATTGTTCCAACTCTTCTTGAATGGCTTGGATCCATTCATCATCTTTTAGAGCTTCTTTGACATCTTTTGGATCAATTTGAGAGATGAAGTCACTTTCTGCTTAATCTTTGTTAAGTGCAGCTCATGTCTTCATCCTTTCAAAATGATAACCTAATATTATCTCCTTTGGATGATTCTTTGCAAAGCAGGGAGTTGGATCCTTCTTTTCTTCATTCTTTTTCTTCTTCAACTAACACCTCCTTTCCTTTATCACTGATATTGAGCTCTTTCAAGAGAAGAATCAACTCACCTGCAACATCCTCATGTAGAACAATATCTTTAGAAATAGAGGGGTTAGTCTTAAGAAATCTAACATTTATAGATTCTTCTACTTTACACAATTATATATTATATACTCTATATGCCTTACTGGTAGTGCTATAGACAAGAAAGAAAGCCTTGTAGAATTTCAGATCAAACTTGCTGAGGGAACCCTTGGTTCTCAAAACAAAACAAGGATAACCAAAAAGATGAAAAAAGTCGATGGAAGGCTTTCTACCATGCCATAGCTCATAGGGAGTTTTCTTAAGTGAAGGATGAGTAAAACCCCTGTTTTGCACAAAACATGAAGTACTGACAAATTCGACCCAAAACGTCTTTGAAACATTGTACTCTAGAAACATAGTCCTAGCCATCTCTTGTGGTGACCTATTCTTCCTCTCTACAACCTCATTTTGTTGAGGAGTTTGAGGTGAAGAAAAGTTATGTGCATACCCATATTCTTCACAAAACCATTCAGACAGATCATTTTCAAACTCTCCCCCATGATCACTATGGATAGAAACAATCCTTCAAGAAGCTCCATTTTCAAACCATTTGCAAAAAGTTGAGAAAAATTGAGAGTATCACTTATTTGAAAGGAGAAAGAAGGTCCAAGAAAAGTGAGAGAAATCATCGACAATCACTATACAATACTTCTACCACGAAGCGATTGCGTACACATTGGTCTAAATAGATGATTGTGAAGAAGATCAAGAGCTCTCTTGATTCTAAGGACTCCTTTGGATTTGAAGGAGGACTTGATTTTCTTTCCCTGGGTATAAGCTTGGCATTCCTCATCCTTTTCAAAATCTAGTTTGGGAAGTCCCTTCACTGAGTCCTTTTTGATCAACATCTTCAATTGATGCATATTTACATGATCAAGCCTATGGTGTCATAAAGAAATATCATTCAAATTGGCAACAAGACATCTACCAACAATAGGCTTTATAGATTCAAGCACAATAATATAAATATTACCATTTATATTTTCCTTGTATATGACATTGTAGGAGAGGGAATTTGAAGCAAGCATTATAAAGAAGTAAAAAGCACAAGATAACCATTATTACAAAGTTGACTAACACTGATTGAATTGTGATGTAGGCCATCCACAAGAAGCACATTATTGATAGTAATTGAATTGACCACATCACCCTAACCTATTACCTTACCCTTGTTGGTGTCCCCAAAAGTCACTAATCCACCTTTCTTCTCTGTCAATTGCTTGAAGAGGCAGATTTCACCAGTCATGTGTTTAGAAGAACTACTATCAACAATCTATTAGCCTTTAACCTCACTTATGTCTTTACTTGTCGAGGCCATGAGTGCATGATGTCATTCACCTTCATCATAGCTTGAGATACTTGAAGATGAGTCCTCCCAAGCCACATGAGTTTCATCCTTGCTTCTTTTCTCCTTCTTATCCTTCCTCTTATACTTTCCTTCTTTCTTGTAATCATCCTTCTTATTATAGCTTCTCTTGTGGTCGCTCTTCTTTGCGTTTAGGCATTCACTCTTGTAATGCCCCTTTTGTCCACACTTATAGAACCTTGGAGTAGAGGATGAAGAAGACCTTCCTTTGAAGTATTTTCCCTAGGATTAGTTAGCTTCATGATCAATGGGGCCATCATATTCACTTGAGGAGTTGGGAGAGGACCGACAAGCAAGTTGTTGTTGAAGGATCATTGCCTCCAATTGATCTTTTAAGGAATTATCTTTGACTTCCTTTGACTCCTTCTCTTATTGCTTTTCATCTTCCTCTTAGTTGTCTAGCCTTGGCTCATGGGCTTGATGGTTGTCGATGAGCTCCTCCATGGCTAGGTCTCCATGACTTCTTATTTCTTCAATTGAAGTCACCTTGGGTTCCCATCTCTTTGGAAGAGACCTAAATATCTTAGAGTTGATTGCACCTCTATCCATGGGCCGTCCCAAAGCTGTAAGTCCATTGTCAATGGTGTTGAGCCTTGAGTACATGACCGCCACTCTCTCCTTCTTGCCCATATTGAAGCTCTCAAGCAGCCTATTGAGACGTAGATCTTAGACTCCTTGAATTTCTATGTGCCTTCATATGTGATGCACAATTTGTTCCAAATATCATGGGTTGTATCCCAACATGAGATCCTGTTGAACTTGGAAGGAGTGAAGGAAGCATAGGTGATGCTAACCGCCTTGGAATTTAGCTGCACCTTCTTGACTGTGGCTTCATCCCAAGTGGCTACATCCCTGGTTTTTTCTTTGTAGTGGAGAATCACCACCTTCCACATGTCATAGTTGGTTACTTGGAGGAAGAACTACATCCTTCTTTTCCAATAAAGGAAATTAGTGTTGTTAGAGACCGGTGGTCGCATGGAGAAGCTTCCCTCTAGGTTGAGTGACCCAAGTAAGTCGTCGATCTTCTCATCTCATGGGATACATGTTGCAGAAGACTGTGGCTCTGATAGCACTTTTTGGATCTGAGGGCTCTAGGGGAGGTGAATAGAGCTTCAAAACTTACAAAAAACGTGTTAGACCTTCAAGTTACTTCAACTAATCTTAATTGCAAATAGTGTTTGATGTCAATTGCAACATACAAAGCAATGATGAGAGAGATTGAAGCAACCAAGTGAACAAGATAATTCAAAGTGGTTCCAATCTCCAAACTAGAAGAGAGTCTCCTTGTATTAACTTATAAGAGTTACAACGTATGGCCTTCCTTTTCTAAGACAAGGATACCCAGCTTTCCTTTTAGGCCAAGGGAGCCAACAACCTTACTTTCAAGGTCTTACCTATCCAAGAGCTAGTCTTCTACCTCACAAAGGTCTTACCCACTCTTACAATTAGTTGGATGCCTTCACCAAGGTCCTCCCCTTCATGCAATGAATTTTTGGCCTTGAGGCTTTACCCACCAGCTCCTTGGATTTTCTGTCTTAATCTTCTCCTTCACTCAAAGTAGCCTTTGAGAACCTTCTCCTGCAAATAAGCTTGCTCGTTCTCCTTCTCTTGGAGAAGCTTTCACCAATGGAGTCTTCAAGAAAGGGGATTAGTGAAAGAGAGATCTTGAGAGCCTCACAAGTGTACAACAATGTGGCTCTCTCACAGGAATCCTATCTCACTCATAGTGATCGAAATGATTTGTAATCAATAGAGAGAAAGGGGCTCAAGTGGACTAAAAGCACTCAACTATAGCAATGACCTTGGATAACATGAATGAGCAACCTTGGAATGAACTCCAAGAGGTCCTATTTATAGCTGGGGTTGTCCACTAGAGTGTGGGATCACTTACACACATTTACTAGCATTTGAAGGGGTACAACGGATATAATTTTGACTTTTGCACCCTTCCAATGATTATAATCACTTTTTCTTAGATTTCATACTGTCTTTACTTGCTTGCTAACTTAGCTTAACAACCAAACAACCCCTTTTAAACCCTTCAACCCTAGTATTCAAATTAGGAACATAGCCAACACTAAACTAACTCTAGTGCCCCCTCTGTCCCTGAGGATCAACCCGTACTCTTGCCTATCACCTATACTACAATAGTACCATGTGTTCTTGTGGGTGACCTATTTAGTGTTGTGATCAAGTCTTGTTGGGGTTGTTATAAATTTTGAAAGATCCACCCATAGGTTTTCCCTTAGGGTTACATCTAGTCACCTTTAGTTGGCTAGTGTGTAGCCTTGATAAGAATCGCACCAGGTTACACATGATGTATAATGTGGTTTAATAACTTTAATAAAGTATTGTGAGATGGAAGTAGGGTTTATACCCTTATTACTTAACCAAACTGAAACAACCATAAACCTATATTAAGACCCAAGTAGGTTTCATCTAATTAATGCAATGGTGATACTTCATGATTTACATACATGCATATTAAATGTTGAATTGCTTGGATCTGTTGATTGGGTTGATTGAATATAATTGAAGTATAATTGCATGATTTATATGACTCTCCATTGAGGTACGTGATTACGATTATGACTACCCACAATATAGTTTGTCAATGTTTTCCAAGGTTTTTTAAATATTGAGTGAATAACAGTCGAGTTTCAATAAAGATAACTCGACCGATAACACCATGCGATAAAGCAAATATAAACCATCAGTCGAGTTTGTCCTGGTGGCAACTCGAACGATCACTTAAATTGAGTTTTCTCTAGAGAGGGATCGATCGAGTTATGTAAGATTGAAACTCCATCGATCAGCATTCATTTTCAAGATCGATCAAGGATCGGTCAAGTCTTGACCGATGAAGTTGTGTGATGAATTTTACAAAATCAATTTCAAGTGATCAAATGTTGGAATTAAGTGACCCTGATTTTTTCTCATCTTAGTTTCAAGTCATATCATCAATATAAATGATTATAAAAATATTTTCAGGTAGTTTGGAGTGTTTTCCACAAAAGTGCATTTGCATTGCTTTTAACTTAAACTAAGACAAGTTAGGGCTTGAGCGATTTGATCCTTTTCGTGTACCTAATGGCTGAAATCAATCTTAAACAATCATATAAGATACATATGAATGGAATGGTTAAGTTATTATCAAACTATGGACAATGTTCAACAAAAACATATGGAACTCACTACAAGGATGAGAGATGCAAACCTTATGGTCTCCAACAACTAGAAAGACTTATAGCTTCATGATCACTTTGCACCAAGTATGAGTTCAAATTCTACCACTTGATGAGTATACCACAAATAGAGAATTATCTACTAGAATGGAACCACGTCATAAGAGGAACACCCAAAATGGAACTATTCACTTGACTAGTAGGTTTATTGTACACCAAGAAGTACTCTAAAGCATGTAGCTATAGATACTAAAAAAGTGAAAAAAAAGTATCATATACAAGAATACCTTGATAAGTTGATTAACAATATAAGTTACACATTTTACAAAGTGTATACCTATCAACCCACTTTAACTAACTACCATGAATTTATAGTCTTGTAGTTGTTTAGCAATATGAAAATATGTCATATGTACTCATTCCTCTAGCCCTATCATGTATGTTATGTATGCCCTAGAATCTGTCCTACACATCCTATTTGCCTCTAACCCTATCACATATAAGTAGACTATTCATCCTAGTATATGTCTCACCCTTGCTATGTACATCTATCCAATGTCCTATCAAAATGAATTACTCAATCCCACTACATAAATGCTTCTATCAATAGAAGACAATTAATCATTATCAAATGTTGTCTAAAGGTGAACCTTTCATAAATCTTGCATCATGTGCTTCACATCTCCCTTCACTACCTCCATTGTGAATACTAGTGCCTCCTTTTGTGGATATTTAGGCTAGCACGTCATGATTGTCATTTTTTAAAGGTAAGCAGTATTATGTCATAAACCAAGAAATGGCTTGATGTTGAAATGAATTTCAATTACAAACTCATCATTGATACATAACATGTAATTATATCTTATGTGTTTTTATGTAACCTCAATGAATAATTTAACCTTCCATTACATTATCAATGAGTATATGTACCCATCCACTAAAATTAATTGATAATCATACATAGATTATTATGATATACTGACCATTGAACTATTTTTAAATTTGGATCACGTATGACCACAAAATTTACCTTCACCAAGAAATTTCAAAAAAATTGATCCATGAACAACCACTACAAGAATGTATTGTCTCTCCCACTCAATCATAATATATTCTATCAACATGTAGGTGACAAAACTCCCCAAAATTTCTTCAAAACCTCTAACCATGTTGTACAGTGCCTAGAGGATCCATGAATCACCAATTAAAAAAATAGCGACCTCTATAGAAATTTTGTACTACTCATATTGATGAAATTAGATATATTCATACTAAGTTCTCTTGCTATCTCACCTAGTTGTTGTATCTTTCCAATGAGCATACGACCTAAGAAAGGTCTAAAAAATTACCCAATATCTTTTATTGAACGTAGTCTTGGATCTTGTGGAATAAAATGTAAGAAGAATCATGCATTGTTGGTTGTAATTGTTTATGTGTTGTCTACAATGTTTGTATAAAGTGTAGGGAAACCAAGCTCACCAAAAACTAAATTAATAAGGTCAATATAATGCAAAACAATCATTTCCTATAAAGTCATGTCTTCTTTGGGGTAGAAGAAGTCAAAATATAGTACATAGAAATCTAGGAAGTCCATAAGAATAGGTAGAAAAGACAAGTAGAGTAATAGATAGTGAAGAAACTAATTTCTTAGGATAGATATAAAGGTGAAATATTAAATTATAATACTTTTCTTAACAAACTAGATTCTAGACCTAGTTAGCTAAATCCAATAGAAAATATTGTATAAGAATACCCCCCTAGGTTCCTTTTATATAATTCTTCCAATACCTTTTTATAAAATAAATTTATACTTCATTTATTATACCAACTAGGTTTCGGTTTATAAAATATGAATATATATTAAATTTAAAAACAAGAGAAACTTCTTCAAAATACCATTATAAAGTTGCAAGTGCCTAAATACAAGTTCAACCATCAATCAAAAGGTAATATAGTCGATCTTTTTGTGTGACAGGAGGTAAATTCATAGTCCAAAAAATCAAGAGTCGGATATTTAACCATAAATCTGTTACATAATATATACGACACATCATCATTCAGACGTACACTAAGAACACACACGAGCTAGTACATGTCTCTCATCAAAACTCCTACACGATCCACTAGTATAAACAATCTTGAAGTAGGAATTTCTGCTAAATTCATGGGAAGAATTCATAGACAAACATTGCTCCACTTAGAACTTTAGAAAACAATGTTTAGCTATTATATTAGACATGGATAGTGATAAATAATTTCTTATATTATATGAAATTATCAAATATACAACTACATAGTAATGATCAATGGAGAAAATATAATTATATGACTAGGAAATATGCAAGATGAACAATCCATAGTGGCATATCTTTCATTGGTTCAAACTCACACTTGAAAATTTTCTTTAAAGTCATGTTAACTGGGATCTTATCTTGATATTAATCCTCTAAGCTATGTACAAAATGTCTTGCCAATACAATAGTAGACTAGGATTCCCACTGTAGAGCATTTATGTATAAGGGATATCTTAGAAGTCATATCAAAGACTTTGACTAAACATTGACATTTACACATTCACTATCATATTAGTAACAACAAATTGTTGAATATATATCTAGCTCAAATATAAAGATACCTAACTAGCAGGGACTAAGAGATAACAAAGTAAGTATATAAATGATATTTATGATCAATACATGGTATTCTAAAGTACACATTGCATAAATGCAAGATCTAGATTAGGTTTTAAGATAATTTAACAATAAACATGCAAGTAAATTCAAATGATATAAACTAGCTCAATTACGCAGTATAATGTATATGATAATAATCCATATAAGAAACTAATAACAAAATTGAAATTGTGTATGTAAAGCTAGTAACAAACATGATATTGTTACTCCTACATAGACTAGTAATAGTTATTTGATCAAAGTAGTCACATGGAAACCCAATCCACACAACAAAAACAAAGTCAAACATTAAAATTATAATCACTAAACCAAAACCCATAACTATTGATGCTATTATAATTTATCCATCACCATCTCAAGAAACATTGATCTTTAGATGTATGGTAATAGGTTTAGGTTATCATGAGTTATAATATTGGTGTATGTCTCAAATAAAATAAGCAAGTGATAAGATATAAAATTACTACTTACTGTAGCAAATCCTAAAATTCTAACTTAATTAAGCTTTCATTCGATCCCTCAAAGGTTGTTTTAATGTTGATTGACACACTGTAGCTCATGTATCCTAATTACCCTACAATCCTTTTGTGATGCCTATTGTAATCACTAAAATAAAATGTATTTCTTATTTAATCTCTTATGATCTTTTATGTGTTCCTCAATGGGACAAAGGAATCACAATTCCTACATTTCTAAAAAAATATTATAACAATATATAGATTTTTCTAGTAGCACTTAATATATAGCTAGTTTAGTTGGTAAAGGATGTTGCTAGTACAGGTTGTGAGTTCTAGGTACTGGGATGCTGAAAAAGGGGTTTAATAAACAATCATTTTTTAGTTCTCCCTAGTTTCTGAAGCAGTCCTAATCTCATTCTTCTTATTTCACACAACCGCTTCTTGCATACAGGGTATGTGGAATAGACAACCTCCATAACCAAACAGCCCCCACCCCCTGCCCCACTGCCGCTAATTCTATGTTTGGTATGCGGTGAATGAAGGGGAGGGGAACGAAGGGGAAGGAGAGGGGAGGGGAGGGGAAGGGAAGGAACACTTATTTTAGTCTTTTTAGTTAGCATGGAGAGAGGAAGGGGAGAAAATATAAAAAAGATATAAACATGTCACATGACCTTTGTTGTGCATCTAAAAAGCAAACATATATAAAATCACATTGATAAAAATGTGAAAGAAATAAAATAGTTAGAAACCACCACCATAGAATAACAACTTTCACATGTTATCACTAGTAGTGATCAATTGCATACCTTTGTTGTTGTCTTGCCCTTTCGTTGGTAATGTCTTGGTTTTATCAATTTATTATCTAGTGATATAGAACATTGTTGACGCAAATAAGGACTACGACTTCTCTTTTTATATCTATTGTGGTTATACATAGTAGTTTCCTCCATATTTATAACTTTTCCTTTATTTATTTAAGTTCTCTCTATAATTTGAGAGTTCCCTCCATAATTCCCTCCATTTTTCTATTTTTCCTTAAAATATTATGTTTGTAATTTTATTTATCTAAACTTTTCGTATTCTCTACCAACATTTTTTCTAACTTTTTAATTCTTCTAAATTGTGGGCAACATTCTAATTTTATTCTAGTTTCTTTTTACCTTTAATTTTCTCTCTAAATTTTTCCTCCAAAATCCCCCTAACATTTTGTATATTCCATGAGGTGAGAGACTACATGCTCTTTATTTTCATTAATTGTGGGCTATACAAGTATTTTCCGTCATATTATTTATATTTCCCTCTATGTTTTATATTAAATTTCCCTCCAAGTCTTTCCTCTTCCCCTTGTCTCTACTCCAATTTAGTGGGAGAAAAGTAGCAGAAAATACGCTTGATTCTTTTCCTTCTCTTCCTCTATTTCCTTCCCTTCCCCTTCACCATGTGTAGCCAAACAACCTAAGTCGTTTCCCTCCCTTCCCCTCCATTCACCGCGTACTAAAAAGAAATTTATTATCCCTATTTGTATGTGCAACTTTTTATTTCTTTCCCTCAAATTTGATACATTGAGTTTTCCAACTTCCACAATGTGAAATTCACATTTTGCTTGAGGCAATTGTTGTCATTGCGGAAATTTCAGAATTTATTTGTAAATTTGGTGCTTACTTATATGAACAGGGCATTGCATGAAAAGGAAAAAAGAATCAAAGGAGGCCTGACTCGCAACCAGTTCTTTCTGGTGGCCTTCATCTGCAGCTTCGCGTATTACCTCTTCCCGGGCTACCTGTTCCAGATGCTGACTTCCCTCTCGTGGGTGTGCTGGCTCTTTCCTGGTTCAATAATCGCTCAGCAGTTAGGATCCGGTCTTCATGGTCTGGGTATCGGTTCTATAGGCTTGGACTGGTCCACCGTATCGTCCTACTTAGGAAGCCCCCTTGCCAGCCCTTGGTTCGCCACTGCAAACGTCGCCATTGGCTTCTTCTTTGTCATGTACATTCTGACGCCCATTGCTTACTGGACCAACGTCTACAAGGCCAAGACCTTCCCCATATTCTCGGACGGGCTGTTCACGGAGACCGGTCAGATGTACAACATCTCAGCAATCATCGACCCCAACTTCACTCTAGATGAGGCGGCGTACGAGAAGAGCGGGCCGCTGTATCTGAGCACCTTCTTTGCTATTACTTATGGTATCTGGTTCGCGTCCCTCACTGCTACTCTGATGCATGTTTTCCTGTTTCACGGAAGGTAATGTTGTTGGCTTATATGACAGTTCCCGTTGAGATTCGATTCAGAAGCATGCAGTCAAACTTATGTATTGTTCTGTTTGGCAGAGAGATATACCAGATGAGCAAGTCGGCGTTTCAGAAGAAGGTGGACGTGCACACAAGGTTGATGAGCGTGTACAAGCAGGTGCCAGAATGGTGGTTCCTCGCCATCCTTGTACCCAACATTGCGCTCGCCATCTTCGCCTGTGAGTATTACCAGGAACTCCAGCTTCCATGGTGGGGTGTGCTGATGGCTTGTGCGCTTGCCTTCTTCTTCACTCTCCCCATTGGAATCATTAAAGCAACCACCAATCAGGTAGCTAGATTAGTGGATTATATATAGTTTGTGAATTTTGCTAAACATAAGGTGGTTGTTTTTCAATTCAGACGTGCACAGTGGACAAAATAATACTGATTCAATGCTTATACTTGGACAGACCCCAGGGTTGAATATCATCACAGAGTACATAATTGGGTATTTGTATCCTGGAAGGCCTGTGGCAAACATTTGCTTCAAAGTATATGGCTACATCAGTATGAAACAGACGTTAATGTTTCTCCAAGACTTCAAACTCGGGCACTACATGAAGATTCCCCCGAGAACCATGTTCATGGCGCAGGTCAGACATTTACTTGCAACGATTAAAAATCGGATTAGTTCATATCTAGAATATTATGTCAAGATTATTCCCATTTCCTCATCAAGAAAAGAACATGCTTTAGTTAGTTTCATACACGAAATTTCTCATGCATGGCAGGTGTTGGGCACAGTGACTTCCGCATTTGTTTACTTGGGAACGGCATGGTGGCTGATGGAAACAATCCCGGACATCTGCAACAAGGAGCTTCTTCCAGCGGATAGCCCTTGGACGTGTCCCGGCGACCACGTTTTCTACGACGCGTCGGTGATCTGGGGTCTCATCGGTCCACGCCGCATTTTCGGCAACCTGGGCACCTACGCCGCAGTCAACTGGTTCTTCCTGGCAGGTGCCATCGCTCCCGTTCTTGTGTGGCTCGCGCACAGGGCATTCCCGCAGCAACAGTGGATTAAGTTCATCAACATGCCCATCCTCATCGGTGCAACAAGTTCGATGCCTCCGGCTACCTCCGTCAACTACATTACCTGGGCGCTAGTCGGTTTTCTGTCTGGCTTCGTGGTGTTCAGGTATCGGCGGCACTGGTGGCAGCGCCACAACTACGTTCTATCAGGGGCGCTCGACGCAGGTCTTGCTTTCATGGCTGTGCTGCTGTATTTGTCCTTGGGGCTACACGGCGTCAGGCTCAGCTGGATTGGAAACAACCTGGACGGTTGCCCTCTGGCTTCCTGCCCGACGGAGAAGGGAGTTTTCCGGAAGGGTTGTCCGGTATTGTGATAGATTTGTTAGAATTGATAGGTTTTGTTGTATTTCGCCCTAGTTGACTTTAGGCCATTAGATGTGAATGTTATTTTGGTGTAAATATCGGGGAAACATCACATTTTATTCGAATTGCTTGCATGGCTCATTGACCGTAAGTGATGCTGAAGAAAACTCGGCATACGCCATAAATTAAACTGAACACTCTTCCATCCTTAGGGTGAAAATTGTATCGAGGTTGATTGGATTTAGTTTCAGAATCATTTCTGATACAAGACTCATAAATCGGTCCAAAATTTATTTTGCGTACGACATGCTAGATTCCAACCCGAAAATCCTTCTTCCGAGTTGAATTTGAAAATTCGATTTTTTTGTTTGTACTGCCAAATAAAAACGTGTTACGTGGACCAAGAATGTGGATCCGAAATTTTCAAAGATAATTTGATCTTAGACTTGACTGTGACCCATTTAACAAATTATGTCCAGGCTCGCACCTACCAAAATCAAGAATGACCTAAACCAATGCTCCTATGCTCATATGTACAGGGGTGGAATCACTCGGATCTTCGGAAGGGGCACAGTTACAAATAAAATTAGTCATTAATTAAAATTTATAAAAAGATCTAACAATATTAGTAGTTGCCAACTAATATCTAAAACACAATTAAACTACAATTTTTAGATATATTAATACACTCCAAAATAAAAATATAATTTTCTAACTCACAATTTAAATCGATTTCTCAGAATCATTTCACTATTACTTTATTGTCAACAATGTCAAATATTTTCTTTTTTATTATAGAAAAATGTTGAATCATTGAGTCACTATCATTCACCCGGTTTTGTCGATGATTTTCGATAGCATTCATGATAAAAGATAATACTTACATTCTTGACGTTGCTTACTAGTAATATCAATGCTAATCTTATTGACTGATATTAATCTATATGGACTTTTTGATTTCCATATAAAATATGGACAACAAACAACATCCTTAGAAACACTAAACAACATCCTTAGAAACACTATTCTCTATCCATGTTGAGAATTCAAAAAATCATACTTTGTTAAATCTTCACAATCTACTACCAATTATATTTTGAGAAAATTGGTGATTATGTAGTCAAAATGGCCCTTTTGTGGATAATACCTTTGTATTTCATCTCTTTTGTTTATAGGATAGTCATATAAAATAGATTGTGATTTCCACATCCGTTTAAATCTCCTCCAGGTAGTTTTTTATTCTACTCATTTTTTATGGTATTCTAGCATGCACCTTCATTGCTACTCAGTTGTATACAAATATCTCTTCATATCTTATAGTCTTAGGGTTGTATTGATCTAATCGAAACAAGTGAATAACAAAATCACACACATTTCATATTAGATATGATGAGAGTTTATATTTGCCAATATCTCAAAATTTAACAAGAATAAATAAAGAGATAGTGGAACATCCAATACATAATTTACCAATATGTTTAGTTTATAATAGTTGTTACATGGATTATATTACGGTAATGCTAAAATTAGAAATTGAATTAATCAAAAATAATATACAAGAAGGTACCTAATGCTCAACGAGTTGATCAAAATCTTGATAGTTCTTATTAATCGTCACAATAACAAATAGATGAAATGCAAATGATCATTTGATGTTGGTAACAACAGACACTAGATCAAGATAGAAAATCATCGTGTGCATACGGCTAAAGACTACAAGGATGTACATGTTATGATGATTGGAAAAAAAAACTCTAAACCTCACATTTTCATTGAAAAGACAATTGTTGGTATCACAAGTGTTGAGATAACCACAAGATAAGGATTAATTTCACAATATATTTAAATAAATTCTAAATACAATATTTACATATTTTAATTTAAATCATAATCATATTTCGGTCCAACTCTATCTACCAAAAATACACACAAAAATTAGTTTTCTTGCTAATTGAGTATACCATATTTCAAATTCTAATGTATTATGCACGTTTCTATATAAACATTATTGAGAAAATGTGCTTCTGATGAACATTCTCATACATATTTTGTTAAAATTAAATAGCTGCATGTAGTCAAGTCAACACAATTTTAATTTTCTAAATTGTGAATTTAGACAATAATTTTTAGATTAAGTTGTTTGAGTCAATTATTGGAAGACTATTTTGGAAAAGAATATGCATCTAATGCACTTTCTCATGTAAATTTTATAAAAACTTCGCACCATAATTATTTTAATCAACATAATTTAATTTAAAGGAATGAATGCATATTGAATAGAGCAATTTTTGGAGTTACATTTTTTGAGTCAATTGTATAGAGTATTGTTGTTCAAAGTTACTATTAGAGTCGGTGGGACATTTAGTATTACTATTTTAAAAAAGTTCCATACTTGAAGGGGGCATTTTGTACTACAATTGAAAAATTTGTGGAGTAGGTGGGACATTTAGTACTACCATTTAAAAATTTTCTACTATTACTAAAAAAATTGGAGTCGAGTGGCATTTACGACTACTATTTAGGAATTTGCCTAGAGTTGAGGGGGCACACTTGCCTTTTGTGACCCCCTCCCTCTGCCAATGCATATGTAGGGCTATAAATGGGTAGTATATTTGTGGCATCCAACTCAAAAAACAAGATTAACTTAAGCGGAAGCAAATTATTTGCAGTGGATTATTGAAAATCACTAATAATTAAAACTTTTTGCAAAGCGATCCATACATAGGAAATCTTTCCCATCAAGAACCATTGTATAACATTTACATTCTGGTTCAAACGTACATAACCTGTACCATCTCTTTTCATAGATTACATCATCAACTGTCTTATAAACATTATATACAGACATTATACGAATCTCGAGGCATCAAGCCAAAACCTCAGATTGATTCTTAAAACACTGACTAAAAACTCCGAGGACCTGAGAGTACAGAGACGACACATAGGACTTTCTAACTACATAACTTGACAGGCAGTATCTCCACCTGAGATATTACTGCTGTCCTTGCTGTCACTGCTGCTGTCTATTCCCTACAATGAGATTCTGCTTCTTTGTCTGTGTCCACCTAAAATGTTGGATCCCACGGGGGTGAGACAATTGTAAATTGCCCCAGCAGGAGATATAACTCTCCGCCAAAATATTGTTATAGCAGTTTATTAAATTAAACTGAGCAGAAGGATTTACATATATAATCAACAGTATGTAAATCACTATATGAACAAAGTGAAGTAATCTTCTTTTTTAAGGATAACATTACATCTACTCATGGTAGACTCATAGTTCATCCATCTACTTGTAATGAATACAATAGATATGAACAACATCAATGAACTACAGATATATAACAGAAATGTAACATCAGCCAATGAATTTCCATATTCAATCCTTAAGCAAACATGCTATACAGCTGATTTCATTTTACAAACACACTTATGCCCTGAGGAGATGAGGTATACTGCTCATACTCCAACCGACCAATGCGAAGTCGAAATCGGTACCATACATAGGTCAATGGAAGAGCTGGATTCCCATGACCTCAACTTTCTCGGTCAGTACGAGATAACTGTTGGGTTTTAGGGGAGGCAGAGAAGGCACCGGAAACAAAAAACAATTTCTCCCCCAAACCTGGAACAAGGAAATGCGTCAACGTCTATATAATAGGAAACGATGGTTTGTGGAATCATACCTTGTCCCGAGGCTTTCTCGGCGACAATACCTTGCGCCTTGCGCGGTCTTCACCTCCGGTCTTAGACGGTGTCTGTACAGCTCCTGGTCGCACCGGGACTGACAACTCCTCCTCTCATCGGGACTGTCGGGATTGACAGTTGTCCTCCTGAGAGGCAGAAACCTCCCGCCTCTAAAGTAGTCCACACGGACCACCTAGAACTCTACACTCCTTGTCCCACAAGGAGTTGGAAGGAGTCACACCCTCCTATTGACGTACTAGTCACCAACACACTCTCCTGCTGCCAGTTGCAACTGTAGTTATCTTTCCCTTGCTGCACCTCCCTTTGCGGGTAGCACTTGCTCAGGCTCTCTCTCGGTTACCAAAACCAGAGAGAACGACAACTTTGCAGAGCAACTGGTTGTACTAAGTTGTACTTTGAGAAGCCCCCAATACCCCTATATATATAGGAGGGTCATGGGACAGGGTTCTCCATCTCGGGCAATGCGGGACTAAAAGCAAGAGTAGAAGGGTTCGAGATTTTTCACAAAAGCAACCAACTCGCAACCTGAACCGATCGTTTCATAAGTGAAACGGTCGGTTGGGGACCTGAACCGGTCGGTTGGGACACCTCAATCGGTCAGTTCACAAGTGAACCGGTCGGTTGGTGGTCCTGGTCGGTTCCCGATTGACTTTCCTTCTTTTGTTTCTAATTGGTATCGAATACCAATCCTATTTCTTAATCAAATTGGGCAATTGAAATGAAAGGAAAATTCTCACCAATCCTATTTTCCCAAGTTGCTCGGTTCCACCAGTTGAATCGATCGTTTCAACACTTGAAGCAATCGGTTCACCCTGATCTTGAGCCGATCGGCTCAACACTTGAGCCGATCGGTTCACTAAGCTCAGGCGACCGGTTCATCTCATGAACCGATCGGTTGGGAGTACAGGTTGTGCAGAATCAGTCAATTGCGATTTCAATCAATCCGATACTCCAATCAATATGTCCAACACCTTGAACATTATGATATTGAGCTATCAATTGACTGAGTATTTAATTGAACTACTAAACTCCTTTAGTAATCAATCTAAACATTGCTTGTGGACAAAACTCCTCTTCCAGGTTAAATCCTATGTGTGTGACCCTACAGGTCCATTTCACGTTGGTAGTGAAAGTCCATAACACTTATGACTTCACAAGCAAAGAGCGGTGCCTAGTCACACATCAATGCTACCCAAGTGAAAATAGAAAGTTGGAGAACAACTTTCAATCCTACAATCTGTGAATGGTGTTACAGTGAATGTATAATTCCTTTGTCGTTGATATCCCAAACGAACTCGAGGCATGGAACAGTCATCCTGTCAACGTTCATTCACTTTCTTGATCTCAGAGCAGATTGGAAGAGATATGTATGACATCAATATCACATACTGATTCACACATGTGTGCACACGCCTATTTCAATCCTACTCATCAAGTGGCCTTGGATATCAAACTCCCTCAGGACGGAAAAATCCCATATCTATCACTCACCCCTCAAAAGCCCCATGTGTCAAATCCACCCAATCATCACCTTTATAACAACCCATGTTTCAGGACTGCGTTTGATGATGTCAAAGTGTGCCCAACGACATGTGTTGAGTGTAGTGATTTCAGGTGTAAGAATCACACTCACCACCATCACTGTGACTACCATGTCATGGTTCCATGTGTCAAACTCACGGTGGGTCTGTCTGGTACCCTTGTTCTCTAACAAGTACCTATGTGTTTGGTTTGATATCTCTATATCATGACTAATGACATTCTGTCATCAACCAACACCACAATCTAGTCTTGTGTGTCATTGCTGTCTATCTACCATCCACAATGACATCCGACTAGGGATATAACAAGAATGTACAAACTCTTAGCATCCGTATGATCTCATCGTTCAGGTCCTCAACCTGAAAGCATACGTCATTGAGTACTGTCATTCTGTGGACATTCAATCTGTTCTATCACTATCTCATATGACTGAAGTAGAAAGAATTGCAAGCTTGCCTTTGATGTTTATCAAATCAATCTTAATGTATCCCACCAATCATCCCATGATTGGCTCTCAGGGAATACATACCAATAGACTCCCACTTGCACTGTGAGCCAATCACCCTTGAATCATATTCATAGTGATCTTCAAACATGTCCCACATGTTACTGTGCTTTTGTGCTTAACATAGTGAGTAATGGCAACATCTTTCCAAAGTCAGTATAAATTGCATGTATCTCATTTCTTCACTGTACATCACACGTATGAGATGGAGGTGCCGTAATATGCGATCTAGTATTCCTTTGCTAACCTTTAGCCACATTGCATGATCAAGGATTCCATACTTGTCATCAATGAGCGGAATATAAGTTCATCTCATAAACTTCCAGATCCATATAGTATCCACTGATGTTTTCTAACACATAGATACTCGGCATTTCCTTTTAAACGGCTTTATTTGGAACACTTCCAATTATCAACAAACTTTCACTTTTATATATCCTATATATATATTTTGTGATTAATTTTCTGTCCTTTTGGAAGTTCGCATCAATGTAACTCTTTACATCAAACTCTTCCTTATCTCCATAGAACCAGCACTTCTCAAGTGCTTATCAAGTTCTCATGGTATTCCAGTAACTCTTACTGGAAGCAGATAGACATCCACTCGTCATGTCTCACTTACGAGTTAATAGGATGGGCACATCAAATTGTCATGTCATACATAAAAGATGATGAATGCATTTTGTTCTTTCCATGCAAGATAATGGGATGATTACATACATGATAGATCTATATCTATTATTAGTGTTCCCATTCTTCATAAGAATTGGAGACTTGGCCTCGGGATACTAACTCCATGTAACATGGACAAGTTTTCTCCCACTAAATCTGTGTACATTGAACCCTTCAGTACAGATTGCCAATGTATGTTTTCTCTTTTTAGGTCAAGAGATTTTCGAGAACTATCTCTATAGATCTATATTCCTATCTCATAGGAAACTTCTCTATCTTCCTTAAAGATAATTTCCACTTTTGGATTTCCATTCTAGAACAATTCCATTTCACATCAATATGTGGAATGTGAACATGCTCCCACTAAATCACAAATCCCTTCTTTATCTTTGACATATCAGTCAAACCCTTTGACTATATTATCAAAGTAAAGATCCAATTCTGAGTTGCTTGTACTCAATCAATCACATTGATTAGTCCATTGTAACTTATAGACTTCATTTGCATTAGTGGATTCATAAACCTTATAGGTTGTGTCACATACACATCCTTGTCTTATTCCTCATAGGAATGCAGTTTTAGTATCCATATGCCAAATGTCTTAGTCATTAAGTTGCAATCAACAAGCATCATCCTTCTCAAAATGTTATCCATGTGTCTTAACAATTAAGAGTCATTTGCACTTATGGATTTCATCCAATGGGTGCTACCATCAAGGTCATACCTTATGGTTTACATGGATATCATTTAGGATGTAATGGTCATAAACCATAATTCCGAATTTGATTCCTCATATTCATCTAGATAGTTGACTCATCACATGAACAACTTATCACATAGATAATTGAGGTGTATCTGTTAAAGATATAAGAACTCACAACCCTTGTGATTCTTAATTTCTTTTATTAGTGAGGGGTATTCTTTTATTAAGAAGAATTTAGTTATTTGATAATCATTCTCTAACTCCTTAGAGTATGATTCCTTCTTGATTTAGACATCACCATGCCTTAATCATGAGTTCACTATGATACACTATCATAATCACTCATAAGGATCTCAAATATTTGGTCCAAGTATTGCATTCATTGATCTCATCAAGAATTAACACTTTACCAAATGTGCACTTCATCTATGATAATCTTGAACACTTCAAGATATTCATATTGGTATTTCTCTAAACACCATTTGAAGTATTAGCATTTGTTCCAATAGGTATGTAAATACACCACATGTATTATACCTAATAGGATAATCACTCTCCCACTACATTAGTGAAGATTGATTAATCATGTCCAAGATATTCATGTCTCTTACTGGTTATCCAACCAAAAGAGTCTAGATTTACCCATCATATGGAAACTAGAAATGAATTTCTCATGATTGATGCTAATTTGATTGTTTGAGTTATCAAAAACTTTAGGTATCATTTTGTCTTATGCATACCATGTATCACAAGATAAACAAGGCATTGCCACAAAGATCATATCTTTAAGATTGAAACATCAACTTTATTAATTGCCATCATTGTCATACAATATGCAAAAATAAAGTGTTTCTATCTATTGGCAATATATGAAATAACAGTTCTCAACTCTATTTCGTGCCTTATAGGCTGAAATAAACTGAAAGATACTCCTATCTATGGCAGCAACACTTGCTCCAATGATGTACTTCTTTCTTGGTCCTTTCACAAAGGCCATCACTTCTTTGCGGATCTTGCATATCATATATGACATATCCATGTCTTGGTATTATATACCTCAGATTAAGAAGCGGTTCATTTCATGATACCTTAGGTAGAGATCTCCATCCCCTCCTTTCATCTTCTTTTGTACTTCCAGATATAGAGGGCAATTCCCTCATACACCCTTTCCCATGTGCCTTGAGGCTGAAGACGGCTTGGATTGCTGGCTAGCATCAGAACACTTCTTTGCTTTGCCCTTATCCTTGCCTTTAAGAATTACCTTTCTCTTTGATCACATCAAAGATTATGGTTTGTCTTTCTTCATCTTTGCCTCTACTATCCTCAACATGTCCAACAACTCTGTCAATGCTTGTCAAAGTTGATCATATTGTAGCTTATCATGAATTGTATGATTCTCACAACATTTGCAGTATCATACCAATAGCCAACTCTTGGCTCAGAGGAAATCCTTCTTAGTCAGGTCTTTCCACATACCCAATCACATTGAGTGTGTGAATACCTTACTGGATCTCCTTCTGTCATGATATACTAGGACAATGTCTTGGAGACATCACATGTCTCATGTTGTCTCTGCAACTCATAGTTCAGAGAACACAACATCAAGCACTCCTCATCAATGTCTTCCTCGGTATGCTTCCATAAGCATACTTTCAGCCATTGATGTGGTGGGATCAAGTTTATCTGGTTCTGGTATAAGCTAGGACATGGAGCTTTTGCTCTTTGAGAACACTTCTCATCATCCTAACCAGTCGTGGAATTATTCCCATTTAATTTGTTGGTATCAAAGACTGATCGCAAGTAAAGTGATTAGTTGATTAACCATTCATTTTAACAAAAGGAAATATGCAATTTTAGTCCAAAAACTCATTTTTGACTTATTTGATTGATTTGAAAAGTGACGATAAATTAGGCCTTTAATTAATTATCGCTCCCACTATTTTACTTCAAACTGATAACCCTCACCATCAATTCGGAAGATTGCATCGTACAACCTTCTAGTGGGCAAGATCCATATTTCATCAAGTCATGAGTCAGCTTTGGCTGATCGCCCACAATCTTGACTATTTAGGTAGGCCATCATGCTAATTGGACCATATGCAACTCTTGATGAATGGACATGCACAACACCTTGCCATGAACATTCCTTGCCTCTGGGCTTAGACGCTCTAAGAATCACCAGTTAAGTCTAACCCAAAAGCCGACACGGTAAACATGCACCCTGCTTTGGCAGATGCTACATGTCTACCCTTCACACTTCCACAAGATAGAGGGCGCACCACGCTTTGGCGTAACCTACACTTGGTCGATCGAGTTTTTCATGTGTGTCGCTAATGGAAGTCATATAAGACTTAATATTTTAATGAGGGATTTGGTTTTTATATACATATACATATCCAATCACCACAATACATAGTACGTATCATATACATGCTATATCCCACAGAAAACATGCACAAACAATAAAAGCGATGATTATGGCCATCCTAATGTGATTCCTCGAGCCAAGAGGAATCACGGTCATCTAGGTCTACATCACATGCAACCTGTACAAGATGAACTCTGTGCTTTGCCTTCAGAGTAGATCAACTCATCACATGATTGACTTGCTCATTCTAGCCCGGTCATCTGGGTGCCACCAGCCGATTGGTTGGCTCCTCCAACTGATTGGTTCACCTGGTCATCGTGCATCTCATCATGGCCGCCACCCGCTAGTCTCGCTTCTTGAACCGGTCATCAACCGATCGGTTCACTCCTTGAACCGATCATCTGGAACCTCAACCGATCGGTTCACACCTTGAACCGATCGTCTCAGCTGTCGTCTCGATGTCCTCCATTCTTTGACATAACAGGAAATAAAATCTATCCTAATTTTACATTGCTTAAAAAGGGAAACCCCGAGTTACATTCGGGGGGAGCAAAGGTAGGAATGAATCTCGAATTATTTTGAGTTACATCAGGAATAGGAGAGGGAAGATCGGTGCATAGACCGAGATGCAAGAAACCACATACAACCATACACAGCTAGGGTTTATTGGCCATAACCACGCTATACATCCACCACAAAACTCGTTTAAGGGCGACACGTATCGAGTGCATTAATAATACATATCATATATGTAATTGGGATTTGTGGATTTAGGATTCGACATGCATAAAGCCAATATTATTCGCATCGTATGCAATAAATAAAGGCGACAAACCAAAATCGATCATATCGATATTCCTAAAATATAGAGCAGTTGACGTGGCTCTGATACCACTGTTGCGTTTTAGGGGAGGCAGAGAAGACAGCGGAAACAAAAAAAATTTCTCCCCCAAACCCGGAACAAGGAAACGCGTCAACGTCTATATAATAGGAAAGGATGGTTTGTGGAATCATACCTTGTCCCAAGGCTTGCTCAGCGACAATACCTCGTACCTTGCGTGGTCTTCACCTCCGGTCTTGGACGGTGTCTGTGCAGCTCCTGGTCGCACCGGGACTGACAACTCCTCCTCTCACCGGGACTATCGGGATTGACAGTTGTCCTCCTGAGTGGCAGAAACCTCCTGCCTCTGAAGTAGTCCACACGGACCACCTAGAACTCCACACTCCTTGTCCCACAAGGAGTTGGAAGGAGTTGCACCCTCCTGTTGACGTACTAGTCGCCAACACACTCTCCTGCTGCCAGTTGCAACTGCAGTTGTCTTTATCTTGCTGCACCTCCCTTTGCGGGTAGCACTTGCTCGGGCTCTCTCTCGGTTACCAAAACCAGAGAGAACGACAACTTTGCAGAGCAACTGGTTGTACTGAGTTGTACTTTGAGAAGCCCCCAATACCCCTATATATATAGGAGGGTCATGGGACAGGGTTCTCCATCCCAGATAATGCGGGGCTAAAAGCAGGAGTAGATGGGTTTGAGATTTTCCACAAAAGCAACCAACTCTCAACCTGAACCGATCGTTTCATAAGTGAAACGGTCGATGGGGGACCTGAACCGGTCGGTTCACAAGTGAACCTGTCGGTTCACAAGTGAACCTGTCGGTTGGGACACCTCAACCGGTCGGTTCACAAGTGAACTGGTCAGTTGGTGGTCCTGGTCGATTCTCGATTGACTTTCCTTCTTTTGTTTCTAATTGGTATCGAATACCAATCCTATTTCCCAATCAAATTGGGCAATTGAAACGAAAGGAAAATTCTCACCAATCCTATTTTCCCAAGTTGCTCGGTTGCACCAGTTGAATCGATCGTTTCAACACTTGAAGCAATCGGTTCACTCTGATCTTGAGCCAATCGGATCAACACTTGAGCCGATCGGTTCACCAAGCTAGTCGGCCAGTTCATCTCATGAACCGATCGGTTGGGAGTACAGGTTGTGCAGAATCAGTCAATTGCGATTTCAATCAATGCGATACTCCAATCAATGTGTCCAACACCTTCAACATTATGATATTGAGCTATCAATTGACTGAGTGTTTAATTGAACTACTAAACTCCTTTAGTAATCAATCTAAACATTGCCTGTGGACAAAACTCCTTTTCCAGGTTAAATCCTATGTGTGTGACCCTGCAGGTCCATTTCACGTTGGCAGTGAAAGTCCATAACACTTATGACTTCACAAGCAAAGAGCGGTACCTAGTCACACATCAGTGCTACCCAAGTGAAAATAGAAAGTTGGAGAACAACTTTCAATCCTACAATCCGTTAATGGTGTTACAGTGAATGTATAATTCCTTTGTCGCTGATATCCCGAATGAACTCGAGGCATGGAACAATCATCCTGTCAACGTTCATTCACTTTCTTGATCTCAGAGCGGATTGGAAGAGATATGTATGACATTAATATCACATACTGATTCACACATGAGTGCGCACACCTATTTCAATCCTACTCATCAAGTGGCCTTGGATATCAAACTCCCATATATATCACTCACCCCTTAAAAGCCCCATGTGTCAAAGCCACCCAATCGTCACCTTTATAACAACCCATGTTTCAGGACTGCGTTTGATGATGTCAAAGTGTGCCCAACGACATGTGTTGAGTGCAGTGATTTTAGGTCTAAGAATCACACTCACCACCATCACTGTGAGTACTGACTGTGACTACCATGTCATGGTTCCATGTGTCAAACTCACGGTGGGTATGTCCGGTACACTTGTTCTCTAACAAGTACTTATGTGTTTGGTTTGATATCTCTATATCATGACTAATGAGATTCTGTCATCAACCAACACCCAATCTAGTCTTGTGTGTCATTGCTGTCTATCTACCTTCCACAATGACATCCGACTAGGGACATAACAAGAATGTACAAACTCTTAGCATACGTATGATCCCATCGTTCAGGTCGTCAACCTGAAAGCATACGTCATTGAGTATTGTCATTCTCTAGACATTCAATTTGTTCTATCACTATCTCATATGACTGAAGCAGAAAGAATTGGAAGCTTGCCTTTGATGTTTATCAAATCAATATTAATGTATCCCACCAATCATCCCATGATTGGCTCTCAGGGCATACATACCAACAATAACATGCAGGACATCTTGTGTCTCTACTAGATAGCTTTCCAGGGTATACAGGCAACATCGCTATTAGAGTTACAGAATGTAGCATATAGTCTTTTCAGGATATGGCCCTTAGCCAATGCCTGATATTATATTGTGGAGTCATGGCCCATAGCCGTACACTTATTGGGGTATGGTCTGTAACCAATCCCGTACATAGGACATAGCCCATAGCCATTCCTATGGGGCATAAGGATATATTTTCCCAATTACCCCCACATATTCAAAAATATGCATTCCGAGTTTTTCCATGGAGCACCCATTTCACCATCACCTATTCCTGACGATGATGGATCTATGGTCAGGGATTCTACATGAAAATATTTCACTTGATTAATTAAGTACATTTTTCATATTCTTTTAGCATCAACCAGTTTCTCAAACAAGACTTATTACAACAATGCTATAAAGAGACATGTACTACTTTCATCAGACACTTATCAGTCTTTCAAAGGCCTTGGGAACTCAGTCCCTCATTTCAAAACTGGGAATTCTCATCCCTTCACATTCTCATCACCATAATCATATGGTTCTGGGTATTCAAACCCTTAACTCATCATTGAGCATTATTACCACTTTTTCAGGTAACTATCACCTTCAGGTCATCTGACCAAGGTAAATATGATGCTTGTTACATAAGCATCTCTCATGGCACTTAAGGCCCATTACTTCTCTTATTACCTCATACTAGGCAATAAGGTATAGCATGGCACAAGGCCCAATAAACAATTTCAATACATAAAATGTCATAGCTCATACCTGGCTATGTTCATCGTCACATCATACCTGCATGGTTAGTACAGATGATAATACATCAATTTCATATCAGCACCATGCAAAACAATATATAACATCATTATTCAAGGGTAACACCACTATTCCCTTACTAGGGTTAGGGTTTCCCATTTCTCATTAATTAGGATTTCATGATCACATTATCTGTCCAACCCTTAATTCATTATTCCATGCCTCTGGGGCATTCAAGGATATCATATTTGATTATTCCAGATTATTACTTTCATCATATAACATTATTGATCATCAACTCAAGGTATGAGTTCATTTCTCATCCTCATCAAGGTATGACTATTTCATACTCATCATTTGGGCTTAACCCCATTCTCAAGGTACATTAATTAACACTCAGCAAAGTGCAACAACTCATTACATTTCATTGTAATAGTTGCATAACACACTTCATATGTTTCTTTACCCAATTACATTGGATTTGGAGTATATCAAGGTATATAAACCCTGGGATGCTGAATGTGATAACTATCATATCTTGATGTATCACTTTTCTCATCATTTCAAACTCTCTTGAGTTAACCAACTTATCTTGTATTAAGGTATTTCCCTCTTAATATATTCCATTACTAAACTCTCACCTTTAGCATATAATACATAGGTCACACATTAGAATTGTCCAACTATCTTTAATGATATGGACTTGTCAAATGGTAAAGACATTGCTTACAATTAGGTTGCATATAATCAACCACATGAAATATTTCACCTTTATAAGTTCATTCCTTCTATCTCATTATTAGGGTTTCCTTATACCCTTACTTAAAATTAGAATATGATTCATTGTCATACTGCCTAGGATTAAGGCTTTATGCATTATGACTTCACATTAGAGTCTCATATACCTTCACCCTACATGGGGCCTCTCATCACAACATAGCATTAGAACATCATGTGGTGTTAGTACATAGTCAGGGTTTCTCATGGAATCACCCTCAACTAGGGTTTCTCATGGATTCACCCTCAATTAGGGTTTCGCATGGAATCACCCTCAACTAGGGTTTTACATGACATCACCCTAAGTTTGATTCTCATATAACATCACCACATCAATGTTCCATATACCTCATTCTAACTTAGGGTTTCTTATAACATAACCCCAGAATAGGATTTCACATGGAATCATCCTTAATTAAGATTTCCACTATAGTCACCCACAATATGGGTCTACAATTCATCTCCATTAGGATTTCTTTCAATTATCCATAATTAGAGATTCACTATTCATCCCAATTAGGGTTTTACATCTCATTTCCCTAAATTGGAGTTTCACACATCACTACCCTGGATTAGGGTTACATCCTCACCCTGGGTTAGTGTTACATTTAGAATTGCCCTCAACTAGGATTAGGACTCAATAGATCTGTCAATTAGGGTTTATGTTCATGATTAGGCTTTCATGATATCTCTACTTAAGGATCATACCCTTAAACACCACATGAATCATATTCATGTATGAATTCATGTTAACATCCTCTCAACTTGATTAGGTCATATCAACCCTTCAATCAAGTACATACAACTATGATTAACATAGTGTACCAAGTCATTGATCCTATAAGCAATTAGGGTTCATCCCTTAATTGGTATTAATCAGTTAGGTACTATTAGAGTTTCAACCTTTGTACCTACATTGATTATCATTACTAATCATCATTGGATCAATGGATCATTCATCATCCTGAATTCTTAAGAGATTCAATCACAATTGACCTTCATCTCATAGGGTATCCAATTGAATTGACCAATTGAATCTTCAATTACAATAGGTGTCCAAGTGGATTAACCAATTGAATCCTCAATCAACCTTGACTACTTGAGCCCCAAATGGTCTTGGTCTTTCAAAGTTCAAACGGTTTGAAACCATTTGGTAAAGTTGCACACTCAAGACCATTTGCTAAAGTAGTAGGTGAAGACCGTTTGCCCAAGTTTGACTTTTGAAAGCCCATGGGCACAAACGGTTTGGTATCGTTTGGTCCCAAATGGTCTTGAGACCATTTGGCCCCAAACGGTCTTGATACCACTTGGTAAAAACCTCCTCAAAACCGCATGGACCAAATATGGTCTCAACCAATTGAATTGGATTAGGATTTCCAATGTTGATTCCTTGAATCATTGAATTCATGGAACCAATCATCAATTGGACCTATACTCATTCTTCAATTGAGTTTAATAGGTCAACCTTCAACTGATTTGACCCTCAATTGATTATCAATTAGGGCTTGAGTCAATTGAATTAGGGTTTGAAATCGATAATTCTTCAACACTAATCAATGCATGATTAGTTACTTTAAAACCATTGAACCATCATCCAAATTGAACATGACCTGACCCCAAACGGTCTTGAGGTCGTTTGGATGACCACCAAATGGTCTTGAGACCGTTTTCCCATGACATCATCAAAATCCAAGTCAACCAATTAGGGTTTGGATCATTGGATTGATCACCAAATCAGCAATTGATTACACTCCAACTTAGCATCTTTGGATCTTCAATTTCTTAACCATACTCAATCCTAGACCTCCAAACGGTCTTGGGTGGCCTCCAAACGGTCTTGAGACCATTTGTATGAGCTCCAAACGGTCTTGAGACCGTTTGGCTCATCCAACCCTTGGATTCTAGTGAAAAAACATTAGGTTTTGAGCTATTGAGTTGATCATCAAATCAGCACTTAATTGCAAAGTGATTTGGTACCTTAGACCTTCAATTGGTCAACCATGCTTAACCATAGACCTCTAAACGGTCTTGGATGATCCCCAAATGGTCTTGAGACCTTTTGGGTGATCCCCAAACGATTTTGAAACTGTTTGGGATAACTAACCCAAAAAGTCAAATTAATCAAGTTGAAAAATCATCACTTAATCCAATTAGGGTTTGCCTAATTGATTAGCCTTCAACTCATGATTCCTTTGGAATTAATTAACCAAATTTGGTGGGTCATCAACCAATATAATTACGAACAGGATTATCAAATGGTCAACCCTTGGTCAACTCCCCCAAACAGTTTTGAAACCGTTTGGTCTTATGCGGGTTGATAAAACTGTTTGCTTCTAAACAGTTTGAAACCGTTTGCTCCCAAACGGGTTGGGAAACCATTTGAGCATCCCAAAAAAGATTGTTTGCCTTAGATATTTAGAGAGGTGTGTGATTATAATCTTCAACCTATGATCTCACGAAACCTTCTGTGGTTTCCATGGTAATTGCATCCATCAACCAAATCAATTATTGTAAATGTAGAAAAGATCATTATTTGCTATGGAATTGAGTGCAATAACAAAATTAAGGGTTCAAGTTATAAAACCCACCTCCAATTGAGATCCAAAGCTCCATGTCCACAGCAACAATGGTGGATGCAACTCCTTTCACCATCCCAAGGCTCGTCCTCAAGGTTTGAGTGAAAAGGAATGGTTAGAATTGAAGAGGACATCAAAATAGGAAGAAATCATGCATTGATTTGTGATTTCCACCATGAAATCGTGATGAAACAAGGTCAAGAAGCTTACCAACAGGTTGGGGGTCGTCCTACTGACCATCCCAAGCTCCCTTGGTCGTTCCCCAAGCAAGGAGAATAAATGGGGTCGAAAAAGCCTTCCATTTGGCTTCTAAAATGTTCTTTTATAAAAATTCAATGAGAGAGAATGTACTTTACAAAAATCCAATTAATTCCAAAATGTGGATGCCTCTTCCCCCTCATCTTCCTTATGGACGAGGCTATATTGTTTGCCTCTTATTCCTCTCAATTATCCATGATTTAAAGAAAAGTAAATCAAGCACCTTAAATCATTTTATATTAATATCCATATGTGAGTGGATATTTCTTTTTCTTATAAAATTGTGTGTGAGTTATCCACTTCCTTGGATATTTTCGTGGTCCTTGCAAGGCTCAAGGACGTCAAACACACATCTGAATCCAACCATTTTGGTTTTGGTTGAAGGCCCTTTAATTAATACATTTATTTTTTCCCAAAATCAAATTAGGGTTTGGATTAAATCTTGATTATTTTAATATCAAGATTTTTCTCTCCTCCAACTTAATTCAAATGAGGCGCCCCTCTCATTTTATTTGCTCTACATGATGAAAAGAAACATTAGGGACCTTATTGAAGTGGTAATTTTCATATTGAACCCTAGGTTTTGGGTAAATTGTACATTACACCAAAACTAGGTTCTAATGTACAAGGATTGCTTTACAAGCTTAATCTTGGTGCCCAAGCTTGTGAAAACCATACCACTACATCATATTCATTCTTATGATGTCTCAACATCAGAGGAACATCTTTTCATGCAAAATTTGCAATTTAACCCCTCAACTTGGGTAATTTACACTTTAGTCCAAAACAAGCAAACATTGCTTCAACATTGTTCAAAAAGGACTAAAATTGCAACATAGGTTCGTCTTGAGGCCTAATTACTTTTCACAAGATGAGATTAATCATTTAATCACCTTTCTTAATCAAAACACCTAGGGTTAGAGTATAACCCAGGTCAGGGATGTTACAAATCATAAACCCCTAACAAGGATTTTGTCCTCGAAATCCAGATAAAGGAAGACAGATGTATTTCATTCATCATACTATATAGTCTTCAGATATAATCTCCTTATTATGGAGACACCATCAAACTTTGATCATAAAAAAGTGTTTCCATACAAGATTCTCATAGAATCAACACACAAGGCACATGCCCCACTGTCCCTCATCATTGACTATAAAGTCAACTTAGTGTCAAATAACACTTTTCTTGTTCAGAGAAGCATCATACATTTTTTTTATTAATATCATGTTTATGCAGAGCATAAACCCCTAACATATGATGTGCATATCATTATATATAATCAGACTAATTTCACAGTTGACCACTCTAGGTACCCAACCTAACCCATCTGATAACTCTCAGATACCAGAATCGTTCACCTTGGTATCTATCACATGTGTTGGAAATACATCATATATATCTCTTCCTTTCATCATGGAACATTAATTGTTTCATATGTCCTCATCTTAGGACTAAAGTCCAAGATAACTGATACTTTTCTAAGTATCCATCACATGAACATGTTTATCTTATGCACATCAACTGTGTTAAGACCCACTTGATTGCCATGTCCCTGAAAGGAAAGAAAACAAGGATTCATATCCCTCATATTAATTCATGTATTTTCAACTATTCAAGAATCATTTACTCTTTGTCTCATCTTAGGTTCCTTGCCTTTACATAGGACTTTGTAAGGAAATTACATGTCATTATCCCTTTCTTTATTATTATCTAGCATGTTTTTGATCATCCCATGATCTCATTACAATTCCCATTTCCTCATTATGGGAAAGATCTTTATTATGCTTGCAGCATTATTGAACAGGGTTCATCTCCCTTATTCTTATTCTTATCTTATGAGGAGTACACTTTTAGTTCCTCATACAACATGCTCATCTGAGATTATATCATACTTCTCTTTCTTATGCATGGGGTATGACGCATTTATTCATTCCATATTTCTGATTTCATGATACTCATTAGATTGTCTCAGAATGACTACTTGATCAGAGCAGTAAAAAAGACAACAATCTAAGAGTTTCCATACCCACTTTATCATCAATAGTTGTATACCTGGCCAGGGTATATAAATTCTGAGATTAAGTGATATACACTTTGTATACTATCATATTTGTTCTTTTCATATTATCACAAGCATAAGGCTTAACATCCCTGGATTTTGTCCAGGCACCTCTTATATACCTCATCTTTTCTTATAGAGGTAAGGACAACATAAAAAATTTGTAATGTTTTACTATGCAAAACATAAGTCCTCATAGGAATATGCAAGAAAAGTTCAATCATTTCCTTTCTCAGTTAATCCAAGAATTCATAAAATAACATATTTGAATGACATTATCTTGTCTAACTTGTCATAATTCATGGATTATTCACTGTCTCAGGCTAACTCTGCCTCAAAGATTGATTCAACAGGCTAAGGTTGAGCACAAACTCAATTTAAGTCCAGAAATTCATTATTTCCTTTTGCTTCAACCAAATGATGCTAATTATAAATCCTGTTGATATATAAAACATCATCATTGGGACTGGTAATCTAGGTTACACTGCCAAAACTTGATCCACTATATACATTACTATTTCCCTAAGTTCTCCAACAATAATGCTTAAAGAAGGATTTTCTTATCATAGATGGATCAGCTAGGGAATTCTCAGGCAATTGTCTCTCTCTTGCCTGCTCCCATGCACCTCTTCTTGGTGCAACATTGCTACTCTCAGCAGCAACCTCCTCATGTGACCCAGTCATCTTTAAGTTCTTCTTCTCTTATATGAGCCGAAGACACTATCAGATACACTGGATGACACCAGAACATTCTCTGCTACCTTAGTCCTATGTCTCTGTAGACTTAGCGAACCTAGAGCTCTGATACCACTAAATTATGGCATCCAACTCACAAAAACAAGATTAACTTAAGCGGAAGCGAATTATTTGCAGCGGATTACTGAAAATCACTAAAAATTAAAACTTTTTGCAAAGCGACCCATACATAGGAAATATTTCCCATCAAGAACCATTGTATAACATTTACATTCTGGTTCAAACGTACATAACCTATACCATCTCTTTTTAGAGATTACATCATCAACTATCTTATAAACATTATATACAGACAATATACGTATCTCGAGGCATCAAGCCAAAACCTCAGATTGATTCATAAAACACTGACTAAAAACTCCGAGGACTTGAGAGTACAGAGACGACACATAGGACTTTCTAACCACATAACATGACAGGCAATATCTCCACCTGAGATATTACTGTTGTCCTTGCTGTCACTGCTGCTGTCTATTCCCTGCAATGAGATTCTACTTCTTTGTCCGCGTCCACCTAAAAAGTTGGATCCCATGGGGGTGAGACAATTGTAAATTGCCCCAGCGGGAGATATAACTCTCCGCTAAAACATTGTTATAGCAGTTTATTAAAATAAACTGAGCAAAAGGATTTATATATATAATCAACAGCAAGTAAATCACTGTATGAACAAAGTGAAGTAATCTTCTTTTTCAAGGATAACATTACATCTACTCATGGTAGACTCATAGTTCATCCATCTGCTTGTAATGAATACAACAGATATGAACAACATCAATGAACTACAGATATATAACAGAAATGTAACATCAGCCAATGAATTTCCGTATTCAATCCTTAAGCAAACATGCTATACGGCTGATTTCATTTTACAAACACACTTATGCCCTGAGGAGATGAGGTATACCGCTCATACTCCAACCGACCACTGTGAAGTCAAAATCGGTACCATACATAGGTCAATGGAAGAGCTGGATTCCCATGACCTCAACTTTCTCGGTCAGTACGAGATAACATGTAGGACATCTTGTGTCTTTGTTAGATAGCTTTCCAGGGTATACTGGCAACATCTCTATTAGAGTTATAGCCCGTAGCATATACTCTTTTCAGGATGTGGCCCTTAGCCAATGCCTGGTATTATATTGTGGAGTCATGGCCCGTAGCCATACTCTTATTGGGGTATGGTCCGTAACCAATCCCGTACATAGGACATAGCCTGTAGCCATTCCTATGGGGCATAAGGATATATTTGCCCAATTACCCCCACATATTCAAAAATATGTGTTCCGGGTTTTGCCGCGGAGCACCCGTTTCACCATCACCTGTTCTTGACGATGATGGATCTATGGTCATGGCTTCTACATGAAAATATTTCACTTGATTAATTAAGTACATTTTCATATTCTTTTAGCATCATCCATTTTCTCAAACAAGACTTATTATAACAATGCTATAAAGAGACATGTACTACTTTCATCTGATACTTATCAGTCTTTTAAAGGCCTTGGGAACTTAGTCCCTCATTTCAAAACTGGGAATTCTCATCCCTTCACATTCTCATCACCATAATCATATGGTTCTGGGTATTCAAACCCTTAACTCATCATTGAGCATTATTACCACTTTTTCAGGTAACTATCACCTTCATATCATCTGACCAAGGTAAATATGATGCTTGTTACATAAGCATCTCTCATCGAACTAAAGGCCCATTACATCTCTTATTACCTCATACTAGGCAATAAGGTATACCATGGCACATAAGGCCCAATAAACAATTTCAATACATAAAATGTCATAGCTCATACCTGGCTATATTCATCGTCACATCATACCTACATGGTTAGTACATATGATAATACATCAATTTCATATCAACACCATGGAAAACAATATATAACATCATTATTCAAGGGTAACACCACTATTCCCTTACCAGGGTTAGGGTTTCCCATTGCTCATTAATTAGGATTTCATGATCACATTATATGTCCAACCCTTAATTCATTATTCCATGCCTCTGGGGCATTCAAGGATATCATATTTGATTATTCCAGAACATTAATTTCATCATATAGCATTACTGATCATCAAATCAAGGTATGAGTTCATTTCTCGTCCTCATCAAGGTATGACTATATCATACTCATCATTTGGGCTTAACCTCATTCTCAAGGTACATTAATTAACACTCATCAAAGTGCAACAACTCATTACATTTCATTGTAATAGTTTCATAACACACTTCATATGTTTCTTTACCCAATTACATTGGATTTGGAGTATATCAAGGTATATAAACCCTGGGATGCTGAATGTGATAACTATAATATCTTGATGTATCACTTTTCTAATCATTTCAAACTCTCTTGAGTTAACCAACTTATCTTGTATTAAGGTATTTCCCTCTTAATACATTCCATTACTAAACTCTCACCTTTAGCATATAATACATAGGCCACATATTAGAATTGTCCAACTATCTTTAATGATATGGACTTGTCAAATGGTAAAGACATTGCTTACTATTAGGTTGCATATAATCAACTACATGAAATGTTTCACCTTTATAAGGTCATTCCTTCTATCTCATCATTAGGCTTTCTTTATACCCTTACTTAAAATTAGAATATGATTCATTGTCATACTGCCCAGGATTAGGGCTTTATGCATTATGACTTCACATTAGAGTTTCATATACCTTCACCCTACATGGGGCCTCTCATCACAACATAGCATTAGAACATCATGTGGTGCTAGTACATAGTCAGCGTTTCTCATGGAATCACCCTCAACTAGGGTTTCTCATGGATTCACCCTCAATTAGGGTTTCACATGGAATCACCCTCAACTAGGGTTTTACATGTCATTACATGACATCACCCTAAGTTTGATTCTCATATCACATCACCACATCAATGTTCCATATACCTCATTCTAACTTACGATTTCTTATAAAATAACCCTAGAATAGGATTTCACATGGAATCATCCTTAATTAATATTTCCACTATAGTCACCCACAATTTGGGTCTACATCACTACCCTGGATTAGGGTTACATCCTCACCCTGGGTTAGGGTTACATTTAGAATTGCCCTCAACTAGGGTTAGGACTCAATAGATCTGTCAATTAGGGTTTATGTTCATGATTAGTGTTTCATGATCTCTCTACTTAAGGATCATACCCTTAAACACCACATGAATCATATTCATGTATGAATTCATGTTAACATCCTCTCAACTTGATTAGGTCATATCAACCCTTCAATCAAGTACATACAACTATGATTAACATAGTGTACCAAGTCATTGATCCTATAAGCAATTAGGGTTCATCCCTTAATTGGTATTAATCAGTTAGGTACTATTAGAGTTTCAACCTTTGTACCTTCATTGATTATCATTACTAATCATCATTGGATCAATGGATCATTCATCATCCTCAATTCTTAAGAGATTCAGTCACATTGGAACTTCATCTCATAGGGTATCCTATTGAATTGACCAATTGAATCTTAAATTACAATAGGTGTCCAAGTGGATTAACCAATTGAAACCACAATCAACCTTGACTACTTGAGACCCAAACAGTCTTGGTCTTTCAAAGTTCAAACAGTTTGAAACCGTTTGGTAAAGTTACACACTCAAGACCGTTTGCTAAAGTAGTAGGTGAAGACCGTTTTTCCCAAGTTTGACTTTTGAAACCACATGGGAACAAACGGTTTGGGATCGTTTGGTCCCAAACGGTCTTGAGACCATTTGGTTCAAACCTCCTCAAAACCGCATGGACCAAATATGGTCTCAACCAATTGAATTGGATTAGGATTTCCAATGTTGATTCCTTCAATCATTGAATTCATGGAACCAATCATCAATTGGACCTATACTCATTCTTCAATTGAGTTTAATAGGTCAACCTTCAACTGATTTGACCCTCAATTTATTATCAATTAGGGCTTGAGTCAATTGAATTAGGGTTTGAAACCGATAATTCTTCAACACTAATCAATGCATGATTAGTTACTTTGAAACCATTGAACCATAATCCAAAATGAACATGACCTGACCCCAAACGGTCTTGAGGTCATTTGGATGACCACCAAATGGTCTTGAGACCGTTTTCCCATGAAATCATCAAAATCCAAGTCAACCAATTAGGGTTTGGGTCATTGGATTGATCACCAAATCAGCAATTGATTACACTCCAACTTAGTATCTTTGGATCTTCAATTGCTTAACCATACTCAATCCTAGACCTCCAAACGGTCTTGGGTGTCCTCCAAACGGTCTTGAGACCGTTTGGCTCATCCAACCCTTGGATTCTAGTGAAAAACCATTAGGTTTTGAGCTATTGAGTTGATCATCAAATCAACACTTAATTGCAAAGTGATTTGGTACCTTTAGACCTTCATTTGGTCAACCATGCTTAACCCTAGACCTCCAAACGGTCTTGGGTGATCCCCAAATGGTCTTGAGACCATTTGGGTGATCCCAAAATGGTTTTGAAACTGTTTGGGCTAACTAACCCAAAAAGTCAAATTAATCAAGTTGAAAAATCAACACTTAATCCAATTAGGGTTTGCCTAATTGATTAGCTTCAACTCATGATTCCTTTGGAATTTATTAACCAAATTTGGTGGGTCATCAAACAACATAATTAGGAACAGGATTCTCAAACGGTAAACCCTTGATCAACTCCCCCAAACAGTTTTGAAACCGTTTGGTCTTATGCAGTTTGATAAAACTGTTTGCTTCTAAACGGTTTGAAACCGTTTGCTCCCAAACAGTTTGGGAAACCGTTTGAGCTTCCCAAACAAGATCGTTTGCCTTAGATATTTATAGAGATGTGTGATTATCATCTTCAACCTCTGATCTCACGAAACCTACTGTGGTTTCCATGGTAATTGCATCCATTAACCAAATCAATTATTGTAAATGTAGAAAAGATCATTATTTGGTATGGAATTGAGTGCAATAACAAAATCAAGGGTTCAAGTTATAAAACCCATCTCCAATTGATCTCCAAAGCTCCATGTACACGGAAACAATGGTGGATGCAACTCCTTTCACCATCCAAAGGCTTGTCCTCAAGGTTTGAGTGAAAAGGAATGGTTAGAATTGAAGAGGACATCGAAATAGGAAGAAATCATGCATTGATTTGTGATTTCCTCCATGAAATCGTGATGAACCAAGGTCAAGAAGCTTACCAACAGGTTGGGGGTCGTCCACCTGACCCTCCCAAGCTCCCTTGGTCATTCCCCAAGCAAGGAGAAGAAATGGGGTCGAAAAAGCCTTCCATTTGGCTTGTAAAAGGTTCTTTTATAAAAATTTAATGAGAGAGAATGTACTTTACAAAAATCCAATTAATCCCAAAATGTGGCTGCCTATTCCCCCTCATATTCCTTAGGGAAGAGGCTATCTTGTTTTCCTCTTATTCCTCTCAATTATCCATGATTTAAAGAAAAGCAAATCAAGCACCTTAAATCATTTTGTATTAATATCCATATGAGAGTGGATATTTCTTTTTCTTATAAAATTGTGTGTGAGTTATCCACTCCCATGGATATTTTCGTGGTCCTTGCAAGGCTCAAGGACGTCACACACACATATGAATCCAACAATTTTGGTTTTGGTTGAAGGCCCTTTAATTAATACATTTATTTTTGCCCTAAATCAAATTAGGGTTTCAATTAGGATTAAATCTTGATTATTTTAATATCAAGATTCTCTCTCCTCCAACTTAATTCAAATGAGGCGCCCCTCTCATTTTATTTGCTCTACATGATGCCAAGAAACATTAGGGACCTTATTGAAGTGTTAATTTGCATATTGAACCCTAGGTTTTGGGTAAATTGCACATTACACCAAAACTAGGTTCTAATGTACAAGGATTGCTTTACAAGCTTAATCTTGGTGCCCAAGCTTGTGAAAACCATACCACTGCATCATATTCATTCTTATGATGTCTCAACATAATAGGAACACCTTTTCATGAAACATTTGCAATTTAACCCCTCAACTTGGGTAATTTGCACTTTAGTCCAAAACAAGCAAACATTGCTTCAACATTGTTCAAAAAGGACTAAAATTGCAACATAGGTTCCTCTTGAGGCCTAATTACTTTCCACAAGATGAGATTAAGCATTTAGTCACCTTTTTTAATCAAAACACCTAGGGTTAGAGTATAACCCAGGTTAGGGATGTTACAATATTACCCATTTACCCACCACCCATACCCTGTAGGGTAGGATAAAAGCATATATTTTTACCTACTACTCGTTTACCCTTTACCTGCTTTATCGATATCTAAATAGGGTAGCATGAGGGAGAATATTTACCCTACCCACTTTACTCATTTACTCGTTAGTACAAGTTTGAAGTTTGTAATTTTAGATTCTAATACATGTATAATTCCTATCAAAATTCCAAAAAGCAACACCACTACTTTCTAAATTTGTACTATTATGATTTATAAAACTTTAATAAATAATGTATAATATATAAGAACCTTTTATAGTCATATATTATAGATAAAAATATACTCATTAACAAAAATTAATATATAAAAAATGTTAGACCTTAGTTTTAGAAATATATCGGTTTAGATATTAATATCTTTTGTTGTATATCACCAAAAACACAGTCATTACTATAAAAAATTAGTTTTAAGAGTGTCTTGTGTTTGATGTAGAGATTATCATATAAAATTGTTGTTAAAAATATTGTATACGTATCTTCATGTAGTTTTACCCATCTCACTTGTTACCCAACCCATTTACCCTGTAGGTAAAAAGGTGTCGACATGGATAGGGTAAATGATTTTAGAAAAAATGGTAATGATCCTACCCACTACCCGGTGTAGGATCTAGGGCTCTAGAGGGGGATGAATAGAGCTACAAAATTTCTCACAAGATAGATTAGAACTTCAAATTATATCAAATTGAGACCGATATCTTAGGTGAAATTTGAAGTCCTAACTAACAAGCATATCAAGGGTGAGAGAGATTGATAGCAACCACTTGACAAGGCGATGTAGAGCGGTTCCACTCTCCAAACTAGGAGAGAGTCAATCCACTACCTAGAGAGGTCAACCTCTAGGACTTTGCAACTGTTTTTCTCTATATTATCACCAATAAGAGTTACAACACAAGACCACCAAAGGACTTACCCATCCAAGCACAAAGAGTGATCCACCTTACCAAGGACTTATCCACTTTTCTAGAGTCTTCAACCTTCTTCTAAGGTCTTACCCACTCAAGAACAAGTATGATGCCTTCAATTACTTTTCAAATCTTCTTGGATATTTAGCCTTTGCCTTATCCTTCACCTAGAGAAGATCACCACCTCTTCATCAACCTTGAAGAGGAACATCAACAACTCCTCCTTCACTTAGGGAAGCTTTCTTCACCTTTTCTTCATGGAGGAAAGGGATAGGGAAGTAGGAGAAGATGAGATCTTTACATGAACAAGAGAATAGTTGTCTCACAATATGCCTAACTCACTAACAATCATGAAATGAAGTGTAAACTAGAGAGAGAAAGGGGCACAAGGAGTTGCAACATACTCAACTATAACAAGGACTAAGAATAGCATGAATGAGCAAATTTGGAATGAACTCCAAGGGGTCCTATTTATAGTTGTGGGTGTTCACTTGAGTTGGGGATCACTTACGGTCGAAATATAGCCATTTTCCACAATGCAACAGATATATTTTCACCCAAAACAACTCACCAATGGTTATAATTACTTTTTCTGCATTTTCCATACAATACATTCAGTCGAGTTTCAATAAAGGTAACTCGACCGATCAACTAAAAGACAAAGACAATTTTCAATCTATCGGTCGAGTTTGTTCTGGTAAACTCGACCGATGAGATAAAATTAGATTTTCTTAGTGAGTCGGTTGGTTGAGTTCTGTGAGTGTACAACTCGACCGCTGGGTCATCTTCAGAAAATCCATCATAGGATCGGTCGAGTTTCCAACTTGATCGATGAACAGCTTGTGACAAATTTTCAAAATTAACTTTTGAGTGATTAAACCTTGGTATTTTTCGTCCCTTATATTTTTCTCATCTTAGTTACAAGTCATATCATCAATAAAAGTGATTACAAAATTCTTCTAAGGTTGTTTGGAGTGATATCCCAAAATGCGCACTTGCATTGCTTTTGAATTGAACTTGAACAAGCTAGAGCTTATGTAATTTGATCCTTTTCATGTACCTAAAGCCTGAAATCAATATTGAACAAACATATTAGATACATAGGAATGGAATGGTTGAGTCATTATCAAAATATGGACAATGTAGAACTCTCAAGTCAATATTCTTCCTCTTTTTGACACTGAAAACCCATTCCTCAATCATATTGAAAAGGATATTGAATTTATACCTTTTCCTTGTGAATTGTAAGGGGATTCAAGATTTGAACAATGTGAATTGCTCCCCCTCAATCTATGCTTACTTTAACCTACACAGTTAATCTATCTACACAAAGCAATCTAACACATACTATATGGTCCTTTAGCAAGTCACATGATAAAGCATATAATGAACAAGAAAAGGATCACATAGGCAATAAAAGAAATATGACTGAGATTTAAAACATAGAAATTATCTCCCCCTTTTGACATTATAAAAAAGGAAGGGGTAGAAGAGTATAAAAATACGTCTTCTCCAAGCACAGCCAAGCATATATCCATAACATGCAATCTCAAAACATACACCAAACATAGATGAGAGAAACAAACAAGCTAAGTCATAATCAAAATATGGTGAACCATGGCACCAACTCATAAGATATAGCAAATCAAAGAGGTAGTGTGCACAAAATATAGATTACAACCTATAATGGAAGTTCTTATAAAAAGATACAAGACAAAAGCGATAAGAAACTAAGATGATAAAATAGTAAAACCTAGATCATGTGCCCAAATGTTTCGAATACAAAATAGCCTAGAAAGATATATATGATGAACAAACTGGACTAAAAACTAATAACAAATAAACATCTAAGCTATCTATATCAACAACATCATCATCCTCAGCATCAGGCTCGTAGTCATCATCTCCGTCTGAAGGTGTACTACTACAGAACCGACCTTTGGTGTCGATTATTTAAGGCCTTTGGTGTCGGTTAAAAAGTGACACCTATGTGGATGACACTAAAAGGTGAACCCTTAGGCGTCAGTTTTAAAACTGACACCAAAATCCTTCACGCCACCCAAAATGCACCAGTAGGGACACTATAGGCGTTGGTTATTAGTGGGAAAATCGATGCTAGAACCCTTCGTGCCACAAAAAGGGCGGCAAGAGGGGCACTATCAACGTCGGTTATTAGTGGGAAAACCGATGCTAGAATCCTTTACGCCACAAAAAGGACGGCATTAGGGGCACTATAGGCGTCGGTTATTAGTGGAAAAACTGACGCCAGAACCCTTCGTGCCACAAAAAGGGCGGCAGTAGGGGCACCATAGGCGTTAGTTATTAGTGGGAAAATCGACGCCCAAACCCATCGCACCACAAAAAAGGTGCCATCTTGGACACTATCGATGTCGGTTTCATAGTAATAACCGACGCCATATCACCTGCCACCACGGCCGTGCTTGCCAGCACGACTGTGTTGTCTGGCTACATTAGACATCGGTTTTTTGCTATTAACTGATGCTGTAAGCCTTTGTTGTCAGTTTTTGACTAATAACCGACGCCTATGTTTTGATTTTTTTTTCTTATAAGTTTGCAGGCCTACTGTGGCTGGTCACAGGATAAAGAAACCTGCAGTTTAGTGGAACGGAACTGTAGGTTTATGACATCCATTGATATTATCCAACAATAGGCCACAAACCTGCAAATTTAACAAGATTCACGCGGATGTTGAAACAAGCCACAAACCTACAATTCCTTTCATTTTCACATTCACACATGTTGAAACATTCAAACACATGTAGAAAATTCATGTAGCAACCTGCAGTTCCTTTCATTTTCACATTCACACATGCACATGTAGAAACATTCATGTAGCAATCTGCAATTCTTTCATTTTCACATTCACACATGTATAAACATTCAGACACATATAGAAACATTCAAACATATGACAATTTAGAAAATTTCATTTACAAAATATCATTCTTTAGTCATTATCGCTATCAACATCCCAATTATATTTTAAAACCCCCACTACTTGTATGGTTTTTACCCATTCTTCTCTTACATCATTTAATTCTTCCGTCGTATAGGAAGCATGTACATCTAATAAGGCATTACCTGTAGTGTGGCCATTTTTAAACACCTGCAAAGAGAATGATGTATAAGAGAATGATGTATATATGTAATTAATAATATATAAATAAGATTGATATATTTCATATTATCTAATGAGACTATATATAATACCTCAGGTATGGTATCGATGTCCACTGCGGCATATTTGATAATCATGTGCATAAATCACATCACATAGTATGCACATACCCAGTCGTTGTCTTGTGTAGCACACTATAAATTGAAACACACAAAATATTAAAAAATACAACTAAGCACAGTTAACATAAATAATATATACATTGGAGTCGGGAACTTACTATCACGTTCTCCCAAATTATTGGTTGGTTCTTTTTCTCGGGGACCTTTCCTCCAGCCTTTTTGAACTCATGTAAACCCCTACATGTTAATGTAGCACGGTAAATTACATAATTAAATAGTAATGTAATAACAAATGTTAACAAATATAAAAATGAAATATTTCTCACCGGAATAATGCCATTTTCATTGCATGTCCATATTTTGGATTCAATTTAGTCCCCTTAGAATCTAGATAATAGACAGTGAACGTCTCGGGGACAATAACTAGTAACTCCCAACGCGTACCCCTAGAGGTAAAAAAGTTAAAAACTAATAACTTGAAATCCACAATAAAAATGTAATTTTCTTAAGTCCAAATTATAAGCAAAGTAAACTCACTTCACATTGAATGGAGCTATTATCACCGTCTTCTTATTTTGACCAAAATTTGTAAAAGCATCACAATAGTATTGTTGAACTGACGTAGGGTCTTTAGCTACTAGACTAATCAAAGATGGAATAAAAAATCCTACATGTTCAAATGAAAAATCTACACATATCTTGTCTAAGTATCTACAAAACATGTATTACATATGCATTAATATATAAGAAACCAGATCACCGGATCCTACACAAGGTATATGGATGTATAAACAAGATCTCACCTTATCCATAGCTCTATCACAGATGTATTCAGCCAATCATAGCGAAACAACTCCAAAATATCTTGTATAAATAGTTTGGTTTTGTATGATTGACCTACAACAACCACATCTATAGAAACATTTATACGATAATTTATATCATGTTCGCCTAACCATAATGTCATACCCCTACAATTAGGACCTAACGGGGCAGGTAGGTCCTATGGAACCCAACTTGGTAATGTAGGAGGTGGAGGTGGAGGCCTAGATGCTCTGAGTGTCTTTGTTTTAACCTATATATATAATTTTAGATCAATTGACTTCATATATACACACTAATAATTTAACGTAATGTAAATTTACCATACAATTTCAGTATAGAGGACATCCGCTTTGGGCCACAATATCACTTCGCATTCTGCCTCACCAAGCGTTTCACAATCTGGGTGGGCATACATCAATTGAAGATCTATCCAATTGGGGAATATACATAGCGAGCTCACACGAACCCAACCATTTGGTAATGGAGACCCATGAAACATTTCCCCTGGAAGGGATGGGTAAGACGATGCCTCTGCAATGACGTTTTCGTTACTTTTTAGGCGGCATGGCTTCAACCCCTACAAATTTACATAAAGAATGTTATATACATATATACATATTATCTTGAAAACATATCATCTTGAAAAGACTAGCTACTATGTCAAAAAAATACTTACAGCGGATGTGCTAGGTGGTGGGTCTACATGATTACTCCCAACCTCTGCAGTAGGAGTAGAACAGGATGCCAAAGGTACTGTCTGAGTGGCAGTCTGAGACACCAGCCACATCACCATTGCTTCTTGGATTCTCCAATCAATTAACACATCTACCTATACATGGATAAAAGAAACGTTAGCTTCTGATTATTGAATTCCCTTTTCTAGTAACATTCTAAAAAAAGAATAGGTTACCTCTTCTTGTAAAATTCCCACTTTTGGGACATGTTTGCACTAGGATGGCCCAAAAAATGCTTTGATGCCCACACCAGCGCCTACACCCCTAACACGTCCATGATGCTCTGGGTTACCCAAAGCAACTGTCAATTCATCCCTTGTGCCCTTAGGGATGAACTTTCCTTGTTTCCTCAGCTTGTGCAGCTTTGAATAATCACCATCAATAGAAATGGGTAAGTAAGTAAACACCACAAATAATCAATATTCGAACGAATTTCTCTAAGAGTTGTATTTTACCATTTTTGCAGCCACCTCAATAGTTGCAGGCTTATTTATTTCTCCCTTCTTATTTTGCCTCCCAGCTATCCAGGCATCATGGCGAGGCAGAGGTGCGGTACCTATAGTAGAGGACTCCTGAGTAGCAGCAGACTGAGCAGTATACTCAACTTGTAGTCTTTGGTAAACGCCTGCATAGCCCTTTGGACCCATTGTGTGGTCATGCACATTCAGTGCACACCTTGCTCTTTGCGCCTCACTGAGAGCCTAGTTAGTATGCACATTGATTTCGTTAGTAAAGTTTAATCTTGAATAGGTGAATACAATGTATATTAATTAAATAGGGAGTAACACCTAATACCTTGAATTCATCAGTGTTTCTTAAAGCAACAAACACGTCCCATTCATCTTGGTCCAGGAAATTCCACTGTTCAGTGGTTGACTTCTTCCTCTTCTCACCATCTTTTATGTATTATTGGGTGAGATTTTTCCTATAGTTCCTTAGGACCCTCCCACAGTGTTGCATCACGTTTTTACGATGCAACTTTTCATCCAACACAAATATACTATGCAAATTGCTATTAACTAGTATCCAAAAAATTAGTAATCTACAAAATAGAATTGCAAATAATAATAACTCACACATAAATCCTTCCATATTAAGTCTTTCTTCCCCTTAGGAGCTTTATGCCAAGAATCTATCTTACAACTACAATGGCTATGAGTAACATACCCAAGATATGAAACAAATGAATTGCGGTTCACTCCAATTGCATTTCCTACATTATCAAAATTCACAACCAGTTTGGGTCCATTGCCCCTTATCACTATTCACTTATTCATCATAGTGATGCCCCTTCTCTTATCAACTTTTTGGTACTTCTTATCAAGTGTCTCAAGTGCTTCAGAGGGTACATGTGCATCATCAACCTAAAATTTAACAAAATAAACACACTTACATGATATAACTATAAATGGACATATAGATAGAAATATATGATATATTTTTAAAACATACATTGTGAGGTGGTGCATTGGTATCCTCACCATGCTCATCATATACATCATGGTCATCATGCCCATGCTCAGCCATATGAAAATTTCATTAAAAAATCAAACATTTAGCATTTGACATAACTAGAACATAATGAAACATTGAAAAATCAAACATTGTATAGTTCACATATACAAATGAAACATTGAAAAATGAAACATATAAAAAAATATAAACATGTATGCCTCTAATATTGCGATCATTTATCAATTAACAATCCTTCATTGTGATCTCCGCGCACATACAAGTCATCATTAGCTTCAATATTTTGTGGTGTTGGTAACCCAACTGAGAATGGACTGGAGTAATCATACTTATCATAGTACTCTTCTTCATCTATAGGATCTTCAATGAATTGTCTTTTACCATGAAGAACAACCGACCATTTATCATTTGCAGGATCATCGATATAAAATACTCGTTTTGCCTGTGATGCCAATATGAACTGTTCACCCTTCTCTCCAATCTTTTCAAAGTTCACTAAAGTGAAACCCAATTCATCCACTATAACTCCTTTAGTGTTATCAACCCAATTACATTTGAAGAGCGGAATTCTAAAATCTATGTAGTCAAACTCCCATATGTCTTCAATGACACCGTAATATGACATTTTAACTTCACATGGACTCTTATCCTTTGCACTTGCAAAAAACATAGTCGACGCTTGAAGGGTGACCCCACTGTTTTGGACGACACTCTTATCATCTTGGCGCTTTGTGTAATATGTGAATCCATTAATGTCATACCCTTCATAAGACATAACATTCAATTTTGGTTTAAAGGTGAAGCATTTGATAGTTTTAGTAATATCATCTGGTGTTTGAGATAGTTGATGTAAGACTTTATCTTCAAACAACTTAATAAATGTCTTGTTATGCAATCTAGCAAGCCACATTGAATTGGCTCGAGGATATTGTCTCTTGATGAAATTGGTATGTTCCTCGATATAAACACTCACTTCGTCCATGTTGTGTAAAATATACAGGTGACCTTGTTCCAACTTCTCATGGCTGATTACTTTCACCCATGATCCCAAAATTCCTTTGCCAAATTGCTCCTCAATATTCTTGTCATTACCAGGAGTGTCATTACCACTCAGAAAGGCATTGCAAAAATCCATAACCTCTCTCGCCACATAACCTTAAATAATACTCCCTTTAGGCCGATAATAGTTTCGAACATCACTTTTAAAAATGCTCATGTATCGTTCAAAGGGATACATCCAATGCAAGAAAATTGGTCCCAACATTTTCACTTCCCTAGTCAAGTGGACAACAAGATGTACCATGATATCAAAGAACGAAGGAGGGAAATACATCTCAAGCTGACATAGGGTAACAACCACTTCTCTTTGCAAAGTATCGAGAGTATCAGGGTCAATAACTTTGCTGCACAGACTGTTGAAAAAGAAAAAATGTCTGGTGATTGCAAACCTTACATGATTCAGCAATATAGATCGAATTTCCACGGGAAATATTTGTTACATTAGAGTGTGACAATCATGAGATTTAAGATCTATCAACTTCATATCTTTCATTGATACCAATCTACAGATGTTGGATGAGTAACCCTGTGGCACCTTAACATTTACCCAACATTCACAAAAAGCTTTCTTCTCCTTTCTAGACAACGTGTAACAAGTGGGAGGTAAGTATGTTCTATGATTTCCCATTTCACATAATTCTGTTAATTCTGACCTTATTCCCATTTTACGTAGGTCTAGTCTGGATTTTATCCCATATTTAGTCTTACCTGGTATATTCAACAAACTACCAATGACGCTATCACAAACATTTTTCTCAACGTGCATGACATCGATACAATGCCTGACTGTCAAAGAACTTCAATAAGGGAGATCCCAAAATATTGACTTCTTCTTGAGTAAAGATTTGCCACTCTGTGTGGCCATAGTACATTGTGATCTCTTACCAAATTCATTGACAAAGTCTTTTACTCTTTCATAAACAACCTCCCCCGGTATAGGTTTAGGTGGACTCCGTTCCTCATTCCATCCATTGAATGCTTTGCACATCCTATGATACAGATGGAATTTTGGAAGAAACCTTTGATGACCAAGATATACAGTCTTTCCGCCATGTTTTAGTCTTGTTGAATCAGTGTTCTCTTCACATATAGGACACGCTTTAACTCCTTTGACACTATATCCAGACAAATTCCCATATGCTAGAAAGTTATTAATAGTACAAAACAACATAGCGTGCAAACAAAATGTCTCTCTTCGTGAAGCATCATAGGTCATCACAACTTCACCCCAGAGTTTCTTTAAGTCATCAATCAGAGGTTCAAGATAAACATCGATCATTTCCAGGTTGTTTAGGGCCCGATATCAACAACGACAAAATAACATACTTATTTTTCATACACAGCCAAGGAGGAAGATTGTATATAACAAGCATGACTAGCCAAGTGCTATGTTGGCTGCTCAATGTCCCGTACGGATTCATCCCATCTACACAAAGCCCAAGTCTTAGATTCCTGACTTATTCACCAAATTTAGGGTATAATAGATCAATCTTCTTCCAATGTCGGGTATCAGACGCCTATCGTAGGATCCCATCAATATTTTTATTAACATTTGCATGCCACCTCAAATTCTTCACATCTATCATATTGGAAAACAAGCATTGAAACCATGATATTATAGGTAGATACCACATCACCTTGGCAGGAGAACCAGTTTTGGACTCCCCCGAAGTCGTCAATTTATACCGTGACACACCACATTTTGGATAATCTTTCAAATCCACATAGTCCTTTTGAAATAATACACAATCATTTGGGCATGCATGTATCTTCTTGGACTCCATTCCCATTGGGAACAACAATTTCTTTACCTGGTGTGTTGAGATTGGCAGCTCGTTTCCTTCAGGAAGCATGTCTTTCAATTCAACAAAGACAATAATGACGTAAAACTTTTGTCACTCCATCTATTGTTAGCTTTCAGCTTATACAATCTCAACACAGTGCTAAGCTTCGTAATCATAGTACAACCTGTGTATAAATGGTATATCCGCATCATGCATAGTGTATCTAAACATGGGAGGTGGACCGGCTTTGGTTTGCTCTACCCCACAACTATACAACATCGCATCAACGATTTCTACTGGAACTGGTTCGTTCCAATCTACATCATCAGAGGCAATTTCTTCTTCCACACAAACACTTCTATCAACATCCACTGGTTTCGGATTTGAAATCTCTCCATGCCAGTGCCATTCTGTATAGCCTTGTACAATCCCGTTGCACATGACATGACTTTTGATTTTGTCATCAGTGTTGACTTTCAAGTTGTTACCGCAATGCCTACATGGACAGTAGAACCTATCTCCAGGTTGTTTCCTATGTTCCTTGGCAAATCTAATAAACTGATCAAGACCAGAAATAAACTTTGGGGTGCAACAATTGTGAATGGACATCCATGATCTATCCATTCTATGATCAAAGAGAAAACAAGTATATATTACAACAAGATTAGGGTCTAGGGTTAACAGATTAGAGTTTAAGCATGGTTAAAACTTTAGGGTTTAAGGTCTTATAAATAATTAAGATTTACTCCTATTGAGTAAATCTTGGACGGGTTTCTAGGCCAACAAATACATGTGCTATGATTTTTATATATAATAAATGTGTACCACCTATCCCATTCTTGAACACCTAATCTCACTAGTAAGTGTATAATGTATATTGGGTTTTCAAGAAAATTTCGGCAGCATTTCCTCACTGTTCTCCAAGTACATATGTACATAAAGAACAAACGGGGAAATGCTACCACAATTTTCTTGAAAACTCAATACACATTATACACTTACATCCTAAGTGAGATTAGGTGTTCAAGAACAGTCCCAAACCGGGGACTATCCAAGATTTACTCCTATAGAGTAAATCTTGGTCGGGTTGCTAGGCCAAAAAATACATGTGCTGTCATTCTTATATATAATAAATGTGTACCACCTATCCCATTCTTGAACACCTAATCTCACTAGTAAGTGTATAATATGTATTGGGTTTTCAATGAAAATTTCGGCAACATTTCCCCGTTGTTCTCCAAGTACATATGTACTTAGAGAACAAACGGGAAAATTCTACCGAAATTTTCTTGAAAACCCAGTACACATTATACACTTACATCCTAAGTGAGATTAGGTGTTCAAGAACAGTCCCAAACTGAGGACTATCCATGATTTACTCCTATTCAGTAAATCTTGGATGGGTTTCTAGGCCAACAAATACATGTGCTATCATTCTTATATATAATAAATGTGTACCACCTATCCCATCCTTGAACACCTAATCTCACTAGTAAGTGTATAATGTGTATTGGGTTTTCAAGAAAATATCGGCAACATTTCCCTACTGTTCTCCAAGTACATATGTACTTAGAGAACAAATGGGGAAATGCTATCGAAATTTTCTTAAAAATCCAATACAAATTATACACTTACATCCTATGTGAGATTAGGTGTTCAAGAATAGTCCCAAACCGGGGACTATCTAAGATTTACTCCTATTGAATAAATCTTGGATGGGTTTCTAGGCCAACAAATACATGTGTTGTCATTCTTATATATAATAAATGTGTACCACCTATCCCATTCTTGAACACCTAATCTCACTAGTAAGTGTATTGTTATGACCCATTTCAAATTTAACCAGTAAGTATCATGATTAGTGCATAATTAAGTTAATTGAGATAAGTTAAGTGCTTACGTGATGATTAGTGCAATATCAAGTTAATTAAGCTAAGCTAAGTGCATAAATGTGATTAGAGTTTTGATTGTCTGAGACAAGCTAATTGGCATGTTTTTATGCCTTGGGGTTGTAGAGGATCTCACACTTGAAAAGATTGCAAAAGAAATTGTGTTAATCAGACCTTCGAGGCAAGAGTTATGACGTTTTCATGTTCCTTTGGACTTGGATGCAATTTTACCAGAATTTGATTTCGTTAAGTGGGTCGGTTGTTTTTCTTTCCTTTATCCTTTCTTCTCCTTCACCCGATACAATAGAGAGCAGCTGTAAGTGGCACTCAACTGGTCGATTGACCCCAGAGTAAAGGGAACTAGGGTGGACGTTTTAGGGTGATTCATAGCATCTCAGGAAGAACTCAACCTCCACTCTCTTTCCTATACCCTTCTCCTTCCTCTCTACCACACCCTTGCGGTGCTCCCAGCCACCTGCGGCCCTAGTAGCTTAGGCATTGGCGGCCAGTAGCTACTGCTGCAGCAGAGCGCCGGCCAGGAGCCCATTTGGGCGCAAATCACTGAGAAAATGATGCATCCAACTTCAACCTTGAGGTTCGTGCAAGAATTCATAGCCCTAGCCATGATTTAGCATCCCAATCAAGATCCTCTCCATCCTGTACGTGAGAATTTGCTACTGCTAGCAGCAAATTCGAATCAGTAACAGATTTGGGCAAGAAAGTACTAAAATCAACCGCCTTGAACTCGACTAAGAAGTCTGTGTAGGAACACGCAACTCATAGCCCTCGATTCAGCCTCAATAGAGTTGTCTTCATCCTACCGTGCATGAAGAAGGTCATTCCAGAGAAATTCAAGGTAGAAGAAGACCCAGAAATCGCCCAAAACTGGTCTCTGGACGCAATTCCATACGAATCCAGACATCCCAAATCACTGTGAGTAGGATTTCACTCACTATTTATGAGTTAACTCTGCAAATCGGAAATTTTTGGTAAATTACTCATTTTTCACTGATAACAGGCGTTGGGCAGTATTTGGCATCACCTGACTTTTTATTTCATAAATTATTTCTTTATGCTTTAATATGATTTGGATTAGCATCTGATCAGTGTGGATTGGACCAGTGAATTTACATGGTTCATCGGAACCTAAATTGCTCAGTATGAATGTTGAAATTAGTAATACACGATCGATAATGGTACAGTTTGGGTATAAACCCATACAATATAGGTTTTTTGTAAAATAACAGATGCACGATATCAAAGAAAGTATGATAACATAAAAATATGCAATAAAACCCTAGTTACATGCTTCCTGTTATGTTAATGTGTGTGAATTAACATTTACATGAATTGACACATTTCTCTGAGATATTACTAGAAATTCTCAAGTATTGTTAATAATTCATGTTATGATACATAAGTAACTCTTAATTGAGTTATGTGATCCATAAACTAGGATTAGGGTTAATATGCACGTTCTTCGAGAAATTTCAGATAATTGATAAATACTACAGATGATTTCTTATATGTGAAGTAAACTACTCTTATCAGTAAATAAGATGTTCAATTGCATGAATTCAGAATGTATGTGCCAAATTAACATGAGTTTGGGTTGATTATGAATTTTCAATCTGCCTGCATGCATGATATAAGGATTACTCAATATTTACAATGATTTTGAGTATATTTCTCTGTTAGTTCTAGAATGATATCGTATTGTGATTTGAACTGCAATCAAATAGATGGGGTAAGTGAAACCCTAAGGATAGGGTGTTTCCATGTGATAAGTGAATGAGGTAACTGAAACCCTAAGGATAGGGTGTTCAATGAATCAAGTATTTTGATATCAAAATTCTCAGTATGAGATGTGGTGATGCTTAACAGTTCATTTGCATGATTTTAGTGTATAAAGTGCCAAATTGAAATGCATTCTATTTATTTAAGAATTTTAGTCTGTATGCATGTATAGTATGATGATTATTCAGTATATTATAGTGTTTTGAATATACTATTCTGTCAAATTTAGAATCATATTCATGTCGTGTTGTAAATTTCAATCAAATAGACTCGGTACCATAGAGATACCGATGTCCAGAACAAGTAAGAGAGAGATGCAATGTAGTAAGAGCTTTTCTATAGTAACAAAATATTAGATTTAGGGCCCTGACACTGTAGAACCCCTTTGTGAGGTCTGCGCCTTAGGGGTGAAACGACCTAACCCTGGTAGTGTCCAGTATATGGTGGTCGGGTCTCATGTCCAACACTAACTAGAGATAGGATCCTGGTGGCATGAGAGTACAGTTTGTAGTGTCCAACATCAACCAGAGATAGGATCCTGGTGGCACTAGAGAGTAGTTTGTAGTGTCCAACATCAACCAGAGACAGGATGATGGTGGCACTAGTGTACAGAAAATCCATGTGGTGTCCAACATCAACTAGAGATAGGATCCTGGTGGCACTAGAGTAATAAATGGCTTGACTCTCTGCCTGTGTACTCAGCTAGAGGAGGAGTCCAGTTTATGGCACCATAGGATGCCGAGGCCAGAGAGCCTGAGTTCCTGCAGCAAACCAGGACAACAGTCAGACTTAGCTATCCCAGGGTGTCGGCTAAGTCTTGTACGGTGGGATCGTAGTTCGCTATGAGTCTTCATATGTAGAGTACACTACATATGATCAGGGCATAAGATAAAATATGTTCATATAGGTTCACAAAGTTTTTATAACTTTAAGAGTTAAGAAAGATATGAGTTAGCTTCATAGCAGTAGTTCTTTAAGTATTTTCTGTTAAAAATTTGTATCTACAACTTTGCATCAATTGTTCTCATAATGAAATGTTGACATCTTCTGTTGTTTAAATTAAATTTCTTAGAATTGCTCAGTGTAGTATTTCTTGCATATTATTCCAAATAATAAACATAAATGAGTTATCTGTGATGGTTGGTGAAATTCTATTCACCGAGCCAGTAGCTCACCAACCTACTGAAACATTTTTCAGGTCAACGTCAGCACGAGGAGGATGAAGGATTGTATCACCCGAATACATAAAAGGTAGTTAGTAGTTAATTAGAGGTCTCTTAGTCCTTTCCCCTCGGTCCTTGGGCATATGGTGGGTTAGAGAGAGAATGTGGTGAAATATGTAGTTAGTTTTCAATTATCTACTGTGTTTTATAGTCTGCATGAGAAATGTAATATGTCATGTAAATTTGTTTTTCTTCTTAGTAAGTTTAATGGAAAGTCGCTTCCGCAGTTTCATTATAATTAGATGATATTCAAGTTTTATGGTTTTCATTTAAGTTAATCTAAGTGATCAAGAAAAAAAAAAATTAAGAGTGGTTTACCGAGGGTGACTCCCCGGTCTTCGGGGTCATTAGAGATGGCACGGAGGTCAGGGCGTCACAACAACTTTGGTATCAGAGCATAGGTTGAGTATGTAGTTACTCTAAGTCAAGGTCAGGGGATGATAAGAGACCAATAGGATTAGGATTTAGGTATCTTTCTTCTAGATGCAATTTTCTAACAGGAAGTGTTCTATTATACTATTACAGATGGTAGGAAGAGGACATAGTCACGAGGACCAAGCTGAGAGCTTATGCTGAGCTGTCAGGGACCATTAGGATAGAAAGCTTGAGTTATAAGTGTGACAGATAGGAAGCGATGTGTCTATAGCTCTGGGAGGTCTGAGTATTTAGATACCCTGGTCAGGTGTCTGGATACTTAGATTGACCAGTATCAAACTACTCTGTTTATTCTTCTCTGAATGCCCTGGCCAGGTATGCAGAGGAAGGATGGGTGATGTGATGATTTTGAGTCGCATTTATAGACCTGTTTCATATGTGTTTTATGCTTTTATTAGTCATTTTTATGGTTAATGTTGCATAATTCATCCACTTTGGTCTTTGCTACTATTTTATGTCAAATCCCTTTTATTTCATCATTTTGAGCATCAATTGTCAAAATATTATTATTTGTGTGAATTTATGTGATCTTGTGTTTGAATTTCAGGACAAACGAGTATTTTCTTCCGTCGATAGCATCGACGGAAGTCGATACCATCGACATGATCACAGGTTTCCAGCCGAAAGGAGCAGCAAAGCGTCAATACTATCGACATGTATGTCGATGGTATCGAGATACCATCAGGTTGCTGGCGAGGAAGCAGTCGATAGTATCGACACCAAGTCGATACCATCGAAGCATGGAGGCTACAACGACGCAAAACGACAAAACCGACGCCTAAAGGAAGTCGATACCATCGACCCACGTCGATGGTATCGAGATGATGTCAGGCACGACAAAGGAAGGGTTTGCAGCCGGCCGCTACTACAGCGGGTCGATACCATCAACTCGCGTCGATGGTATCGACACCGTAGGATATGAATTGGCTTCCTAATGATCTCAATCGGATGGCTACGGTTAATTAGCGACCTAATGACCAAGATATACCTAAGGACGGCCGCCCAGACGTAGAAAGAGGTGATTATCCATTGCACGAGTACCGAGGAGCGGTAGAGAGGAGAACGGAGGCTAGAAGCTCATACTTGTTGATACGGAGGCCGAAGGAGACAGATTCCACCACCGAGAGGCGGTAGAGCACGCTTTCTACACCGAGCATCAACCGATTCTTCTCCGTTCAGGGGTTTTCCCTTTCATTCCACATTTTTCACATGTTTCCCCTATTTCTACCATGTACTTGTGTGAGATGAACATGCGAGGCTAATCCCCTTCGTCTTTAGGACCGGGAGTAGCCCGGAAATTCATTGTATGATGATTTTATAATAGTAATTCATATCTCATCTCTTAAATCCGTGGTATAGTTTCGTGTTCTCAATATATTGTTATGCTTGATCACCATAATAATAACCTAATGCCCTTGATCACTTTGAAAGAAGGATTAACGGATGAAAAGAGATGAAATCTACATTAATCGATAAATCCCTTGACCAAGGTGGTGTAAAATTAATGGTGGATACTGAGAGATCGTTCATAATGCACCTAGTCTAGGGTATAGGTCACTACGACGGTGGAACCGACTGAGACCTAGGTAGTGAATTGCACCACGACAGTGGGCAATTCTATTTTCAGGCCACTACCCAGATAGAGAGATAAATATGAGGCATTATATAAAGTCTAATACAATGAAAACCCGCGGTGAAACCGCAATCCTAAAGATACCCTCTTGAATTGATTAAACCAAAAATTTAATCGATTGTTCGTTTTGTTTTCTTTCAATTTTCTTTTAATTTTAACAACAACCCTTAATTTGTTATTCGACTTAGATGATCACAAATAGTTAGTAGGAGTCTCCAACAATTCCCAGTATCCCTGTGTTCGACTCGGGCCTCACAAGGCCTATATTACTTCGACGCGTTCTCTTGCGTTTTAGCGCACAATAAAATTGCGTCAAGTTTTTGGTGCCGTTGCCGGGGATACGGCGAATTGTTGGCACTTTGAGTGCTACGAGCGGCCATTCTAGGCCACATTTTTTGTATTATCTTGAAACAACTTCAAATATTTATAAATTGTTCAATAATTTTTATACTCGTCACAACACTGTACTGAACTCGAATTTTCTTATTTCAGGTACTGTGTATGGTGAGGACGCGTAACACTGATTATACGCGACGCGCACCAGAGGGCCCACTTACGGGACCAGAAGACGAGGACGGTTATAATCAGGACCATCTTGAGGAAACAGAGTTAGAACCTGAACAAGAAGAGATGGACGAGCCACAAACGATATGGGAGAAGATCAAGGCTTCTTCCGCATCCTCTTCCAAAGGGCCTATAAAGAAGCAGGCAATCAACATACCTACATATAAGATTGATCCGGCGTTGATAAATCTGGTGAAGTCGAATGCTTTTCATGGGCTCAAGAATGAGGACCCTGTCGCGCACATAAGTCAGTTTGTTGAGAACTGTGACATGGTTAAAATCGACAGGTTTCCATAGGATACACTTTATCTTAAGCTTTTCTCGAGTTCATTGGCAGGAGCTGCACGAGAATGGCTACACAATTTAGATGATGAGTTTGTGGAGTCCTGGGACCATATGGTGGAGGTCTTCTTTGAGAGGTTCTTCCCTCCTGAGAAGACTAACGACATGATCTGGAAGATTCATAATTTTACCCAACAGGCCGGTGAGACGTATTCTGAGACCTGGGAGAGATTTCAGGTCATGCTGAGGAGGTGCCCACATCACGGGCTGGATAAAGAGACGCAGGTGAAGATCTTCTATTTTGCTCTCTCCGAGCACAATAGGAGTAATCTGGATTCCGCTGGGTTAGGATTCTTTCTAAACAATACATACACCAGATGCTGGGAGATACTAAAGAATATGGCTAGAAAACAATCATGGAGTGAAAGAGGTGCCGTGGAGCAGGTTCGAGCAGTAGGAGAATCTAAGGCAATACAAGAACTGAATGAGAAGATGGATCTTCTCGCAAAGAAGTTGCTTGCAAAAGAGGATAATGAGTCCGAGGACGAGGCTCAAGTGAAATTTATGAGGCAGCAGCCAGGTTATAGGAACAACGATTATTCATGGAGAAAAGACAAGAAGTTCTCGTGGAAGGATCCAAACAATTTTCTGTAGGATCCGGATGCTAAACCCCAGCTAGCTGTGGAGGATAAGAGAACAAAGTTGCTCAATCAAGTTATAAAGTAAAACCAAGAACTCATGGCTACTTTTGGCCAGCAAATAAAGCAACAAGGAGAGTATATGAATCAATTCGGGAAAACATTGTAGAGCCATGGGGCTCAAATGAGGACCATTGAGACATCTATGGCACAGATGGCAGCAGAGATCGCCAGTTTGAAGAAACCGACACATCCATGTTTTCCGGGAAATACCAATGTTCTAGGGGGAAACCAGCAGGCAAAGGCTGTTTTGCTTAGAAGCGGAAAGAAATTGTTGAATCCAAGAGCCGAGGAGACAAGCACTCCACAAGCTGAAGTAGAAGGTGAAGCCAATGAGGAGCAGCCCACACCAGTCACAGGGCAGGTTGAGGACACAACCGTGGATGATACTGAAGAACAGGTTGTAGAGGAGGAACCTCATAAAACGACACCCTATGTGCCACCTCATCAAAGGGTACAAGCGGTCCCAGTCCCGTATCAAAACAGTGCCAAGGCAAGGAAGGTAGATGCGCAATTTAAGAAGTTCTTAGATGGTTTCAGGAAGCTTTCAGTCAATATCCCTTTATTGGAAGCCATTGAGCAAATTCCTTCATACGGGAAGTTTCTTAAAGACATCATAACAAAGAAGAGGAAAATCCCAGATACAGAAGTTGTCGTGCTAAAAGAGCAAGTGAGTGCCTTCATCATGGGCACTTTGCCGCCAAAGAGACAAGATCCAGGCTGCTTTAACATTTCTTGTTATATTGGAAAAGTCAAATTTGGTGAAGCACTATGTGACTCAGGGGCAAGCATCAATTTGATGCCCCTTTCTACATTCAAAAAGCTAGGATTGAAGGAGTCACAGCCAAGCAATATGACTATTCAATTGGCAGATAACTCTGTGGTAAAGCCTTATGGAATCTGTGAAGATGTGTTAGTAAAGGTGAGTAGGTTTGTCTTTCCGGCAGATTTTGTGTTCATGGAGATGCAGGATGAACATGGCAACGAGCTGTTACTTGGACGCCCTTTCCAAGCTACAACCGACATGATCCTAGAGATGGGAAGAGGTTGGTTGACCTTGGGCATAGCCGATGACTGCTTTGAAATGGTCATGCCTTCTAGTACTGTTTCATCTAAAGCAAAGGAACAATGCAATATGGTAAAATATCTGGATAGTAATATTTCACTCTGTCTTGGGAAGCCATTTTTGGACATGGCTCATGTGATGAGCAAGGTGGACAATGGAACTTTGGCTGTGGATATCATGGAGCAGACCAAAGTAGTTTCTCTATGCAAAGCTATAGGATTCCCAAATGATGAGGAGGAGGACATTCCGCCTTCCATGGAAGATGATGTTATTGCTATTTCTGTTTTTGATGCATACCCAGAATTGCCATTGGAGGCCTGTTTGGTAAATATTACACATGATTGGATAAGGAGCAAATCTCTCAAGGAGTGCGCTAAGATGCTCCAGATGCTTCCATGCTTCTATGCGAGGCATTATGAAGATCTAGGTGAACTTCCCCCGCCACTTCAATCATCTTTGATAAGTCCGCCGGATCTAGAATTAAAGCCGCTGCCACCGCATCTCAAATATGTCTTTCTAGCTGAGGAAGACAAGCTACCTGTGATCATTTCTGCTTATTTAAGTGTGGCTGAGGAGGAACAATTGTTGATAGTACTGAAGAACCACCGTGATTCAACCTCAAAGACGTCTCAATCCAAGCATGATGGAGGTTGTGAAGAAGGAGGTTATTAAGCTTCTTGCTGTAGGTATCATTTACGTAATATCAGACACGACATAGGTGAGTCCCACACAGGTAGTCCCTAAGAAGGGGGGATTTACTGTCACCCAAAATATGCTAAATGAACATGTCACCACCCGATTGGTAACCGGGTGGCGAGTTTGTATTGATTACCGCCGTTTGAATTCCGCCACACTAAATGATCACTTTCCTTTACCTTTCATTGATCAAATCTTAGAGTGTCTTGCCGGCCGATCACACTTCTGTTTTCTAGACGGGTACTCGGGGTACAACCAGATCTCGATTGATCCTTTGGATTAAGAGAAATCTACTTTCACTTGTCCCTATGGTACTTTCGCGTACTGCCGAATGCCTTTTGGTTTATGCAATGCACCTGCAACGTTTCAACGTTGTATGCTCACCATATTTTCTGACATGGTAGAGCGATGTCTCGAGGTTTTTATGGATGACTTTTCAGTGTATGGTGCATCGTTTGATGAATGTCTCTATAATTTGGACAAAGTTTTACAACATTGTGAGGACACACATTTGGTCCTCAACTGGGAGAAATGTCACATGATGGTGACTGAGGGGATAGTGCTAGGACACAAGGTGTCTAGCAAAGGTTTAGAGGTAGATCCGGTCAAAATTGAAGTCATTTCCAAGTTGCCTCCACCAAATTCTGTTAAAGGGGTAAGAAGTTTCTTGGGACATTGATAACATCAGTTTTTGTGACGTTTTTTCCCTTTATTTTGTTATCAAAACTGCCCTTTTCTGCATTTTCCTCTATTTTATTAGCATTTTTGCAATAATTGGCCAAGCAATGCTCTTACTCCGATTTCCTATCTTTTATAGAATTTTCCTCATTTTTGTGCAATAAGGCCGTTCCGGCCCACGAATAAGTCCAAGCCCGTCTCGGCCTCCCTGACGCCCGATACAACCCAACCCGACAGGGGCTGGGCGACACAAAGATACTCGACGAAGAGGTGCCGTGCGACAGGAACGTGCCAGCCGACACACCTCCTACCTGACAGGGAGCCAAAGCCGCCTCGATGAACCGGCTCGTCGGGCGATATAGCCACCCACCGGCAGGCGTGCTGCCCGCCACGTGACCGATAGCCAGTGCCTCACGCCGAGATATGCCTGTATCGGCCGTCCATCTCCATCGACCGACGCTTAAGGTGGCTACGTGGCGCTTCGAGCGCCATGTCTTCTCACCAACCAACTACCTATAAATAGCAGCTACAGGGAGCCGAAAAGACAGGACACAACGGTCGGAACAGTTCGCATTCTGACAGCTGACAGTTAGACAGTTGGGAGCTTGAGCGAGGAAACTCCGAGAGCACACGTATCGTTCCCCAGTGCTCGTCTCGGGCGACACTAGGTGAGCTTATCCTCATCGCAAGAGGGAGGGGACAATTCAACTAGGACCGTCCCAGGCGACACTGCAGGCCGATATCGGTCGACATCACTGCCCGACACAAGTGACCGACATCAATAATGCTTAGCTCTTAGCCCGACACGATATCAACCCGATACGCTTAGTCTATCGAACGTGCCGCCCGAGAGGGTGTGTCGTCTGAAATGAGCGTATCGGCCAGAGCCCTTGACCGATGCAGTCGCCAGTCGGCACGTGCCGCCCGAGAGGGTGTGTCGCCCGACACCTCTGTATCGGGCTAGGCCTCTAACCGATATCGGGCAGGAGAGCTACAACACCATGTCGCCCTTCTACATCAAGGAGGCGACACCTATCTTTTAATTCTGTTATTTAATTCTTTGTTTATGCAATGTATTAAGACTTTTAAATGTGTATGGAAATGGAAAGATTCAATTACTTGTTGCTCTATGCTTAGTGTACAATGTTGGATGACTGCTCTGTTTAATATCCGAACCCTAGCTTGCATGATTTGGATCGCGTTTTGATTAGCTACCGAACCGTTTTCCCATCGCAACAACTTCGAGAGTTGTGTTGCGGCTCTAGCGTTTGGTCCGAGTCTGGAGTATGAGAGTGCCTGGAACGGAGCAGTTTTCTGTAACATTCCACTCTAACTGAAGCCCAACAACCTCGAGAGGGGTGTTGATGTAGAGGTTAGAGGTACCCGCTCTGAGAGGAGCGGTGCAGGGTGTTACCGCTACCACTTGTTTTACTACAGTCTTATCCTCTGAACCTTGCCTGAGCTCTAGTCTTTATCTTTCTGCTTCTGTTGCATGAAAACCCCTAAAAACTGCTAAATGACGAAAACCTTAAATCTCTCTTGTAGCTCCATTTGGAGATAGTTTTCTTGTTTATTTCGTGACATCTTACCGTTCCCTTTCGGGAATTTATATCTCTTTATACCTACCGGAGTGTAGCGTGTCGATTTATGGTTCTCAACACTACCCCCTTGTCCCTGTGTTCGACCCCATATGACTACTTCGACCCCGTGAGCAAAGTTGCGGGGGCCTAGAAGGATTCAGCTTTATAAATGTGAAATCTCGATTACCTCAAATCCACCTCCACTTTTGGACGCCCGATTTAGGCCGGTCAACTTTCTGGCGCCGTTGTCGGGGACAAGGCAATAGCGGTACTGTAAGATGAACCTGAATCCACGAACTACACTCCTGTTCCTCAAGCTTAGAGATAAGCTTGACATCACACTTTTTCCTTTCTCTTTTCGTAGCATTATACTTTGCTTTAAATAAAAATTTCAATTTTCTAAACTTGATTTTCCATGCCTTTTTAGAAACTCTGAAGATCTGCGACTTGTCCCGCCAAGCTTTGAGACATGTCTCACTGCGAGCAGTCCCTTTCTGTGGATGAATGTCACGGTAAGGGCAAAAGGTCAAGCCCGCCTAACTTGGTTGGCCAACTTTCTGCCTATATAAAGAGACAGGATGCCATTATCAGCCGACTGGTGCAGAACACGCTCCCTAGCCCTGGGGCTCTGGATTCAATGCAGTGCCAGATGGCCAGCTTGCAGACGCGCCAGCGCGAGGTTGATCAGCGACTGACCCAGATGGCTTCTCTGATGAAGAATCCTGCAATAAAAGCACTCCCACACCCTGAATCTGCCGTAATGGCAGTTCTGAGGTCTGGAAGGACGCTGGAGCGCCCTGATGAAGCCAGGCCTGAGCCCGAGTAAAGGCTTGAGGGTGCAGATCCAGCAGAAGGAGAAGAAAGACAGGAAGACGTTCGGGAGTCTGCGCAAGGTTCCCTTGAGGAGCTACCTGGCAAAAGGAATGCCTACGCTCCTAGGATCCCGTTCCCATACAAACTAATAAAGGCGAATCTGAAGAAGCGTCACAAAAGGTTCATGGACTCGATCAGAAAACTGCATCTTGAAGTCCCCTTCCTTGACACCCTGGAGGAGATGCCTACGTACGCCACGTTCCTCAAGGACCTTATCACGAAGAAGAGAAGGGGAGGAAGGATAGAGATAGTGCAGCTAGCTTCCGCCTCGTCCGCCTTCCTCAAACCTGACTTACCAAATAAGAGAAGGGATCCCAGAGCTTTCACAATCCCTTTCGCCATCGGGGACAACATCGAGCGCAAAGGTCTAGCGGACTTGGGGGCAAGCATTAGCCTCATGCCTCTAAGTTTCACACTAAGGGTGGGCTTGACCGATATGGTTGGAACCAGCATGCGGATTCAACTGGCGGACCACACCTTTAAGAGACCCGTTGGCATTGTCGAAGATGTGCCGATAAGGGTTGGTGATTTCTTCATCCCTTGCGATATAGTAGTCATGGATACAGCTGAAGACCCCCGGTGCCCGATCATCTTTGGGCGCCCCTTCTTGGCAACAGGAAGAGAACTAATTGATGTTTCCGAGGGGATGATCACCTTAAGGGTCAGAAACGACCATATGGACTTTAAGCTGAAAGAAATAATGAGGGGCCCGTCCACCGTAGTCCGCAGCAAGTTGCCTTATCCAACAACTACGGCATCTTCGTCCTGGAGTGGATGGCAAATGAAGCGACACCTGACCAGCTCCAACACATAGGATACCACAGCAAACGAGGAGAATATGTGTGGGAGCTCCTCTCTAACGTAGGCGCGACCTCACTAGAATAAACATCACCTCACCTTATCTACTTCACAACTCTGGGGACAGAGTGTGGAGTAAGTTTTGGGGGGGGGTACCATGTTCCAGTGAGGGAGGTACAAATTTCCTTCCTCTTCCACTTTGTTCTTTCATTCTTTTTGTCCCATATTCGTTATTCTTTTACGTACATATACACTTTCAGTTTTGTACATATATGTTTTCATACCAAAATTTTGAATAATTCTTTTGTCTATATCGCCCCTATGCATATGTACAAAGTTGCTGTAATAATAATGAAAATCTGTTGTTACTTTTTGCAAAGTTTATTTTCTTTGTGCTAAATGTGATGCAAGTCCTGTTATATATTTTTGATAATGCTGCTCCAAACGAACAAAAGAGTATACTTCGCCATGACAAAAATTTCAAAAATATAATAATCTCGCGAACAGCTAAGAGATAAGTATGGAGAAGGAAAAAGCTGCCCAAACAACAAGAATCTCTTTGTCTTCCCTCACCCAAAAAAAATCCCAAAAAGAGAGAGAAGCATGACGAGAGTGAATAAAAGCATGAGAGTTGTGCCCAATAAAAGAAAAAGAAAAAAATATATATACCCGCTTGTTTTCCAAAAGTACCCATCTTTAGGCATGGTAGATCCGGGGCAGTGGTACGTAGAATGTGAAATCACTGCTCTAAAGCCAACTGGCTTGGACTGTAGGGACCACTTGCCCGTTAACAGACCCTTACCCGGATGGAATGATCGGAAACAAGAATGAAAAACCCAAAAAGCCTTAGCCTACCCTATACACAACTTTCTTTCTTGAAAATAAATCTGTTTGGTGCGTAAGCTAACTTCGGAATCATACAACAAAGTCTCGCTGAAGCTGTAGAGAAATTTTTTATTGAAATAATATGGCTAGGAAACACGTAGTCTTTTGTTTGAGTGAAGCAGCATTATCTCTAAAGGCATTACTACACTTGTTTTACCCCTTGGCCTGAAAGTTATCCGAGCAAAAAGAAGCATCACAAAAATATAGTTTAAATATTGATTGAGGACAATCAAAACGCTAAGTTTGGAGGAGTTGATAACATCACTTTTTGTGACGTTTTTGCCCTTTATTTTGTTATCAAAACTGCCCTTTTCTGCTATTTTCCTCTATTTTATTAGCATTTTCTCAATAATTGGCCAAGCAATGCTCTTACTCCGATTTTCCTATCTTTTACAGAATTTTCCTCGTTTTTGTGCAATAAGGCCGTTCCGGCCCATGAATAAGTCCAAGCCCGTCTCGGCCACCCTGACGCCCGATACAACCCCAGCCCGACAGGGGCTGGGCGACACAAAGATACTCGACGAAGAGGTGCCGCGCGACAGGAACGTGCCGGCCGACACACCTCCTACCCGACAGGGAGCCAAAGCCGCCTCGACGACCCAACTCGTCGGGCGATACAGCCACCCACCGGTAGGCGTGCTGCCCGCCACGTGACCGATAGCCAGCACCTCGCGCCGAGATATGCCTGTATCGGCCGTCCATCTCCATCGACCGGGGCTTAAGGTGGCTACGTTGCGCTTCGAGCGCCATGTCTTCTCACCAACCAACTACTTATAAATAGCAGCTACAGGGAGCCGAAAAGACAGGACACAACAGTCGGAACAGTTTGCATTCGGACAGCTGACAGTTAGACAGTTGGGAGCTTGAGCGAGGAAACTCTGAGAGCACACGTATCGTGCCCCAGTTATCGTCTTGGGCGACACTAGGTGAGCTTCTCCTCATCCCGAGAGGGAGGGGACAGTTCACCTTGGACCGTCCCGGGCGACACTGCGGGCCGATATCGGCTGACATCACTGCCCGACACAAGTGACCGACATCAATAATGCTTACCTCTTAGCCCGACACGATATCAACCCGATACGCTTAGTCTATCAAACGTGCCACCCGAGAGGGTGTGTCGTCCGACATGAGCGTATCGGTCAGAGCCCTTGACCGATGCAGTCGCCAGTCGGCGCGTGCCGCCCGAGAGGGTGTGTCGCCTGACACCTCTGTATCGGGCTAGGTCTCTGACCGATATCGGGCAGGAGAGCTACAACACCCTGTCGCCCTTCTACATCAAGGAGGCGACACCTATCTTTTAATTCTGTTATTTAATTCTTTGTTTATGCAATGTATTAAGACCTTTAAATGTGTATGGAAATGGAAAGATTCAATTACTTGTTGCTCTATGCTTAGTGTACAATGTTGGATGACTGCTCTGTTTAATATCCGAACCCTAGCTTGCATGATTTGGAACGCGTTTCGATTAGCTACCGAACTATTTTCCCGTCGCAACAACTTCGAGAGTTGTGTTGCGGCTCTAGCATTTGGTCCGATTCTGGAGTATGAGAGTGCCTGGAACAGAGCTGGTTTATGTAACATTCCACTCTAACTGAAGCCCATCAACCTTGAGAGGGGTGTTGATGTAGAGGTTAGAGGTACCCGCTCTGAGAGGAGGGGTGCAGGGTGTTACCGCTACTGCTTGTTTTACTACAGTCTTATCCTCCGAACATTGCCTGAGCTCTAGTCTTTATCTTTATGCTTCTGTTGCATGAAAACCCCTAAAAACTGCTAAATGACTAAAACCTTAAATCTCTCTTGTAGCTCCATTTGGAGATAGTTTTCTTGTTTATTTCGTGACATCTTACCGTTCCCTTTTGGGAATTTATATCTCTTTATACCTACCAGAGTGTAGCGTGTCGATTTATGGTTCTCAACACTACCCCCTTGTCCCTGTGTTTGACCCCGTATGACTACTTCGACCCCGTGAGAAAAGTTGTGGGGGCCTAGAAGGATTCGGGTTTATAAATGTGAAAGCTCGATTACCTCAAATCCACCTCCACTTTTGGACGCGCGATTTAGGCCGGTCAGACATGCCGAGTTCTATCGTCGATTTATAAAAGATTTTTCTAAAATTGTGAAACCTTTATCCGAGCTTTTAGAGAAAGACGCTGTTTTTTATTTTAATGACAAGTGTCTACATGCGTTCGACGTGTTGAAGGAAAAACTGATTTCTACACCGGTTGTTCAAATGCCGGATTGGACGAAACTGTTCGAACTAATGTGTGACGCTTCGGACTTTGCGGTAGGAGCTGTGTTGGGGCAGCGGGTGGACAATAAACCCGCCGTGATTTTTTACGCTTCAAAGACTTTGAATGACACCCAATTAAATTATACAACTACTGAGAAAGAATTACTCGCCGTTGTGTTTTCTTTTGAAAAATTCCGGCAGTATTTAGTTGGATCTAAAGTAGTTGTATGGACTGACCATGCCGCAATGAAATACTTAATGGAGAAAAAAGATGCAAAGCCTACACTCATTAGGTGGATTTTTCTCTTACAATAATTTGACATCAAAATCAAGGATAAATTTGGGATTGAAAATGTTGTTGCTGATCATTTGTCTAGGTTAGAAAGGGTGGATGAAAAAGATTTACATATACCCATAACCGAGACATTTCCGGATGAACAGATTTTGAAAATTAACTCTAAGGATCCTTGGTTCGCTGAGATTGTAAACTATTTGGCTTGCGGGATCATCCCGGAGGATTGGTCATATCAGGAGAAGAAAAGATTCTTCCATTCTTTGCGATATTATTTTTGGGATGACCCAATCCTTCTTAAGCAATGCAGGGACGGTATCTTGTGCAGGTGTGTGCCTGAGGTGGAGTACGAGAGAGTTCTCCGTCATTGCCACACATTACCTACGGGAGGACACCATGCCAGCTCTCGTACGGCAGCTAAGTTTTGGAGAGTGGCCTTTATTGGCCAACCTTGTTCCAAGATGCCTACGAGTTTGTAAGGCAATGTGATTCTTGCCAATGAGTCGGTAACATCTCAAAGAGACAGGAAATGCCCCTGAATGTGTTTCAGGAAGTGGAGGTATTTGACTTGTGGGGCATAGATTTCATGGGACCCTTTGTGTCCTCAAATTCCAATTTATATATCTTGTTAGCAGTTGATTATGTGTCGAAGTGGGTGGAAGCAATACCCACAAGGACTAATGATTCCACTGTAGTGTGCAGATTCGTGAAAGAAAATATTTTCTGCAGGTTTGGGGTGCCCCGAATGATAATCAGTGATGGGGGTATGCATTTTAGGAATAAAAATTCTCTGCATTATTGAAGAAATATGGGGTTAAGCACAACATTGGTACCCCATATCACCCGTAGACCCAAGGGCAGGTGGAGGTCTCCAATCGCGAAATTAAGACAATTTTAGAGCGTACGGTGGTGTCCACGAGGAAGAACTGGAGTGCCCTATTACCAGATGCATTGTGGGCGTACAGGAGGGCTTACAAAACACCTATAGCCACCACACCTTTTAGGTTGGTGTATGGTCGGGCTTGTCACCTACTGGTAGAGTTGGAGCACAAGGCCCATTAGGCGCTTAGAAGACTCAATTTGAGTTACGATGGAGCGGGGAGGAAGAGAATGCTCGAATTGAATGAGCTGGATGAGCTGCGGATGACGGCATATGAGAATGCACGGATATACAAAGAGCGCACAAAGTTGATCCACGATCGCCACATCCAGTTGCGCACGTTCAAAAAGGGAGACAATGTTTTGTTGTTCAATTCACGACTCAAGTTGCATCTCGGGAAGCTCAAATCCCGGTGGAGTGGGCCGTTTGTGGTAGAAGTGGTCAAACCACACGGCGCGATCTTGGTGCGTGACGGTGATACCACATTGTTAGTGAATGGACAAAGATTGAATCTCTACTTTGGTGAAAATTACAAGAGGAAGGTGAATGAGGTCAAACTCATTTCACTTTCGGATGCATAAGGTGCCCAAAAGTCGTCTAGCCTAAGACGTTAAATAAGGGCGCTTGTTGGGGGGCAACCCAACCATCGATACATTAGTTTAGTCCATGTACAATCGTAGGTTGATTTGTTTTAATTCAATTTTTAGTGTAAAAAAAAAGATACCGTGATCGGTTTGTTCTTTGTGCAGGCTAAGGCAGAGTCGATACCATCGACATACTGGTCGATGGTATCGACCAAGGTACAGGTTGACGACTGCGGATTTTGCTCTACATCGATACCATCGACGACCTCGTCGATGGTATCGACCTACCTACAGGCAGGTCGCGAAAGTGAAGTCGATGGTATCGAGACACCAGTCGATACCATCGAGATCTCTGGAGATTTACAGACAAAACCGACTCAGGAAAGTCGATACCATCGACGGCCTCGTCGATGGTATCGACACGGCTACAGGTTGAGACACAAAGAGGAGGTGTTGCAACAAAGACAAGTTGATACCATCGACCCGCGTCGATGGTATCGACAATCCACGTCACCGATCCGCGCAAACAAATCAACGGCGATCGTGGCATCAAGACGGTCGATCCGGGTGCAGCGTCGATACCATCGACCCATGTCGATGGTATCGACACGTCAGTGATCCGGGATTCAAGATTCAGCCATCGACAACTGTCAATACTTGCGATGGGGGCGGATAGCATCGAAACATGTCGATACTATCGACTCACGTCGATGGTATCGACGGGTCAACAGTGGCGCCGACCAAGTCTATTTAAGGAGAGTGATTGCGTCATTTGACGTCACATTTTCAGAGTGATCTTCCTCCCTTGTGCTGAGCGACCCCCCGAGCCATCCAAGTCGACGAAGAGCAGCACCGAGCGAGGATCTTCACCGAGCGGAGATTTGATTCTCCAATCTGCACCGAGCTCTTTCTCAAATCCCTTTTCTCTTGCAACCATGGTGCACGTCACTGGAGCGTCATCCTCTCACGCGAATCCAATGGATATCACATAGTTTGTGCCACCTCCTCCCGCGTCGGTATCACGCCCGCGCATGATCCACCCATCTACAGAGGTGAAGAAGATCTATGAAGAGATCTTGAAGAGGAAGATGTAGCCTACCCAGTATGTGGACCGGGAGATGATCCGAAATCTCGTATTTGAGGCCAACTTGGCCTACGTTCTGCAGGGGCAGGCAAAACGCACCAGCCGGAGGCCCGATGAGTTGCAGTACCATGCTGATGGCCAGACATTTTTCGACGAGTGGCCAACCTAAAAAGAGTTGGTGGCGGAGTTCATGGCGTCACTTGACGTCTGCGTCGTGCCCAACAACGTCGTAGCCACTGATCGTGAGTGGATCAAGGGCCGGGTGTCTTTCCGGCTGTTCAACATTGACTACAACATCACTCTCCGACAGTTCAACGCAATATACAACTGGCACCATTCTCAGTACGACCACCGGCGACCGGACAACCACACCGATTACGACAAAATCTTTGCCGAGCTGGTGCCGGTGCCGGTGGGCAAGTCAGTGAGCTACCACAATGCTGCGGTAGCAGATTTCGAGCACCCATTCGTCCGGGTACTATACCGGATGTTGAGTTCTACACTTTTTGCGCGTGGCGATCTGGCGCTGAGAAAATTTCAGGAGACGGATCTTTTCTTCTTATATCAGCTCCTGAAGTGCCAAGAATGCAACTGGGGCGCCTTCTTCCTGTAGTGGGTTCTGGCGGTGAAGAGGAGTACGAGGAAGGCCCCGATTCATTTCGGCGGGCTCATCACCAAGTTGGCACATTACCTCAGGCTCAACTTCTCTACTATGACCCCGCTTTCCACAAAGAGCAAGGTGAACGTGCAACATCTGCACCGTTCTAACCTTATTCTTCTACAGGATGGTTTGGCGTATGCACACTGCCACGTCAACCACGCCTACCAGGAGTGCGCGCTACCTGATCCGGTCTTCAACATCGAGGAGGCACAACACTTTCGATGGCCAATCATAGCCATCGCCGACTCCGATGAAGAAGGAGGCAATGACGGCGGCGACGACGGACATGACGACGAGGCAGAGGAGGAAGAGGAGGCCTTTACACCTCTTCGAGCACGAGTGACACCCCGGAAGCGTCCTCGGATGCATCCGAGTGCATCTTCATCATCTCAGCCTACTCCGCCACCACCACCGCCCTCGCAGCCAAGCGAGGATGTCTATTCCATGCAGGGCATGTACACTATGCTGCATGATATACAGCAGTCGCAGCAGCAGCACATGGCGATGTATACCGGTATTCAAGACACTACGAACCGGATACTGGAAAACCAAAGGGCGATGTTCGAGAATGAGAGTCTTCTCCTTGACAACCAACAACAGATACATGATCGGTTGTATTGGATGGAGACGCAGCAGGAGCCCTTCTACGACCACTATTGGAGCCAAAATTATTTTGGAGGTTCTCCACAACCTCCACCCAGGGCCCAGTTTGATCCAAGCTTCCAGGGGGAGTATCCTTCATGGGACCCTACGAATCCGCAGTACCCGCCTCCACCACCACAGGAGTGATCCGGTATCACTGTTCCAATCTTTAAGTTTGTTTTTGACTATGAGGCCATAGTCGAATTCAAGCTTAGGGGGGTAGTTGGAACAACTTTATCTTTTACTGTTTTTAGTTTTTAAAGTTATTGTTTTTGTTCTTGTTATTTGTTTCTTGCATTTTTAGTTTTTGTAGGATCCACATGCTATCTAGTGTAATCGTGGATGTCATAAAGTTTGTGTCATCTCATTAATTATGCTTGGGAAAATCAAGGGAAATTTAAAATTTTTGTGTGTTTGGAAAGCTTGTCTTGTTTAACCTTGGGCACATATCCTACGAAAATGATTGGTTTTGTCAACTTTAAAACAAAATTTCACAACTGTACCCCTAATGATTCATGAAAGTGGACGGAAATGGTTGTTTGAGCCTAAACTGACCAAATGGTAATGAGACTCTAATTGTATGTAAGAGAGAGAAATCTCTTAACTACTACACAGGTCAGTAAGGAGGGACACATAATATCTTTCTAAGGTTCAGTCACCTAGTCTTGTGATCTTTCCACCTCTTCGCTTTTCACAATCCACTGCAAGAATTGGAAGTACTTTACAGTTTTAACTTCTTTGACATCATTTCATATAGATAGGTCCTGCATTGAATTTATTTCCATATGTTTTGCATAAAAAGAAAGAAAAAAATCAAAATAGTGATACATGCACATTACCTTTAGGTGCATGCCATGTAGTTGCATTCATAATTTTCATGCATAAAGTATATCATGTATCTCAATTTTTCTCCAATGGTAAATTAAATTGTTCCATACCTTCTAAATAGTGCAAATTTTTGAATTAGGAAGAAAAATAAGCCTGATAAAATATTCATTATCAATTATGGATATAAAGGGTTAAAAAAGAGAAAAAAAAAGAAAAGAAATTTTTTTTTGAAAGAAAATATGCATAATGAAAAAAAAGAGTTATGTAGAAGCAACAAGAATAAGAAGGAGAAAGGAACATAATATCACCTGCATTTTGAGATAATTGAGTACATGATGTAGCTTAAATAGATGTCCATTTCATTTTGAGATGGATGGTTAGTACATGCATCATTCCACCCAGTTTTAGGCATTAGGGCATTTTTCAGGTGCATTTGCATTATTTAGGACATTTTGTTTTGTGCATGTTGAAACTGTGTAATACTTCCACTTTCTTCCATGAACCACCCATCTTCATCCACCCATTGCTCGGATTGGTAGGCCACCGTGAATTTCTCCTCACTAAGGTATATCAGGAGAACTGCTTCCATGTAGATGGTAGTTAGGGCGAGCAACGTAGTATGGGAGATCACAAGATGCACCAAGTCTGAACCGGAAAATTTTATTATGTTAACTGCCTTATGTGATAGTGTTCATCAGTTTTGAGGTCAATTTCTTTTATGGATGATTACTGTCGCCTTCAGGGTAATTACCGTTCCGTGGTTAGAGAGGGCTGGTATGTGAATGTCTGGTGGGAGTCATATGGGATGTTGGTTGTGGTGTGTTGTTCTTCAGTTGACATTAGCAATTCTATTCTAAGGGTTAGTTGCTCGAGGGCGAGCAACGTTCAAGCTTAGGGGAGTTTGATGCGATGATTTTGAGTCGCATTTATAGACATGTTTCATATGTGTTTTGCGCTTTTATTAGTCATTTTTATGGTTAATGTTGCATAATTCATCCACTTTGGTCTTTGCTACTATTTTATGTCAAATCCCTTTTATTTCATCGTTTTGAGCATCAATTGTCAAAATATTATTATTTGTGTGAATTTATGTGATCTTGTGTTTGAATTTCAGGACAAACGAGTATTTGCTTCCGTCGATACCATCGATGGAAGTCGGTACCATCGACATGATCACAGGTTGTCAGCCGAAAGGAGCAGCAAAGCGTCGATGGTATCGAGATACCATCAGGTTGCTGGCGAGGAAGCAGTCGATAGTATCGACACCAAGTCGATACCATCGACGCATGGAGGCTACAACGACACAAAACGACAAAACCGACGCCTAAAGGAAGTCGATACCATCGACCCGCGTCGATGGTATTGAGATGATGTCGGGCGCGACAAAGGAAGGGTTTGCAGTCGGCCGCTACTACAGCGGGTCGATACCATCGACTCACGTCGATGGTATTGACACCGTAGGATATGAATTGGCTTCCTAATGATCTCAATCGGACGACTATGGTTAATTAGCGAACTAATGACCGAGATATACCTAAGGACGGCCGCCCAGACGTAGAAAGAGGTGATTAGCCATTGCACGAGTATCGAGGAGCGGTAGAGAGGAGAACGGAGGCTAGAATCTCATACTTGTTGATACGGAGGCCGAAGGAGACAGATTCCAGCACCGAGAGGCGGTAGAGCACGCTTTCTACACCGAGGATCAACCGGTTCTTCTCCGTTCAGGGGTTTTCCCTTTCATTCCACGTTTTTCACATGTTTTCCCCTATTTCTACCACGTACTTGTGTGAGATGAACATGTGGGGCTAATCCCCTTCGTCTTTAGGACCGGGAGTAGCCCGGGAATTCATTGTATGATGATTTTATAATAGTAATTCATATCTCATCTCTTAAATCCGTGGTATAGTTTCGGGTTCTCAATATATTGTTATGCTTGATCACCATAATAATAACCTAATGCCCTTGATCACTTTGAAAGAAGGATTAACAGCTGAAAAGAGACGAAATCTACATTAATCGATAAATCCCTTGACCAAGGTGGTGTAAAATTAATGGTGGATACTGATAGATCGTTCATAATGCACCTAGTCTAGGGTATAGGTCACTACGACGGTGGAACCGACTGAGACCTAGGTAGTGAATTGCACCACGACAGTGGGCAATTCTGTTTTCAGGCCACTACCCGGATAGAGAGATAAATATGAGGCATTATATAAAGTCTAATACAATGAAAACCCGGGGTGAAACCGCAATCCTAAAGATACCCTCTTGAATTGATTAAACCAAAAATTTAATCGATTGTTCGTTTTGTTTTCTTTCAATTTTCTTTTAATTTTAACAACAACCCTTAATTTGTTATTCGACTTAGCTGATCGAAAATAGTTAGTTGGAGTCTCCAACAATTCCCTGTATCCCTGTGTTCAACTCGGGCTTCACAAGGCCTATATTACTTTGAAGCGTTCTCTTGCGTTTTAGCGCACAGTAAAATTGCGTCAATGGGCTAGAGAGAAACCCTAGAAATCTTAGTGTTAGGAGACTGAAAGATAATGAAGGAGTAAGATCTTAAAGATAGAATGTGATACAACTCTTGCTTTATATTTCTTCTTTGATTGGAGATGAATAGAAATGCTCTTATATGTTTGAATTCAGATATTACGTATTTTGAAATATATATGAATCTTTAAGATTTGTTGTACACTATGTAGTTGTAGCATTTATTGATTACATTCTTTGTATCAAGTAGACTAGAAATGATCTTTTAATGAACTTTCCTAAGTGGATATTATTTCCACATGTTTGAGATTAGTAGGAGTTGGTTAATCGTAAGTAGCTCTTGGCTTCAGGACTGTAGCTTCGGCCTGGTCTGGCTGGCCAGATGCATTACTGGGATTTAATGGCTCCTATTGACAATATAATAAGAGTAGACTATGGACAAATTAGACACACATCATAATGAGAATGTAAAGATGTTGAAACATATGGGAAAGATTAGAATAGATAAGAATTAGTTTGAACTTATATCTGAGACCCAACTTTGGGGCCTCATATGAGAAACCCTTAATTGGGAATAAAGGAACACAACGTAAGTTTCAGATTAAGTTTAAGTATTAGTATTATATGAACTCTAAATATGAAATATGGAAAAGATATGAGAAAAATATGTAAGGGCCAAGATAGTAAGAATCAATCATGAGGAATGGACTATATAATCGAGTACAAAGTTTTTATGTACTCCAAAGTAAAGGGAAAATAGAAGAAAAGAGTTAAATATACAATAAGTACATAGAAATGAAGAGTCTTCAGAAGAGTTAAAGTAAAAAGAATTAGATGAATATGTAAATCATAAGACTAGGACAAGAAACTTAGTTGAATCAAAGAGAAATGTTAGAAATGATGAGCTTGATTAAGGAATGAGGGTTATGATATTATTGAGAGCATGGAATGTATACCTTAATTGTGAAGTTAATACATTCAGCCTTACTGCCTTTGGATTCAAAGTCTCTATAGAACAACAAACTAATTTCTAAAAGAAGAACAAAATTGTAGCTTAACCAATATATAAGTCATATAAAGGTAAACTATATTCAAGAGGTAAAAACTTTATTGAAAGAGAAACAAAGTTTGACCCATGCATGCGCCTTTTGATTTAAAATGAAGGATATGTAATAAATTAAACATGAATTGAAACTAGTAGAGAGATTATTGATTTAGAATTTCAACTTCACATTAGTAGAAGGATAAAAAGAAATATGTGCAACATGGTATACATGATCATACACATGAAAAAGCAACATGATCATAAGAGAAAACTAGAAGTTAAAGATGACGTGGAATAGCAGTATATGGTAAGGGGATTATGGAAAGTAAGGAAGAGTTTGAAACATAATGGAGTAATATAGATTATAAAAGAAAGAGGTTGCAAGATTCAAGAAAGTGCTAATTAGTCAAGTATCCTTGTTGATACTGATTAAACCTACATACAAGAAATGTAATAAGGGAATGTTTGAAGATAAGAATTCTAAGTTTCAGAGTCATCTTCTCTTTCATATCTTCCTCAATGATAGCAATGTGGGATGAAGTGATAAGAAAAAGAATCATATATGATGCATAACTACCATGGTAGAGACGTCTAAGTGAATGAAATAATGATACACAATATGATGATGAAACCCTAGCAAGGTGAATTGAGAATGTAATTTATTTGAATGTCCAAGTAAGAGAAAGGAAATTCAAGTAATAAGATGAGGAAGACTTTAGTAAAACTTGTGAGATCCAAAGTTTGAGTTTCAAATTAAGAGAGTAAAGTCACATCACAATAATGCCATGCTACTGGTAAGGACCAAACCCTAGAATGTTTAGAGTTGTAATAGTTCAAAGGATGTCATTAGTGATTTTACCTTAAATACTAGCATCTCTATAAAACAAGATCATGAGATTTGCACTATGAGAAGTAAACTAGCACTGATAGTAATCTAGGGTTTAAAGGTAGCTAATCTGAAAGGTAGATAAATAATATGGAAAATGATTCAGATTAAAGAGTAAGATATAAATTTGAAATGTAACAAGTGTGTTTTGAATAAAAGGAGAAATACAATACGAGTGAAGTGTGATATGAGATAAATTCTTGTAGTGATAGCAAGAATGATGAATAATCTATTTGTACCTTGTATGTTTCAATTTTAGGGATGTTTAATTTACATGATTAAATGAGAAGGATAAGTAGCAAAAAGTAAGTAGTAATGAATGAGGAGAGAGATAAGAGAAAACAATGGCTTTTAATAATATGTGAATTTGTTTTTAGAAGTATAATTTGTTGAAGATATATTAAGGGATGTAAATTGGTTCTATGTATGATTTCAATGTATATGTGCAAGCAATATGTTAATTAAAGATGTCTGATAGTTGAAGTAAATCATACCAATAATCCATCTTAGTATTGTACAATTGTGGTATGATGATATGGATTGAATAATGATGGAACAAATGGATGAATTACCCTGAATAAGGTAGTCTTACCTATTCACTCATATGAATAGAAGGGATGATAACCATATTGTATTGATATGTAACCCTAATGAGGTATAGCTTGTTATAACTAGCTTTAATATAACTAAGTGATAGTAATTGAGTATGAATAATCCTTGAATGACTAATACAATCATGGAGTACTCTGATATTGTTGTTGAAACCCTAGTATATTATAACCCGATGATTACACCTTGAATTATGTGTGTGATTCCATTTGAGAATAACATGGAATGTGATGGTAATGCTTCACCATATGCATCCATGATGCAATGGGGATGTCGTGAGTAGTATTGTACATTTGTTGTTGAATCTAGTCTTCCAACTCAAGATTGTTTTTCTTTTTGAGTAGCACAATAGTAATATTTAAAACAACATGGTGAACTCTCTTTTGTGAGTTAGAGGTAATATGCAACAATAGTACATATTGAGCCATATGTATTGGGATAGTTGAATCAGATTATCAATGTTGAGGTAACACCTTAAGAGTAAGAGTATGAAAATATTGAAATGGTTGTTTCTCTCTCTATCCTATGATTGATTGTGGCATAGAGAATTTGTTTGTTATCATTGAGCAATCATGCTTTAAATATGTTGTGATTAGAAAAGAAATAAATGACTTAAGGTTGAAGTCAGATTTTGAAGAAAAATACAAGAGTAACAAGTTTCATTGAGAGGATTAGACCTGTAGCCTACCAGTTGGATTTGCCATCTGAGTTGAGTAATCTACATAATGTGTTTCATGTATCGATGCTGAAGAAGTGTTACCCTGGTGCAGAGAAGATAGTAGACCCAAAACCCGCACAATTCAAATTAGATGTGTCCTATGTTGAAGGACCTGTTCGAATAGTTGATTGGAGAATAAAAGAACTTAAGAATCGCGAGATACCATTAGTGAAGGTTTTGTGGAGGAACCAAAACTTAGAGGAAGCTAAGTGGGAGATTGAATCTGAGATGCGTAACAAGTTTCCTTTTCACTTTTAGGAATTTCGGGACGAAATTCTTATAAAGGAGGGAGATTGTTATGACCCATTTCAAAGTTAACCAGTAAGTATCATGATTAGTGCATAATTAAGTTAATTGAGATAAGTTAAGTGCTTATATGGTGATTAGTGCAATGTTAAGTTAATTAAGCTAAGCTAAGTGTTTAAATGTGATTAGAGTTTTGATTAGCTGAGACAAGATAATTGGCATGTTTTTATGCCTTGGGGTTGTAGAGGATCTTGCACTTGAAAAGATTGCAAAAGAAATCGTGTTAATCGGACCTTCGAGGCAAGAGTTATGATGTTTTCATGTTCCTTTGGACTTGGATGCAATTTTACCAGAATTTGATTTCGTTAAGTGGGTCGGTTGTTTTTCTTTCCTTTATCCTTTCTTCTCCTTCACCTGATACAACAGAGAGCAGTCGTAAGCAGAGCTCAATAGGTCGATCGACCCCAGAGTAAAGGGAGCTAGGGTGGACGTTTTAGGGTGATTCAGGGTATCTCAGGAAGGACTCGACCTCCACTCTCTTTCCTCTACCCTTCTCCTTCCTCTCTACCATGCCCTTGCGTCACTCCCATCCACCTTCAGCCCTAGTGGCTTGGGCGTTGGTGGCCCGTAGCTGCTGCTGCAGTAGAGCGCCGGCCAGGAGCCCATTTGGGCGCAAATCACCAGGAAAATGACGCCTCGAACTTCGACCTTGAGGTTCGTGCAAGAATTCATAGCCCTAGCCATGATTTAGCATCCCAATCGAGCACCTCTCCATCCTGTACGTGAGAAGTTGCTGTTGCTAGCAGCAGATTCGAATTAGGAACAAATTTGGACAAGCAAGTACTCAAATCAACTGCCTTGAACTCGACCAAGAGGTCCGTGTAGGAACACGCAACTCATAGCCCTCGATTCAGCATTAACAAAGTTGTCTTTAACCTATGGTGCGTGAAGCAGGTTATTCCATAGAAATTCAAGGTAGAAGAAGACCCAAAAATTGCCCAAAACTGGTCTCTGGACGCAATTCCAGAGGAATCCGGACATCCTGAATCGCTGTGAGTAGGATTTCACTCACTATCTAAGAGTTAACTCTGCAAATCGGAAATTTTTGGTAAATTACGCGTTTTTCACTGATAAGAGGCATTGGGCAGTATTTGACGTCGCCCGACTTTTTATTTCATAAATCGTTTCTTTATGCTTTAATATGATTTGGAATAGCATCAGATCAGTGTGGATTGGACCAGTGAATTTACACGGTTCATCGGAACCTAAATTGCTCAGTATGAATGTTGAAATTAGTGATACACTACCGATAATGGTACGATTTGGGTATAAACCCAGACAATATATATTTTTTGTAAATTATCAGATGCACGATATCAAATAAAGTACGATAACATAATATGCAATAAAACCCAAGTTGCATGTTTCCTGTTATGTTAATGTGTGTGAATTAGCATTTACATGAATTGGCATATTTCTCTGAGATATTACTAGAAATTCTCAAGTATTGTTAATAATTCATGTTATGATACATAAGTAACTCTTAATTGAGTTATGTGATCCACAAACTAGGATTAGGGTTAATGTGCACGTTCTTTGAGAAATTTCAGATAATTGATAAATACTACAGATGATTTCTTATATGTGAAGTAAATTACTCTTATCAGTGCAATAAGATGTTCAATTGCATGAAATCAGAATGTATGTGCCAAATTAACATGAGTTTGGGTTGATTATGAATTTTCAATCTGCCTGCATGCATGATATAAGGATTACTCAGTATTTACAATGATTTTGAGTATACTGCTCTGTCAGTTCTAGAATGATATCGTATTGTGATTTGAACTGCAATCAAATAGATGGGGTAACTGAAACCCTAAGGATAGGGTGTTGCCATGTGATAAGTGAATGAGGTAACTGAAACCCTAAGGATAGGGTGTTCAATGAATCAAGTATTTTGATATCAAAATTCTCAGTATGAGATGTGGTGATGCTTAACAATTCAACTGCATGATTTTAGTGTATAAAGTGCCAAATTTACATGCATTCTATTTATTTAAGAATTTTAGTCTGCCTGCATGTATAGTATGATGATTATTCAGTATATTATAGTGTTTTGAATATACTATTCTGTCAAATTTAGAATGCTATTCATGTCGTGTTGTAAAGTTCAAGTAAATAGACTCGGTACCATAGAGATACCAAAGTCCAGAAAAGTAAGAGAGAGATGCAATGTAGTAAGAGCTTTTCTATAGTAATAAAATATTAGATTAAGGGCCCTGACACCATAGAACCCCTTTCTGAGGTCTGCGCCTTAGGGGTGAAACGACCTAACCCTGGCAGTGTCCAGTATATGGGGGTCAGATCTCGTGCCCAACACTAACCAGAGATAGGATCCTGGTGGCACGAGAGTATAGTTTGTAGCGTCCAACATCAACCAGAGACAGGATCATGGTGGCACTATAGAGCAGTTTGTAGTGTCCAACATCAACCAGAGATAGGATCCTGGTGGCACTAGTGTACAGAAAATCCATGTGGTGTTCAACATCAACCAGAGACAGGACCCTGGTGGCACTAGAGTAATAAATGGTTTGACTCTCTATTTGTGTACTCAACTAGAGGAGGAGTCCAGTTTACGGCACCATAGGATGCCGAGGCCAGAGAGCCTGAGTTCCTACAGCAGACCAGGACAACAGTCAGACTTAGCTATCCCAGGGTGTCGACTAAGTCTTGTATGATGGGATCCTAGTTTGCTACGAGTCTTCATATGTAGAGTACACTGCATATGATCAGGACATAAGATAAAATATGTTCTTATAAGTTCACAGAGTTTTTATAAGTTTAAGAGTTAAGAAAGATATGAGTTAGCTTCATAGCAGTAGTTCTTTAAGTATTTTCTGTTAAATAATTGTATCTACAACTTTGCATCAATTGTTATCATAATGAAATGTTGACATCTTCTGTTGTTTAAATTAAATTGCTTAGACCTGCTCAGTGTAGTATTTCTTGCATATTATTCCAAATAATAAACATAAATGAGTTATCTGTGATGGTTGGTGAAATTCTATTCACTGTGCCAATAGCTCACCAACCTACTGAAACATTTTTCAGGTCAACGTCAGCATGAGGAGGCTGAAGGATCGTATCACCCGAATACATAGAAGGTAGTTAGTAGTTAATTAGAGGTCTCTTAGTCCTTTCCCCTTTATCCTTGGGAATATGGTGGGTTAGAGAGAGAATGTGGTGAAATATGTAGTTAGTTTTCAATTATCTACTGTGTTATATAGTCTACATGAGAAATGTAATATGTCATGTAAATTTGTTTTTCTTCTTAGTAAGTTGAATGGAAAGTCGCTTCCGTAGTTTCATTATAATTAGATGTTATTCAAGTTTTATGGTTTTCATTTAAGTTAATCTAAGTGATCAAGAAAAGAAAAAAATTAAGAGTGGTTTACTGAGGGTGACTCCCCGGTCTTCGGGGTCATTAGAGATGGCACGGAGGTCGGGGCATCACAACAGCTTTGGTATCAGAGCATAGGTTGGGTACGTAGTTACTCTAAGTCAACGTCAGGGGACAATAAGAGACCAATACGATTAGGATTTAGGTATCTTTCTTCTAGCTGCAATTTTCTAACAGGAAGTGTTCTATTATACTATTGCAGATGGCAGGAAGAGGATGTAGTCACGAGGACCAAGATGAGAGCTTATGCTGAGCTGTCAGGGACCATTAGGATAGAAATCTCGAGTATAAGTGTGACAGATAGGAAGCGATGTGTCTATAGCTCTGGGAGGTCTGAGTATTTAGATACCCTGGCCAGGTGTCTGGATACGTAGATTGACCAGTATCAAACTACTCTGTCTATTCTTCTCTGAATGCCTTAGCCATGTATGTAGAGGAAGGATGGGCTAGAGAGAAACTCTAGAAATCTTAGGGTTAGGAGACCGAAAGGTAATGAAGGAGTAATATCTTAAAGATAGAATGTGCTACAACTCTTGCTTTATATTGCTTCTTTGATTGGAGATGAATAGAAATGCTCTTATATGTTTGAATTTAGATATTCAGTATTTTGAAATATATACGAATCTTTAAGATTTATTGTACACTATGTAGTTGTAGCATTTATTGATTACATTATTTGTATCAAGTAGACTAGAAATGATCTTTGAATGAACTTTCCTAAGTGGATATTATTTCCACATGTTTGAGATTAATAGGAGTCGGTTAATCTTAAGTAGCTCTTGGCTTCAGGACTGCAGGTTCTGTCTGGTCCGGCTGAAAGGTTGCATTATTGGGATGTAATGGATCCTATTAACAATATAATAAGAATAGACTATGGACAAATTAGACACACATCATAATGAGAATGTGCATATACTAAGATGTTGAAACATATGGGAAAGATTAGAATAGCTAAGAATTAGTTTGAACTTATATCTGAGACCCAACTTTGGGGCCTCATATGAGAAACCCTTAATTGCGAATAAAGGAACACGACATAAGGTTCAGATTAACTTTTCCCCTAATGTGTTTATCATTGCCAAATGCACTTATGATGTTCTTTGCACTGTTTTTAGGTACTTGGATCATGCCTTAGATTTAAGAGAGAGAAAGAAGGAGTTCTAGGGCTCCTCCACTCATGGGGAGGTCCAAAGGAGGCCCCAAAATCTCGCTCAACCTACCTCCAATGGCCAAGAGTCGTCACCAAGCAAAGACATCCAAGAATGATGAAGTTTAAAGGATAATCAAGTGGTGCAAGCCTCACCACGGTCGTGGGCACTTCCCACGGTTGTGTGAATATATGACCAAGAACCAGCATTTCAATAGGGTTTTTCCCCAAGTCTCCACGACCGTGGCCATCTGCCACGACCGTGGCCAATGAAGAACAAAATGACCATGATGCTGCTCCACTGTCATGGAGCAGCATCACAGTCGATTTGTTCTTCATTGGCCACGATCGTGGCGACTTGGGGAAAAACCCTGTTGAAATGCTGGTTCTTGGTCATAAATTTGCACGACCGTGGGAAGTGCCCAAGACCACATCCCCCTCCAAAATGGATGTGTGACCCAACACGGCTATGGTGCCACTCACCCACCACTACCATGGCACTCCGCCATGGCTGTGGCCACCAACATAGCATACCACCAACCCCATACCACAATCGTATTCTTACCCCATGACCGTCCTATACTACCCTCACCACGACCGTGGCACACCAACACGACCATGGTGACCAACCTACCCTACCATTTCCACCACATTTCCACCTCAAATCCACTATATTTCACCATTATCATTAGAGATTCATATATCAACATACATACTAGGTCATATTTCAAGTCAAGATTTAGGCATTTAATCACCTTAGGGTGCATACATGATTCACAAGGTATTTGGGTGCACAAAGAATAATAAATGTTACTGATTTAAGAGTTCACATTATCATTTTAGAAATAGAAGACCCACATGTGAGTTAAGTTTGAGATTTAACATCAATGTATCTTTAAAACACATGTTTCAAGGTTCAAAGCACATAATCAAATCAAATTAGGATGCTAGAATGGACAAGTTGAATCTTATTTCAACATGCATCAAAATTTACTTAATGTAATGACCGATTCACAAAAACAAGATTAACTAATGTGGAAGCATTTATTAAGCAGCGGATTAGCGAAAATCACTAAAAATTAAAACCTTTTGCAAAGAGATCCACACATTGGAAATCTTTTTCTTCAAGAGACAAAATATAACATTTACATTCTGTTTCAAAGTACATGTCTTGTACTATCTCTTCTCAAGATTTACAACATCATCTGCACTGGTAAGCTCAACATAGGCAGAATAAAATCTCAAGGCACTGAGCCAAAATCTTAAAAGCACTAACTACTACTCCGAGGACCCGAGAGTACAGAGACGACACATAGGACTCTATATACATCTAATCATGACATAACAGCCAATGTCTCTACCTGAGACTTCACTGCTGTCCTTCGCCTATTGAAGGATTCCTGTCTCCTCGTCGGCGTCCACCTAAAAAAATGTGGTTCCCACGGGGGTGAGACAATTATAAAAATTTCCCCAGCGAGAGTTATAACTCTCTGCCAGTAACATTATTATTGCAACTTAAGAAGATAATTATGAATGGAGGAACCATATTTATATGGCAGTAGATATTTTAATGTCTAACAGATTAGAACATTAATCGTATTCAGTATTGCAGATATAACTTGAAAGAGCATCATATTACATATCCATTAGGGAATATGAAGAACATGTATAACATTTATCCACTACAGAATCATTATCACAACATTAACTTTCTTCAGGCATAGATCATATATCTAAAGCCTGGCATTGTCATAGTGGAGTCATGGCCTGTAGCCACACTCTTTTCTCAATGTATTGGGATCTCAATCCCTCAACTCATCAAGTACAATTCCTCTTCTTAACACATTCATCATTATGATTATAGAATCTGGGTATTTAAACCCTTATCTCATCATAGAACACTTGTTACCACTTATTGAGTAACTTCATACCTTCAGGTCATCTGACCAAGGACATTATAATTCTTGCTACACAAAGTATTGCACATAGTTCACAAAGCTCATATCACCTCTTATTACCCCTTAATAGGCAACAAGACATATGAAAGCTTATAAGGTCTATAGAACATTTTCAATGTACAGAACATCATAGCCCATACCTGGCTATGCTCATCTTCTCATCATATCTGCATTGGGGACTCACATAGCAATCACCCTACATTAGAGATTCACATAACATTTACCCTACATTAGGGATTCACAGAGCAATTACCCTGTGTTAGGGTTCATATAGTATTACCCTGTATTAGGGTTCACATAGCAAGGAATCATTATGGAATAATAAGTATTTTAATCATACTTCATTATTCTCATCATTTATCATTAAATGAATTAGCAACACACAACATGAATTTCTCTTTCATCTTTACCAGACTATGATTACATCATAGTTTATAGGTTTGGATTAACCCTTTTTCATAAGGCATGTTGGCCTATATTCAACATGGTACATTTCATCTCAATGTAACCATTGACATGGCACATCTCATGTGTTATTCACCCAATTATATTGGACTTATAACATACCAAGGTATACCCGTATTGGGGTGTTGGATGTGATATCTATCATATCTTGATGTATCACTTCCCTCAACACCATTATCTTATTTGAGTTCATATACTTAGCTTGTATTAGGGTATTACCCATCCTAATACTTTATGCACCAGTTCATCACATTCATCATGTAAAGTAGTGATCATTAGTCACTCACTTGGAATATACAACCATTGCCAATACTATGGATTCATCCATAAGTCAGGAATGAACAAAAAGACCATGTTAGGTCCTTTTCAAAACAACTCTAAGTCAAGCATAGAGTACCACGACCGTGCAACCAAAAACGGCCGTGCAAAGGGAAGCCACCACGGCCGTACAGCCTTACACGGTCGTGCTACAGGAGTTCACCTCATGAATCATATTAAAGTATGAATTCTAATATTTCATTAGGGATTAGGGTTTCACATACCATCTCCCTTCTTTAGAATAGAGATTGCATATAGCATCACTGTTTATTAGGGTTTCATATCACTTTGCCCATAATTAAGGTTTACTAATCATTTCCAATTAGGGGTTCTCATGAAATCACTCTCAATTAGGGTTTCACATGGATGCACCCTCAGTTAGGGTTTCACATGGATACTCCCTCAACTAGGGTTTCACATGGATGCACCCTCGACTATGGTTTTACATGGATACACCCTCAACTAGGGTTTACTATTCATCCTAATTAGTGATTTCACATGTAGACAACCTCTTAATAGGATTATACATGGAATCAGCCTCAATTAGGGTTTACATCATATATTGGATCCATGCATTTGTTATGCATTAAAGATTAGTACCATTAAAGGTATCTCCCACCTAATCATATTAGGTTTACAAAAATGTTTGATCAATTGGACCTTCAATAACTTGAGGTATCCAAATAGATTGATCAATGGAACCTTCAACTGCACTGGGTATCCATTTGGATTAGTCAATTGAGTCTTTAATATCATTGGGTACTCAATTGAATCAACCCATTGTTCCTTCAAATACATTAGTTACTCAATTGGGTTAACCAATTGATCCTTCAATTGTATTAGGCATCCAATTGGATTAACCAAATTGAACCACAAACGGTTTGAAACCATTTAAGCAAAAAAGCTTTGAAACCGCATGAACTTGAAACCGCATGAGTCTCAAACGGTTTGAGACCGTTTGGTCTCAAACGGTCTTGAGACCGTTTGGTTTGGACTCAAATGGTCTTGAGACCGTTTGGTCCAAACCTCTCAAAACCGCATGGACCAAAGAGTCAATCAAGACTTCAACAACACTCAATTCCAATCTATGGAATCTCAACCAATTGGATCATCAACTCAATCATCAATTGAGTCATGAACTCATCCCTTAATTGGAACTTCAATTAGGGTCTGATCTCAATGGAATTAGGGTTTATAAACACCAATTAGAACGTTGAAGTTGATCATCAATCAAGCTACTAATTATGTTTCAATTGATTGCATTGGATCTTCAACCATTGAATTCATGGAACCAATCATCAATTGGACCTATGCTCATACTTCAATTGAGTTTAGTAGGTCAACCTTCAACTGATTTGACCCTCAATTGACCTTCACTGGGTCATCAATTAGGGTTTGATTCAATTGGATTAGGGTTTAGAATCGATGATTCAACAACACTCATCAATGCAAGATTGTTTACTTTGAAACTTTTGAACCATCATCCAAATTGGGTATGACCTGACCCCAAACGGTCTTGAGGTCGTTTGGATGACCACCAAACGGTCTTGAGACCGTTTTCCCATCATATCACTCAAATCCAAGCCATCCAATTAAGGTTTGGATCATGGGATTGATCACCAAATCAGCATTGCATTGTATATCAGCTTGGTACCTTTAGACCTTCAAACACCTAACCATACTCAACCCTAGACCTCCAAACGGTCTTGGGTGACCACCAAACGGTCTTGGGTGACCACCAAACGGTCTTGAGACCGTTTGGATGAGCTCCAAACGGTCTTGAGACCGTTTGGCTCATCCAACATTTGGATTCTAGTGAAATTTCATCAAGGTTTGGTCTATCGAGTTGATCAACAAATCAGCACTTAATTGCAATATGATTTGGTACCTTTAGACCTTAAATTGGTCAACTATACTTGACCCCAGACCTCCAAACGGTCTTGGGGTGACCCCCAAACGGTCTTGAGACCGTTTGGGTGATCCCCAAACGGTCTTGAAACCGTTTGGGCTAATCAACCCAAAATCTCCAATTAACTCATTGGAATTTCAGCACTGTTTTCAATTAGGGTTTTCCCAATTGAATAGCCTTCAACTCACGATTCCTTGGGAGTTAATCCCTCAAATTTGGTGAGTCATTAGAAAACATCATTAGGAACAGTAATCCAAAACGGTCAACCCTTGGTCAACGAACTCAAACGGTCTTGAGACCATTTGCCCAAAAGGATCAATTATATCAGATTGATAATCAGCACTTAATCCAATTAGGTTTCCCTAATTGATTAGCCTTCAACTCACGATTCCTTGGGAGTTAATCCCTCAAATTTGGAGGGTCATCAACCAAAATAATTATGAACAGGAATCCCAAACGGTCAACGCTTGGTCAACTCACTCAAATGGTCTTGAAACCGTTTTCCCAAACAGGTCAAGTTAATCAGGTTGAAAATCAGCATTTAATTCAATTCGATTTGCCTAATTGATTGGCCTTCAACCTACGATTCCTTTGGAGTTAACCCCTCAAATTTGGTGGGTTATCAGACTAAATAATTAGGAACAAAATTCCCAAACGGTCAACGCTTGGTAAACCATATTAAACGGTTTTGAAACCGTTTTCTCCCAAACGGTTTCAAACCGTTTGCCGTTAAACGGTTTGCTGAAACCGCATAACCAATCAAATTAAAACGATTTGGAGTAGCTACGAAAACCGTTTGGCTTGGTACTTTTCTTTGTATAAGCATCTAGGATGATGTCATCATACCCTTCCTTCGAAAAACCAAGAACAGCAACCGTTCTTGATGGAAATTGCAGCAAAGAAACAAGGGTGTATCAAATTAAAGAAATCAATCAACAAAGCATAGAGAATTGATGCAATAGCAATGTTTAAGGGTTTAAGTTATAAAACCCACCTCCAATTGAGCTCCAAAGCTCCAAGGTCACGCCATTAATGGTGGGTGAAGCTCTTGAAACTCCCCCTAGGCTCGTCCTCAAGCTTTTGATTGTAAAAGTTGGCTAGGGTTGAAGAGGAGATCAAAATAAGAAAGAATCCATAATTTATTTTCGATTTCCACCATGGAATCAAGGATAAATGAATCAAGAACCTTACCAACAGTGTAGGAGTCGTCCTCCTGCTCCTCCCTAGCTCCTTGGTCGGTTTTGCAAGCAAGGGAAAGAAAGAAATCCGAAAAGGCCTTGGTTTGGGCTTGGAAATGGCACTTTTATAAGGAAATTGATGAGAGAGAAAATGCCTTATTAAAATGCATTTAATCCCAAAAATAGTACCACCTCTTCCTCCTTGGTTTGCTTGTATGCAAAGGCAACTCAAAGCCACCGAACTCCCTTCCATTATCCATGGATTAAGGGAAAAGAAAATAAGCACCTTAATCCATTATAATACTAATATATCTTTTTGAGTGGGAATTCTTTAACTTATAATAAGGTGAGTGGAATATCACCTCCTTTATATATTTTCGTTGCTTATCTTGGGAAAGGAACGTCCATCCTTATTCAAAATCAACCAATAAGTTGAAGGCCCTTTAATTAATACATTCAGTTTTGCCTTAAATTGAATTAGGGTTTCACTTATGATTAAATCTTGATTATTTTAATATCAAGATTCTCTCTCCTCCAACTTAATTCAAATGAGATGCCCCTCTCATTTTATTTACTCTAAATGATGCCAAGAAACATTAAGGACCAAATTGAAGTGGTAATTTTCATATTGAACCCCAAGTTTTGGGTAAATTGCACATTACTCCAAAACTAGGTTTTAATGCACAAACATTGCTTTATCAGCTCTTTCTTGGTATTCAGGCTTCCATAAGCCATACCTCAACATCATATTTACTCTCATGATGATTCAACACATGAGGAACATATTATCATGCACAATTTGCACATAAACCCCTCAACTTGGGTAATTTGCACATTAGTCCAAAATAAGAAAATATTGCTTCAACATTGTCCAAACAGGACCAAAATTGAAACATAAGTTTCTCATGGGACCTAATTACTTTTCCCAAGATAAGATTAAGCACGTACTCCACCTTATTAGACAAAACATCTAGGGTTAACACATAACCTAGGTCAGGGATGTTACAAATTATAAACCCCTAACAAGTATTTCGTCCTCGAAATCCCAGAAAAAGGAGGAACAGATTGTTCATTAATCATGCCCTCAAGTCTCCACATATCATCTTAATATCCTGGAGATATTATGAACTCTGTGATTCCACACAACGCTCCTTTCATTAGTTCAACCTCATCAATGTTTATGCAGAGCATAAACACCTAACATATGATGTCCATATCATTGAAAGGAAGAAGCATAAAAGAACATCAATCATTACTCAAGAATATTTATCAAAAGAGAAACATATATATCTAACAGAGATAATTCACTCAGCAATCCTTTATTCATTTAGGAAAGTTCACTTAGCAAACTCTATGTAATTGGGAATGTTCACATAGCTTTTCCCTATTAGTTGGGAATGTTCACATAGCCCTTCTCTATTAGTTGGGAATGTTCACATAGCTCTTGCATTTTTGTTGAGAATGTTCACATAGCTCTTCTCTATTAGTTGGGAATGTTCACATAGCTCTTCCCTTTTTGTTCAGAATGTTCACATAGCTCTTCTCTATTAGTTGGGAATGTTCACATAGCTCTTCCCTTTTTGTTGAGAATGTTCACATAGCTCTTCTCTATTAGTTGGGAATGTTCACATAGCTCTTCCCTTTTTGTTGAGAATGTTCACATAGATCTTCTCTATTAGTTGGGAATGTTCAAATAGCTCTTCCCTTTTTGTTGAGAATGTTCACATAGCTCTTCTCTATTAATTGGGAATGTTCACATAGCTCTTCCCTTTTTGTTGAGAATGTTCACATAGCTCTTCTCTATTAGTTGGGAATGTTCACATAGCTCTTCCCTTTTTGTTGAGAATGTTCACATAACTCTTCTCTATTAATTAGGAATGTTCACATAGCTCTTCCCTATAAGTTGAGAATGTTCACATAGCTCTTCTCTATTAGTTGGGAATGTTCACATAGCTCTTCCCTTTTTGTTGAGAATGTTCACATAGCTCTTCTCTATTAGTTGGTAATGTTCACATAGCTCTTCCCTATAAGTTGAGAATGTTCACATAGTTCTTCTCTATAGTTTCATTATACTCACTAGATTATTTCAGAATGACTACTTGATCAGAGTAATAAAAAAGATAACAATCTAAAAGTTTCATACTTGCCTTATCCTCAATAATCATATACCTGGCCAGGGTATATAAGTATTGAGTTTAGGTAGTATGCACTTTATTTGCTATCATATTCCTCACTTTTCACATCATTATACACACAGGATTCTCCATTCTTAAATTTTCTTCAGGTATCACTTCTATATTTCATCTTTCAGCACACAGATAAGGGAGATTATAAAACATTTTAAGGAATCACTAAGTAAAATGTAGATTCTCATCTTCCTTATGTCCTTATAGGACTAGTCAAAGGAAGCTAAAAAATAACTACAACCCATAGAATCATGAAATGAAGTATTAGAATGAATATATTTCATTTGACTATTACCCATCATGATTATCTACTACTTTAGGTTGGCTCAACACATAGTGTTTGGTTATTTCATGTTACTACTTTTGCATTCACTTAGTGGCTACTGCCCTGGTGCACTAAGCATTTATTGTACTGGTGACACCAAAAACTTTATCTTTTCAGAATATTTAGGCAAATGTCTCTAAAATTATAGAGATCTTACCGTAATTCTTAGCTTATTGCCCTTCCTTGGGCACTACCATCACAGATGTACTATTTGTCCAAAGTTATGGCAGAGTCTACATTCTTGCCATATGATACTCTTTCCCACATTCCCACTGTTCTATCATGACCATGTCACTCAGGAATCCTTTCAAAGCCCAAATTTTCTGCATTGAGGACTGGTAACCTAGGTTGTAATACCAGTATCTAGTCTTCTTTATGCATCACTGTTGTCCTAACCTGCTCTTCAAGAGCACAACATAGGATTCTGTATCCTGATTAGGTCAAGATGGGAATTCTCAGGCACTTGTTCTCCTCTTGCTTGGTCCCATGCACCCCCTCCTGGTGCAACAACATTGCCCTCAGCAATGTGTTCCTCATGTTTTCCAGTCATTTTCAAGTTCTTCTTCTCCTATGTGAGCAGAAGATACTATCAGATAAACTGGAAGACACTTAGAACAGACTCTACAACCTTAGTCCTATGTCTCTGTAGACTCAGCAAACCTAGAGCTCTGATACCACTATTGTAACGACCGATTCGCAAAAACAAGATTAACTAATGCGGAAGCGTTTATTAAGCAGCGGATTAGCAAAAATCACTAAAAATTAAAACTTTTTGCAAAGAGATCCACACATTGGAAATCTTTTTCTTCAAGAGCCAAAGTATAACATTTACATTCTATTTCAAAGTACATGTCTTGTACTATCTCTTCTCGAGATTTACAACATCAGCTACACTGGTAAGCTCAACATAGGCAGAATAAAATCTCAAGGCACTGAGCCAAAATCTTAAAAGCACTAACTACTACTCTGAGGACCCGAGAGTACAGAGACGACACATAGGACTCTATATACATCTAATCATGACATAACAGCCAATGTCTCCACCTGAGACTTCACTGTTGTCCCTGCTGCTGTTGTTGTCCTTCACCTATTGAAGGATTCCTGTCTCCTCGTCGGCGTCCACCTAAAAAAATGTGGTTCCCACGGGGGTGAGACAATTATAAAAATTGCCCCAGCGAGAGTTATAACTCTCTGCCAGTAACATTATTATTGCAACTTAAGAAGATAATTATGAATGGAGGAACCATATTTATATGGCAGTAGATATTTTAATGTCTAACAGATTAGAACATTAATCTTATTCAGTATTGCAGATATAACTTGAAAGAGCATCATATCACATATCCATTAGGGAATATGAAGAACATGTATAACATTTATCCACTACAGAATCATTATCACAACATTAACTTTCTTCATGCATAGATCATATATCTAAATCCTGGCATTGTCATAGTGGAGTCGTGGCCTGTAGCCACACTCTTTTCTCAATGTATTGGGATCTCAATCCCTCAACTCATCAAGTACAATTCCTCTTCTTAACACATTCATCATTATGATTATAGAATCTGGGTATTTAAACCCTTATCTCATCATAGAACACTTGTTACCACTTATTGAGTAACTTCATACCTTCAGGTCATCTGACCAAGGACATTATAATTCTTTCTACACAAAGTATTGCACATAGTTCACAAAGCTCATATCACCTCTTATTACCCCTTAATAGGCAACAAGACATATGAAAGCTTATAAGGTCTATAGAACATTTTCAATGTACAGAACATCATAGCCCATACCTGGCTATGCTCATCTTCTCATCATATCTGCATTGGGGACTCACATAGCAATCACCCTACATTAGAGATTCACATAACATTTACCCTACATTAGGGATTCACAGAGCAATTACCCTGTGTTAGGGTTAATATAGTATTACCCTGTATTAGGGTTCACATAGCAAGGAATCATTATGGAATAATAAGTATTTTAATCATACTTCATTATTCTCATCATTTATCATTAAATGAATTATCAACACACAACATGAATTTCTCTTTCATCTTTACCAGACTATGATTACATCATAGTTTATAGGTTTGGATTAACCCTTTTTCATAAGGCATGTTGGCCTATATTCAACATGGTACATTTCATCTCAATGTAACCATTGACATGGCACATCTCATGTGTTATTCACCCAATTATATTGGACTTATAACATACCAAGGTATACCCGTATTGGGGTGTTGGATGTGATATCTATCATATCTTGATGTATCACTTCCCTCAACACCATTATCTTATTTGAGTTCATATACTTAGCTTGTATTAGGGTATTACCCATCCTAATACTTTATGCACCAGTTCATCACATTCATCATGTAAAGTAGTGATCATTAGTCACTCACTTGGAATATACAACCATTGCCAATACTATGGATTCATCCATAAGTCAGGAATTAACAAAAAGACCATGTTAGGTCCTTTTCAAAACAACTCTAAGTCAAGCATAGAGTACCACAGCTGTGCAACCAAAAACGGCCGTGCAAAGGGAAGCCACCATGGCCGTGCAGCCTTACACGGTCGTGCTACAGGAGTTCACTTCATGAATCATATTCAAGTATGAATTCTATTATTTCATTAGGGATTAGGGTTTCACATACCATCTCCCTTCTTTAGAATAGAGATTGCATATAACATCACCCTTTATTAGGGTTTCATATCACTTTGCCCATAATTAAGGTTTACTAATCATTTCCAATTAGGGTTTCTCATGAAATCACTCTCAATTAGGGTTTCACATGGATGCACCCTCAGTTAGGGTTTCACATGGATACTCCCTGAACTAGGGTTTCACATGGATGCACCCTCAACTATGGTTTTACATGGATAAACCCTCAACTAGGGTTTACTATTCATCCTAATTAGTGATTTCACATGTAGACAACCTCTTAATAGGATTATACATGGAATCAGCCTCAATTAGGGTTTACATCATATATTGGATCCATGCATTTGTTATGCATTAAAGATTAGTACCATTAAAGGTATCTCCCACTTAATCATATTAGGTTTACAAAAATGTTTGATCAATTGGACCTTCAATAACTTGAGGTATCCAAATAGATTGATCAATGGAACGTTCAACTGCACTGGGTATCCATTTGGATTAGTCAATTGAGTCTTTAATATCATTGGGTACTCAATTGAATCAACCCATTGTTCCTTCAAATACATTAGGTACTCAATTGGGTTAACCAATTGATCCTTCAATTGTATTAGGCGTCCAATTGGATTAACCAAATTGAACCACAAACGGTTTGAAACTGTTTAAGCAAAAAAGCTTTGAAATCGCATGAACTTGAAACCGCATGAGTCTCAAACGGTCTTGAGACCGTTTGGTCCAAACCTCTCAAAACCGCATGGACCAACGAGTCAATCAAGACTTCAACAACTCTCAATTCCAATCTATGGAATCTCAACCAATTGGATCATCAACTCAATCATCAATTGAGTCATGAACTCATCCCTTAATTGGAACTTCAATTAGGGTCTGATCTCAATGGAATTAGGGTTTATAAACACCAATTAGAACGTTGAAGTTGATCATCAATCAAGCTACTAATTATGTTTCAATTGATTGCATTGGATCTTCACCATTAAATTCATGGAACGAATCATCAATTGGACCTATGCACATACTTCAATTGAGTTTAGTAGGTCAACCTTCAACTGATTTGACCCTCCATTGACCTTCACTGGGTCATCAATTAGGGTTTGATTCAATTCGATTAGGGTTTAGAATCGATGATTCAACAACACTCATCAATGCAAGATTGTTTACTTTGAAACTTTTGAACCATCATCCAAATTGGGTATGACCTGACCCCAAACGGTCTTGAGGTCGTTTGGATGACCTCCAAACGGTCTTGAGACCGTTTTCCCATCATATCACTCAAATCCAAGCCATCCAATTAAGGTTTGTATCATGGGATTGATCACCAAATCAGCATTGCATTGTATATCATCTTGGTACCTTTAGACCTTCAAACACCTAACCATACTCAACCCTAGACCTCCAAACGGTCTTGGGTGACCACCAAACGGTCTTGATACCGTTTGGCTCATCCAGCCTTTGGATTCTAGTGAAATTTCATCAACGTTTGGTCTATCGAGTTGATCAACAAATCAGCACTTAATTGCAATATGATTTGGTACCTTTAGACCTTCAATTGGTCACCTATAATTGACCCCAGACCTCCAAAAGGTCTTGGGGTGACCCCCAAACGGTCTTGAGACCGTTTGGGTGATCCCCAAACGGTCTTGAAACCGTTTTGGCTAATCAACCCAAAATCTCCAATTAACTCATTGGAATTTCAGCACTGTTTTCAATTAGGGTTTTCCCAATTGAATAGCCTTCAACTCACGATTCCTTGGGAGTTAATCCCTCAACTTTGGTGAGTCATTAGACCACATCATTAGGAACAGTAATCCAAAACGGTCAACCCTTGGTCAACGAACTCAAACGGTCTTGAGACCATTTTCCCAAAAAGTTCAATTAAATCAGATTGATAATCAGCACTTCATCCAAATAGGTTTCCCTAATTGATTAGCCTTCAACGCACGATTCCTTGGGAGTTAATCCCTCAAATTTGGAGGGTCATCAACCAACATAATTACGAACAGGAATCCCAAACGGTCAACGCTTGGTCAACTCACTAAAACGGTCTTGAAACCGTTTTCCCAAACATGTCAAGTTAATCAGGTTGAAAATCAGCATTTAATTCAATTCGATTTGCCTAATTGATTGGCCTTCAACCTACGATTCCTTTGGAGTTAACCCCTAAAATTTGGTGGGTTATCAGACTAAATAATTAGGAACAAAATTCCCAAATGGTAAACGCTTGTTCAACCATCTCAAATGGTTTTGAAACCGTTGTCTCCCAAATGGTTTCAAACCGTTTGCCCTTAAACGGTTTGCTGAAACCGCATAACCAATCAAATTAAAACGATTTGGAGTAGCTACCAAAACCGTTTGGCATGGTACTTTTCTTTGTATAAGCATCTAGGATGATGTAATCATCCCCTTCCTTCTAAAAACTAAGAACAGCAACCGTTCTTGATGGAAATTGCAGCAAAGAAACAAGAGTGTATCAAATTAAAGAAATCAATCAACAAAGCATAGAGAATTGATGCAATAGCAATGTTTAAGGGTTTAAGTTATAAAAACCGCCTCCAATTGAGCTCCAAAGTTCCAAGATCACGCCATTAATGGTGGGTGAAGCTCTTGAAACTCCCCCTAGGCTCGTCCTCAAGCTTTTGATTGTAAAAGTTGGCTAGGGTTGAAGAGGAGATCAAAATAAGAAGGAATCCATAATTTATTTTCGATTTCCACCATGGAATCAAGGAGAAATGAATCAAGAACCTTACCAACAGGTTGGGAGTCGTCCTCCTGCTCCTCCCTAGCTCCTTGGTCGGTTTTGCAAGCAAGGGAAAGAAAGAAATCCGAAAAGGCCTTGGTTTGGGCTTGGAAATGGCACTTTTATAAGGAAATTGATGAGAGAGAAAATGCCTTATTAAAATGCATTTAATCCCAAAAATAGTACCACCTCTTCCTCCTTAGTTTGCTTGTATGCAAAGGCAAATCAAAGCCACCGAACTCCCTTCCATTATCCATGGATTAAGGGAAAAGAAAATAAGCACCTTAATCCATTATAACACTAATATATCTTTTTGAGTGGGAATTCTTTAACTTATAATAAGGTGAGTGGAATTTCACCTCCTTTAGATATTTTCGTTCCTTATCTTGGAAAAGGAACGTCCATCCTTATTCAAAATCAACCAATAAAATTTTTGTTGAAGGCCCTTTAATTAATACATTCATTTTTTCCCTAAATTGAATTAGGGTTTCACTTATGATTAAATCTTGATTATTTTAATATCAAGATTCTCTCTCCTCCAACTTAATTCAAATGAGATGCCCCTCTCATTTTATTTACTCTACATGATGCCAAAAACATTAAGGACCTAATTGAAGTGGTAATTTTCATATTGAACCCCAGGTTTTGGGTAAATTGCACATTACTCCAAAACTAGGTTTTAATGCACAAACATTGCTTTATCAGCTCTTTCTTGGTATTCAGGCTTCCATAAGCCATACCTCAACATCATATTTACTCTCATGATGATTCAACACATGAGGAACATATTATCATGCACAATTTGCACATAAACCCCTCAACTTGGGTAATTTGCACATTAGTCCAAAATAAGCAAACATTGCTTCAACATTGTCCAAACAGGACCAAAATTGAAACATAAGTTTCTCATGGGCCCTAATTACTTTTCCCAAGATAAGATTAAGCATGTACTCCACCTTATTAGACAAAACATCTAGGGTTAACACATAACCCAGGTCAGGGATGTTACACTTAATAAGGTCAAGCATGAGGATTAGAAGCACAAATATATGCAAGTACAATATTTGAATCAAAATGAAGCCTAATGGCACATTGGGAGAGTGAGATTATACCTCAATTGAAGGCTGAAGAACAAATATATGCAAGTCAGCAATGCAAATGGATGACACATCAACTCAATTCAGCCCAAGAGCACAAGTGCAATCAACACAATTATGTTATAATGAATTAATTAGGTGTCAATAAGCATCAATTTTAGTGACACTCTCTTAGTCCATGCTACTACAAATGGGAAATCAGAAAATATACTGCATGTGTAACCTTAATTGCAAAAATACAATCTAAGTCAACTATGATTCTTATCCATCCACACTTCCATGCTTCTTGAATGGCTAAATGATGACATTCATTTTCAGGTTCTCTAACTGAGAATAAATGTATACATTATGCTCAATGCAAATAAATTTTTATGATAGTGTGCCCTTGCAACCACTACATTTGTCGAGTTACCACTGTTAACAGCCGCCTTCGACGTCAAGGCCATAGGAGGAAGAAGAGGAGAAGGAAGAAGAAGAGTAGGAGGACGATCAAATAGGGAGAAGAGTAGAAGAAATTAATTGTACCTGTCAGTAGCGAGCTCGTGGAGGAAGAAGAGGAGAAGCTCTGTCAGCAGTGATGTCACACCCCGATCTCACACTAACCACTAATCATGAGATTAGGGCGCGACGGAGGGATTATCACATAAACAAATTACTGAGAACTTTTTATTTTTAAAACCTCGTAATGATATCCGGATTATTGCTGTAAACTAAAACATAATAAACTATTGCAGAAGCATTTCAATTAAACTGGCTAGAGTAAGCAAACAGAGTTTACAACATGTATTCATTTTTTTAACATAAAGTAAACATAACAGTTAATTTACATCTTTATACACATTCCACTTACATACTCTCTCTCACCCACGCCATGTCCCAAGGATCGAGGGGAAAGGACTAAGAGACCTCTAACTAGACTAACTACAAACCTTTTAATAACTAGGCGTTAGGATGAAACGATCCTTCTGATTCCTGCTGTTGGCGATAACCTGAAAATGTTTTGAGTAGAGGTATGAGCCTACTCGCTCAGTGAATAGCCTTTCATTTAGCTATGACTAAACAACTCATCAGATTTATAAAATTTAAATAACATGAATACAGTACAAACAGGGCAGTTCTAATGACATAGCACATTATAGAATATAGTCTCATTTCTATGCAACAATAGGTAATTTAAACCAATAAATAGATATAATGAATTGGCACAAAAGTTCGGATATATTAATTTACTGTGATCCTATATGATTACATAATTATTTTATTATGCCCCAAACATATGCAGCGCACTCTACATATGAAGATCTGTAGCGAACTACGATCCCACCATACAAGACTTAGCGACACACCCAGGAAATGCTAAGTCTGACTGTCCGTCCTGGTCTTCACAGGACTCTCGGGCGCACAAGGGCCCCAGGCGCACAAGGGCATGTCTGCACTAACTCCGAGTGCTCTGGACTCCTCCCACCCTGTAGTGCACAGTCGGAGGGTCTGGGTTACCACCGTGACACAAGCACGGATTAATGTTGAATAACCCCCATTTTTCTCCAGTGCCACCGTGACACAAGCACGTGTTGTTGTTGGACACTGTCTGTCTGCCCTCGTGCCACCGTGACACACGCACGGATTATTGTTGAACACGAGCCCGACCATCTAGGCACAAGGCTAGATCGATCGTTTCACCCCAAAGGTACAGACCGCGCAATGGGGTTCTACGGTGTTGGGGAACCTAAGTCTATTAACTGATTTAACATATAACCATTTAAACAGGAATATCACATTTACTGATTTCATATCAGATCACAATACACTGTCATTTTAAAACTGTCTGAGCAATATATTTCAAATCATTGTAATTTATGAGAAATTCTCATACCATGCATTCAGGAAAATTAGAAATGTATAAATAACCCAACTTATTTCAATTTGGCACATACATAGCGAATTTACGCAATTGAACATCTTATTGCACAAATTAAAGAAATTTACTTCACATATGAGAACCATACTCAACATTTGTCAATTCTCTAAAATTCTCGACAAAAACGTGCACATTCACCCTAATCCTGGTTTGTGCATCACTTAACTCAATTAAGAGTTAATTACCTATCACAACACAATTTAATAACAATACTTGAGAATTTCTGGTAATAATTCAGAGAAATGTGCCATTTCATGTAAATATCAATTTACACATATTAACGTCAAAAGATATATGCAATTAAGGTTTTCATGCATATTTTATTTATTCATATCAACTTTGAAATCGTACATCTGATAATTTATCAGAAATCTTCATTGTCTGGGTTCATACCCAAATCATACCATTTTCAGACATGAATTTCTAATTTCAACATTCAAACAAGCAATTTAGGTTCCAATGAACCATATAAATCTACTGATTCAATCCACACTGATCAATTGCTAAATTTAATCATATAACAGCGTCTAGAAGCAATTTATGAAATAAAAAGACGGGCGACGCCAAACGCCACCCTACGCCTGATAACGCCTGTTATCAGCGTAATTCACGCACAAAACAGAAAATATTCAAACTCCTGAGTTTATTAATGATAAATAAATGAAATTCTACTCACAGCGATTTGGTCTGTCCGGATTCGTCCGGAGATGCATCCAGAGTCTATTTCTGGGTGATTTCTAGGTTGTCTTCAACCTTTGAAAAGGTCCTGTTCACAATCGAGAAATCCAACAGAATGGCTACTTCACATATTGGTTGAAAACAAGCTCAATTAACGGCTGAATCTTGGCTATGGCTGCTATTTTGAGCATAGAATGATGGGTCGAGCTTGAGGACACCTTCCCCTATTGCTGGGTGCCCCAAGGTGGCCTTCTAGCTGCTGCTCCGAGCAGCTATTGCTGCTGCAACGCAGGGGCGCCGCCCTTCTATTCAAGGTGTAGGTGGCGGAATAGATGCAAAAATGCTTCGTTTTCTTGCCTTGGGCTCTTGGTCGGAGTCGAGGGCATCTTTTGGTGGTGCTGGTCGCGCCCAGCTTCTCTTGGCCGGCATCGCTGCAGCAGCAGGTGCTGCTTCTGGCCGCCGTCGTGGTTCTGTAGGTTGGGCGATGCTTGGTTGGCCGTGGTTAGGGCAAGGGATAGAGGGGAAAAGGAAGAGGGAAGGTAGAGAAATGGAGGGCGGAGGTCATCCCTGATCAAAATCGCCCTAGGTCACCCCTTGCTGCTACTGAGATCGGGAGGATGTCGGTGCCTGTTCAAGCGGCCGTTTGCGTGAAGAAGATAAGGGTATAGGAAAAGAAAGGGAAAATAAATAGCCACAAATTTGGGAAAATTGCATATTAGGTCCAATGAAAACAAAAGTGTTATAACTTTCTCCTCAAGAGTCCAAATCGACTGATTCTTTTTGCAATGTTTCAAGCGTGAGATTCTATACAACCTTAGAGAAATAAATTATGCAATTTAACATGTCACAACTAGTCAAAGCACTAATTGCAACAGTAAGTACTTAATCCAACTTAATTAACCTAACGATCATCATTGCCATTAACATTAATTACCTCAGATGTTTCAATCTCACTATTGATTCACATATTAACTTATTTTGATTAACCATGATGTTTAATATGATACTCAACACTAATCAAGGTGTTTCACACTAATCAAGGTATTTACTGGTTAACCTCAATGTGGGTCATAACAATCTCCCTCCCTTATAAGAATTTCGTCCCGAAATTCCTAAAAGAGAAAAAGAAACTTGTTACGCATATCTGACTCAAGCTCCCACGTAGCTTCCTCTGGGTTATGGTTTCTCTACAAAACTTTCACTAACGGTATCTCGTGATTCTTAAGTTTCTTGATCCTCTGATCAACTATCTGTACTGGTCCTTCAACATAGGACACGTCAAGTTTGAGCTGGACATGTTCTGAGTTCACTATCTCCTCTGTACCAAAGTAACACTTCTTCAACATCGATACATGAAACACGTCATGTAGATTTGACAACTCAGATGGCAATTCTAACCTATAGGCTACAGGTCTAATCCTCTCAATAATAGGATACGGGCCCATACACCTAGGAGTCAGTTTGCTTTTCTTGGCAAACCTCAACATTCCTTTCCATGGTGAAACTTTTGGATACACTTCATCATCAACCTGAATCTCAAGTGGTCAACGCCTCTTCTCGGCATGACTCTTATGTCTATCCTGAACAACTATCAACTGCTCTCAGCATGTCCTCAAAAGTCTGAATGGTCCTCTCTAACTGACCATCCGTCTGTGGGTGAAAAGTAGTACTGAACCTCAACTTTGTGCCCAAAGCTCAATGCAACTGATTCCAAAACCTGGATGTGAACTTAGAATCCTTATCTGATATAATTGAAACCAGGACACCATGTAACCTATCTATCTCATCCCCATATATCTTAGTCAACTTCGGTACATCAAAGGTTGACTTAATATGAAGAAAGTGAGCAGACTAAATTAGTCTATCCACAATCATTCATATCGAGTCATAACCTATGGGTGTCCTGGGTAACCCTACCATAAAAATCCATTGTGATATGTTCCCATTTCCATTCAGGCATAGAAAAAGATTACAAGGTAGTTGTAGGTTTCTGGTGTTCAGCCTTAACCTGCTGACACACACTGCACCTAGCCACATACTCAGCTACATCCTTCTGCATACCTGACCACCAGTACAATTCCTTGAGATTCATGTACATCTTAGCGTTACCTGCATGCATAACATACATCAATACATGTGCTTCCTCAAGAATCTGTTCTTTCAAGTCACTGTCTCGAGATACACACAACCTATCATGCTAATACAACACACCATCATCTGAAAACCTAAACTCTGGTCTCTTTCCCCTGTCATGTCATACATGATCTGTTGTAACTCGCTGTCACTCTGCTGAAGTTCCTTGATTCAATCATAAAAGATAGGCTTGACTTGCATCTGTGCAATCAAACCACTCTACTTTGTCACCTCTAAGTCTATGTTTAACTTTCACATTTCTACTAGCATGTCTCTCTCGAAACATGCAATAGAGAATGCATCAGCTATAAAACTAGACTTCATGCTTAGGGCATCAGCTACCACATTCTCCTTCCTAAGGTGACAGTCTATCGTCACATCATAAAGATAGTGACGCTATGTCATAAGAGCATGAACTATAACAGATATCTCCAAAACATGTATCAGGTAATACTCCTCATTCTATGCTACTTACTTCATGTTATTACCGTAAGAATTTATTTCAAAATACACTTCAGTTATGTTATATTTCTCCTTTTGTTTCAAACACACTTGTTACCTTTCAAATTTGTATCTTATTCTTTTCTCTGAATCATTTTCATATTGTGTATCTACCCTCCAGATTAGCTAACTTTAAACCCTGGATTTTATTAGTGCTAGGTTACCTTTCATAGTGCAAATCGTATGATCTTGTTTTATAAAGATACTAGTATTCAAGGTCAAATCACTAGTGACATCCCTTGAACTACTACAACTCTAAACATTCTAGGGTTTGGTCCTTATCAGTAACATAGCATTATTGTGATGTAATTTCACTCCCTTAGTTTGAAATCAAACTTTAGATCTCATAAGTTTATCCATCTACTTGTAATGAATACAACATATATGAATAATCATCAATGAACTATAGATATATAACAGAAATGTAACATCAGCCAAGTTCTCTAGCATAACTTATTAACACAAATGCTACAAATAAACATGATACTTGTTACCCAAGCATCACACATGGCTCACAGGGCCATTCATATCTTGTCACCTCTCACTAGGCAACAACTTATTCACATGGCTCACAAGGCCATTCGCATCTTGTCACCTCTCACTAGGCAACAACTTATTCACATGTCTCATAAAATCTGTACACTATTACTTTTGTTAAGCAACAACAACATCAACACACAAAAAGCCAATCAACATTTATTATATAAATGGCATAGCCCAAACTTGGCTATATTCATCATCTCATCATACCTGCATGGTTATTAGGCATGATAACAGTCATACAAGATATTCATCACATCATGTGATACAATAGTAATACCATCATTCCTTTCTCTTACTTAGACATTTAGATAATTTACATTCTCAATTTACCTTGCTAGGGTTTCATCATCATATTGTGTGCCATTATTTTATTCAATTAGACGTCTCTACCATGGTAGTTATGCAACATATATGATGCATTCATTTTCTAAATTACGCTCTTTATTTTTGAAACTAATTTGTTAGTCTTTAGAAACTCAGAATCCCAAGGTAGTATGTATGAATGCACTAAACTTTATAATAAGGATATGCATTCCATACTCTCAATTATGTCATGTAATTCTCGTTCCTTAATCAAAATCATCATTTCTAACATTTCCTTTAATCCAACTAAGTTTCTTGTCTTGGTCTTATGATTTTCATAAGACTCTTTATTTCTATGTACTTATTGTATGCTCAACTATTTTCTATTTACTTTGAAGTACATAAAAGCATTTTACTCCATTCCATGATCCAACCCAAAATTGATTCCTACTATCTTAGCCATTACATACTTTTCTCATATCCTTTCCATGTTCTCATATTTAGGGTTCATATAATACTAATCATTGAATTTAATATGAACCTGATATCGTTTTCTTTTATTTCCAATTAAGGATTGCACATATGAGGTTCCAACATTGGCCTCTGATATCATTTCCAGCAAATTCTTAGCTGTTCTAATCTTTCTCTTACATCTCAACATCTTATCGTATGTACATTCTTACTATGATTCAGGTCTAAATCATCCAGAGTCTACTCTAATTATATTGTTAATAGGAGTCATTAGATCCCAGTAACGCATCCTGCCAGCCGGACCAGGCCGAACCTGTAGTCCTGAAGCCAAGAGCTACTCAGGATTAACCAACTCCTATTGATCTCAAACATGTGGAAAGAACATCCACCTAGGGCAGACTCATTTAAACATAATTTCTGGTCTACTTAATACAAAGAATATAAACAATAACTAAATCACTTCATGACACACAACAATATACAAGAATCATATTTATTCTATAAACTGAAAATCTAAATCCATACATATAAGAGCATTTCTAATGATTTCCAATCAAATAAGCAATATAAAGCAAGAGTTGCATCACATCCTATGTTTAATCTCTTACTCCTGCATAAATTTCCAGTTTCTTAACCCTAAGATTTCTAGGGTTTCTCTCTAGCCTATCCTTCCTCTGCATACCTGGCCAGGGCATCCAGAGAAGAATGGACATAGTAGCTTGATACTGGTCAATCTAAGTATTCAGACACCTGGCCAGGGTATCTAAACACTCAGACCTTCCAGAGCTAAAGACACGTCACTTTTTATGTACCTCACTTATAACTTTTATCTTTTGATCCTAATGATCTCTGATGACTCAGCTTAACTCTCAACTTGATTCTCGTGACCACATCATCTTCCTACCATCTGCAATAATATAACAGAACACTTCCTGTTATAAAAGTGCAATTAGAAGAAAGACACCTAAGTCCTAATCCTATTGGTCTCTTTTCGTCCCCTGACCTTGACTTAGAGTATTCATATACTCAACCTATGCTCTGATACCAAGATGTCACACCCCGATCTCACACTAACCACTAATCATGAGATTAGGGCGCGACGGAGGGATTATCACATAAACAAATTACTGAGAACTTTTTATTTTTAAAACCTCGTAATGATATCCGGATTATTACTGTAAACTAAAACATAATAAACTATTGCAGAAGCATTTCAATTAAACTGGCTAGAGTAAGCAAACAGAGTTTACAACATGTATTCATTTTTTTAACATAAAGTAAACATAACAGTTAATTTACATCTTTATACACATTCCACATACACACTCTCTCTCACCCACGCCATGTCCCAAGGATCGAGGGGAAAGGACTAAGAGACCTCTAACTAGACTAACTACAAACCTTTTGATAACTAGGCGTTAGGATGAAACGATCCTTCTGATTCCTGCTTTTGGCGATAACCTGAAAATGTTTTGAGTAGAGGTATGAGCCTACTCGCTCAGTGAATAGCCTTTCATTTAGCTATCACTAAACAACTCATCAGATTTATAAAATTTAAATAACATGAATACAGTACAAATAGGGCAGTTCTAATGACATAGCAGATTACAGAATATAGTCTCATTTCTATGCAACAACAGGTAATTTAAACCAATAAACAAATATAATGAATTGGCACAAAAGTTTGGATATATTAATTTACTGTGATCCTATATGATTACATAATTATTTTATTATGCCCCAAACATATGCAGCGCACTCTACATATGAAGATCTGTAGCGAACTACGATCCCACCGTACAAGACTTAGCGACACACCCGGGAAATGCTAAGTCTGACTGTCCGTCCTGGTCTGCACAGGACTCTCGGGCGCACAAGGGCCCCAGGCGCACAAGGGCCTGTCTGCACTAACTCCGAGTGCTCTGGACTCCTCCCACCCTGTAGTGCACAGTCGGAGGGTCTGGGTTACCACCGTGACACAAGCACGGATTAATGTTGAATAACCCCCATTTTTCTCCAGTGCCACCGTGACACAAGCACGTGTTGTTGTTGGACACTGTCTGTCTGCCCTCGTGCCACCGTGACACACGCACGGATTATTGTTGAACACGAGCCCGACCATCTAGGCACAAGGCTAGATCGATTGTTTCACCCCAAAGGTACAGACCGCGCAATGGGGTTCTACGGTGTTGGGGCACCTAAGTCTATTAACTGATTTAACATATAACCATTTAAACAGGAATATCACATTTACCGATTTCATATCAGATCACAATACACTGTCATTTTAAAACTGTCTGAGCAATATATTTCAAATCATTGTAATTTCTGAGAAATTCTCATACCATGCATTCAGGAAAATTAGAAATGTATAAATAACCCAACTTATTTCAATTTGGCACATACATAGCGAATTTACGCAATTGAACATCTTATTGCACAAATTAAAGAAATTTACTTCACATATGAGAACCATACTCAACATTTGTCAATTCTCTAAAATTCTCGAAAAAAACGTGCACATTAACCCTAATCCTGGTTTGTGCATCACTTAACTCAATTAAGAGTTAATTACCTATCACAACACAATTTAATAACAATACTTGAGAATTTCTGGTAATAATTCAGAGAAATGTGCCATTTCATGTAAATATCAATTTACACATATTAACGTCAAAAGATATATGCAATTAAGGTTTTCATGCATATTTTATTTATTCATATCAACTTTGAAATCGTACATCTGATAATTTATCAGAAATCTTCATTGTATGGGTTCATACCCAAATCATACCATTTTCAGACATGAATTTCTAATTTCAACATTCAAACAAGCAATTTAGGTTCCAATGAACCATATAAATCTACCAATTCAATCCACACTGATCAATTGCTAAATTTAATCATATAACAACATCTAGAAGCAATTTATGAAATAAAAAGACGGGCGACGCCAAACGCCACCCTACGCCTGATAATGCCTGTTATAAGCGTAATTCGCGCACAAAACAGAAAATATTCAAACGCCTGAGTTTATTAATGATAAATAAATGAAATTCTACTCACAGCGATTTGGTTTGTCCGGATTTGTCCGGAGATGCATCCAGAGTCTGTTTCCGGGTGATTTCTAGGTTGTCTTCAACCTTTGAAAAAGTCCTGTTCACGATCGAGAAATCCAACAGAATGGCTACTTCACATATTGGTTGAAAACAAGCTCAATTAACGGCTGAATCTTGGCTATGGCTGCGATTTTGAGCATAGAATGATGGGTCGAGCTTGAGGACACCTTCCCCTATTGTTGGGTGCCCCAAGGTGGCCTTCTAGCTGCTGCTCCGAGCAGCTATTGCTGCTGCAACGCAGGGGCGCCGCCCTTCTATTCAAGGTGTAGGTGGCGGAATAGATGCAAAAATGCTTCGTTTTCTTGCCTTGGGCTCTTGGTCAGAGTCGAGGGCATCTTTTGGTGGTGCTGGTCGCGCCCAGCTTCTCTTGGCCGGCATCGCTGCAGCAGTAGGTGCTGCTTCTGGCCGCCGTCGCGGTTCTGTAGGTTGGGCGATGCTTGGTTGGCCGTGGTTAGGGCAAGGGATAGAGGGGAAAAGGAAGAGGGAAGGTAGAGAAATGGAGGGCGGAGGTCATCCCTGATCAAAATCGCCCTAGGTCACCCCTTGCTGCTACTGAGATCGGGAGGATGTCGGTGCCTATTCAAGCAGCCGTTTGCGTGAAGAAGATAAGGGTATAGGAAAAGAAAGGGAATATAAATAGCCACGAATTTGGGAAAATTGCATATTAGGTCCAATGAAAACAAAAGTGTTATAACTTTCTCCTCGAGAGTCCAAATGGACTTATTCTTTTTGCAATGTTTCAAGCGTGAGATTCTCTACAACCTTATAGCAATAAATTATGCAATTTAACATGTCACAACTAGTCAAAGCACTAATTGCAACAGTAAGTACTTAATCCAACTTAATTAACCTAACAATCATCATTGCCATTAACATTAATTACCTCAGATGTTTCAATCTCACTATTGATTCACATATTAACTTATTTTGATTAACCATGATGTTTAATATGATACTCAACACTAATCAAGGTGTTTCACACTAATCAAGGTATTTACTGGTTAACCTCAATGTGGGTCATAACAAGTGAGCTCGATCATGGAGGAAGAAGATGAGTAGACGAGCAACTCAGTCGGTAGTAGCGGTGGCATTGAGCAGGCAGTGGCAACGTAGAGCAGGAGAGCCGCGTCTTGGAGAACAGCGGTTGGAGCACCAACAAGCGGAGGAAGCAGAGGTAGAGGTGAGCGGCGAGCGACGGAGGCGACGACAACTAGAGCACCAGAAAACGGCAGCGGAGGCAGAGGCGGCGAGCACAGGAGCAGTGGGCAGCGGTGAGCAGAGGAATCACCAGACCTAACCCTCAATCGAGAATGAATGAAACAGAGAAAGGGGAAGAGTCTGGCTCGCGCAGGTTCGATTAAGTTAACAATAGGCGTTGGTTATTAGAACCAACCAACGCTTAAAACTATAAGTGTCGGTTACGAACAAGAAATTGACAATTCTGTTAGTTGATAGTCGTCGGTTCCAACTAGAAAAACTGACGTCTATCTATATATGTCGATAAAAATAAATGTTCTCGAATTAAGACAATAGTCGTCGGTTTCTGTATAAAAACCGACACTAAAGGGAGGTGAAAATCTTCACGGCTAAGCACACGAAAACACATCAGCATCAACAATTGTAAGACAACAGACGATAAAAATTGGTCAAATTTCTGTCTCGTAGAAAACCTTTAGTCGTCGGTTTCTTTGTTAAAAACTGACGTTGTATGTTAAATTTTGGAGGTAATTATTTTCATTGGAAAATTTGGATTTGGCAGTCAATTTTAGGCGTCAATTTCTTATTAAGAAACCGATACTAAATAAAAAGCGATACCCGCGTCTTGTCGCCCTTCACAGATAGATGTCGGTTATTTTATTTAACCGATGTTGTATGGATTAGGCGTCAGTTTTTGTATACAAACGACGCCTGTAAATGTGACGTTATAAGTCATTTCAGTAGTAGTGGTGCAACAACATTACCTTCATCACCAGAGTCACTAGAAAAACCATCAGAGCCATCATCATTGTCATATGCAACAACATCATCCTCATCATCATCAGCAACCTCGTCAGCATTAGCAACCTCCTCATCAGCCTGGTCTGACATCTCTTCATTAGCAGAGGGATCGAAACTACGACTGGGCCAATGAGCATTTTATTCATTCCAAGACATACCAAGAGCATGGAGCTCATTGGCGTGTGGGAAGGAAGGAGCAAAACTGCCAAGGCTAGCAAGCAGAGTGGCCAAAGGGCCAGAAGGTAGAGGTAGGACAATGGGAGGAGGTCCACCAGCAGCAGAGGGTGTGGCAACAGTGGAAGGTGCAGGTGGAGGGGTAGGGTAAAAGTGATTATATGCATAGGATGCATAATCACTTCCCGGTTAGGGCAGGTAGGCTGAGTAGGGATGAGTACAAGACATGCTCATGTTGGACATGATTGAACATAAGTCCTGATGTAGGTGCTCCTGGACCTGGAGGTTGTATGCCAATTGATGCATCATGTATCCCATAAGGGTTTCATTTGACACATAAAAGGAGGCACATGCAGGTCGGGTAGGCTGAAGTGGTCGAGGTGCTCAGGTAGAGGTAGAGGTAGAGGCAGAGGCACCAGGTGTGGTGGAGGAGAGGATAAGCACATACTTCTGAATAGTGGTCTCACTGATACAAACTCATTTCCAGGCAAGTTTGTAATGAAAGTCGTGGAGAAGAGATTTGCTAGTGGCAAGTTGAAATAGACCACATATTAGGGCATGGTAGGGAGGGTGGGTGCCAAAGGTGTTTTTTTCCTAAGTCGAAGTAGGTCATGTGGTGGAGGATATATCTTAACCACTTGACTCTGGCATTCTCTAAGAGATAATACATGATCAACACAGTGTTCTTTGCAATCTTCGTTTGATTTTTCTTCGGATGGATATTGTAGTTAACAACTAGGGCAAGGATGTGTCTCTTGAGATCTAAGGTAGAGGATGGAAGGGTGCACTTCTTATTATAGAGGAATTGAGGCTTCTTCAAGTAACGATGAATGTCAGGAAGAGTGAGATCATATTGCTTGTAGAATGCCTCATGCTCAACTAGGTCGAAATACTCGGGGTAATCCTTACGCCATGTGCTAGTCTCATCGGTACCTGAGAAGAAGATATTCAGTGTATCCTCTGAGACTTGGAATTTCTTCCCGACTATCATTGATGTTAGGACTACTTGAGTATTAGGAGGGGGTATGAGGGTGTCGTAATTCCAATACAAGTTAAAGTAGAATTCATGAACTACTTTCATGCTAGTTATGGAATTGTTGTAGAACCCGCGTTCAACACCCAAGGCAGAAAAATGGTGAATGTTTAGCAACTACGCTACTTGATCTATGGACTCTTGGCGTATAGGTCAATGCTCAAAGAGGGTGCGCAAAGGGAAAGGATTCCATGGAAGGAGGTACTTATACCTATTTATAGCCTCATTTGAGACCAAGAGAGTGTCATCAAAAGAGGTCAAGTGGGAAGAGGATGAAGAAGATGGTGCATTGGCAGGGGCGGCTGTCTTCCTCCTATTGGAATCCATGGAGACAAAATAGAGAGGAAGGAGGGAGCAAGAGCTAAAACACACCACCAAAAACATCCACTCACCTAGGTTTAGCAAGGGGGAAGGTGTAGGAAGGTCGAGCTAGGTCAGATTAAGGCTAGGTTGAGGAAAGGAAGGGCAAGGGTAGAGAGCTTAAGGATAATGGAGGGGGTATCGATCAACTTTTCTCTAGTTGAGACGGAGAAGTGTCAGTTGAACCCAACTTAAGAATGTTGGTCGAGTTCTATAAACTCAGAAACTCGGCCGATTCGATTTAATAAAAAAAAAATCTCACGGCCATCGATCGCTCGAGTTGGCAACTCGACCGATCGTCAACCTGATCTAAAACCAACAAACTTAATTTTAAGCCATTAGAGTGCTAATTAAACTTATTTTTCAAGTCCATTATGTATATTGAACATACTTAGGAGCATTTCACTCATCATTGGGTACTATTTTGTGAAAAAACATGTGTTTGTGAAAATACCCAAAAACAATAGAAATATAAGGCAAAATGAACATGAAAAATAGATTTTTAGCATATTAGCAATCAAAGATTATCAAAATAGAGAAAAGACATATAGGATAGATGAAAACTAGCTAGAAGGCATATCAGATTCATTCAAAGTAATTATAAGCAATTTTGATCTAATAAAGTTCAATTGCTCTCTAGATAGAGGTTTAGTGAAAATGTCCACAAATTGATTTTTTGTGTCCACATGCGTGATATAGATATTCTTCTTGGCAATGTTATCGCGGAGAAAATGATGATGAACATCTATATGTTTAGGTCTACTATGAAAGATAGGATTGTAAGACAAGTTAATTGCACTAGTATTATCGCAATAGATAGGAGAAACATCAAAATGAATGTTAAAGTCTTGGAGCATTTACTTCCTCCATAGGACCTGGGCACAACAACTCCTCGGTTGCAATGCACTTAGCCTCGGTGGTTGATAATGCCACTGTGCTCTATTTCTTGGAGAACCAACACACCAAGCATGGTCTAGGAGGAAAAAAGTGCCACTTGTGCACTTTCTATCAATCAAACACCTTGCATAATCTACATCACTATAAGCAGTAAGAGTAAAGTCCCTTGACTTGGGATACTATAGTCCAAATTTTTGGGTTTTGGATAAGTACCTTAAATCCTATTAACAGCTGTAAGATGTGATTTCTTAGGATTTGATTGAAAGCAAGCACACAAGCCAACACTAAACATTATATCAAGTCTAGAGGTAGTTAAGTAAAGTAAACTTCCAATCATACCTCTATAGAGCTTCTCATCTACCTTCTCATCTTCTTCATCTTTATCAAGTTTGGCGGTGTTTGACATTGGTGTGTCCATCACCTTGGTGTTCTCCATCCCAAAGTGCTTAAGTAGTTCAATTGTTACTTGCCTTACTTGATGAAGTTCCCATCTTTTGTTTTCTTGATTTGAAAGCCGAGGAAGAACGTGAGTTCACCCATCATACTCATCTTGAATTCACTCTGTATAGATCACTAAATTCTTTATGAAGATCAAGGTTTGTTCTTAAAAAAATGATATCATCAACATACATTTGTATGATAAGAAAATTATTAGATGTGTGCTTTACAAATAAGGTAGAATCCACTTTGCCCATGATATACCCATGATCTAACAAAAAGTTCTTTAATTTTTCATACCAAGCCCTTGGTGCTTGTTTTAGTCCATGGAGAGATTTTTGCAACAAATAGACATGGTTAGGTAGACTATCTTGTTAAAATCCCAGAGGTTGTGCAACAACACTTCCTCCTCAATTTTACCATTCAAAAATGTACCTTTAACATCCATTTGATATAGAAGAAAGTCTTTATAAATAGCAAAGGCAAGCAACATATGAATATACTCAAGTCAAGCTAGAGGTGCATATGTCTCATGAAAATCTATACCTTCTTGTTGATTGTAGCCTTGAGACACTAACCTTGCTTTGTTCCTTACCACTTTTCCGCTTTCATCAAGCTTGTTGTGGTAGACCCATTTGGTGTCAATGATCTTTCTATCACTTGGTCTCAGCACAACGATCCAAACTTTGTTTTTTTTCAAATTGCTCCAAATCTTCTTGCATAGCTAGGATCTATTCTTCATCCCTAAGAGCATCCTTGACATTCTTAGGCTCAAGTTGTGAGATGAAGGTGTTGTTGGCTTGTTCTTTGTTGAATGCAGCCTGCCTCTTCACTCTTTCAAATAGATTACCTAAAATCAGCTCCTTTGGATGATTCTTTGCAAACCAGGGGGTTGGATCCTTCTTTTGATCATCTTTCTCTTCTTCTTGAGTGGCCACCTCTTTTCCCTTTTGGGTGATGTTGAGCTCTTTTAGAATAGGAATTACTTCACCTCCAACATCATCATTTGGAACAATATCATTGGAAATAGAGGGGTTAGTCTCAATAAACTTAAAATTAATGGATTCTTCTACTTTAGCAAGATCAACATTAAAAACTCTATAAGCTTTGCTAATAGTGCTATAGCCAAGAAAGAAAACCGTGTAAAATTTTGGATCAAACTTATCGAGAGTATCTTTCATATTAAAAAAAACAAGCACATATGAAAACATGGAAATTTACTCAATAGAAGGATTCCTACCACGCCAAAGCTCATAGGGGGTTTTATTCAGCGAAGGATGAGTAAAAACCTAGTTTTGCACAAAACATGAAGTACTGACAACTTCATCCCAAAACTTCTTAGGAGTACCATACTCTAGAAGCATGGTCCTAGACATCTCCTATAAGGACCTATTCTTCCTCTATACAACTCCATTTTGTTGAGGTGTTCGAGGTGAAGAGAAGTTATGTGCATAACCAGATTCTTGACAAAAATGCTCAAAAAGCTCATATTCAAATTCTCCTCCATGGTCACTACTGATGAAAACAATACGACAAGAAGCTTCATTCTCAACTCATTTACAAAATCTCAAGAAAACATCAAGCATATCACTTTTAGAAATGAGAAAGAAGGTCCAAGTATATCTAGAGAAATCATTGACAATAACAGGGCAATACTTGGAACCACGAAGTGATTGAGTTCTCATTGGTCCAAATAGATCAATTTGAAGAAGCTCAAGAGCTCTCTTAGTACTAAGGACTCGTTTGGATTTGAATGAGGACTTGGTTTTCCTTCCTTGGGTACAAGGTTGGCATTCCGCATCCTTTTCAAAATCTAATTTAGGAAGTCCTTTGACCAAATCCTTTTTGATCAACTTTTTTAACTGATGCATGTTTACATGACCAAACCGGCGGTGCCAAAGAGAAGTATCATTCTAAGTTGACTACTAGGCATCTACCAACAATATGCTTAATAGAGTCAAGAGCATTAACATAAAGATTACCACTTCTTGTTCCCTTATATATAACTTGGTAGGTGAGGAAAACTAGAATCAAGCATTTAAAGGAAGCAAATAACACAAGGTAATCATTATCACATAGTTGACTAACACTAATTAAATTGTGATGTAGGCCATCCATAAAAATAACATTCTTGATACACAAGGATTCACCTACATCACCCTCACCTTTGACTTTACTTTTCTTGTTGTCCCCAAAGGTGATCGATCCTCCTTCCTTTTTGGTGAAATTGTTGAAATGGCTTATATCAATGGTCATGTGCTTAGTGCAACCACTATCAACAATTGATATTCCTTTTTCTTGCAAGTAAGGAGAATGTTGGTTCCCAACTCAAACTTTGGGATCCGAAGTTAGCTTGGGGACCCATTTCATCTTTGTATTGGTCCCTTTAGGCTTGTAGGGACAATAAGTAGAGTAATGATCATCACATTTGCAATAAGAACAAACTATAGGATTCTTAGTGCCGGAAGACTCTCCTACAAAGAAAGAGGTCTCCTTGATCTTTTTCTTACCTTTGGATTTTCTCTTTCCCTTTGATGCTCGCCCTACAAATCCCAAACCACTAGTACCACTTTGTTTGGTAGAATGGTCAAGGATTTCATTTAGAGAATTCTTCCCTTTGAGGAATTTTGGCAGGGATTCTCTCAATATATGATTATCATCATTTAAGGAAATAATGGTAGAATATAAACTAGATATGTCATCCCTACCATGCACAAGATCATCCTCAAGACAAAAATCTTTAGTTAAATATGAATCATTTTCAAGAGAGATAGAAGAAACATTAACACTAGGCAATAAAGGTCTAGAAGATAAATCATTTACTTGACCAAGTAACCTAGCATTTTCAGATTTAAGCATTTGGATTTCTTTAAGATAGAAATCTCTCTCTTCTCTATGAGCATCAATAATGAGCTTAAATTCAGCATTTTCAGTTTTAACCATTTCAAGCTCTTTAAGGAAATTTTGGTTTTCTTCCTTAAGATTTTATATATTCTTAAGGTAGATACCATTCTCAAATTAAACCCCATTGTATTGGATCTCAAGATCAAGGTATTTCCCTTGTAAATATCAATACTCTCAAGATTGGTTTTCTCATTCAATTCAAGACTTTCAAGCTTAGCATATAGATCATCAATAATCTTTACTAACTATTTTCTTTTAGATTTACACTCAGCAAAAGATGAGCAGGTAGAGATAAGCACGTCAATAACAACTTCATTTGATAACTCATGCAATCTTACCTCACTTACCTCACCAATATCTTCACTAGTAGAGGCCATGAGTGCAAGGTGGCACTCTCCATCTTCTTCGGAGCTTGAGCTGCTTGAAGATGAAGCTTCCCAAGCTACATGAGCTTCATTCTTGTGTCTCTTCTCCTTCTAGTACTTCCTCTTGAATTTTCTATCCTTCGTGTATTCCTCTTCCTTCTTTGAGTTGCCCTTGCGGTATGACTTTCTTGACTTGGGGCATTCACTCTTGTAGTGCCCCTTTTTCCCACACTTGTAGCATCTCAGAGTATAGATGGAGGAGGCTTGCTTTCTCTTGAAGTGTTTGCCCTTGATGTAGTTGGCTTCATGCTCACTTGGATCTTCATCTTCAGAGAAGGAGGGAGAAGTCTAGAAAGAAAGTTGTTGTTGAAGGATGAAAGCCTCAACTTGTGCTTTGAAAGCATTATCTTTTATCTTCTTGGCTTCCTTCTCTTCTTTCTTGGCTTCTTCTTATTTCTTGTCAAGCCTAGGCTCATGGGCTTGAAGGTTACAAATGAGCTCTTCGGTTGGGATGTCACCAAGGCTCCTCACTTCTTCAATGGAGGTGACCTTTGACTCCCATATCTTTGGTAGAGTCCTCAAGATATTAGAGTTGATTACACATCTATCTAAAGTGTTTCCCAATGCAGTCAGCCCATTGATGATGACATTGAGTCTAGAGTACATCTCTACAATCCCTTCTTTCTTGCCCATCTTGAAGTTCTCTAGAAAGCTATTCAACATGTATATCTTTGCCTCCTTGACTTGCTTTGTGCCTTCATAGGTGATGCAAAATTATCCCAAATTTCATAGGAGGTGTTCTAAGATGAGATACAGTTGCACTTGGTTGGGGGGAGGGTTGTGTAGAGGATGCTTATGGCTTTGGCATTGAGTTGGGCTTCCTTGAGTGAAGCTTCACTCTATGTTGCAACAACTTTGGTTAGTTCCTTGTAAGGTGTGACCATCACCTTTGTCACAGAACTGGAATCCCAGTCCCATGCTAGAGGTCCTCCTTTGTAAAGAGGTTGAGGCCCATGTTAGTCTCAAACCATATATCATATCTCAACACGTATAAAACTATGTACAAGCAAGCATGCCAACCCACTGGCTATGTTTAGCACATCAACCAAGCCATATGTATCATACAAGGTGTTGGGTTTAGCTAAGGTTTCATGGTCAAACTCATTCCATATCGTCAACCTATTTGAATTTCTTAAGGACAAATTTGAGCCTTATTAACATCAACATCATTAACAACATCAGCATCAATGTTGAGATTAACATTAACATCTTAGGTTATCTATGCTACTCACTAGCCTAACCTTTATTATGGTTCTAAACAACTCTCAAGACTATCACTATCATCTAAACTATCTCTTCTATACTTGATGTTACATCTCTTTCTCCTAGGTTGCATGGAAACTCACTGCCTTTCTGCATGTGGTAACATTTTTCATATGTACATATAATAATACTTGAAATATATTTTCTCCAATGTTTAAACAGACGATGAAAACCACCATACTCAATTTGAATAAAACCAAAATCAAAAAAAATTACCACACTCATGAGGTAGTCTAGTATCATGACACCTAGAGAACTAGAAAAAACATGGTGCACACTTGTGTAGACACCCTAAGCACATGTTGTGAATCGTGTCAAGGGAGGTAATTTACACAAGTCTACACCTAGTTCAAGAACATCTAGGTTCTAACCTAGAGGCTAAGTCTACCTAATCCAGAAAGGACATCTTATTAAGTTTCTAGGGTTGAGATGTAAAGTGATTTTTGTTTGTGTTTCATGTGAGAAATGTTTGGTGTAGTTATTGTTCATGCTCTGATACCATCTGTCACGAAACTAGAATCTCAGTCCCATGAAACAAACGTATACCAAAGGCAACATGTAGAAGTGTAAAGCTTAGCACACATGAACATATGACAAGATAAAGGCACCAACACAGTCTCAACATTCAACAAGTATAAATTATACAAAATGCATTATATTCATGAATTCAGTTACATATTTCCAGAGTCAAGGTACAAGTCATTCATGTGCACTAAATCTGGATCTTACAACAAGTACACCTAACATAGCTCACCGAGCCCATCAACCTTCTAGACATCTCTAAACCTAAAAACAAAATACGAGAAATGGGTCAACACACGAGGTGTTATGGGGCAGAAAGATACATATATGTATAAACTTTGTGTTTTTTGAAAAAATTTCAAGACTAAATGAACAAGAATAAACATGTTAACTATTTGACAAATGTGAAGCCATATTTTATATCATTTCACTCCATTATACCAACAATATCAAGCATGTTTAAGGCCTTTGACCATCTTCCCGTCGAAAGGGTCCATAAGGGTTACAAAAATTAGCTAACCCTTTTATGTAGAGGGACCTCAAGGCCATAGCCAAGAGCTAACCCTTTATCAAAAATATTATAATGGGGTTCTATATATATGTGTGTGTTGAAGTTATAAAACCTATGAGGCAAACATCGAGTAAGACATAACAATACTACATGGAAATATTTGAGCAAGTAAACAAATAAGCATACAATACATGTCTTTTCAAGCAAGAAAGCAATATTCATATAACTAGATAAGGCCCATACCTAATTCAGAGATTCTTAACTTAACTCATCCATCATCATCTAGATATAAGCCAATCTAATTAACAACAAGATTATATGTATACATTAGATTCTCATCATCAACCCTAATTATCCTCATTTTAGGGTTTTATCCATGTTAGGTTCAACATTTATTATTAGTAAATTAGATGATCTTTTACTTATCTAGGGGTCATTAACAAGGTGAGGTTCAAGTTCCAAGTCATTATGAGGTTCCATGCATTTTATATGATAATATCAAGGTTTAAGGCATTTACATGCATTCTAGGTCGAAAGACTCACAATAGAGCACCCTAGATCATGATTCATCAAGTCAAGAGGTCAAGACCTAAAGATGATTTAGATTAGCAACATTAATTCATCAAAAATACATAATAAGATTAGGTGGTTGTCCATTAGCAACAAGATTAGAAACCAAGGGCAAAGTTCATCATTTAAGTCCAAACTAGGTTCATATGTACAAAAAGGAGTCATTTATGAGAAATAGGGAGAGTAGGACCTTCATTTAGTCCAAGTATACATCACAAGTAGTGATTTAAGGATCATAGGGTAGATTGAGTAATTAAGATCCAAGTTTGCATCAAAATCATAAATCCACTATACTCCAAATGATCAAAAGATAGAATTTTTGGAACAAAGAGAACTAGGATCAAATTCTATTATAGAAACCATGCCCAAGTTTTAGATCTTTTTGAGACGATAAAAATGGTATATATATTTACCCTATTTGGACAAGGGAGTTGGGAGTTATCATATTTCAAAGAATTGATCTTAAAAAGGGGGTCTATGCCTTATTTTAGCTAGGATTTGGTTTATTCGTTGACTGGGCCTTGGCTGCCCATGGACGTTGGGCCTCTGGACTGGCTGGTTCAAGCCCAAGTGACATGTTCCCCCTCTGCTTCATTTCATCGGGACCTCTATTTGGAACAAAGCATAAACATGGGAGTCATCCCCTCCCACCATCCTGGCGAACCCCACCTGAAGCTCGACCTCGGCACCCAGCTGTCTGGGCCGATGGCGGTGGTGGCCCACATACAACAGATCTAGGTGGCGTTAGGTAGAGAGCAGACAGTGGACTCCCTAGCATTGACCATCTCTGCCCCCCTATTGTATCAATTGACGAGCAGAAGCGAAGTGGCCAGTGCAGCCACGGTTGTCACCACCCGAGCTTCCGAAGCTTGCGGACCCAGTGTCGTCTATGAGGTGAGGGGTGGTGGAGCCCTTCCCCTTGGCTTTGGCATGGGCGAAAGAAGGAAGAAAAAGGGGGGGCTTCATGGGAGGCGACAACATAATTTTTTTTTGGAAGAGGAACCATTCGAGATCATGTTGGCATTTGGATTAAAACTAGGAATATGGAAAAGCGCAACAAATGAGGGTATAAAAGGGGCAAGATATTAGGGTTTCAGGGTCCTAATAACCATCTTATGGTCACATTCCCGATTTGGCAAGTCTGAGGAGGAAGAGTCTATGCGTACATTTTCCTTTCCAAACTGGAAGGGAAAGGAGTTGGAGACAGCCAGGCTATTGGGCCACGCACTGGCTGGGCCTGTCGATGGGTAGGCCCAAATGTTTAAGTCCACTATGAAGGATACATCAATAAAATAAGGGAACCTCAACCTAGCATAACTAGCACATCAAAGGTCTGTTTTGGGGTGATTTTTCCATTGTTGGATCTAAAATTGAGTCCAATACAACATGGTACATGTTACAAAGCCAAAAGATTATGGTGATGATCTTCATAATATCTAACAAAGATGGTGATATGAAAAAAATGGTATTTATTTCAAAAGTACAAGTTGATGTCACATTTAGCAAAATTGAATATTGATGTGACTAATATGGAGTCTCCCAACCATCAAACCATGAAATTGACATTGAATTGAGTAAAAGGTCAAATGATGAGAGAGAAAGAGTACAAGTTAGGAGAGAGAAAATCCAGGTTGTTACAACCTTCCACATGTCAAAGTTCATCCCTTGAATGTAGAACTGCATATGCCTCTTCCAATAGAGGAAGTTGGTGCCATCAAAGACCGGAGGATGCATGGAGAAGCCTCCCTCTAGGTTGAGAGAACCAAGTAGGTTGCCGCCCATCTTCTTGTCTCATGGGAGATTGTTGGAGAAGATCCTTGACTCTGATACCACTTGTTGGATCTAGGGCTCTATAGGGGCGTGAATAGAGCTACAAAATTTCTCACAAGATAGATTAGACCTTAAAATTATATCAAATTGAAACCAATAGCTTAAGTGCAATTTGAAGTCCTAACTAACAAGAATAGAAAAGGTGAGAGAGATTGATAGCAAGCACTTGACAAGGCGATGTAGAGTGGTTCCACTCTCCAAACTAAGAGAGAGTCATTCCACTACCTAGAGAGGTCAACCTCTAGGACTTTGCAAGTGCTTTTCTCTATATTATCACCAATATGAGTTACAACACAAGACCACCAAAGGACTTACCCATCCAAGAAAAAAGAGCAATCCACCTTACCAAGGACTTACCCTCTTTGCTAGAGTCTTCATCCTTCTTCCAAGGTTTTACCCACTCAAGCACAAGTCTTCCGCCTTTACGGATTTTTCAACTCTTCTTGGATCTTCATCCTTTCCCTTCTCCTTCACCTAGAGAAGAACAAAACCTCTTCATCAACCTTGAAGAGGCACAACAACAACTACTCCTTCACTTGGGGAAGCTTGCTTCACCTTTTCTTCATGGAGGAAAGGGATAGGGAAGTAGGAGAAGATGAGAGCTTTACATGAACAAGGGAGTAGATCTCTCACAATATGCCTAACTCACTCACAATCATGAAATGAATTGTAAACTAGAGAGAGAAAGGGGCTCAAGAAGTTTTAACACACTCAACTATAGCAAGGACTAAGAATATCATGAATGAGCAAACTTCAAAAGAACTCCAAGGGGTCCTATTTATATTTGGGGGTGTTCCCTTGAGTTGGGGATGACTTAGGGTCAAAATATAGCAGTTTTCCACAATGTAGCTGATCTATTTTCACCCAAAACAACTCACCAATGGTTATAATTACTTTTCCTGTGTTTTCCGTACAGTGCATTCAATCAAGTTTCAATAAAGGTAGCTCGTCTGATCAACTAAAAGAGAAAGTCAATTTTCAAACTATCGTTCAAGTTTGTTTTGGTAAACTCGACCGATGAGCTAAAATTAGATTTGCTTAGTGATTTGGTCAGTCGAGTTCTATGAGTGTACAACTCGACCGATGGGTCATCTTCAGAAAATCCATCCTAGGATCAGTTGAGTTTCCAACTCAAGTGATGAACAACCTATGGCAAATTTTCAAAGTTGACTTTTGAGTGATTTAACCTTGGTATTTTGTGTCCCTTATATTTTTCTCATCTTAGTTACAAGTCATATAATCAATACAAGTGATTACAAAATTCTTCTAAGGTCGTTTGGAGTGATTTCCCAAAATGCTGACTTGCATTGCTTTTGACTTGAACTTGAACAAGCTAGGGATTGTGTAATTTGATCCTTTTCATGTACCTAGAGCCTAAAATAATGTTGAATAGACATATTAGATACATAGGAATGGAATGGTTGAGTCATTAACAAAATATGGACAATGTAGAACGCTCAAGTCAACACATGCATCATTGATGCGGGTAAAGGTAAGGGTAGGCCTTTACCCTACCCTACACATTTACAACCCTACTCATATGTATCTTTGTGATAAAAAATTCTATCTTCCTTGAGCCAGTCTACTACCATCTATGCTATATGTAAACATGAGTTATAGAAAATGATCTGGTCTCAAATTGGAAATCATAATAGAATAACCATTATAAAATAGCTTCCCTATTTTCTAATCCTCAACACAATAATGTTGGAGTCAATTACATGGAGCGTTTTCACAAAAATTCTTTTATGCGTCATATTATGAAAAATTTGTTAAGATTTAAAATATCTTTATCTCTCCCAAGCTAATCAATCACATTGATGTAGAAATGAGCATTTGTTCGTTTATGTGTGCACATGTTCATACCCTTTGAACAATTTGTCATCAATACTCAAGACCCCTTCTTTTTTCCTAATATAGTCATTTCTCAAATGATATTTCTTTGTCTCCTAACATATCCATCTTCATATAAATATTTTGGAGACATTAATCTTGTCAATATTTTATTTCCTCACCGCTCAACATTCATTCTCATTTAGCATAGATGGTAGTATAGATATTATATAAAAATACTTTCTAATATGAGAGGGAGTTTTCAGGTGCAAACTCATTTGAAATATAATTCTAATGTCATGTGACTAACATCATCTTAAACATTAATTTGAAGTTAAGAATTAGAGACCAGATAACAAACTCATTACAATTGGATACATCCTCTCCATCCAACTTGGCCCCAATATTCAGAAATCTACACTAGTTAAAATTATGATCCATAAACTATGTTTTTCTTCTACTAATCTTAAACCCACTAGATTCCAATAGATTTCTCACAACTATCTTTCTCAATGATGGATTATGTAAGAGTTGATGGGAGAAGATAAGGTGAAAAGTGAGGTTATCAATGATGGTATTATGGTAGCTTGCTTATGAATGCATATTGTTCTAGTTGCATTTTTAGCTTACTTTTGCATCCATTTTTGTAACACCCCAGACCTGGGTTATGTGTTAACCATAGATGTTTTTCTTAATGAGGTTTATTATATGCTTGGTCTTATCTTTTGAAAAGTAATTAAGGCTCAAGAGGAACTTATATTTCAATTTTAGTCCTTTTTGAATAATGTTGGGACAATGTTTTGCTATTTTGGACTAAAGTGCAAATTACCCAAGTTGAGGGGTTAACTTGCAAATATTACATGATAAAATGTTCCTAAGATGTTGAAGCATCATAGGAATGTGTATGATGCAGTGGTATGGCTTCCACAAGCTTGCTGAGCAATCTTTATGCATTAAAACCTAGTTTTGGTGTAATGTGCAATTTACCCAAAACCTAGGGTTCAATATGCAAAATACCACATCAAGAGGGTCCCTCATAATTCTTGTCATCATATAGAGAAAATCATTTGAGAGGGGCGCCTCATTTGAATCATTTTGGAAGAGAGAGAATCTTGACATAAAATAATCAAGATTTAAGCATAAATGGAACTTTACTTCAATTTAGGGCACGTTTGGTTTGCAGGATTTACTGAAATCCTGTATTCTGTCCATCCTGCATTACTGAAATGCTGCATTCTCAAAATCCCGCAAAGTAAAATTTTATGTTTGGTTTGCTGGATTTTATAAGTGTGGGATTTATTTTTTTTCGTGTCTACCATCTTGTCCATGATGGATTTTGGCGTCCGGGAGAATTTTGATGGAGACCAAAATGCGGGATTCCTATTATGTCTGAAAATCCCGGGATTAGCCCCATTTCTCCAATCCTGCAAACCAAACATAAAATTTGCTGAACTGGAGTCCAGAATACAATCCAATACCGCAAAATCCAGGTAACCAAACATGCCCTTAATGCAAAAATAAATATTATTAATTGAAGTGCCTTCAACCGAAATGTGATGGTTGATTTTATAACAAGGATGAACGACCATGTTCCTTGCAAAGGCCACGAAAATATCTAAGTGAGTGGAGAGCCCACTCACATTAGTTAATTAAAAGTAATATCCATTAAAAAGGAGATATTAGTATTATATGAATTAAGGTGCTTAATTTGTTTTCCTTTAATTTGTGGATAATGAAGTGGAATTAAAGGCAAAGAAAATTGCCTTCGTATACAAGGGAGTGAGGGGATTATGTGGCATAATTTGGGGAGTTGAAGGATTGCTTTTCAACTTTCTCTCTCCTTGAAATTCCTTTATAAACACTTGATTTCCCATTCAACCAAAGACTCTTTTTTGGATTTTCTTCTCTCCTTGCTTTGGCCGAGTACAAGGGAGCTTAGGAGAAATAGGAGGATGACCACCAACCTGTAGGTAAGCTCCATGATCTCCTTTCACCTTGATTTCATGGTGGAAATCACAAATCAATGCTTGATTTCTTCTTTTCTCCAATCAATCTTCAATCCTAGCCAATCTTTTTCACTCAAAGAGTTGAGCATGAGATTGGGGTAGTTGAGAAAGCTTCTTCCGCCATTAAAGACGTGGAGTTGGATGTTTGAAGCATTCTTGAAGGCGGGTTGTATAACTTGAACCCATTTACATTATTATTCAATTCCAATTTTTCAAGTTATGTTTATTTCTCCTTCTTCATGATTAATTGTTTGTTGTAATGGATGATTCTATGAAATAAGTAGTAATATGAACCTTAGAAACGGAGGTAGATGATGATGACATCATCTTGGATACTTTTCCCAAAATTGCAACTCCGATCGATTTCCAATAAAATTGGTCAATCAGTTTCACCAAACAGTTTGGTGACCAAACAGTTTGCAAACCGTTTGAGGAATTGGGTTCAAAACCATTTGGGATAGTTGACCATTTGGATTGAGTTTACCATTTGGATTTGAGTTGACCATTTGGGAAGAAATAGTTTCTAAACTGTTTGATGATTAACGATTTTCAAGATCGTTTGGTGTTTAGGGTTTCCAAAACTGATTGAATGGAAATGGTTTTCAAAACCGTTTGAGGTTGATGATGTCATAGATTGATGCTGATATAATGCTATTTAATTGAATTAATTCCCAAGGGTTTAACACTTGAATGTTCATTGAGTATCAAACCCTAAATCGAGTTGTTAAAGAAACCCTAATTGAATTTCACCAATTTCAATGATGGGAGGGGTCAAACGGTCTCAAGACCGTTTGACATCAAATGGTCTCAAGACCGTTTGAGGGCAAAAAACCTCAAGACCGTTTGAGTTCAGGTCATGCCAAGGTTAAATGGTGATTTAATGGTTTATTTGAAGAGTGATTTAATGGTTCAATTGATAGGTGGTTCAATGATTGAAACCCTAAATCGATTTGGTTGATGGAAACCCTAATTGGTCCATTTAGTTTTATGAAGGTTTGGATCAAACAGTCTCAAGACTATTTGAGATCAAATGGTCTTAAACCATTTGGAGACCCAAGTGGTTTCAAAAGTGATTTGTTCATACGGTTTCAATGTACTTTTTCTTAAACAGTTTCAAACTGTTTGGGGCTATTTCATCAAGACCGTTTGAGGTCTATTTCATCAAGACCATTTGGGGTCTATTTCATCAAGACCGTTTGGACTCTATTTCTTCAAGACCGTTCGAAGATTGAGGTGCTTCTAGACCGTTTGAGGGTCAAGGCACTTCAAGACCCCTTGAAGGTTTAATTGATTCAGACCACGTAAGTACAATTAACCCCATGATTGTTGATGATGTTTATCAAAGGTAACTATAATGGTTGTACCTTCAAGATACTTAAGTGGTTAGTACCTTTTGAATGGTTAACCTTTTATGCTCATGGAAGAAATAACTCGATACAATATGTAATTAGGGTATGATCCTTGATAGAGAGATTATGAAACCCTAATTGAGAAGGGTGATGAACCCTAACCCTAATCTAGGGCAATGTTAAGTATAACCCTAATCTAGGGTGATGTGTAGCCTTAATTTTTGGGTTATAATGTATGAAACCCTAATCTTGAGCTATGAGATGATAAACCATAACTCTAATGATGGGTAATGTGATGTATAACTCAAATTGACATAATATGGTAACCCTAACCATAATGAGGAAATAGTGGAGTTACCCTTGTAATGCATGGTACTGATATGAAATTGATATTGCTGTTATTCTGTGAATTAACCATGCAGGTATGATGAGATGATGAGCATAGCCATGTATGAGCTATGATGTTTCACTTATTGTTGTTATAGGGCCTTGTGAGCCATAACACGCTTTGTTGCCTAGTGAGAGGTAACAAGAGAAGCAATGGGCTTTGAGAGCCATGTGAGCTACTTGTGTAGAAAGTATCATGTTTACCTTGGTCAGATGACCTGGAGGTGTTTTTAGTTACCTAATAAGTGGTAACAAGTGTTTCTTGATGAACTAAGGGTTTGAATACCCATTTTCAATAATCATGATGATGAGATTGTTAAGAAATGAGAAAGCACCTGATGAGATGAGGGATTAAGATCCCAATACTTCAATGAGATTTGAATAGTACTTGATGAAAGTATTACACATTATTTGTAGCAATTTTCATAGTAATTCATGTTTGGAAACTTGCTTGATGCTAAAAGAATATGGTAATACAGCTAATTAATCAAGTGATATCATATAATGTAGTTGCTCTGACCACAGATCCATCAACGTCAAAATTTGATGAATGGTGAAACGAGTTAAAACTCGAAACACATATTTTTGAATATGTGGGGGTTAATTGGGAAATTATATCCTCATGCCCCATAGGAATGGCTGCAGGCTATATCCTATGTAAGGGATTGGTTACAGACCATACCCCAGTATGAGTATGGCTACGGGTCATGACTCCATGATATGATACTAGACATAGGCTACATGCCATAACCCTGAAGAGAGTATATGCTGTGGGCTATAACTCTATAGAGAAGATGCCAATATAACCTGGCAAGCTAATTGTAGTTTGACACATGATGTTTCTGCCATATAATCTTGCACTGACTGAAAAGGATGAGGTCTTGGAGTCTGGCTCTTCCATTGACCTTGTGTGGTATCAATGTTTAAGGTAATCGTGCACTACTACAGAAATGGCTTATAACGTCACTTTTAAAGGTGTCGGTTATATAAATACACCGACACCTAAAACCTACATCGTCGATTTAACTACAAAACCGACATCTATCTGTGAAGGGCGACCAGACACTGGTATCACTTTTATTCAGTGTGGGTTCCCTAATAATACACTGATACCTAAAATTAACCGCCAAATCCAAAATTTCCTCTGAAAAAAATTACCTCTTCATCACTTCAAGGCATTAAGTATGATTGTAAAATGTAATCAGCCATGTAGCGTATTTTCTTAAGGTTGAAATACGAGAATAATTGGCTGATGTTATCTGATTAGCATATCATAGATAGATAAATCTTATACATTTTCTTCATAATCCTTATTGGATAAGTGACATGCTGCTGTATTAAGATATAGCTAAATTACTTATAACAAGAATATTTCTCTAACCTATTTAGACATTGATTTAATTGCTGATAAATATATATGATTCCTCTGTTCAGTTTATTCTTATTAAACTACAATAATAATGTTTCTGGTAGAGAGTTATATCTCTTGCTGGGACAATTTACAATTTTCTCACCCCCGTAGGATCCAACATTTTAGGTAGGTGTGGAGGAAGAGGCAGAAACCCTAGAGCAGGGGAAGAGCAACAACAACAGCTGTGACAACAGTGAATTCTTAGGTGAAGACACTGGCTATTGTGTCTTGTACATAGAGTCCTATGTCTCTCTCTGTACTCTCAGGTCCTCAGAGTCAGTAGTTAGTTTAATGAACCGATCTGAGATTTTGGCTTGATGCCTCAATGTTTTTATGCTGCCTATGTACAGTTTTAATAGGGAAGCTGATACTTGTAATTCTCAAGAAGGAATAGTACAAGAGATGTACTTGTGAACCAGAATGCAATTGATTACTTTGGTTCTTTTTGAAAGATTTTTCTAGTGTATGGATCTCTTTGAAAAAGGTTTTAATTTTTAGTGATTTTCAGTAATTCCGCTACTAACGTTCGCTTCCTCTTAAGTAAATCAAGTGTCTTGTGAGTTGGATGCCACAATTTAGTGGTATCAGAGCTCTAGGTTCACTGAGTCTACAGAGACATAGGATTACGGTCGTTGAGTCTGCTCTAGTGTCTTCCAGTTTATCTGATAGTGTCTTCTGCTCATATAGGAGAAGAAGAACTTGAAGATGTCTGGATCACATGAAGAACATGCTACTGAGAGCAACGTTGCTGCACCAGGGAAAGGTGTAAGGGAACAAGCTAGGGAGGAACCTGCACCTGAACATCCCCAGTTTGACCTAGCTATGATAGAGAATCCAGCCTTTCATACCCTATTCGGCCAGTTTATGGCGACTATGAGACACATGGCTGATAGGATGCCACCACCTGTACCTAGGGCACCAACCCACCATGATGGACATGCAGCCAGTAAGATCTTTGAGAGGCTTCACCGAGTTGGAGCCATAGATTATGCTGGTACAGTTGAACCAGCAGATGCTGATTTGTAGCTGACGGAATAGGAGAAGGCTTTTAGGATCCTTGATATTCCTGAAGCTAAGAAGGTAAGACATGTTGTATACCTTCTAAAGGGGAGTCCTGGCCATTGGTGGATGATTGAGGAGGGAAAGAGGCCAGGTGAAGAAGTTGGATGGGAGGTATTTCGACGAGAATTCGTCATTAGATACTTCCCTAAGACTTAGATGAGAAGATATCTCAGTTTGAGAAGATAAGACAGGGAAAGATGAACATTAGCGAGTATGAAGCTAAGTTCATGGAGCTTTTACGGTTTTGTCCACATATGGCAGCTAATGATGAGGAAAGAATCTGGTGTTTTGAAAAGGGGTTAAATGCTGAGTTGACCACTCCTGTGTCTGCTCTAAAGAACAGGGAGATGTTTGCTACTTTTGTGGAGTCCGTGAGGAGGATATAAAGGTTTGTGTTTGAGAAGTGACAAACTAGTAATAAGAAGGTGTTTACCCAATACTAGGGACAGAGGTCTGAGAGCTTTAAAAAGCCAAGGTTTTCTGCACCGACAGAACCATTAAGATTTAATATCCAGACACAATAGACGTCAAGTAGGGGTAGGGGCCGTAGTTTCGTTTCAAATAGAGCCCCCAACACAACATCAAAATCGGTGACTGGACCTCCTAGACCCTATCGTAAAACTAGGATCTGTCACCAGTGCAGACAAGTGGGAAATCTGGCAAGGGATTGTCCAGTCAGGAACACAATGATGACTCAACCTCAGAGGCAGAGTCAACAAGGATCCCAGAGGAGACCGTTTTCTAGTGGATATCGAGGACGTGGACAAGCATCCCAAGTTGGATCATCATACCCAATAATCGAGCACCGAGTCAACCACAGGCGACGACGAGATTCTATGCAATGAACCAGCCTGAAGTAGTTGTCAACCCCAGAGTTGTGACAGGTCAGATGGAGCTGTTTCATTCTGATATGACTTCATCCTGCTTCATATCTGTTTTGATTGATCTGGGTGCTACACATTTTTTCATCACTAGAGAAGTGATTCTTGACTGCAATATTATAGTTGGTCATAGGGCAAAGAGTTTGATGTTACAAACTCCTTCGTTGGGATCTACAGTGTTGCAGGAGGTGTGTTCTCCCTACACTCTTTCCTTTTCTGAACATCACATTTAGGTGGATCTTATACCACTTGAGATGTACGGGTTCGATATAATTCTTGGGATGGACACCCTAGAAAAGTATAAGGTTGTCTTGGATTGTGAGTCCAAGCAAGCTGTGTTCACAGATGACAGTGACACATGGACTTTCAGGGAGATAGATAGATTCTTCCAACCTGTCTTGTGTCAACTATGTTAGCTGAGAAGCTGATGAGGCAAGGATGCGTTGCGTTCTTAACATATGTGGTAGACACCACAATGGTGAATTCTAATCTTTATGAAGTTTTGATAGTTAGGGAGTTTAAAGATGTATTCCCTGAGGAACTTCCAGGTGTGCCTCCGCCCGAAGAGATTGATTTTGAAATTAATCTAGTCCCAGGAACACAACCAATAGCACAAACACCATATAGAATGGCACCTGCTGAGATGGCAGAGCTCAAGAAATAGCTCTAGGAATTGATTGAGAAAGGTTTTATCTGACCGAGTACTTCACCATGGGGTGCTCCTAAGTATAAGGATAGATTGATGCAGTTATGCATTGATTACAGGCAGTTGAATAAAGTAACTATAAAGAACAAGTATCCTTTGCCAAGGATTGATGACCTGCTTGATCAGTTGTTTGGTGCAACTATCTTCTCTAAGATAGATCTGAGTTCAGGATATCATCAATTGCGTATTAAGGAGGGTGACATACCTAAGTCTGCCTTTAGGACAAGGTATGGTCACTATGAGTTCATAGTTATGTCGTTTGGACTAACTAATGCACCATTTGCATTCATGGAACTCATGAATAGAATCTTTCGACCTTTTCTTGATCAGTTCATAGTAGTCTTCATAGATGACATCTTGATCTATAGTAGAGATGCTCAACAACATGAGCAGCACCTTTGTCAAGCTTTAACTTTGCTAAGAGAGCATAAGCTGTATGCTAAGTTTAGCAAATGTGAGTTTTGATTACCAGAAGTTTCTTTCTTAGGACACGTGATATCTGCCTCAGGTATCCGTGTTGGTCCTAAGAAGGTAGAATCTATCCTGCAATGGGAATAACCAAAGACACCGACAGAGATACTCAGTTTCCTAGGACTGCCAAGCTACTACAGAAGGTTCATTAAGAACTTCAACTCTATAGCTTTACCCCTAACCAAGTTGACTAGGAAGGAGATTCCTTTTGTCTGGAATGAAAAGTGTCAACATTCTTTCCAGTTGCTGAAAGAAAGGTTAATAAGTGCACCTGTGTTGGTGTTACTTGAACAAGGGAAGGGGTACATAGTTTTCTGTGATGCGTCTAAAAATGGTTTAGGATGTGTGTTGATGTAGGATAATCAAGTGATTTCTTTTGCCCTCGACAACTTAAGAAACACGAGGAGAATTACCCAATACATGATCTAGAGCTAGCTATTGTGGTCTATGCTTTGAAAATCTGGAGACATTATCTCTATGGAGAAACATTTCATATTTTCACAGACCATAATAATTTAAAATATATCTTCTCACAACATGAGTTAAATATGAGGCAATGCCGCTGGATGGAGTTAATCAAGGACTACGATTGTACAATTGATTATCATCCAGGGAAGGCTAATGTAGTGGTTGATGCACTAAGTAGGAAGTCATCATCACCAACCCTAGATAAAGCACAATTGATCTTCTTAATGAGCTCTAAGAGAGATATGCTTATCTCTATGAGACAAAACAATGTACATCTTAAGGTATTGTTGTTAGCTGGGCTGTTAGCTGAGATGCACATAAAACCTACTCTGAGACAATAGATTAAAGAAGCACAACAAGTTGATACTGTGGTTCAGTAGATCAGGTCAGAGTATGGTAGTGAGAAATGGGATGGTTTTCATGAGTCAGAGGATCAGGTAGTCTGTCACCATGGTAGGATGGTGGTACCTGATTCCAATGACTTGAGGAAGTTAGTCTTGGAGGAAGCTCATTCTTCGATGTATGCAATGCATCCAGGGAGCACCAAAATTTATCATAACTTAAAAGATATGTATTGGTGGCCTTGTTTGAAGAAGGACACAGCTGAGTTTGTTATGAAGTGTCCGGTGTGTCAGCAAGTTAAAGCTGAACATCAGAAGCCCGCAAGAATAATGCAATCATTTCCTATACCACAGTGGAAATGGGATCACGTGACCATGGAATTTGTGGTTGGTTTGCCTAGAACAACCAAAGGTCATGATTCCATATGGATGATTGTTGATAGGTTGACTAAGACAACACATTTCCTTCCTATCAAAACAACCTACACTGCTGAGAATCTTGCACAGATCTATATAGATGAAATAGTGCGTACACAGGGTACCAGCTACTATTGTTTCTGATAGAGGTCCCCAGTTCATGAGTCATTTTTGGGAATGACTACATAAAGCTTTGGGTACGTAGTTAAGGTTTAGTACAACCTTTCACCCAAAGACAGATGGACAATCTGAGAGGACCATACAAACCTTGAAGGATTTTCTTAGGGCATGTGTCCTTCAGTTTGTAGGAAGTTGGGATCTACACCTAAGCTTGATAGCATTTTCTTATAATAATAGCTATCAACACAATATTGACATTGTGACGACCGTCTCGTGAAAACAAGATTAACTAATGCGGAAGTGTTCATCAAGCAGCGGATTAGCGAAAATCACTAAAAATTAAAACTTTTTGCAAAGAGATCCACACATAGGAAATCTTTTCCAACAAATGCCATTGTATATCATATACATTCTGTTTCAAACGTACATATCATGTACCATCTCTTTCCAGAGACTACATCATCAGCTGCCTTATAAACATATATGCAGGCAGCATACAAATCTCAAGGCATCAAGCCAAAACCTCAGACTGATATATCAAAAACACTGACTAAAAACTCCGAGGACTTGAGAGTACAGAGACGACACATAGGACTACTATCTATATGACTAGACAGACAATATCTCCACCTGAGATCTTATTGCTGTCCCTGCTGTTGCTGTTGCTGCTGCTCTTTCGCTGTTCTAGGGTTTCTGCTCTGCCTTTCATGCATACCTAAAAATGTTTCCCACGGGGGTGAGACAATTGTAAACTGCCCCAGCGAGAGATATAACTCTCCGCCAGAAACATTGTTATAGCAGATTATGAAATTAAACTGAGCAGGGGTTACTTTTACATTATTAGGCAGAATTATTCTTCATAGAACAAAATAGGAAAATCTCCATTTTCAATAAGAGCATTGCATCTACCCATGGTAGACTCATAGTTCATCCATATACTTGTAATGAATACAATAGATATGAATAATCATCAATGAACTATAGATATATAACAGAAATGTAACATCAGCCAAGTTCTCTAGCATAACTTATTAACACAAATGCTACAAAGAAACATGATACTTGTTACCCAAGCATCACACATGGCTCACAAGTCCATTCATATCTTGTCACATCTCACTAGGCAACAACTTATTCACATGGCTCACAAGGCCATTCACATCTTGTCACCTCTCACTAGGCAACAACTTATTCACATGGCTCACAAGGCCATTCACATCTTGTCACCTCTCACTAGGCAACAACTTATTCACATGGTTCATAAGGCCATTCACATCTTGTCACCTCTCACTGGGCAACAACTTATTCACATGGTTCATAAAATTCGTACACATTGTTACTTTTATTAAGCAACAACAACATCAACACACAAAAAGCCAATCAAAATTTATTATATAAATGTCACAGCCCAAACTTGGCTATATTCATCATCTCATCATACCTGCATGGTTATTAGGCATGATAACAGTCACACAAGATATTCATCACATCATGTGATACAATAGTAACACCATCATTCCTTAACCAGGAATTAGGGTTCACTATCAAATAGGGTTTATCATTCCCTTTTCCTCAAATTAGGGTTAGGGTTCCCCATTTCTCATTAATTCAGACCCTCTTGAGTTAACCAACTTTATCTTGTATTAAGGTGGTTCCCCATTTCTCATTAATTCAGACCCTCTTGAGTTAACCACCTTTATCTTGTATTAAGTTATTTCCCCTCTTAATACATTCCATCACAGAATACTCACCCTTAGCATATAATGCATAGGCCACACATTAGAATTGTCCAGTTATCTCACATGATATGGACTTATCTTAGTTTAAGGCATAACTTTATTATAAAGTTTCCTATAAACAATCACAATGATACACCCTCAACTAGGGTTTCACAAGGATACACCCTCAACCAGGGTTCACAATGATAAACCCTTCACTAGGGTTTCACAAGGATACACCCTCAACCAGGGTTTATAAGGATACACACTCAACTAGGGTTTCACAAGGATACACCCTCAACCAGGGTTCATAAGGATACACCCTCAACTAGGGTTTCACAAGGATACACCCTCAACCAGGGTTCATAAGGATACACCCTCAACTAGGGTTTCACAAGGATACACCCTCAACTAGGGTTTACTAATCATGTATTGGATCCATGCATTTGTTATGCATGATTGATTAGTACCATTAAGGGTATCAATCACCTAATTACATTAGGTTTCCAAAAAGGTTTGATCAATCAGACCTTCAATAACATGGGGTATCCAATTGAATTAGGGTTTCCAATGTTGATTCCTTCAATCATTGAATTCATGGAACCAATCATCAATTGGACCTATACTCATACTTCAATTGAGTTTAATAGGTCAACCTTAAACTTATTTTACCCTCAATTGACCCTCAATTGATCATCAATTAGGGTTTGATTCAATTGAATTAGGGTTTGGAATCGAAGATCCAACAACACTCATCAATGCAAGATTGGTTACTTTGAAACTATTGAACCATTATCCAAATTGTGTATGACCTGACCCCAAACGGTCTTGAGGTCATTTGGATGACCTCCAAACGGTCTTGAGACCGTTTGCCCATCATATCACTCAAATACAAGCCATCCAATTAAGGTTTGGATCATTGGATTGATCGCCAAATCAGCATTGCATTGTATATCAACTTGGTACCTTTAGACCTTTAAACACCTAACCATACTCAACCCTAGACCTCCACACGGTCTTGGGTGACCACCAAACGGTCTTCAGACCGTTTCGATGAGCTCCAAACGGTCTTGAGACCGTTTGGCCCATCCATCTTTTGGATTCTAGTGAAAAATCATCAAGGATTGGTCTATCGAGTTGATCAACAATTCAACAATTGATTGCAATATTATTGGTACCTTTGGACCTTCCATTGATCAATTATACTTGACCCCAGACCTCCAAACGGTCTTGGGGTGACCCCCAAACGGTCTTGAGACCATTTGGGTGATCCCCAAACGGTCTTGAGACCGTTTGGGCTAATCAACCCAAGATCTCAAATTAACTCATTGGAATTTCAGCACTAATTCCAATTAGGGTTTGCCTAATTGAATAGCCTTCAACTCACGATTCCTTGGGCGTTAATCCCTCAAATTTGGTGAGTCATTAGACCATATCATTAGGAACAGTAATCCCAAACGGTCAACTCTTGGTCAACGCACTCAAACGGTCTTGAGACTGTTTTCCCAAAAAGTTCAATTAAAACAGATTGATAATCAGCACTTAATCCAATTAGGTTTCCCTAATTGATTAGCCTTCAACTCACTATTCCTTGGGATTTAATCCCTCAACTTTGGAGGGTCATCAACCAACATAATTATGAACAGTAATACCAAACGGTCAATGCTTGGTCAACCATCTCAGACATTTTTGAAACCGTTTTCCCAAACAGGTCAAGTTAATCAGGTTGAAAATCAGCATTTAATTCAATTCAATTTGCCTAATTGATTGGCCTTCAACCTACGATTCCTTTGGAGTTAACCCCTCAAATTTGGTAGGTCATTAGCCTACATAATTAGGAACAAAATTACAAAACGGTAAACGCTTGGTCAACCATCTCAAACGGTGTTGAAACCGTTTGCTCCCAAACGGTTTCAAACTGTTTGCCCTTAAATGGTTTGTTGAAACCGCATAGCCAATCAAATTAAAACGATTTGGAGTAGCTATCAAAACTGTTTGGCTTGGTAATTTTCTTTGGATAAGAATCTAGGATGATTTCATCATCCCATTCCTTCGAACAACCAAGAACAGCAACCGTTCTTGATAGAAATTGCAGCAAGAAACAAGAGTGCATCAAATTGAAGAAATCAATCAACAAAGCATAGAGAATTGATGCAATAACAATGTTTAAGGGTTTAAGTTATAAAACCCGCCTCCAATTGAGCTCCAAAGCTCCAAGATCACGCCATTAATGGTGTATGAAGCTCTTGCAACTCCCCCTAGGCTCGTCCTCAAGCTTTTGGATGAAAAAGTTGGCTAGGGTTGAAGAGGAGATCGAAATAAGAAGGAATCCATAATTTATTTCCGATTTCCACCATGAAATCAAGGAGAACGAAGGTCAAGGGCTTACCCACAGGTTGGGGACGTGCTCCCTGCTCCTCCCTAGCTCCTTGGTCCGTTTTTCAAGCAAGGGGAAGAAGAAAATCCAAAAAAGGCCTTGGTTTGGGCTTGGAAATGGCACTTATAAGGAAATTGATGAGAGAGAAAATGCATTATTAAAATGCATTTAATTCCAAAAATAGTACCACCTCTTCCTCCTTGGTTTGCTTGCACACAAAGGCATCTCAAACCACCGAAATCCCTTCCATTATCCATGGATTAAAGGAAAAGAAAATAAGCACCTTAATCTATTATAATATTAATATATCTTTTTGAGTGGAAATTCTTTTCCTTATAATAAGGTGAGTGGAATTTCACCTACTTAGGATATTTTCGTTCCTTATCTTGGAAAAGGAACGTCCATCCTTATTCAAAATCAACCAATAACATTTTGGTTGAAGGCCCTTTAATTAATACATTCATTTTTGCCCTAAATTGAATTAGGGTTTTACTTAAGATTAAATCTTGATTATTTTAATATCAAGATTCTCTCTCCTCCAACTTAATTCAAATGAGATGACCCTCTCATTTTCTTTGCTCTACATGATGCCAAGAAACATTAGAGACCTTATTGAAGTGGTAATTTGCATATTGAACCCTAGGTTTTGGGTAAATTGCACTTTGCACCAAAACTGGGTTTTAATGCACAACATTGTCCAACAAGCTCTATCTTGGTGTCCCAAGCTTGTGAAAACCATACCACTATATAATAATCATTATTATGGTGTCTCCACATCAGAGGAACATCTTATCATGCAAAATTTGCAAGTTGACCCCTCAACTTGGGTAATTTGCACTTTAGTCCAAAATAAGCAATCATTGCTTCAACATTGTTCAAACAAGACCAAAATTGAAACATAAGTTTCTTATGAGGCCTAATTACTTTTCCCAAGATAGGATTAAGAATCTACTCAACCTTATTAGAAAAAACATCTAGGGTTAATTCATAACCCATGTCAGGGATGTTACAAATTATAAACCCCTAACAAGGATTTTGTCCTCGAAATCCCAGGAAAAGGAGGAACAGATTGTTCATTAATCATGCCCTCAAGTCTCCACATCTTTCTTAATATTATGGAGATACCATGGATCTGTAATTCATACAAAGTTTCTTTCATTAATTCAACCTTATCACTGTTTATGTTTATGCAAAGCATAAACCCCTAACATATGATGTCCATGTCATTGAAAGGAAGAAGCATAAAAGAACATACTTCTATCATCACTCAAGAATATCTACCAAAAGAGAAACATACATATCTAACACTGATAATTCATTCAGCAATCCTTTATTTGTTTTGGGAAAAATATTCACCAAGAAAATTCACTGAGTAGGTTCACTGAGTATATTCACTAAGTATGTTGTTTAAAAGTATTCACTGAGGAAGTTCACTGAGTATGTTCACTAAGTATGTTTTTGAAAATATTCACTGAGGAAGTTCACTGAGTATGTTCACTAAGTATGTTTTTCAAAATATTCACTGAGGAAGTTCACTGAGTATGTTCACTAAGTATGTTTTTGAAAATATTCACTGAGGAAGTTCACTGAGTATGTTCACTAAGTATGTTTTTGAAAATATTCACTGAGGAAGTTCACTGAGTATGTTCACTAAGTATGTTTTTGAAAATATTCACTGAGGAAGTTCACTGAGTATGTTCACTAAGTATGTTTTTGAAAATATTCACTGAGGAAGTTCACTGAGTATGTTCACTAAGTATGTTTTTGAAAATATTCACTGAGGAAGTTCATTGAGTATGTTCACTAAGTATGTTTTTGAAAAATATTCACTGAGGAAGTTCACTGAGTATGTTCACTAAGTATGTTTTTGAAAATATTCACTGAGGAAGTTCATTGAGTATGTTCACTAAGTATGTTTTTGAAAATATTCACTGAGGAAGTTCACTGAGTATGTTCACTAAGTATGTTTTTGAAAATATTCACTGAGGAAGTTCACTGGGTATGTTCACTAAGTATGTTTTTGAAAATATTCACTGAGGAAGTTCACTGAGTATGTTCACTAAGTATTGAGAATATTTCACTTAGCTCTTCCTATTTAATTTCATTATACTTCTCTAGATTGTTTCAAAATGACTACTTGATCAGAGTAATCAGAAAGATAACAATCTAAGAGTTCCATACTTGCCTTATCTTCAATAATCATATACCTAGCCAGGGTATATAAGTATTGAGATTAGGTATTATGCACTTTATTTGCTATCACATTCCTCACTTTTCATATCATTATACACACAGGATTTTTCCATTCTTGAATTTTCTTCAGGCATCACTTCTATATCTCAACTTTCAACATACAGATGAGGAAGATTATACAACATTTTAAGGAACACTGAGTAAGATATAAGTTCTCATTTCCTTTGTGTCCTTATAGGACTAGTCAAAGGAATTCAAAAATAACTACTTTCATATCTTTAACACACAGAATCATGATATGATGTATCAAAACAAAACTATTGTATCGGACCTGTCTGGGACGTCTGTCCACGTCATCTATTGTTACTAGGGAATTGCCTCCCTTGTGAGCCTTGCTGACTCTGCCCCTGAGGTTGAGTCATCATCGTATTCCCTCCTGGACAATCTTTTGCCAGATGTCCCGGTTGTCTACATTGGTAACAGATTCTGGGCGTAGAATGCCAACGAGACCCAATCACCGATGTTGATGCTATGCCAGAGGCTCTATTTGGAACATTACTACGATCCCTATCCCTATTTGACATCCATTGTGTCTGGGTATGGAATCTCGATGATGATGCTGTTGCAGAAAATCTTGGTTTCTTAAAACTTTCAGACCTTTGTTCTTGAATCTGAGTGTACACCTTCTTGTCACTAGTATGTTGTTTCTTAATTTCAGACATCTCTATCCTCCTTACCGACTCCACAAAGGTGGAAAATCTTTCCCTGTTCTCTAAAGCAGACACAGGAGTGGTTAGCTCAGTGTTCAACTCCTTCTCAAAATGCCGAATTCTTTCCTCATCACTAACTGCCATTTGTGGACAAAACCGCAACAACTCCATGAACTTAGCCTCATATTCGCTAACGTTCATCTGTCCTTGTTTGATCCTCTCAAATTGAGAGATCTTCTCATCTAGATACGTTTTGGGGAAGTATATACTGATGAATTCTCGTCGGAAAACCTCCCATCCAATTTCTTCACCTGGTCTTTTATCTTCTTCTATCATCCACCAATGACCGACACTCCCTTTTAGGAGATAGACATCATGTCTTACCTTTTCATCTTCAGGGATATCAAGAATCCTAAAAGCTTTTTCCAGCTCTGTCAGCCACAGATCAGCATCTGCTGGATCAGATGTACCAGCATAATCTATGGCTCCAACTCGGCGAAGTCTCTCAAAAGTCTTGCCGGCTCCATAACCCTCATAATGGGTTGGCACCCTAGGTGCAGGTGGTGGCATTTTGTTTGCCATATGTGTCATGGCTGTCAAGAATTTCTCAAATAGAGCATGAAGGGCTGAATTTTCTATTAGAGCTGGGTCAATCTGAGGTTGTTCAGGTGCAGGCCCTTCCCTATCCTGGTCTCTTGCACCTCCTCTTGGTGCAGCAGTACTGCCCTTAGCAGCATGTTCTTCATGTTGTCCAGACATCTTCAAGTTCTTCTTCTCCTATGTGAGCAGAAGATACTATCAGATAAACTGGAAAACACTTAGAACAGACTCTACAACCTTAGTCCTATGTCTCTGTAGAATCAGCGAACCCAGAGCTCTGATACCACTTAATTGTGACGACCGTCTCGTGAAAACAAGATTAACTAATGTGGAAGCGTTCATCAAGCAGCGGATTAGCGAAAATCACTAAAAATTAAAACTTTTTGAAAAGAGATCCACAGATAGGAAATCTTTTCCAACAAATGCCATTGTATATCATATACATTCTATTTCAAACGTACATATCATGTACCATCTCTTTCCAGAGACTACATCATCAGCTGCCTTATAAACATATATGCATGCAGCATACAAATCTCAAGGCATCAAGCTAAAACCTCAGACTGATATATCAAAAACACTGACTAAAAACTCCGAGGACCTGAGAGTACAGAGACGACACATAGGACTACTATCTATATGACTAGACAGATAATATCTCCACCTGAGATCTTATTGTTGTCCCTGCTGTTGTTGTTGCTGCTACTCTTTCCCTGTTCTAGGGTTTCTGCTCTGCCTTTCATGCATACCTAAAAATGTTTCCCACGGGGGTGAGACAATTGTAAATTGCCCCAGCGACAGATATAACTCTCCGCCAGAAACATTGTTATAGCAGATTATGAAATTAGACTGAGCAGGGGTTACTTTTACATTATTAGGCAGAATTATTCTTCATAGAACAAAATAAGAAAATCTCCATTTTCAATAAGAGAATTGCATCTACCCATGGTAGACTCATAGTTCATCCATCTACTTGTAATGAATACAACAGATATGAATAATCATCAATGAACTATAGATATATAACAAAAATGTAACATCAGCCAAGTTCTCTAGCATAACTTATTAACACAAATGCTACAAAGAAACATGATACTTGTTACCCAAACATCACACATGGCTCACAAGACCATTCATATCTTGTCACCTCTCACTAGGCAACAACTTATTCACATGGCTCACAAGGCCATTCACATCTTGTCACCTCTCACTAGGCAACAACTTATTCACATGGCTCACAAGGCCATTCACATCTTGTCACCTCTCACTAGGCAACAACTTATTCACATGGTTCATAAGGCCATTCACATCTTGTCACCTCTCACTAGGAAACAACTTATTCACATGGTTCATAAAATTCGTACACATTGTTACTTTTATTAAGCAACAACAACATCAACGCACAAAAAGCCAATCAACATTTATTATATAAATGTCACAGCCCAAACTTGGCTATATTCATCATCTCATCATACCTGCATGGTTATTAGGCATGATAAAAGTCATACACATTATTCATCACATCATGTGATACAATAGTAACACCATCATTCCTTAACCAGGAATTAGGGTTCACTATCAAACAGGGCTTATCATTCCCTTTTCCCCAAATTAGGGTTAGGGTTCCCCATTTCTCATTAATTCAGACCCTCTTGAGTTAACCAACTTTATCTTGTATTAAGGTGGTTCCCCATTTCTCATTAATTCAGACCCTCTTGAGTTAACCAACTTTATCTTGTATTAAGGTATTTCCCCTCGTAATACATTCCATCACAGAATACTCACCCTTAGCATATAATGCATAGGCCACGCATTAGAATTGTCCAGCTATCTCACATGATATGGACTTATCTTAGTTTAAGGCATAACTTTATTAAAAAGTTGCCTATAAACAATTGCAATGATACACCCTCAACTAGGGTTTCACAAGGATACACCCTCAACCAGGGTTCACAATGATACACCCTCCACTAGGGTTTCACAAGGATACACCCTCTACCAGGGTTTATAAGGATACACCCTCAACTAGGGTTTCACAAGGATACACCCTCAACCAGGGTTCATAAGGATACACCCTCAACTAGGGTTTCACAAGGATACACCCTCAACCAGGGTTCATAAGGATACACCCTCAACTAGGGTTTCACAAGGATACACCCTCAACTAGGGTTTACTAATCATGTATTGGATCCATGCATTTGTTATGCATGATTGATTAGTATCATTAACGGTATCTCTCACCTAATTACATTAGGTTTCCAAAAAGGTTTGATCAATCGGACCTTCAATAACATGGGGTATCCAATTGAATTAGGGTTTCCAATGTTGATTCCTTCAATCATTGAATTCATGGAACCAATCATCAATTGGACCTATACTCATACTTCAATTGAGTTTAATATGTCAACCTTAAACTGATTTTACCCTCAATTGACCCTCAATTGATCATCAATTAGGGTTTGATTCAATGGAATTAGGGTTTGGAATCGAAGATCCAACAACACTCATCAATGCAAGATTGGTTACTTTGAAACTATTGAACCATTATCCAAATTGGGTATGACCTGACCCCAAACGGTCTTGAGGTCGTTTGGATGACTTCCAAACGGTCTTGAGACCGTTTGCCCATCATATCACTCAAATACAAGCCATCCAATTAAGGTTCGGATCATTGGATTGATCGCCAAATCAGCATTGCATTGTATATCAACTTGGTACCTTTAGACCTTTAAACACCTAACCATACTCAACCCTAGACCTCCAAACGGTCTTGGGTGACCACAAAACGGTCTTGAGACCGTTTGGATGAGTCCAAATGGTCTTGAGACCGTTTGGCCCATCCATCCTTTGGATTCTAGTGAAAAATCATCAAGGATTGGTCTATCGAGTTGATCAACAATTCAACACTTGATTGCGATATGATTGGTACCTTTGGACCTTCAATTGATCAACTATACTTGACCCCAGACCTCCAAACGGTCTTGGGGTGACCCCCAAATGGTCGTGAGACCGTTTGGGTGATCCCCAAACGGTCTTGAGACCATTTGGGCTAATCAACCCAAAATCTCAAATTAACTCATTGGAATTTCAGCACTAATTCCAATTAGGGTTTGCCTAATTGAATAGCCTTCAACTCACGATTCCTTGGGAGTTAATCCCTCAAATTGGGTGAGTCATTAGACCACATAATTAGGAACAGTAATCCCAAACGGTCAATGCTTGGTCAACGCACCCAAATGGTCTTGAGACCGTTAGCCCAAAAAGTTCAATTAAAACAGATTGATAATCAGCACTTAATCCAATTAGGTTTCCCTAATTGATTAGCCTGCAACTCACGATTCCTTGGGAGTTAATCCCTCAAATTTGGAGGGTCATCAACCAACATAATTATTAACAGTAATAACAAACGGTCAACGCTTGGTCAATCATCTCAAACGTTTTTGAAACCGTTTTAATCAGGTTGAAAATCAGCATTTAATTCAATTCGATTTTCCTAATTGATTGGCCTTCAACCTACGATTCCTTTGGAGTTAACCCCTCAAATGTGGTGGGTCATTAGCCTACATAATTAGAAACAAAATTACCAAACTGTCAATGCTTGGTCAACTATCTCAAATGGTTTTGAAACCGTTTTCTCCCAAACGGTTTCAAACCGTTTGCCCTTAAACGGTTTGCTGAAACCGCATAGCAAATCAAATTAAAACGATTTGGAGTAGCTATCAAAACCGTTTGGCTTGGTACTTTTCTTTGGATAAGCATCTATGATGATGTCATCATCCAATTCCTTCGAACAACCAAGAACAGCAACCGTTCTTGATGGAAATTGCAGCAAGAAAAAAGAGTGCATCAAATTGAAGAAATCAATCAACAAAGCATAGAGAATTGATGCAATAGCAACGTTTAAGGGTTTAAGTTATAAAACCCGCCTCCAATTGAGCTCCAAAGCTCCAAGCTCACGCCATTAATGGTGTATGAAGCTCTTGCAACTCCCCCTAGGCTCTTCCTCAAGCTTTTGGATGAAAAAGTTGGCTAGGGTTGAAGAGGAGATCGAAATAAGAAGGAATCCATAATTTATTTTCGATTTCCATCATGAAATCAAGGAGAACGAAGGTCAAGGGATTACCCACAGGTTGGGGACGTGCTCCCTGCTCCTCCCTAGCTCCTTGGTCGGTTTTTCAAGCAATGGGAAGAAGAAAATCCGAAAAAGGCCTTGGTTTGGGCTTGGAAATGGCACTTATAAGGAAATTGATGAGAGAGAAAATGCATTAATAAAATGCATTTAATTCCAAAAATAGTACCACCTCTAACTCCTTGGTTTGCTTGCACACAAAGGCATCCCAAAACACCGAAATCCCTTCCATTATCCATGGATTAAAGGAAAAGAAAATAAGCACCTTAATCTATTATAATATTAATATATCTTTTTGAGTGGAAATTCTTTTCCTTATAATAAGGTGAGTGGAATTTCACCTACTTAGGATATTTTCGTTCCTTATCTTGGAAAAGGAACGTACATCCCTATTCAAAATCAACCAATAACATTTTGGTTGAAGGCCCTTTAATTAATAAATTCATTTTTGCCCTAAATTGAATTAGGGTTTTACTTAAGATTAAATCTTGATTATTTTAATATCAAGATTCTCTCTCCTCCAACTTAATTCAAATGAGATGACCCTCTCATTTTCTTTGCTCTACATGATTCCAAGAAACATTAGAGACCTTATTGAAGTGGTAATTTGCATATTGAACCCTAGGTTTTGGGTAAATTGCACTTTACACCAAAACTGGGTTTTAATGCACAACATTATCCAACAAGCTCTATCTTGGTGTCCCAAGCTTGTGAAAACCATACCACTATATCATAATCATTATTATGGTGTCTCAACATCAGAGGAACATTCTATCATGCAACATTTGCAATTTGACCCCTCAACTTGGGTAATTTGCACTTTAGTCCAAAATAAGCAATCATTGCTTCAACATTGTTCAAACATGGCCAAAATTGAAACATAAGTTTCGTATGAGGCCTAATTACTTTTCCCAAGATAAGATTAAGAATCTACTCAACCTTATTAGACAAAACATCTAGGGTTAATTCATAACCCAGGTCAGGGATGTTACATACATGGTACCATATGAAGCTTTATATGGTAGACATTGTAGATCTCCGTTATGTTGGTATGAAATAGGAGAATATCAACTTCTGGGTCCTGAGCTAGTGCAGCATACAACTGAGAAGATTAAAGTAATCCAACAACAGTTAAAGGCTGCACAAGATAGATAGAAATCATACGCCGACAAATGACAAAGACCTTTAGAATTCCAGGTTGGAGACAAAGTATATCTCAAGGTTTCACCTTGTAAAGGTGTTCTTAGATTAGGAAAGAAAGGAAAGTTAGCTCCTAGATTTATGGGACCTTATCCAATCATTGAACATATTGGAAAGGTAGCCTATAAGCTGGAGTTGCCACCTGAGTTGCATAAGTTGCATCCAGTGTTCCATATATCCATGTTGAGAAAGTGTCATCCTGAGACAGAGTTAGTTCTGCAACCTGTGGAGGTAGAACTAAATGATAATGTGACATATGTTGAAGGACCTGTGATGATCCTTGACATGAGAATTAAATAGCTGAAAAAGAAAGACATATGTCTTGTAAAAGCTCTCTGGCATCATCGTGGTGTTGAAGAAGCTACATGGGAACTAGAGGAAGAAAATGAGGATGAAATACCCTTCTATTTGCTCTTAATGTTTTCGTTAATGATTTCAGGGACGAAATCCCTGTTAGGGGTGGATAATTTGTAACACTCCTAACCTGGGTTATGTGTTAACCCTAGATGTTTTGCTTAATGAGGTTGATTATATGCTTTCTCTTATCTTTTGAAAAGCAATTAAGGATCAAGAGGAACTTATATTTCAATTTTAGTCATTTTTGAATAATGTTGGGACAATGTTTTGCTATTTTGGACTAAAGTGCAAATTACCCAAGTTTAGGGGTTAACTTGCAAATGTTACATGATAAAATGTTCCTCAGATGTTGAAGCATCATAGGAATGAGTATGATGCAGTGGTATGGCTTCCACAAGCTTGAGCACCAAGATAGAGCTTGTTGAGCAATCTTTGTGCATTAAAACCTAGTTTTGGTGTAATGTGCAATTTACCCAAAACCTAGGGTTCAATATGCAAAATACCACTTCAAGAGGGTCCCTCATAATTCTGGGAATCATATAGAGAAAATAATTTGAGAGGGGTGCCTCATTTGAATCATTTTGGAAGAGAGAGAATCTTGATATTAAAATAATCAAGATTTATGCATAAATGGAACTTTACTTCAATTTAATGCAAAAATAAATATTATTAATTGAAGTGCCTTCAACCGAAATGTGATGGTTGATTTTATAACAAGGATGAAAGACCATGTGACTTGCAAAATCCATGAAAATATCTAAGTGAGTGGAGAGCCCACTCACATTAGTTAATTAAAAGTAATATCCACGAAAAATGGGATATTAGTATTATATGAATTAAGGTGCTTAATTTGTTTTCCTTTAATTCGTGGATTATGAAGAGGAATTAAAGGCAAAGAAAGGTGCCTTTGTATACAAGGGAGTGAGGGGAGTATGTGGCATAATTTGGGGAGTTGAAAGATTGTTTTTCAACTTTCTCTCTCCTTGAAATTCCTTTATAAACACTTCATTTCCCATTCAACCAAAGACTCTTTTTTAGATTTTCTTCTCTCCTTGATTTGGCCGAGCACAAGGGAGCTTAGGAGAAATAGGAGGACGACCCCCAACCTGTAGGTAAGCTCCATGATCTCCTTTCACCTTGATTTCATGGTGGAAATCACAAATCAATGCTTGATTTCTTCTTTTCTCCAATCAATCCTCAATCCTAGCCAATCTTTTTCACTCAAAGAGTTGAGCACGAGCTTGGGATAGTTGAGAAATCTTCTTCCACCATTAAAGACGTGGAGTTTGAGCTTTGAAGCTTTCTTTAAGGTGTGTTATATAACTTGAACCCATTTACATCATTATTCAATTCCAATTTTTTAAGTTATGTTGATTTCTCCTTCTTCTTGATTAATTGCTTGTTGTAATGGATGATTCTATGAAATTACTAGTAATATGAACCTTAGAAATGAAGTTAGATTATGATGACATCATCTTGGATACTTTTCCCAAAATTGCAACTCCAATCGATTTCCAATAAAATTGGTCAATCGGTTTCACCAAACCGTTTGGTGACCAAACTGTTTGCAAACTATTTGAGGAATTGGGTTCAAAACCATTTGGGACAGTTGACCATTTGGATTGAGTTGACCGTTTGGATTGAGTTGACTGTTTGGGAAGAAATAGTTTCTAAACTGTTTGATGATTAACGATCTTCAAGATCGTTTGGTGTTTAGGGTTTCCAAAACCAATTGAATGGAAATGATTTTCAAAACCGTTTGAGGTTGATGATATCATAGATTGATGCTGAATGAATGCTATTTAATTGAATTAATTCCCAAGGGTTTAACACTTGAAGGTTCATTGAGTATAAAACCCTAAATCGAGTTGTTAAAGAAACTCTAATTGAATTTCACCAATTTCAATGATGGGAGGGGTCAAACGGTCTTAAGACCGTTTGACAACAAACGGTCTCAAGACCGTTTGAGGGCAAAAAACCTAAAGACCGTTTGAGGTTAGGTCATGCCAAGGTTAAATGGTGATTTAATGGTTCAATTGAACAGTGATTCAATGGTACAATTGATAGGTCGTTCAATGATTGAAACCTTGAATCGATTTGGTTGATGGAAACCCTAATTAGTCCATTCGGTTTTGAGAAGGTTTGGATCAAATAGTCTCAAGACCGTTTGAGATAAAATGGTCTCAAACCATTTGGAGACCCAAGTGGTTTCATGAGTGATTTGTTCATACGGTTTCAATGTACTTTTGCTTAAACGGTTTCAAACTGTTTGGGGTCTATTTCATCAAGATCGTTTGAGGTCTATTTCATCAATACCGTATGGGGTCTATTTCATCAAGACCGTTTGGACTCTATTTCTTCAAGACCGTTTGAAGATTGAGGTGCTTCATGACCGTTTGAGGGTCAAGACACTTCAAGACCCCTTGAATGTTTAATTGACTCAGACCATGTAAGCACAATTAACCCCATGATTGTTGATGATGTTTATCAAAGGTAACTACAATGGTTGTACCTTCAAGATACTTAAGTGGTTAGTACCTTTTGTGTTATGACCCACATTTCGTTTTAACAGTAAGTACCTTGGTTAGTGCATAATTGAACTAGTTATGTTGAGATGAGTACTTGCTTTTGTTAATAGTGTTTTGAGCTTTGAGCTAGTGTTAATGTATCATTAGCTTGTTTTCTGGTCCTAAGGTTGAGGACAAGTTTGTTCTTAATCCGTTGCCGAAGAAATCATGCGAAACTGACCTACGAGTAAAAAGATATAAGCTTTTTAGTGTGCAGGGACCTATGTGTAATTTCGGAAAGTTTTGGGAAATTTGCATCCGGCCCCCTGCGCGCCCTTCCTTATCCTTCCCTTCAGTTTTTCCTTTTTAACTCTATTAACCGACTTTGGAATGAACGATAGTTCATTTTCTTCGGTTGCCGCCTGGGAAAAACAGAGAAGGGAAAGGGAGAGAGCAAGCTAGAGGAGAAGCTAGGCAACCAAGCCCCTTCCTTCTCCGTTCTTCTTCGATTTCTTCATCCTCTCCAGCCAAATCAACCGGCTGCATCATCTTCTTCTTCTTCACCTTCTTCTTTCCCTTTCTTCTTTGTTCTTGCTGCCCGGCCAAGGAAGGCGCCGGTCAAGGAGGTGCTAGGAGCGGCTGAAGACGTGAAAAGCAACGTCTACGGGTTGCTGCTAGGTCGTCTTGAAGTTCCCAAGGTATTTCGTGCGAATATTTCCCCCGAATCGACCCCAATCTCCTCTTTTATTTCTGCAATTTCCGCCTCTGCGCAGGTTGCACGGCGTGCAAATCCGTTTTGCACGGCGTGCAACATTGCAGAAAGCTGATTTAGGGGATTTCCGTTTCTGCGCAGGTTGCACGGCGTGCAAAGTCAGATTACACGGCGTGCAAAGTTATAGATAGCGGAACGAGTTTCAGCCCAGGTGCACGGCATGCAAATCAGTTTGCACGGCGTGCAAGGTCAGATTGCACGGCGTGCAAAGGTGCAGAAAAGTTGAACAGAAGTGCACTGAAGGTGCACGGCGTGCAGCCTAGGTGCACGGCGTGCACGCTGCTGTAAAGGGCAGAATTAGGCGTGGTTGTGGACATTTTTCGGTGTATACGAACACACCGAAGTGGGTGAGTAGTAGTTCATTTAGAAATCATTATTTAACTCAATTCAAATGCTTAATTACTTCTGTATCAGTTAGTATAACTTTTAAACAGTGTAGTACATACAATAGAGTATGTTAGATTCATTGAAACTTGAAATACTTGATATGCTTAATGAAAATGATGAAATTTCCTGTATTATAGTTGCAATATATTTTCTGATTTAAAAGTAGATGTTTAGCATTGAAACTGGATAAATGATACTGAATCCTGTTTAAGGATGACAAAGGATATACATGTGTTTCAAGTGAATATTGAGAATGTGCAATATGCATGAAATGTGATATTCTTGTTTATATGGTTATATGTTAATCAGTTATTAGACTTAGGTGCCCTAACACCGTAGAACCCCTTCTGAGAGGTCTGCAACCAGAGGGGTGAAACTCGTGTTGCAACAATAACTGTGCTTGTGTCACGGTGGCACGAGGATAGAGAGAGAGACAGTGTTGCAACAAGAACCGTGCTTGTGTCACGGTGGCACTGTGGAAAATAGGGGTTATTCAACATTAATCCGTGCTTGTGTCATGGTGATAACCCGGTAAGACTCTCTGCCTGTGTGCTCAGGTTTGAGGAGGAGTCTAGAGTTCACTCTTTTGAGAGTGTAGTGAGGCCTTGTGAGCCTGAGAGTCCTGCAGCAGACCAGGGCTGGCAGTCAGACTTAGCATTTCCTGGGTGTGTCGCTAAATCTTGTACGGTGGGATCGTAGTTCGCTACGGATCTTCATAGGCAGAGTACACTGCATATGATTAGGGCATAATAAAATAAATGTGTAATCATATAGGATCCCAATAAATTAATATATCCGAATTTGTATGCTATTCCTTTATATCTGTTTATCTGTTCAAGTTATATGTTATTGCATGGAAAGGTGATTATATTCTGCAAATCCGTTATGTTATTAGAACTGCCCTGCTCAGTACTGTACTTATGCTTTATTTCAGTTTTATATAATTGATGAGTTGTTTAGTGATATCTAAATGAAAGGCTATTCACTGAGCGAGTAGGCTCATACCTCTACTCAAAACATTTTCAGGTCAGCATCAGCAACAGGAATCAGAAGGATCGTTTCATCCTAACGCCTAGTCTATATAAGGTTTGTAGATAGTCTAAATAGAGGTCTCTTAGTCCATTCCCCTCGATCCTTGGGACAAGGTGTGAGTGAGAGAGAGAATGTGTGCAAAGATATAAATTAATGTTATGCTTTCTTTATGTTAATCAATGTATTATGCTGTAGACCTTGCTCGTATCTTTATTCAGTTAAATAGAAAAGTTCCTGCAGTTTGCTCAGTTTTCTAATTACAGTTTAAACTTGGTTATCATTTAAATGTTTTTAATTGTTTTAAAAAGTGATGAATGGTTGGTTATGTGTTAATCCCACTTGTCGTGCCCTAATTTCGTGGTTTGTGGCTAATGTGAGATTGGGGCGTGACAATTTTTGGTATCAGAGCCTAGGTTGAGTACATAGTTACTCAGATACCAGGTCAGGGGATGATAAGAGACCAATAGGATTAAGATTTAGGAGTCTTTCTTTATCTGTAGTTTTCTAACAGGAAATACTCTGTTATATCATTGCAGATGGCAGGAAGAGGCTTTGATCGCGATGATCAGGCCGAGAGCCATGTTGGCCCTGATCCTTTGTACTTGGGTCCAGGTGGTGGTGACCACGTGGATGAAGCATCCCGGATGTACAGGATGTTTCTGGAAACCAAAGAGAGGTACAAGGCTGATAGGCGAGCTTCTACTTCTACCAGTAGCAAGGATCTGATGCGATCTTATGAGCTTGTAAAGAAGCTTGGTGGCACAGAGTTCAGTGGCACTACAGATCCAGCAGAGGCTGATGAATGGTTTAGACAGATAGAGAAGGTCTTTCACCTGATGGAGCTTCCAGAAGAGAAGAAGATTAATCATGCAGTCTACCTTTTGACAGGCGATGCAGAGTTGTGGTGGCGTGGTGTGGAAGAAAAGAGGAAAGGTACAGAGCTTTCCTGGCAGGATTTCTCTGAGGAGTTTCATCTCAAATTCTATCCACCCACTTTTCTTAATGAGAAAATCAGGCAGTTACAGAATATCAAGCAGGGGAACATGACAGTTACAGAGTATGAAGCGCTTTTCACCCGGTTAGCGAACTTCTGTCCACAACTTTTTCTCAACAACATAGAAAGATGCAGAAGGTTTCAAGAAGGGCTGAGGCCAGAGATTCGGCATACAGTTTCTGCTACTAGCAGGAGGAACAGAGAGAACTTTGGTGAGTTTGTTGAGGTTGCTAGATAGGTTGAGGAATCTGTGAACGCTGACAAGGTGCCTGAGTCTAAGAAGAGATCTGCAGATTTCAGTAGAGGACAGTCCAGTAGCGGATACAGAGGTGGAGGTAGAGGTTTCTTTTCTAAACTTGGGCGTGGCTTTAGCTGTTTTAACAGACAGAGATCTGAAGATGTTACTTCTTTTAGAGGCAGAGGGAGATACAACCCAGAAAGAAGGGGTAGTGCCTCTAGTGGATAGTCTTCTGGATCGTCAATGTCAGTGACAGGTCCCCAGGGACAAGGGATACCGCTATGTGACAAATGTGGAAAATCACATACTGGTCAGTGTTGGGGTCCAAGTTGTTATGTCTATGGACAAATAGGACACCTAAAAAGGGAATGTCCTCAGCTTCAACAAGCAGCATCGCAAGCTTTCCAGCCTCAGTACCATGATGTTCCGAGTTCTTCTGTGGCTTCTGGTTCCAGAGGTGGTGGAGTGCCCAGTGGCAGAAGTGGTCAGAGAGGACAGCGTGGCAGAGGGAGAGCTGCAGCACGTTTCTTCTCTTTGACACCTCGGGAAGGTATAATTTCTTCACAAGTTGTTATAGAAGAGATGCTTTTGTTTAATAGTATACCAGTCTCAGTTTTGATAGATCCGGGTGCTACTCACTCTTTCATACGACGTTCTTTAGTTGATAAACTTAATCTGTTAACTCAAGAGTTGGTAGATGAGTTAGTGTTGAGGGTTCCACTAGGTGGACCAACAGTTTTGACTGAGTTCTGTCCCGTATGATTGTTATCTTTTGAAGGTTACACCTTTGCTGCTAATCTCATACCCTTGGATGTCAATACTTTTCAAGTCATCCTGGGTATGGATTGTCTTGAGACATATCGAGTGCAACTCGATTGTTGGAAAAAGGAAGCTACCTTTCAACAGGGTGAATTTTCTTGTGTCTTTACTGGAGACAGGAAAGTTCTGCCTACGTGCATTGTATCAGCTGCAGTAGCTGATAAGATGCTACAGAAAGGATGTGAAGCGTTCCTTGCTCATGTGGTTGACACCAGAGCAGAGAAGAGCACCGCCAGTGTTTATGATGTGCCCGTGGTTTGTGAGTTTTCTGATCTTTTTCCAGAGGAATTACCAGGCTTACCTCCTGTTAGAGATATTGATTTTGAAATTCAGATATATCCCGGTAGTCATCCAGTAGCACTGCCAGCCTATAGAATGGCACCTGCAGAGTTGAAGGAACTCAAGGTGCAGTTGCAGAAGTTGCTGGATAAGGGTTTCATCAGACCCAGTTCTTCACTGTGGGGTGCTCCAGTTCTGTTTGTTAAGAAAAAGGATGGTACCATGTGTCTCTGTATAGATTATAGGCAATTAAACAAGATCACTATAAAGAACAAGTATCCATTGCCGAGAATAGATGATCTCTTTGATCAGTTGCGTGGAGCGACGATCTTTTCTAAGATTGATTTGAGATCTGGATATCATCAGCTTAGAATAAAGGCTTATGATATTCCCAAGACAGCTTTCAGAACCAGGTATGGGCATTATGAGTTTTTGGTCATGTCGTTTGGGCTGACCAATGCCCCAGCAGCCTTTATGGATATGATGAATCAGATTTTCAAACCGTTCCTAGATCAGTTTATTGTAGTCTTTATAGATGATATTCTGATCTATTCTAGAAGTGATGAGCAGCATGAGCAACACCTGAGAATGATGTTGCAGTTGTTGAGGCAACATCAACTGTATGCTAAGTTTAGCAAGTGCGAGTTCTGGTTGGCTGAGGTAGCATTTCTTGGACATGTCATCTCGAGAGATGGAGTTAGTGTTGATCCTAAGAAAGTTGATTCTGTGCTTCAATGGGAACGGCCTAAGACTCCTACTGAGATTAGAAGTTTCTTGGGATTAGCAGGCTATTACAGAAGATTTATACAAAACTTCAGTGTTCTAGCATCACCTTTGACACGTTTGACGAGGAAGAATTCACCGTTTGTTTGGTCTGATAACTGCGAGAAGAGTTTTCAGATCTTGAAGAGGAAGTTGACTTCAGCACCAGTGTTGGTTTTGCCAGAAGCAGAAAAGGGTTATACAGTGTTCTGCGATGCTTCCAGGAGAGGTTTAGGCTGTGTACTGATGCAAGAAGGCAAAGTTGTGGCTTACGCATCTAGACAGCTTAAGAAGAATGAAGAGAATTACCCTACTCATGATCTGGAATTGGCTGCTATAGTTCATGCTCTTAAGATATGGCGTCACTACCTGTATGGTGAGACTTGCCAGGTATTTACAGACCATAAGAGCCTGAAGTATATCTTCACTTAGAAAGATTTGAATCTGAGACAGCGCAGATGGCTTGAGCTGATTAAAGATTATGATGTGACAATCGATTACCATCCTGGTAAAGTGAATGTTGTAGCAGATGCCTTGAGTAGAAAGTCAAGTTCAACAGCTGATGCATTTTCTATGGCATGTTTCAAGAGAGACTTGCTTGTAGATATGCGGAAATTGAACTTAGATTTGTATGTGACAGGACAGAGTGGGTTGATTGCTCAGATGCAGGTCAAACCTACTTTCTACGATCAGACTAAGGAATTGCAGCAGAATGATGATGAGTTGAGGCAGATCATGCAGGATATGTCGGAAGGTAAAAGGTCAGAATTCAGGTTGTCTGATGATGGTGTGTTGTATCTTCATGACAGGTTGTGTGTACCTGGGAACAGTGAGTTGAAAGAGAAAATTCTTGAAGAAGCACATGCTTCTATGTATGCTATGCATCCAGGTAACACGAAAATGTACAGGAATCTCAAAGAGCTGTACTGGTGGTCTGGTATGAAAAAAGGATGTGGCTGAATACGTGGCTAGGTGCGGAGTGTGTCAGCAGGTTAAGGCTGAGCATCAAAAACCTGCTGGTGCTTTGCAGTCGCTTCCTATACCAGAATGGAAATGGGAACACATCACGATGGACTTTGTGGTAGGATTACCCAGGACGCCTAAGGGTTCGGACTCGATATGGGTGATTGTGGATAGACTAACTAAGTCTGCTCACTTTCTCCCTGTCAAGTCAACCTTTGATGTTCCAAAGCTGGCCAAGATTTATGTGGACGAGGTAATCAGATTACATGGGATTCCAGTTTCCATTATTTCTGACAGAGATCCTAAGTTTACATCCAGATTCTGGAATCAGTTACATCGTGCGTTGGGAACAAAGATGAGGTTTAGTACAGTGTTTCACCCACAGACAGATGGTCAATCTGAGAGGACCATTCAGACTCTTGAAGACATGCTGAGAGCATGCGTTCTGCAGTTCAAAGGTAACTGGGAAGAACACTTAAGCTTGATGGAGTTTGCATATAACAATAGCTACCATTCTAGTCTTGGAATGGCCCCATATGAAGCTCTATATGGCAGGAAGTGTAGATCACCAGTTTGTTGGTACGAAGTTGGTGAGAAAGAAATTCTTGGACCTGAGATAGTTGATATAACTACAGAGAAGATATCTGTGATCAGGGAGCAGTTGAAGGCTGCTCAGGACAGACAGAAAAGTTATGCAGAGAGACGACGTCGACCTCTTGAGTTTGAGGTTGGAGACGAGGTTTACTTGAAGGTTTCACCATGGAAAGGAGTGCTGAGGTTTGGCAAGAGGGGTAAGTTGACCCCTAGGTATATGGGTCCATATCCTATTTTTGAGAGGATTGGACCTGTAGCTTACAGGTTAGATTTGCCGTCTGAGTTGGCAAATCTTCATGATGTCTTCCATGTGTCTATGATGAAAAAGTGTCATCTCGGTACAGAAAAGATTCTAGATCCAGAACCGGCGCAGCTTAGAACAGATATGTCCTATGTAGAAGGACCAGTGCAGATAGTGGATCACCGGATCAAAAAGCTTAAGAACCGGGAGGTACCTTTAGTGAAGGTTTTGTGGAGGAATCACAATATAGAGGAAGCTACGTGGGAGATTGAGTCAGAAATGCGTAACAAGTTTCCTTTTCTCTTTTAGGAATTTCGGGACGAAATTCTTATAAGGTAGGGAGATTGTTATGACCCACATTTCGTTTTAACAGTAAGTACCTTGGTTAGTGCATAATTGAACTAGTTATGTTGAGATGAGTACTTGCTTTTGTTAATAGTGTTTTGAGCTTTGAGCTAGTGTTAATGTATCATTAGCTTGTTTTCTGGTCTTGAGGTTGAGGACAAGTTTGTGCTTAATCCGTTGCCGAAGAAATCATGCGAAACCGACCTACGAGTAAAAAGATATAAGCTTTTTAGTGTGCAGGGACCTATGTGTAATTTCGGAAAGTTTTGGGCAATTTGCATCCGGCCCCCTGCGCGCCCTTCCTTATCCTTCCCTTCAGTTTTTCCTTTTTAACTCTATTAACCGACTTTGGAATGAACGATAGTTCATTTCCTTCGGTTGCCGCCTGGGAAAAACAGAGAAGGGAAAGGGAGAGAGCAAGCTAGAGGAGAAGCTAGGCAACCAAGCCCCTTCCTTCTCCGTTCTTCTTCGATTTCTTCATCTTCTCCATCCAAATCAACCGGCTGCATCATCTTCTTCTTCTTCACCTTCTTCTTTCCCTTTCTTCTTTGTTCTTGCTGCCCGGCCAAGGTAGGCGCCGGTCAAGGAGGTGCTAGGAGCGGCCGAAGACGTGAAAAGCAACGTCTACGGGTTGCTGCTAGGTCGTCTTGAAGTTCCCAAGGTATTTCGTGCGAAGATTTCCCCCGAATCGACCCCAATCTCCTCTTTTATTTCTGCAATTTCTGCCTCTGCGCAGGTTGCACGGCGTGCAAATCCGTTTTGCACGGCGTGCAAATCCGTTTTGCACGGCGTGCAACATTGCAGAAAGCTGATTTAGGGGATTTCCGTTTCTGCGCAGGTTGCACGGCGTGCAAAGTCAGATTGCACGGCGTGCAAAGTTACAGATAGCGGAACGAGTTTCAGCCCAGGTGCACGGCGTGCAAATCAGTTTGCACGGCGTGCAAATCAGTTTGCACGGCGTGCAAGGTCAGATTGCACGGCGTGCAAGGTCAGATTGCACGGCGTGCAAATGTACGGAAAAGTTGAACAGAAGTGCACTGAAGGTGCACGGCGTGCAACCTAGGTGCACGGCGTGCACGCTGCTGTAAAGGGCAGAATTAGGCGTGGTTGTGGACATTTTTCGGTGTATACGAACACACCGAAGTGGGTGAGTAGTAGTTCATTTAGAAATCATTATTTAACTCAATTCAAATACTTAATTACTTCTGTATCAGTTAGTATAACTTTAAAACAGTGTAGTACATACAATAGAGTATGTTAGATTCATTGGAACTTGAAATACTTGATATGCTTAATGAAAATGATGAAATTTCCTGTATTATAGTTGCAATGTATTTGCTGATTTAAAAGTAGATGTTTAGCATTGAAACTAGATAAATGATACTGAATCCTGTTTAAGGATGACAAAGGATATACATGTGTTTCAAGTGAATATTCAGAATGTGCAATATGCATGAAATGTGATATTCCTGTTTATATGGTTATATGTTAATCAGTTAATAGACTTAGGTGCCCTAACACCGTAGAACCCCTTCTGAGAGGTCTGCAACCAAAGGGGTGAAACTCGTGTTGCAACAATAACTATGCTTGTGTCACGGTGGCACGAGGATAGAGAGAGAGACAGTGTTGCAACAAGAACCGTGCTTGTGTCACGGTGGCACTGTGGAAAATAGGGGTTATTCAACATTAATCCGTGCTTGTGTCACGGTGATAACCCGGTAAGACTCTCCGCCTGTGTGCTCAGGTTTGAGGAGGAGTCTAGAGTTCACTCTTTTGAGAGTGTAGTGAGGCCTTGTGAGCCTGAGGCCTTGTGAGCCTGAGAGTCCTGCAGCAGACCAGGGCTGGCAGTCAGACTTAGCATTTCCCGGGTGTGTCGCTAAGTCTTGTACAGTGGGATCGTAGTTCGCTACGGATCTTCATAGGCAGAGTACACTGCATATGATTAGGGCATAATAAAATAAATGTGTAATCATATAGGATCCCAATAAATTAATATATCCGAATTTGTATGCTATTCCTTTATATCTGTTTATCTGTTCAAGTTATCTGTTATTGCATTGAAAGGTGATTATATTCTGCAAATCCGTTATGTTATTAGAACTGCCCTGCTCAGTACTGTACTTATGTTTTATTTCAGTTTTATATAATTGATGAGTTGTTTAGTGATATCTAAATGAAAGGCTATTCACTGAGCGAGTAGGCTCATACCTCTACTCAAACCATTTTCAGGTCAGCATCAGCAACAGGAATCAGAAGGATCGTTTCATCCTAACGCCTAGTCTATATAAGGTTTGTAGATAGTCTAGATAGAGGTCTCTTAGTCCATTCCCCTCGATCCTTGGGACAAGGTGTGAGTGAGAGAGAGAATGTGTGCAAAGATGTAAATTAATGTTATGCTTTCTTTATGTTAATCAATGTATTATGCTGTAGACCTTGCTCGTATCTTTATTCAGTTAAATAGAAAAGTTCCTGCAGTTTGCTCAGTTTTCTGATTACAGTTTAAACTTGGTTATCATTTAAATGTTTTTTATTGTTTTAAAAAGTGACAAATGGTTGGTTATGTGTTAATCCCACTTGTCGTGCCCTAATTTCGTGGTTTGTGGCTAATGTGAGATTGGGGTGTGACATTTTGAATGGTTAACCTTTGATGCTCATGGAAGCAATGACTCGATACAATATGTAATTAGGGTATGATCCTTCATTGAGAGATCATGAAACCCTAATTGAGAAGGGTGATGAACCCTAACCCTAATCTAGGGCAATGTTAACTATAAACCTAATCTAGGGCAATGTTAAAGTATAACCCTAATCTAGGGTGATGTGTAACCTTAATTTTTGGGTTATAATGTATGAAACCCTAATCTTGAGCTATGAGATGATAAACCATAACTCTAATGATGGGTAATGAGATGTATAACTCAAATTGACATAATATGGTAACCCTAACCATAATGAGGAAATAGTGGAGTTACCCTTGTAATGCATGGTATTGATATGAAACTGATATTGTTGTTATTCTGTGAATTAACCATGCATGTATGATGAGATGATGAGCATAGTCAGGTATGAGCTATGTTGTTTCACTTATTGTTGTTATAGGGCCTTGTGAGCCAAAACATGCTTTGTTGCCTAGTAAGAGGTAACAAGAGATGAAATGGGCTTTGAGAGCCATGTGAGATGCTTGTGTAGCAAGTATCATGTTTACCTTGGTTAGATGACCTGAAGGTGTTTTTAGTTACCTGATAAGTGGTAACAAGTGTTTCTTGATGAACTGAGGGTTTGAATACCCATTTTCTATAATCACGATGATGAGATTGTTAAGAAATGAGAAAGTACATGATGATATGAGGGATTAAGATCCCAATACTTTAATGAGATTTGAATAGTACTTGATGAAAGTATTACACATTCTTTGTAGCAGTTTTCATAGTAATTCATGTTTGGAAACTTGCTTGATGCTAAAAGAATATAGTAATACATCTAATTAATCAAGTGATATCATATAATGTAGTTTCCCTGACCATAGATCCATCAACGTCAGAATTTGCTGAATGGTGAAACGAGTTAAAACTAGGAACACATATTTTTGAATATGTGGGGGTTAATTGGGCAATTATATCCTCATGCCCCCATTGGAATGGCTGCGGGCTATATCCTATGTAAGGGATTGGTTACAGACCATACCCCAGTATGAGTATGGCTACATGCCATTGCTCCATGATATGATACCAGGCATTGGCTACGGGCCATAACCCTGAAGAGAGTATATGTTGTGGGCTATAACTCTATAGTGAAGATGCCAATATACCCTAGCAAGATAATTGTAGTTTGACACATGACGTCTCTTCCATATAATCTCGCACTGACCGAGAAGGATGAGGTCTTGGAGTGTGGCTCTTCCTTTGACCTTGTGTGGTACCAATGCTTAACATAATCGTGGTCGGTTGGAGCATGAATGGTATACTTCATCTCTTCAGGGCATTAAGTATGATTGTAAAATGTAATGGGCCGTGTAGCGTATTTTCTTAAGGTTGAAATACGAGAATCATTGACTATTGTTATCTGATTAGCATATCATAGATAGATAAATGTTATACATTTTCTTCATAATCCTTATTAGATAAGTGACATGCTGTTGTATTAAGATATAACTAAATTTCTTAGAACAAGAATATTTCTCTAACATGTTTAGACATTGATTTAATTGCTGATAAATATTTATGATTCCTCTATTCAATTTATTCTTATTAAACTGAAATAATAATGTTTCTGGAGGAGTGTTATATCTCTCGCTGGGACAATTTACAATTGTATCACCCCTCGTGGGATCCAACTTTTTAGGTAGATGCGGAGAAAGAGGTAGAAACCCTACAACGGGGGAAGAGCAGCAGCAGCAGTAGCAGCTGGGACAACAGTTAATTCTTAGGTGAAGACACTGGTTGTTATGTCTTGTATATAGAGTCCTATGTGTCATATCTGTACTCTCAGGTCCTCGGAGTCATTAGTTAGTTTAATGAACCGATCTGAGATTTTGGCTTGATGCCTCAATATTTTTATGTTGCCTATGTACAATTTTAACAGGGCATCTGATACTTGTAATTCTCAAGAAGGAATAGTACAAGAGATGTACTTGTGAACCAGAATGCAATTGAATTACTTTGGTTCTTTTTGAAAGAGTTTTTCAGTGTATGGATCTCTTTGAAAAAGGTTTTAATTTTTAGTGATTTTCAGTAATTCCGCTGCTAACGTTCGCTTCCGCTTAAGTAAATCAAGTGTCTTGTGAGTTGGATGCCATAGTTTTCATCATTTCACTTCAAAACTAGCTTACATTTATGTTTTCTTAATTGTATGTTAGTTTATAGGATGTTGACCCATTTCTCTAGTTTCTATGACATGATTGAGCTTCATTTCATGTAGAAGTGTAGGAGAAGATCGTCCCACTAACTGACTATGAGGCCCAAGAAATGTTTGGATTAATAGACCATATTTTCAATGATCTGTTCCTTCATTGGTTGTTGAAGCCATCAATTTTCATCAATCTTTCCTGACCATCGATTGTCATTTCTTCTGTGGAGGCTCCATCGACACATATCATAGACCTTATGCCAATATCCCCCACCCCCCTGTGGTGGGATTACATATAACAAACTATCGAGTTACATCACTTAGTCCTTCCTTCATTTGACAAGCAAAGGAAGCCACGACCTGGTTTCCAATGGCTCATGCACTTTCACCTTCTAATGGATGATTTACACTACACAATTGAAGGAAATTATGCACTGCATTTTAAAGGATTTCCTGAGCTTTCCTTCTGATGGTTTCACAACATCTTCCTTCCAAAGGTAGTTCTCCACACTACAATTAATGGCCATTCTCCATCGCCAACTGAAGGTTACCTAGCTTCCGCCATCCGAAGATATTTCTGATTCACCTTCTAATAGTTCGCCTGGCCCTTCGCATGCCTAAGGTCAACCTAACCCCTCACCTACTGATGGAATTCCTGAAAGTTGCAAACCCTTTGTCTACATCTATTGTTGTCTCTTCACCTTGATGGAAGCTGAGGACTTAACTCCATGCAAGCTGGGAAGGGATCTAGACCCTAACCTCTGGCTATAAATAGAAGTGGATTGTGAACAAATAATACACCATTGATCCTTCGAGGATTATACTTTCATGTCAAACCTTCAACTTCTAGGAGCCTTTGAACTCTTGCATCACTTGAAAAACATCAGGTGAAGGTTCTTTCACTTCCTCCATCAAGGTACCAAACTTTCAACCTTGAAGAAGGTCTATTTTACAAAACCTTCATCCATCAGTTGATTATATTTGCCTACATCAACCTAATTCTTCCTCATAATGAGTAGTTGATCCAGTCCAAAATGAAAGAATAACGACAATTGCAGTTCATCCCTGATGAATGTCTAGGGATAATTGTAAGGACCCTGACCTGGGTTATGAGGTAACCCTATTTGTTTTGGCTGAGTAAGTTGCTTAGAACTTTAATATAATCCTCTAAGGAGTTTTATTATCACGTGACACACTTTGTTTCAAGTTTGGTCCTGATTGAATGTTGTTTGAGTAATGTTCCTTTATTTTGGACCAAAGTGCAATTTACCCAAGTTGATGGGTTATATTGCAATATGTCACATTTTTAACGTTCCCTATATGTTTTATCATCAGAAGAGAGATAATGATGCTAAGTGGTGGCTTGAGGAAATCCTAAACCAAGTTTGAACTTGTTTGAATAATGCTGGTGAATTGTGTACCAATTTTGGTACAAATTGTAATTTATCGAAAATGTGGGGTTGATATGCAAATTACCACCTATAGAGTGTCCCTACTTACTCTATGTTTCATTTAGAGGAGAGGGAAAGAAGGAGACACCATGTTTGAATCAATTATGAGTGATGGTACTCTTGGTGATGAAATGACCAAGAAAGGGGTTGAATATGAAACTCTAACTTGAGTTGTATCAAGTTGAAAAGCTTATATATGAGTGCCTATCAGCCAATGATCCAAAGGAGGAGTCTCATATCATTTTGTAAACTCTTGGAAAACCCATGACGTGCAAAAGCACCTGAAGGAGGTGAAGTGTAGCGGTTTATAACTTCCTTAGAAAAGTTGTATGGGGTGGTGAATAAAGTGGTGACTTTGTTGATATATTTTATTCAAAAGGATAAGTAATGGACGAAAATTCATCCCTAGATTATCTTCAAGATTTTTTCATCTCAAGATAAATGTTATGCATGCATGTAAATGTGTCACCCATGCATGGACACGTGGCACCTACTAGCTCAAATTGATGACACCTCATTTTTACACTCCTTCATGAACAACAAGTATGCATACCCCTAGTTTCACCCTTGAGTGAAATGTTTCGACCCTTACCACCCTCCTTTCCTAAGGTATCATGCATAGAGATCTTGTATCACGCAGGAGTGATGTGGTATCGTGCATAGGTCCTTGGATATCGCCCATAGCAAGAGCATATCGGCCAAGTAGTTTGATATCGGCCAAGAAGGGTGATATCGACCATAGTGAAGTGTTTTTGGCCCCATGTGAGAGGGATATCGGCCACAAGTGGTGTCATATCGTGCAAGGGTTGTGAGGTATCATGCAAAGGTGCTGGAGAAAGATGGAGCTCAAGTCTTAACCCTAAGGTGAGGCCATGATCATCTTCAACCTTGGATTGAAGCATGATTTTAGGGTTTTGATCTTCCTTTCTTTTCTTCTTCACCAATTGCTTATCCATGGTGATTACTTGTATATGAAGGAGTTGTGAACGATCCTTAGACTCTTGATAATTCATCTTCAACCTTAGGAACGTGGAGCTTTGGAGCTTGGAGCATTGAAGTTGTTCTTAAGGTGGGTTATATAACTTGAACTCAATCATGTTATTATTCATCACCTAAATTGCTATATTTAATGATCTACTTTTAATTCCGAAACTTCCTGAAATAGTTGATGAAATTATGAGTTATATTAGTTTCTTAGACCTGTTTCCATGAACTATAATAGTTATAACTAAGGTCTATAGCTTGAAGATGATGGTATCACTTTATAAAAGTGATGTTAGGTGCAAGCACACAAGCAAGCACCTCTAACCTGATATGATGATGCACCTACTTCACTAAAATTATATGAATATGATTGTATACCTTCTTGCACGATATGGGGGTGTAGTATACACCTCTTGCACGATAGGAAGTCAATTATAGACTCCATGCACGATGCAAGGTTAAATGAATACTTGTAAGTTGATATAAAACCCTAATTTGGGTAACTCGATATGAGTGAAGAATAGTGAGTGTTATTGCACGATATGGTAGCCTGATACACAACCCTAGTTGATGTATAGCCCGACATGGTAATGAGTTGATACCTCTTAAACATTATGGGTGACACATACATGTACCACGTGCCCGTCACAATCAACCCTAACTCGACATAGGTGTTGCAACCCAATATTTGATGTTGTAGCTCGACATGGCTTGGTGTCCTTCACTCCTATCAACTTGTGTAATGGGTTGAGAAGAGTTTAACTAATTTTTAACCTATTACTCATCCTTAAGATAGGATGGTACCCTTGAAGGAGGAAATAAGATGAATATATTGGGTTGAGCCCGATATGGAAAACCCTAACCCATCACAGCGAATCCTAGATGCTGAGCCACCAGATATGGTGATTAAATGCATCTCTAGCCCAACATTGTGATGGTTTAATACCTCATGCATGACATGGGTAACACATACAAACACCTCTATCCCGATATGGATGGTGTTCATACACCTCCAATCTGATATGGTGGTGTCTATACACCTACAACCCGATATGGTGAACATATGCACATCTCCAACTTGAGACACTTTGTAAATGTGAGGGCAAACACTTTTAGGAGTGATGAGTATAATACCAAGTAATGTTGTGGCTAATACCTTGATAGGTGAAACACCTAAAGTGATTGATAATGGACAACTTTATATCAACAATGCTTCAATCTGAGATAAGTCCATATCAATTGATGATGGTTGGACAATTCAAATATGTGACTAATGACCAATACATTACAAGATAAATGTGATGGGATAGTACATAAAGTATTAGGATGGGAAATACCCTAATACAAGATAATTGATGAACTAAAGTAAGTTAGAAAGTGATGAGGGAAGTGATACATCAAGACATGATAAATATCACATCCAATACCTCAAAGTTGATACACTTTGATGCACCTTAAATCCAATATACTTGGATGAGTAACACATGAAGTGTGTCATGTCAATTGTTACATTGAGATGTAATGCACTTTGATAAGTGTAGGTTAACATGCCTCAAGAAGGGTTCAGCCATGTTAATAAAGTATGATGTAATCATATTCTGGTAAGGAGGAGCGAGAAAATCATACCTTGTGTTGATAATCATTTAATGATAAATGATGGGAATAAATAAGTATGATTGAATACTTATGATATAAATGTATGCTCCTAGATGTGTGGAGCAATGATTTAGGGTTTGAATTAATAAAATGAACTTGAAACCCTATTCGTCTATAAAGGGAAACCCTAACCCTAATAATGAGAAAGTTGTCTTTTTCTTATTACATAAGCCTTGTGAGCCATATGAATAAGTTGTTGCCTAGTGAGAGGTGACAAGATATGTAATGGCTTTGTGAGCCATGTGAATAAGTTGTTGCCTAGTGAGAGGTGACAAGATATGTAATGGCCTTGTGAGCCATGCGAATAAGTTGTTACCTAGTGAGAGGTGACAAGATGTGTAATGGCCTTGTGAGCCATGTGAATACTTGTACAACAAGTGAAATGGATACCTTGATCTGAGGCCCTAGGGGTAATAGTTACCTAATAAGTGGTAACAATATTCAATAATGATCTAAGGGTTTGAATACCCAAATCTATTATCATGATGATGATAATGTTAAGGGATGATAATTCCCAGTAACGAGATCAGGGATTCAGATCCTAAATATTATATGTGTTCTAAAGATTAGAAAAGTACTTGATAGATGTATTATTCTTTTCTTTGAAGCATTTGTCATAATAATTCATGTTTGAAAACTTGACTTATGCTAAAAGAATACAATAATGTACCTAATTAATCAAGTGGAATCTTATCATGTAGTGCCCTGACCATAGATCCATCAGTGTCAGAATTTGTTGAATGGTGAAACAGGTTGCTCCGCGGCATAACCCGAAGACAACATAGTTTTGAATATGCAGGGGTGATGGGAAAAAATATATGTACACCCCGAATGAGAGATTGATGGTAGATAAACATGAAATCTCTCAATCCTTCATTATTGGTTGGGTTTGATGTAGATAAACATGAGATCTATCGATCCTTCCTCAAGTTTGATGGTAGATAAACACGAGATCTCTCAATCTTGACGAGAGTGCAGCTGCCCCTGCAACTCTATAGCGTAGTTGCGAGTATACCCTGGAAAGCTATTTAGCAGTGATACAAGATGTCCTACCTGTGGTCTCGTACTGACCAAGACAAGGGAGGTCTTGGCAGCCGGCTCTATCATTGGCCTTGTATGGTAGCGATGCTTTACGCCATCATGGTCTGTTGGAGTATGAGCGATATACCTCATCTCCTCTAGACATAAGTGTGATTGTAAAATGTAACCAGCCGTGTAGCATATCTAATTAAGGATTGAATATGGAAAACATTGATTGATGCATACTTCAGTTATACATCTTAGTTGATAGATGTTATTTATGATCTTTACATTCCTTGAAAAGTAGATAGATGATTTATAACTCTACCATGGGTAGATGCAATGTTCTCCTTAAGAAAGGAGATTACTTCATTCTATTCATGCAGTGAATTATCTTTTCCTTTAATATATAAAGAACCTCTGCTCAGTTTATAAATGCTTAATATGGGATAATAATATGATCGGCAGAGAGTTATATCTCTCGATGGGACAATTGTCTCACCCCGTGGGATCCACATTTTTTTTAGGTGGACGTGCACGAGGTTGCGAAGATCCTTCTGTAGATGAGGAACAACAGTTGAGGCGGCAGTGACAGCTCATGTTGAGTGTACTATCTGTCGTGTCTTATAGATAGAAGTCCTACATGTTGTCTTTGTACTCTCAGGTCCTTGGAGTTGGTTTGTACTAGTTTCATGAATAATCTGAGATTTTGGCTTGAATTCCTCGAGGTTTTATGTTGCTCCAGTATATGCTTTGATAGATCAATTATTATATGTTGTCCTGGAGGTGAGATGAAATAATGTTTTACAATGTAAATCATGATATGTATGAGTTTTGGATCTTTCAGTAAAAGTTTTCTGGACAAGGATCTCCTAGTAAAATGGTTTTAAATTTTTAGTGATTTTTGTTAATCCGCTGATTATGTTTATTCCGCTTAATTGTAACGATTTTTTTGTCAATTTGATGACGGTCATTTCAGGTTTTGGTATCAGAGCTTAAGATTCACTAAGTCTACAGAGACATAGGACTAAGGTGTTAAGTTTGTTTTAGTCTCCTCCAGTATACCCTATAGTGACTTCTTCTTGTGTAGAAGAAAGGGTGAAGTATAAAAATGACTTGAGAACATGAGGGACACATTGGTGAGGGCAATGTTGTTGCACCAGGAAAGGGTGCAAGGGATCAGGCAAGAAAAGAACAAGTGCCTGAGAATTCCCATTTTGACCCAATCAGCATAGATAATCCTATTTTTATGCCCTTGTTGGGCAAGTTAGGACAAAGGAGATGCATATAGTAGACGGGATACTAGCATTACCACCTAGGTTACCAGTCCTCAATGTAGAAACTTTGGTTCTAAAAGGGTTCCTGAATGACATAGTCATGTTGGAACAATGGAAAATGTGGGAAAGTTAACATATGGAAAGAAAATAGACTCTGTCATAAGTATAGACAGATAGTACATCTGTGATGGTAATGCCCAACATGGGGCAATAAGCTGAGATTTAAGGTATGGTCTCTATAATTTTAGAGACATTTGCCTAGTTGTTCTAAAAAGGCAAAGTTTTTGGTGTCATCCGTGCAATAAATGCCTAGTGCAACAGGGCAGTAGTCGCTATGTAAAGGCAAAAGTCCTAACTTTCTACCTAGAAGAACCCATGGCTTAATCTCTACATCGGTAATAAAATTGATAAGACCATGGTATGTGGACAAGACATGTTATAGATGTGTACATGTTGAGCATACTAAACTCTTTTCATTGAAAAGAAGGGAGGAAATGACTTAACAACCGTGGTAGACTCAGTAGGGCTTACGAAAGTTATAGCCCAATAACGTAAAAAGGAAAGAGCAACAACATAAAATAACTAGACTCTATGTGTTGAGTCAACCTAAAGAGGTAGATGACCGCAAGGGGTAACAGTCAGATAGAGCTTTTTAATTTTGATATGCCTTGTCTTGATGTTATCTGATAATCATAAGAAGGATTGCTATTTAGGATTTCCCTATTGATTGTCCTGTGGGGACATAGGGAAGAAATGATGAGAACTAGAATTTATATTCTATTCAGTATTCTTTTAAATGTTCTATAATTGCTCTTATCTGTGTGAAAAAGGATGAGATATAGAAGTGATGCCTGGAGAAAATCCAGGAATGTTAAATCATTTGTTTGTGATGGTATGAAAAGTAACGAATATGATAGTACACAAAGTGCATACTACCTAATCTTAGTACTTGTATACCTTGGCTAGGTATTAAACTATTGAAGATAAGGTGAGTATGGAACTCTTATATTGTTATCTTTCTGATTACCCTGATCAAGTAATCATTTTGAGACAATCTAGTGAGTATAATGAAACTGAAAATATGGCATGGACATTTGTATCACATCCTTAGTGCAATAAAGTGGAATCTGAGATCAATCTATGTCTATGAGGAAGTGAAAAGTATAATCCTCATAATAAAATAATGAGAATAAGGGAGAGGATCCATGTCTGATAAAGCTTGTGTGAATAGTAAAGATCTCTTCCCATAATGTAAAAATGGGAAGTGTGATAAAATCACAAAATGTTCATAAATATGTTAGACAATAACAAAGAAATGAGTAATGACATGTAAGCATCATTATAATTCCTATGTTGTTGGTAAGGAACCTAGGATGAAATAAGAGTAAGTGACTCATGAACAGTTGAAAGTTCATGTTATAATCAGAGGAGATGATAATCTCTTCTCTTTGATAAACAACCATGGGTGATGATGGGGGATAAGAAGAATATGTTTCTTTGTGTTCTCTTCTTTTAGAGACATGGCAATCAAGTGAGTACTATGGCACTTGATGTGCATGGATTAGAAATAATCCATTGATGGATACTTGGAAAAGTATTACTTCATCTTGGACTTTGGTTCCAAGATAAAGATATGTGTAACAAGTAATGTTCCAAGATGAAAGAAAGATCCTTTTATATGTGTGGCTTTGGTAATGACAACAGAGAGATGGAAATGATGAGGTTGTGATGTGTTTTTGACACATGTGATGGATACCAAAGTACGGAATTCTGGTATCTAAGAAATATCAGGTGGTATGGGAAAGTAAAAACATAACTCCTAATTAGATGATTTATGTTTGTTACCTAGGATGGCCAACTATGAAATCAGTCTAGTTACATAAAATAGTACGTACATCGTATGTTAGGGGTTTATGCTCTGCATAAGCATAACTTTAATAAAGATATATTAATTTAAGGAACTAATGTAAAATCATTGTGGGAAAATATTATCAAGCTACAAATGATTCCATAAAATACCCCTACCTAGATCTGTTAAGGCAGCTTATACATAAAATCTAAAGATACCTCTAAGATAAGTTCTTAATTGATAAGTAACCTCCCCTTATGATAAGAGAATGTACAACTAATGAGATAGTTGGTACAAGTAGTAAGAAAGTTTAGTGTTGTGTCAGCAGATTAGATGGCACAACAGATGTATGATAAGACTTGCAGTCCCAAGTGGGTGACAGAACATAACTCTGGTCTTTCCTTGGAAGTGAAATGCTAAACTAAATGAGGAGTATGGAAGACTCCCAGAATCAAGAATCTTGTCACATAAAGTTATAAGTTGAGAAAGGTGACAAATCAGTGAGGTTTGACACCTGAGTTAAATTGGGTATGAATAATGTTTCTCTGACTAAGAAAAGTGTTACTTGACATAGAGTTGACTCTACAGTCAATAATGAAAAGAAAAATGGAGTATGTGTCTTGTGTGATAGATTCTATATACCCCTAGTTGACTCTACAGTCAATATGGAAGAACTTTGTGTTGATCAAAGTTCTATGGTATCTCCATGACATTAAGATGTTTTGTGGAGACTTGATGATATGATGAATGAATAATATCTGTCTCCCTTTACTTGGGGATTTCAGGGACGAAATCCTTATTGGGGGTTTATAACTTGTAAGGACCCTGACCTGGGTTATGAGGTAACCCTGTTTGTTTTGTCTAAGTAATTTGCTTATAACTTTAATATAGAGTTTTGTTATCACGTGACACACTTATGTTTCAAGTTTGGTCCTGATTGAATGTTGTTTGAGCAATGTTCCTTTTTTTGGACCAAAGTGCAATTTATCCAAGTTGAGGGGTTATATTGCAATATGTCACATGTTGAACGTGCCCTATATGTTTTCACATCATAAGAGAGAGAATGATGCTATTTGGTGGCTTGAGGAAAGCCTAAATTCCAAGTTTGAACTTGTTTGAATAATGTTGGTGACTTGTGTACCAATTTTGGTAACAGTTGTAATTTACCCAAAATGTGGGGTTGATCTGCAAATTACCACCTATAGAGTGTCCCTACTTCCTATATGTATCATTTAGAGGAGAGAGAAAGAAAGATATACCATGTTTGAATAAATTATGAGTGATGGTACTCTTGGTGATGAAATGACCAAGAAAGGGGTTGAATATGAAACCCTAACTTGAGTTGTATCAAGTTGAAAAGCTTATATATGAGTGCCTATCAGCCAAGGAGCCAAAGGAAGAGTCTCATATAGTTTTGTGGACTCTCGGAAAATCCCATTACGTGCAAAGTACCTCAAGGAGTCGAAGTGTATCGGTTTACAACTTCCTTAGAAAAGTTGTATCAGGTGGTGAATAAAGTGGTGATTTTGTTGATATATTTTATTCAAAAGGATAAGTAATGGACGAAAATTCATCCCTAGATTATCCTAAAGAGTTTTTAATGTCCAGATAAATGTTAATTCATGCATGTACATGAGTCACCCATGCATGGACACATGGAACCTACTAGCTCAAATTGATGACACCTCATTTTTACACTCCTTCATGAACAACAAGAATATATACCCCTAGTTTCACCCTTTAGTGAACATTTTCAACCCTTACCACCCTCCTTTCCTAAGTTATCACACATAGAGATCTTGTATTGTGCAGGAGTGATGTGGTATCGTGCATAGGTACTTGGATATCGCCCATAGCAAGAGCATACCGGCCAAGTAGGTTGATATCGGCCAAGAAGGGTGATATCGACCATAGTGAAGTTTTTTGGCCCCAAGTGAGAGGGATATTGGCCACAAGTGGTGGCATATCGTGCAAGGGTTGTGAGGTATCATGCAAAGGTTCTGGAGCAAGAAGGAGATCAAGTGTTAACCCTAAGGTGAGGCCATGATCATCTTCAACCTTGGATTGAAGCATGATTTTAGGGTTTTGGTCATCCTTTCTTTTCGTCTTCACCAATTGCTTATCCATGGTGATTCCTTGTATATGAAGGACATGTGAATGAGACTTGGACTCTTGATAAGTCATCTTCAACCTTAGGAACGTGGAGATTTGGATCTTGGAGCTTTGAAGTTGTTCTTAAGGCGGGTTATATAACTTGAACTCAATCATGTTATTATTCATCACTTAAATTGCTATATTTAATGATCTACTTTTAATTCTGAAATTTCGTGAGATAGTTGATGAGATTATGAGTTCTAGTAGTTTCTTAGACCTGTTTCCATGAACTATAACAGTTAGAACTAAGGTCTAGAGCTTGAAGATGATGGTATCACTTTAGAAAAGTAATATCGGGTGAAAGCACACAAGCAAGCACCCCTAACCTGATATGATGATGCACCTACTTCACTAAAACGATATGAATATGATTGTATACCATCTTTCACGATATGGGGGTGTATTATACACCTCTTTCATGATAGGAAGTCAAGTATAAACTACATACACGATACAAGGTTAAATGTATACTTGTAAGTTGATATAAAACCCTAATTTGGGTAACTCGATATGAGTGAAGAATATAAGTGCTATTGCACAATATGGTAGCCCAATACACAAACCTAGTTGATGTCTAGCCTGACATGGTAATGAGTTGATACCTCTTAAAGACTATGGGTGACACATACATGTACCATGTTCCAGTCACAATCAACCCTAACCTGACATAGGTGTTGCAACCCAATATTTGATGGTTTAGCCCGACATGGCTTGGTGTCCTTCACTCCTATCGACTTGTGTAATTGGTTGAGATGATTTTAACCAATTGTTTAACCTATTACTCATCCTTAAGATAGGACGGTACCCTTGAAGGAGGAAATAAGATGAATATATTGGGTTGAGCCTGATATGGCAAACCCTAACCCATCACAGCCAACCCTAGATGGTGAGCCACCTAATATGGTGATTAAATGCATCTTTAGCCCGACATGGTGATGGTTTAATACCTCATTCACAACATGGGTAACACATACAAACACCTCTAGCCCAATATGGATGGTGTTCATACACCTCCAATTTGATATGGTGGTGTCTATACCCCTACAACCCGATATGGTGAACATATGCACATCTCCAACTTAAGACACTTTGTAAAGGTGAGGGCAAGCACTTTTAGGAGCGATGAGTATAGTACCAAGTAATGGTGTGGATAATACCTTAGTCGGTCAAATGCCTAAAGTGATTGATAATGGACAACTTTATATCAACAATGCTTCAATCTGAGATAAGTCCATATCAATTGATGATGGTTGGACAATTCAAATATGTGACTTATGACCAATACATTACAAGATAAATGTGATGGGATAGTGCATAAAGTATTAGTATGGGAAATACCCTAATACAAGATAGTTGATGAACTAAAGTAAGTTAAAAAGTGATGAGGGATGTGATACATCAAGACATCATAAATATCACACCCAATACCTCAAAGTTGATACACTTTGATGCACCTTAAATCCAATATACTTGGATGAGTAACACATGAAGTGTGTCACGTCAATTGTTACATTGAGATGTAATGCACTTTGATAAGTGTAGGTTAACATTCCTCAAGAAGGGAAGCCAAGTTAATAAAGTATGATGTAATCATATTCTGGTAAGGAGGAGCGAGAAACTCATACCTTGTGTTGATAATCATTTAATGATAAATGATGAGAATCAATAAGTAAGATTGAATACTTATGATATCAATGTATGCTCCTAGATGTGTGGAGCAATGAATTAGGGTTTGAATTAATAATATGAACTTGAAACCCTATTCGGCTATAAAGGGAAACCCTAACCCTAATAATGTGAAAGTTGTATTTCTCTTATTACATAAGCCTTGTGAGCCATATGAATAAGTTGTTGCCTAGTGAGAGGTGACAAGATATGTAATGGCCTTGTGAGCCATGTGAATAAGTTGTTTCCTAGTGAGAGGTGACAAGATATGTAATGGCCTTGTGAGCCATGTGAATAAGTTGTTGCCTAGTGAGAGCTGACAAGATGTGTAATGGCCTTGTGAGCCATGTGAAGACTTGTACAACAAGTGAAATGAATATCTTGGTCTGAGGACCTAGAGGTAATAGTTACCTAATAAGTGGTAACAATATTCAATGATGATCTAATGGTTTGAATACCCGAATCTATAATCATGATGATGATAATGTTAACGGACGAGAATTCCCAATAATGAGATAAGGGATTGAGATCATAAATGTTATATGTGTTCTAAATATTTGAAAAGTACTTGATAGATGTATTATTCTTTTCTTTGAAGCATTTGTCATAATAATTAATTTTTGAAAACTTGAATGATGCTAAAAGAATACAATAATGTACCTAGTTAATCAAGTGGAATGTTGTCATGTAGTTCCTTGACCATAGATCCATAAACGTCAGCATTTGCTGAATGGTGAAACAGGTTGCTCCGCGGAATAACCTGGAGACCGCATATTTTTGAATATGCGGGGGTGATGGGTGAAAATATTCATACTCCTCGAATGAGGGATTGATGGTAGAAAAACACGAAATCTCTCAATCTACTTAAGGATTGAATATGGAAAACATTGATTGATGCGTACTTCAGTTATACATCTTAGTTGATAGATGTTATTTATGCTATTTACATTCCTTGCAAAGAAGATAGATGATTTATAACTCTACCATGTGTAGATGCAATGTTCTCCTTAAGAAAGGAGATTACTTCATTCTGTTCATACATTGAATTATCCTATCCGTTAATATATAAAGAACCTCTACTCAGTTTATAAATGCTTAATATGGGATAATAATATGGTCGGTGGAGAGTTATATCTCTCGCTGGGATAATTATCTCACCTCGTGGGATCCATATTTTTTTTAGGTGGATGTGCACGAGGTGGCAAAGATCTTTCTGCATAGGAGGAACAATAGTTGAGGCAGCAGTGACATCTCAGGTTGAGTGTACTGTCTGTCGTGTCTTATAGATAGAAGTCCTATCTGTCGTCTCTGTACTCTCAGGTCCTTGGAGTTGGTTCGTACTCGTTTAATGAATAATCTGAGATTTTTTCTTGAATGCCTCGAGGTTTTATGTTTCTCCAGTATGTGCTTTGATAGAGCAACTATTATATGTTGTCCTCTAGATGAGATGATACAATGTTGTACAATTTAAATCATGATATGTATGAGTTTTGGATCTTTCAATAAAAGTTTTCTAGACAAGTATCTCCTTGCAAAATGGTTTTAAATTTTAGTGATTTTTGTTAATCTGCTGATAATGTTCATTCCACTTAATTGTAATGATTTGTTTGTCGATTTGATGACGGTCATTTCAATAATCTTACATTTTTATTGGCATCTCCGTCTCAGAGTTTGAAGAGTTGCTTCTTCACACAATAAATGCAACTCCTTCTTCTTTTGTTATGATGGTGTTCTTTCTCTCTTCCCATGTTGTTCCTATTATTGCTGCCATGTGTGAGTAGTCCTCTTATTTGGGTGTGGGGAGTACTCCTACTACCCTATTTTGTTCTTATTATTGAATCAATTATTGTATGAACCATTACTTTTCTAGAATCAATCACTTTATGCTTGTATGTTTGTCTGATCATCATGCTTACATGTTTATCATGAACCTGGGTGTAGAAAACTTTGAATCTAGAATCTAGGATATCAATTAGATTCTTATTAAACCCTTGATGAGAACTTCAAAACGTGTTTTCTAAGGTGATATATTAATGATCCTAGGTAACACAAGTACATGCTTAGAGTGATATCCGTCCTAATTTAAATCCTAATTCCAAAAAGAGGGTTTTTCGTCACCTCAAAATATATATATGTCCATTCTTAATATGATTTAATGAGGGAGTGAATGATAGGGTAGTGATTGTGAAACCCATTCCACCCTAGTAATCCCATCAATGGATAAATGGAGACTTTAATCTAGCATTTTAGAATTTGAAATTAGTGTTACCGACAACCATACAATTTTTGTGATAAATACTACATCTTGGTTGGTCACATCGATCAGAATAATTCTTAAAAATATTGTTTTTTGGTTTTGATCCCGAACTATGCTGCAGTAAGTTCTATCTACTTGTGGGTGGTGATTGTTGTAAATTGGTTCAGGTAAACTCTAATGATTTAAGTCCTAGTTAATATGCCCATATAATAAAAGTCACCTCAGTTTCTACCACTTAATTTTATATACTAGGGTTTGGTATGGTAGCTCAAATCTAGTTATTGGAAGGGTCTTTTGGAGAGTTTTTGAAGTTAACTTAGTGGTGTATTCACCATGGTTGTGGTAATGGGGAAAGGAATATGGTGTAAATAGTCAGATTTGTCGTGGTAGGTACCCATGGTTGTGTAATCATTGGGGTAAAATTATGATGTTTGGATTAGAAATGGGTAGGAAACCATTAACATGTTTCCTAATCAAGAACCTTTTATCTAGGTCATTCACAATAATGTTAAGTGAAAATTGATATAATGAATTTAGTGAAATTCAATGACTTGATCTAAATTTTGAGGAAAAGTTCCATGGACATGGGTAGGTATTACGATCTTGGTGAATGTATGGCCAAATGGTTGTTTTGCCTTGAGTCTATAGAGCTTATATTCTAGAATCATTTTAAGGTTACAAATCCAGGGTTAAGATATAATGGCAGTGAAACCTTTAGTTAGATCCAACTTTGTGTTGAACTCTAATGATTGGAATTTATTTCATGATCAAGTCTCGACAATTATTGGGTCATCAAAAATATTGAATTGAGTCAACTTCAGCCTATGCTAAGATATGGTGAAGGATTTAATTATCAATAAGCTCCACATTTCGATACAACACAATAACCTCTAAAAACATTAAAATACCACAACTAAATGTAGTTTGATAATTAAAGCAGTTGATCAATGGAATTCATTCTATCATCTCTTGATGAGGCAAAATAGGATATCCATCAACTATTTATTTTATTGTATATTATAATCCTCAAACTTCTAATAGTTCTTCCATTATTCATTCCATTTTGTACCATTATTATTTATTGTTGATGAGCAAGAGCTATGTTTGAGGTGGTGTAATGGAAAATGGCATTATCTTATATATTCTTTTTACTTTTTCTTTCTTATGTAAATAAAGTTTTATGTTTATGAAACTATCATATCAAGTTTTATATCACCTTACTATAGTGTATATGACTACCAAGTACAAATATATAAATTTTAAGGAAGATTCAGGAACACTGGGAATGACTTTTTTCTCGTTACTTTGCACCTTTTTGAAAACTCTATATTGATGCATATAAAAAATTGATTTCCTTATATTTATAATAAGGATAAACTATGATACCTTCGAGGGAAACACCAACAAGAGATTTTAGTTATTTAATATACAACATTTTTTCATTGAGTATATAATTTCTATTTATATACACTTGGACTTACTTGGAATTAAATAAATTTAGACAAGAAATGAACAAAAAGACTCACTGTGGAAATCTAACATACATCCAAAAGGAGGTGAGTGGATTCACCCAAGTCCCACAAAAGCTAACACATATTCTTAATAATACCTCATAAGGAAATCAAGTAATGTGGTTCGTGCTGACTTATATTATAGATAAGGGATACATTTATTTTCTCTGGAACCAATAATTCAGCATGTACTAGTAATATGTTCTAGTGCAAACTTAAATTCCTTTAAGCATCCATTTGTGTGTGATCCTATAGGCTCCTTGTTACGTTGGAAGTGATGGTAAAATGCTCACAAGATAACATTGGTAACTAGAAGCACGCCTTTTCCACCCAATAAATAGGAATAAATTTGAGAATAACTTTATCCTCTAAAGGTACCAATGCTACCATGATAGTAGTATCCCTCTGTTACATATATCAATATTGAAACTATGGCAAGAAGTTGTGCTCCAATTAATATTCAATATATATTTGTTGGGCCAAATCAAACTATTACGATTGACTCACATGAGCATGACCAATGTTTCATAGTTTCATTTATTAAGTAGCTAGATATCACTCCAAACTGAGGGGTAAATTCTATCTACATCACTCAAAATATTTGACAAGTTTCAATGCACCGAATCACTACAATATATGTCAACCCTTATTTAGGAGTCATTTTTGATAGTATTAAATCACATAGAATAAATGTGAACATTGTACTGGATTCAACTCTAAGGGATCACAATCACCATTGTCACATTGAGATATGATTCTGACTACCATGACATCCTATCCACGTGACATTCTCATGGTGGGTCTGTATAGTACAATTTGTTCTCTAATGAGTACCCATGTATGTGAATTGATACCTAATATCACGACTAATGAGATAAATCCATCATTCAACACACATATCAGTCTTATCTACTATTGTTTTCCTTAATCATCCCCAACAATAACTGAATATAGATATAACGATAATGAATTCTCTTGAGTGTACACATAGTCTCATGAACAGTCTCCAACCCAAATAATATATCATCAATTCAAAACATGGACATTATTAAATTTATTCTTTTTCTCAAGATGTATACGAACAAAATAAGTGGAAATTCCTTTTATTAATAATCAAATAATATACAATGTATCCCTCAAAAAATCCTCACATGGTGGATCTCAATGCATACAATTGAAACTTATTGATGTGTACACCTATAAAATGGTAGTTATATTGTAGGAAGCTTGTCCATACACACATGGAAAATAGATTGACATATAAGAATGTAAAAATAGGATCTAAAGGTAATAAAATCAATAAAAAAAGCATACTACATATTAATGAGGTATAACTTGAAATAAAGGTGGATAAAGACAATATTACTATGCCTAATAATACTATAAGCGGTGAAAGAAGAAGTCCCAAAATATAGAGGAAAAAGTAACTCTATAATGACAAATTGGAATGATTTTGTGTACTTTATGACATGACAAATAAGATAATAGGAGCAAACATATATAGAGAAGTAACCAAATTCATCATAGAGGAGATTATTTTAGTTTCTAATACTAGTGCAGATAATGTGGTTGAGGAAAGAAACAACACTATATGGAAATATACGTAGAAGCATAAAATATCAGGCCCAGAGATACATCTACTAAAATGGAGGATTCACATATGTCCCTCCTCTAGTAACTACTAGGGTGATAAACTATAAAGGGAGTGTAGAAAAGATGATACAAGCTCCTTAGCACACAAAATATAATCAATGATGCTGCTAAAGGAACACATGGAGAGTACTACCAAAGCGTTAGGAGCTTTGTGTTGATCAACAACTTTTTTGTCATGAAACAACTATATTTATTGAAAACATGCATAAGATTATATGTTGGAATGCCCATGAGATTGTTAACTCAAGAACACACAGTGTTCACAAGTATAATATACTTCGAAATAAACCTATGTTGTTTGTTGTTTGAGAACACTATAGTTTTGGTGAGAAATCACATAACTCTATTTAAGGATTGGTCATTAATCTTTCCCATCAAGTAGAATGTAAAGACATATTTGAGTGTTCATGTTATATGAAGGCATGATGATTGTTATGTGAAAGTCCTTATCCATACTTAGTTCATCCATTTCCTTGTAAATCATGATTTTTCACGTACCATTGCTTATGTAGACCAAAAATTTCTTCGAGGGGGTATGTGTGGAAACCCTTAATAAACTGAGTAATTCTATTTTGAATGTTTGAAGATGTGGGATATTTTAACACCATACTCATACCATCATAATAAGAGACTCAACTAGCTCCTCAAATTCATAGAGGTCCAAACTTTAATCAAAACACTCATTGAGGCGTGCTTATCTAACATCATCTTCTTTGGTCCCCTTCCTATCTACAAGAAGGGATTCTCTAAGAATGCCTCAATAAATATCTAATTTTGTCAATGATCCATCTTCCAAGGGTTAAATGAAATAGAACAAATCAAAGATAGAGATAGGAGTTGAAGAGTAACGACACACAAAAAAATAACACTAATAATCTATATGGAAAGGAAATAGATGGAAAATTTATTTAGATCCATTTTTTCTTTGGGCAAATTGTTCAAATAGTAAGAGTAGGACTAGAGTCCATGTAGTCAAATGAACTAGATTTTAACCAACAATTTCTATATAAATCCCATAAATCATAATTACAAGGGAGTAAGAGGATAAATGCTTAGCTATGAAATTTGGGATGAGATGGGTAGACGGGTGAGGGATCCGATAGAAATGAAGAATCTATAACAAATTCACTTCATTAATGTGTTGAAGGGACTGTATGCACAACCAAGCAGAGAACCTATCCACATCATTTCTAGAACATTTCTTTTCATATTTTTTCCCCTTAGTCATGCATGCCTTGAGAATTTCATAGCCTTAGTGTTACACATTGAATCACATTTCAAAAATGACTTCTCGAATACATGTTCAACATATTTTGAGGGTATGAATCCATACAAGAAAACTTTAACAAATGGTGTATATGTTAGTTTTAAATAGAATAATGTAAATCATTCTATTTTTGAATTAATTTGTACAACCGTGGAGGGAAAACCTTTCCAAAATATACTCTATCATTCTATGTTAGTTTCAATCCTCAATGTTGTGAACCCACCGATCGAAGTGAATCTATGCCAAATTTGTCTCAACAATGTTGAACTATATTTAACTTCAAAATTTATAATTGAAACATCGAAACCTTACTAGAAAAATTGAATTATGCCTTGCTAATTCCTAGAAATAAATATACATTCCATTATAATTCATATGAATGATTTGATAAACAACACGAGGAAATATATTGCAGATATGTATATGTTATTCAAGAGAGATTGATTGAAATAACTATGATCATATGGTAGGCTTCAATCAAGGAAACTACTTTCAACGGTGGATGCTAAATTAATGGGTCAACTTATACATGAATTCCATACATGAAGGAAACATAAATATGACATAGAATGAATAAAATCTCTATAATTTTAAGTAAAAAAGGCCTTCTTTAAGCTGATCCCCTCTTGTTGTACTTATTCCATATTTGTTTAAAGAAATTATATCCGATGAATAAGATGAATGTGGAATTAAAGTATGAAAACAAACTAAAGTATTAAAATTATCTAGCAGTGACACATATCTCTTTTGAAGATGTGAGTATAAAATGGAATGTTGTAAACCTTTCCAATAAGCATCTAAGAAAATAATACTATTAAAAACTATTATTCTCTTTACATACAAATACCTTAAAAACTAGATGTGACAGAGTGGTTTCTGGCTTAATTTTGAGGATGAAATTTCTTTTAAGGTGTGTAGGATGTGATGGAGTGGACTTTTGGAATCCTAAAATGTCCAAAGACACGAGTGAACTCATGCATGTTGAGTTTTTTTACGAATCCCAAGTGTTTTAGTAAGGTTGGAGTGTTGATTGAGGTTTGTACAATGATTTGGATCCTTAAGTTATGCCTATTTGAGGAATTTAATTGAATGGTATAACAATTGATTTTTGGAACCAAATTCGTTTACAAGGTACCTTGAGTAGTGAGAAAGCCATGGTTAAAATTTGGTGATAATTGGATGTTCCTAGAGAGAAATATTTAGGTTTGAAACTGGTGGAATAATTGATTCAATGGTGATTTTCGATCTAAGTTGTTGATTTAATAAGAGTGTCACACCCCTTTAGCCTTGGCTATGAAGAGTCCACAGATTGGGAATGTAGGACCTTAATAACCTTTGGATGGTCAGATCTAAGAGTTAATATGTCGTTTCCCCCTACCAGTTAGACAAGGCAACGAAGCATATTGGCGCTGGAACTCCCCACCATTGCACAACATGATTGTGGCATGGGTGGTTGTCTTCGTCTTTCAAATACCTATGGAATGACCCCTCAGTTAGTTATTGCAAGGGAAGACCAGAGAAATTAGACTACCAATCCCGAACACATCTCTCATAGGCGGAAGCTATAACTGGAGGCTCCTGGACAAGGATTTTCAGAGAAAAGGATGAGAAGCTTTGTTGCCATGTAGTAGTGGATGATCTCTAACATGAGAGTAGCAAGATATGAAGCTTAGGAACATAGTGCACTCAGGGATAAACAACTCTCAGCGGTTGGCAGATAGCGCCTGATGGTGTCAATCTCGAGCTTGCAAGTTCCTCGCCGTTCTTCTAGCCATCGCGACGCCAAGGCGGGAGGTGATGCTATTTGCTCCCCCACCGGAGCAAGACCCTGGTCGATCTCTCACCAGCACCCCAGCCTAGTGGTGGTGTCAGCGTTACAAAAGCTTGTGGGATGGTCTCTAATTCTCACCACTAAAGAGGCGGAGGTGAGACATAGTCTAATCCAGAGGACTGATCTGGGCTCTGAGGTGGCGGCTCTCATGTGCGCTTAGAACTATAGGAGACGGGGGCGTCAAGCGAAGACTACTGCCACAATGGTGGCATTCGCACATGTTGAGCCATCCCAGTGCGGCGACACCATGACCAGACCGTGGAGCGAGTGAAATGTCTGATCAGACGCATGCAGGCGTCGTGTAGTGAGGAAGCTAGGAGAAGGAGGCTATGATAGTGTTCTCACTGGCGTTCCAATCCAGCAGCGCCGCGCTGGCATCGTGGATTGGCACATAACGAAGGAGAACGGGCGGCGTGTTTCACGCAGTGCTGAGATCATGAGGAATTGTGGGAGAGAAGGAAGAGAATAGAGAACCGGGTCCAAGTCATGAACCAACCGGCCCACAGCAAGCAAGGGTTGTGCCTCCCCGGACACATGGAGTCATGCGATTGGCCCAATGAAGGTAAATATGCGAAAATGCTCATATCATCATTAATTCATAGTAATAAGTATGTTTATCAAAAAAATACAAACAAGGTACCGAAGTTCTTAGAAAAATGAGTAGAACAACTTGGAACTATAATATCAGGTTTTCATGCACTAATATCAACGATATCATGTAAGGTGTAAAATGCTTAGTTCTTGAGTGATAAATATTAATTGATGACATAAAATTATAGGAAAATGTCAGTAAGTCTATAATCATGTTTATAATGCATATGATGTCAGATATGGTCATGTTGATGCACCAAAGCATATAATTTGATTAATATGGCTAATTAGGGATAATAGCACTAAAGATAATGGAATAAATACTTACATGCTCAATAAGTGATGAGATTTACAAAATACCCTCATATCAGTATTTGGAACTTCACGTTTAAATATGAGATCAAGATGGTACACATAATTCATGTTATATGATGATGTTTGATCTAAATGTGATATAAACCCTAATATGCTTAATGTACATAAGCTAGGGTTAATATGTGCACAAAACGGATATGGAACCTAATGTTCAGATAATGAACCATAATATAGAATATGACATCTGTAAGATAAATCTAAGACAAGAATGCAAGTAATGATGGGCATATCCAAAAAAGTAAGCCAACCCTAAAATGGACATAGCTAGGGTTAAGATGATGAGAACCTGATGATAGTATATGATCTTGTCTTGATCAGGTTTAACAAAGATACAGATGAGATGAGGATTATGTTTTTAGGATATCTCTTTGGAAGGTATTCCATTACCTCTTGCTTGGCTTATTATACATTATGCTTGTGTTATATGGTAGTAAGGACTTGGCATAAGATACCGAATGAAATGAAAGTAACCTATATGATGCTTGAATAAATTTCTATATGTATGGTTTTGATGCTTTATCTGAATTGATATATGTACACCTTGAACACCTGCAAACATAATATAGATATTCCATCATAAGATAGCTCATAAACCACTTGGTGGTAGAGCACATGCATAATGATCACAAACCACTTGGTGGTAGATCATAAGGCCTGAAGACGTCAAAGCCTTGGTGGCAGACGAACGAGATGTATGATGGAAAATATGCTTAAAAGATACTTGTTCACGTTTGTTAATAAACTCTTGCTTAGTTTTGATATATTGTTGTAATTGCTTATTATTTCCAAGTATGATGAGAGGTATATAAAAGACACATAGGCGCACTTAGTACAATATTCTTGAATATTGTGCTGATGTGTACCACATGTAATCTTTTGTTTAGGTTGTGGTTGTGTTCTTAAAGATCCAGGATAATTAAGAGTTGTGTGATGATATGATATACAGGTGGACTTGTTGTCTTAAGATCATGTATTTTAGTTGTAGTACATGTATATGTATATAGTTTGTTGTTCAATGTGTAATATCAAATGTTGTAACAATTCATGTTGTATTTATATGTTGAATGGTGAACATGTGTGTATGGTTTTATTACTGTTCATGTACATGTGCTACTGATTGTTTCCTTTTGACTTACTATGATTTTTTCTTCTTAGCCTAGTGTGTGGTATTTAAATTGGGATTCTCGCTGAGGTGAGGGTTTCAATTTGAACGTCACACATCAGATTCAATTTTAGAAAATCCGGGGATGTCACACTAGAAACCAAACAAAGAGAGCAAAGGATTTCATCCCACATCCCAAATATGGTTTTATAAGGGTGTCTTCATATTGCACATTACAAAATCCATAATCACCTACATTGGTCTGTTACATATGGTGGAATCCAAACTTAATGGACATGAAGAGGTGACTCCATCATTAGATGGAAGAATAATTTGTGTGAAATCACTTTCTTTATAGATGTAACAATTTGAACATTGCCAAAATTAGTGTTACCAACAAGTCTATGAAACTAATTTGACTGTGTCATTTGATGTTTCATAAATGGTGGAAATAATAAGGCATACCCTATCTCCTTGGTAGAATGGAAAACAACTAGGTGAAATCTTCACTAAATTAATTACCAAAGATCTGATTCATTTTGATGTATAATGTGTTTAAGACTCCATGGATAAATGGATACTCAAGTCTATAAATGTCACATTGAATTTTACATGGTCAATGAAGCAAAATATTTCCACCATTGATTGGGATACAAACATATCAAGAGCCATGGTCTCTAATAGAATATGGATGCTTCACCCAATCTCTTCCTAACACTTCCTCAAGGTAAATCGAGCCTTAACTAAACCTGGTCTTTGGAAGATGATTTAGAAACCCAAAATGTCATTTTCAACCAAAATAGTTGTGTTGAATTGTGCATTTTGGTATTCTTTCCTCCCAATAGTGGTACACAAGTATGATGGAGGATGATAAAAGAGACAAGTTAAAAGGATATACTTTTGTGTATGTGGTTTGTGGTTGTGTTAAAGGAAGGATGGTGTTGCATACCACCACTAATATATACAAGCCTTCAAGTTTATTTGATACAAACTTGGAGGTATCAATATCTTACAACATTAAAGGAAGTGGTGAGAACATGAAACGATTTATAATGGGGTGTTGTTCAATTCCAAACCAAGGAAATGAGGAGATAAACAATAATATGCCAGTACATGTTGATTGAATGGTTAAGTTGTTCCTGTCTAAGTACATAATTGTTGAAGAAACTTGGAAAACCACAAAGTTGTCCTATATTTATAATGAAGAGGAGGCAAAAGAACAATGGAGAACCCCCTCTAAAGGTTGGCTAAAGATTAATATTGATCTTTTCTTACAAAAGAGTATTGTCTCACTGGTTTGGCTAGAAATTGTACCATAGATGGGTGTAAATATAAATGAATGAGGTCTAAGTTGACAAATCTTCTACAAGAAAAGATTTTCCCCACATTTATGGCTTTGAATTCGGCCTAGGAGAGAGGATGGACAAAGATAGTAGTTGAGACATATAGCTTCTATTTCATTTTGGTTAATGAAGGTATCAAAGAATTTTTTTTTCTTCTCTAGAACACCAGGATGAAAGAACAGATGACGCAACACAGAAAAACATGAAATAAGAAATCAACTATCTTAGAAAATAGTCCAATTCCATAGAGAATGGCCTTCGTAAGGTGCGCCTGGAAAACCGATTTGATTATTTCTTTAATATTCATCCCATAAAATGGTATCTTAGATTTATTTTCTGTAATAATCTTTGTATTAGTAATGGTCATGCTTATTTACATTTTCATTTGTAGGTCACAACTTTATGTTTAGGTTGGTAGTTGCTTACAAGAGTAATTCAAAATGAATATGATCCTTGCATGTTTCTCTAAACAATCATGAGTATGAGAGGGTGTGAGACAAGTATACACACCAATTTCTTTGACCTCATTTAAGACCACGAAACTGATTCCATAAGTTCTAACACTACTCCTCAACATTCATCATCTTTACACTTACAAGGTCATCATCATAGAAAATAAAAACAAATGATTTGTGTTGTTTGTCATATCCCCTCTCATGGTCCCTTTACAAAATTTCTTGGTATGATTAGTAGCATTTTCTATGGATGTTATGAGTGCTTTCTCTGGATATTATATTGGAAAATGCCATCCATTGTATCTTTTCTCACATTGTGGAATCAACTTCTATGTTGTTACAAACTTCAATTATTATTAAAAAAGACATGGTTGTAGCTAAGAAGTGCCCATGATTTCAATACCCCAACTATTGTGACTATATATATATATATATATATATATATATATATATATATATATATATATATATATATATATATATATATATATATATATATATATATATATATATCTGTGTGTGTGTGTGTGTTTATCGATCTATACACCACCAAAAAATCACAACTAGAAATACTCTTTGAATGACCACATGCTACCATTGCAGATCTTTAATATGAATTCCAATTATTGGTTGAAAGGCCTTCTTCTAAGACAAATGTGGAATATTGTTTCTAGTGCTTAAACCAAATAAGGGATATAATAATCACCAAAAGTTATGTCTTACTGCTAACTCTCCTAAACCTATACTAGATCCTCACAAATATGAATTAGGTATAGATGATCCATATAACCTACAATGATAAGGATACACTCAGTGTAGGGTCCTTCTTCACCAAGACATCATATTCCTTCCCTTTAAATGACTTCACTCAAAGTTTTGTTTCCCTTATCTATATTTTAGACCTTCTCCCAAGAAAAATAAACAAGTGATTAATATGTTGAGATAGTTTTTGAGTAAGCTCTTGATATTATATAGAAGTCACCATGACCATATCATAATATACTTCACCCTACTTGTGGTAAACAAAGTGCACTAAATGAGATTGTTACACATGAAAAACCTACCATCTTCCCATATAAATGACCAAAATATGCATCCCCACAAACCACTAAATTCACTCTATCACTCATTCATGGGGATACACTCGCCAAAATGGTTGATGGTTAAGAAACTAATTGATGAAAATATTAGAGTTATAAAATAACATATTGTATGATATTCTCACTTCTCTACCAATCATCCATCAAAGAAAATTTGGATGAAAAATGTACTTTATTTGAATTTGGGATAAAATACCTTCACCTTGTTCATTTTTCCCATGAAATTAAAGAAAATGGATAAGTAAAGAGAGGTAAATATACATAGTAAAGAGGATCAAATTAATTGAACACCATATAATATCTTCATTTGTATCCATGATTAAGGAGAAATGAACGAAGTATCCATATACTAGTGTTAGACTCCTTAATGATTGAATAAAAGTCACAATTTTGTACTAAATCTTACCTAATGGATGTTAAAATGAATCTTATGATAGTGCATGCTTGTATTAATTTGATCATTTCATGATTATATTAACTTGATCATTTTAAGTTGTTGATTACTACTAGCTATTTTACCACATTGTAAATGAAAGCTTGGTAGAGGGGGTTTTCATTCTAGCATGGCGGATGGTACGGTGAGACATTGGTGATGGTTGTGCCGGAGGATGTCGATATTGAGATGGACTTCTTAGTCTGTGATTTTTGGATTGAGGGGGTTGGATGGGACTGAATCCTCATAGCCTATATCATCTCAGAGGTAGGTGTCCAGTAGATCATGGCTTCCTATCCAATGATCTCCCCCGACCCATATGTTCTCATATGGGTGCTGACAGAGCTTGGGTCCTTCTCATCTTTATATACCAAGAGACTTCTGACGCATATGGTTCATACAGAGCAATCTCTCTTTACTCATCTCTAGAAAGAGGGTGCTACCCCTTGCCCAAAGGAAGTGGTATGGAAGGCCCTCAAGAAGGTGATTCCAACTGATGATAACATCCAGAGATGTCAGATACTAGTAGCCTCGATTTGTAACTATCATTCTGATCTAGGCTAAGAGACTTTGGGGAACCTCTTCATGGGCGGTGAGATGGCAGTTTCATTGTGGCAGTTTGACCACTCCCGACTTCAACTCCAGATGGTTAATGTGGACGTGGGGGACTTGGAAGGGTGGCTTGACAACTGTTGGATGGATGGGGGTGGCAGTTCCTTTGCGGCTTAGTTGCATCAAACAGTCCCCGTTTTTATATGCTTGGTGATTTAGGTTGTGAGATGTAATATGAGATATGATAGGCACAAAAGGGGAGTAGGTTGTACTTGGAGGCTGGTTATTTCCACACTGAATGTGATGATGAGGAAGAGGACCTTCCTAGTGATTGGGGGGTTGGAGGAGGACATATGGCCGATGAGGGACGGTCTAGAGCAACGAAAGAGGAAATGGAGACATATCCAACTAGTGGAATGGATACCACCTGACATGAATAGTTTGAAGCTCAATCTAGCAGTAGGGTGTAGATGTGATGTTTTGGGTAGTGTGGGTAGTGGATGTATATGGATGTCTAGTATAATATGGGACTAACGGGGGTATATGAAGTTGTCCTTCTCTATGTGTCTCCAAGCATATGATTTTTTGGAGGCATATAAACTGTCGCTGATGGTGGCCATTAAGCTCAGGGACTAGGAGCATGTCATCTTCTTATGTAATGACCTTGAATTTTAGGTTTTAAATAGCCAAGATTGTTCCTAAGGACTATGAAATCTATGTAGATCATTGATACCAAATTGATGTATTGTTCATCCAATTATTGTGTCTTACCACCCCTAAGGTTTAGTTGGAGACTAGACTGATATGGTGACATCAAAATCAGTTCAATTAGGATGGATGGGTTCTATTAACTAATTAAAGTGTTTATGATATTAAGCATCCATTTAGTGATATGCATGAATTTAAGAGGGTGTATAATGACCTTGGGAATATATATAATGACCATACTAATCATATTGAACTTATTTGATGAAAATTTGATTATTCAAGGTTTATGCATATATGTATAAGGTTGTTTGAAGATTTTAATTCCATTACCAAGTGATGAATGCTGAGTTTCAAACTTTGATAGAAGCTAGTTCAAGATACATAAGGAGCTATGTTTGATGAACAATTTTGGATTTTTGGTGTCAAATTTTTTTGAATGATAGATTACATGCTGAGGAATTAGTGGATAAAATTTTGTATCATTTGCATTAGTGATCAGCCTTTTTCTTGTGTCTAGATATGAACACAGGACAAAGGATGGAATCAAGCTTTACATTTATAACCCAAAACCTTCAAGGCCCCCACAACTTTTATTACGGGGTCGAAGTAGATATACAAGGTCGAACACAGGGACGTGGTGACATTTAGGATGCTAGAGATTTTGTTCTTGAGTCAGATAAGACAAGATGATAGTCGATGAAAATATGTGCTAGAATTAGTCTAGCGGGTTGTCAAGAAGTAAAACAAAACAAAGAAGAGAAAAGAAAACAAACAGAGTCTGTGAGATTCCACTAATCAGAGAGAAGGAGTTCCTGGCTATGTAACCGCAACCTGTGTAGTCTATGCACCCATACTCGGGCATAGACAACCCTCAAACGCCTAATCAAGCATCCTAAAACCAAACATAGTACACATTGTGGTATTTGTTCATGTGGGGTCATCCCACTCGCTCTCGCGATGCGTGACTAAAATCATCAATGATATGTCATCGAGCCTCTCTCGAAGATGACATATCAATACCTTAGAATATGCTAAGTTCCCTCTCAGGTCTTAGGACATCCGGAGATATTAGGAACAGAGTATGTTGGATCGTCCCCTTCTTGGGTTGCGATCCAAACTATCATCTCTTAGCTATTCCTACAACGGGTCTCTCGATACAGGCAGAAATAGTAGTTCAAGTGAGTAAGAGATGAACCAAACTAGCAATCATAACTTAGAAAAAGAAAATAGAACATGCAACATACTAGATCTTATATGAATCTACTTGCTTAAGGTAAAAGTACATATACATGCCTAGATCGGGCTACATAGCCAAGAAGGAGCTAACTAGCCATAGACAAGCATTGTTAGCATCGAACAAAGACGGATGAACATCGTTTGTACAGATAACCAAAGAACATAGCTGAATGAAAGAGAAGAAGGATGACATATAGTCCGTAGAGGAGAGGTGGCTCTTGCTCCTTGGCCTCCGTGTAGGCCGAATCTCATCCCTTAGTCCTCCTCTTTGTTCTTCTGGACTCTTCAGTTCTTTCTCTCTCTAGATCTACCATGAATAGTAGCCTGGGGGAGGTGAGAAATGGCGGTGGAGACTGATCTTCTCTCTCCTCAGCTTCCACCATTAGAGATCATAGACCAGTAGTGGAGGAGGGAGGTGATGCAGATCTTCTCTCTCCTTGGTAGTGGGAATGAATGTGGCACAGATATTCTCTCTCCTCAGCTTTTGCCTTTGGAGAGAGTAGATCTGAGATGGAGATGGAGGAGAGAGAGTGTGGAGGCTGGTGTAGTGGGTAGCATGGAGTGAACACCTCAGTCTTCTCAGACCTCCGTGCTCTCCTGTGGGGCTTTGGGTCGAGATCCTCCTTGGGCTAGACACAAAAGGGAAACCTTATGGTTCCTGGACTCCCTCCCCAGCTCTGGACTCCCTTCCCAAGTTTGGACTCCAGGTTTGGATTCTCTCCTTTGGACCCTTGATATGCCCCCCCCCCCCGGTATGGTGGAATGGCATGGTATTTATAGGCTTGGATGTATATGACACTCCTCGATATGTGCCTCGGTAGGGCTCTTTTTATTGCACAGAAGTCGTAGCCTCTTGGAATGGTCAAGGTGTGATGAAGAGAAGACCACATTTAGGTACAACAAGATGGTGGTCACGGTCTGGTGTTGTGGGTGCACTGGGTCGCGGTGCTGGTGGCAGATGATCGTGAAGTTGAGTCCCTGCACTGTTGGTCACACCCTGATGGACCACCGCGGTCACGATGTAAGGAGACCGACTGTGGTTAGGGTTAGGTGGTTGCGGTGCTATCGAGAGATGCTGGCGTAGCGATCACGGTCTTGGAGATGGGTGGAGATGGCTATGCGATGGAGGGGATGACATCGATTTTTGCTGGGATGATGTTGCCGTGGTTGAAGGGAGTCCAGACCGTGGGTGGGAGAACTGGTCACGGTGGCTGTGGAATGAGCTCTGGTTACGGTGAGAGGATGACCCGACCACGGGTGCAGTTGGAGTGCTCTACAAGTCGCGGTCTATTGGAGAGGGCCGCAGTGTGTAGAGAAGTCACAGTGAGGGTGATCGTGGTTGGTGGAGAAGCAGTTGTGAGACCACGGGCCGAGGTGGTGGGTGTCGGCATTGCTGTTGGTCAGTGAAGAAGAGGTGATGGCCGAGGAGTAGACATTGGAGGTCGTGGTGTTGGGATGTAGAGACCACTATGGGTGGAGAAGAGGATGATGCAGAGAGTAGAGGGTAGTGCTGATTGCGAGTGAGAGGAGGGACCGCAGGTCGTAGTTCCTGGACACTGCGATCACGATGTTTGAGGGATCACGACCGCGATGCATGGTGTTGTGGGTCACAGTTATGTGATCTGCAAGTCATGATGTAGGTTGGTCATGGTTCTGGGCATTCATTTCCTGTGGTGTGTGCACGAGGTAGAGGGAAGCATGGGTTGTTGTTAGGGTAGATGGCTACAGTGGCCAGCTATATGAAGTGGTGGGGCCTAGAGGCTTGCAATTGGAGAGGATAGGAAAACTGGGCCGTGTGAAGAAAGAGAAAGAGGAGTCGTTGACCCAGCTTTGACCAAGCAACCAAAGAGCCCAAATAGAGCTATGGGCCTTGGAGATTAGGCCCAAGAGCTCAAAAATAACCTGCACATGCAAGATAAAATACAATTAAAATAGGAATTAAATCCATTAATCTTACCATGGGTGTATAAATAGTTTTAGACAGTGAAAGCAAGTAATGAGAGCCAAACTGGGCCCAGAGTAAAGAACAAGACTGTAATGACAATGTATTCATCATAAGGTTATATATCAAACAATACAATTCACTGGGCCTCAGTTTAGCAGAGAGAACATGGATAAGAGGTTGTTCATATATGTTTAGTGCATGCTAGTCTAACATTGGCCATTTAGCTACATTATTGGCTATTCTAGCTACATTATCTATGAAGAGATAGAAAGCATAAAACATGAGAACTATTGGGCATATTAAGACTAAAGTGACACGAAACCATAGATGAAATGTGTAACGCCTGAGCCCACTACCCAAGGCTCTAGTAGAGTTTCAGGATTTACGACAGGCCCCACAGACCACCACTAGCCTTAACTGTGCACTTTGTCCTCATTGATGCGCAAGCCAGGATCAACTTCCTGACTGGTCACCCATCCTAGTACTACTCCAAGCTGAGCACGCTTAACTATGGAGTTCTTTAGTGATGGGCTCCCAGAAAAGGAGGTGCACCTTGGTGATATGGGTAGTACAATCATCCCTTTTAAGATCATGTTATCCGAGGCCTCAAATCCTGGGATTTTACAATCTCCCCCACTTAGACTGTTGACGTCCTCGTCAAGGCTCAACTATATGGCCTCATAATATTTCCCCATTTCAGTGTAGACCCAGAATGACCCATTGACACCCAGCTCCTGACCACTGAATACCAGTGCAAGGGTGGCTACGTCACCATGGACAACCCTTTCCTACATGCCTGGACCGCACGAATCAAGACTGGCATGCCACATGCCCATGTGGGCCCCACCTACTAGAGGGGTTATGGCTGTGATACCATTTGTAATTCCTGGGCCCACTCCCCAAGGCTCTAGTAGAGTTTCAGGAATGACAACTGGCCCCACAGACCACCACTAGCCTTAACTGTGCACTTTGTCCTCACAGACGCGCAAGCCAGGATCAACATCTCGACTGGTCACCCATCCTAGTACTACTCCAAGCTGAGCATGCTTAACTATGGAGTTCTTTAGTGATGGGCTCCCGAAAAAGGAGGTGCACCTTGGTGATATGGGTTGTCCAATCATCCCTTTTAAGATCATGTTGATTCATACTGTCCAGGCATATAGGAAAGGTCTATCCATGGTGATGTAGCCACCCTTGCGCTGGTATTCCGTGGTCGGGAGTTGGGTGTCCATGGGCCATGTTGGGTCTGCACTGAAATGGGGAAATATTATGAGGCCACATAGTTGAGCCTTGACGAGGACGTCAAGAGTCTAAGCGGGGGAGATTGTAACATCCCAGGATTTGAGGCCTCAGATATCATGATCTTAAAAGTAATGATTGGACTACCCATATCACCAAGGTGCACCTCCTTTTCCGGGAGCCCATCACTAATGAACTCCACAATTAAGTGTGCTCAACTTGGAGTAGTACTAGGATGGGTGACCGGTCAGGAATTTGATCTTGGCTTGCGCGTCAGTGTGCACAAAGTGCATAGTTAAGGCTAGTGGTGGTTTGTGGGGCCAGTCGTCATTCCTGAAACTCTGCTAGAGCCTTGGGCAGTGGGCCCGAGTGTTACAAAATGCATAGATAATATGTGTAGATTTGGGTGTTATCAACTATCCCAAGCTTAAAACTTGCTTGTCCTCAAGCAAAACTGTGCTCAAAGAACAAATAGATAGCATCCAAATCAAGCTTGGCAATAGATGCTAAGGTTAAGAAAAACAGTTTAAAGCATCTATTCTCCTGACCCATGTCATTTTTTATCAAACCCCCACCAATCAACCACAGTATTGCCAAAGCAAGATCAAAGAGTTTCCAGGCAAGATTAAGCAAATTCACTACATCCTTCCGATACTCACGAGGGTTTGAATCATAATTATTGGACATGAAAGAATTGTCACATAGGTGATCTCACGGGTGATGAGCAATGAGCCATCACCATGAATCCATGCATACCAATCAGGAACACCATGCCTCTCACTTATTCATGTCCTAAGAAACAAAGCAAAAGACTCTAATGACTTCTGAGGATCTCGATTTGTGTCAGGTTGGTCCATGTAACGAGCAACATTCTGAGCCAGTTGGCCCAAAGCAGTGAGATGAACTCCTCGTACTGTGCTCGAACCAACCCTTCTACTGAGATGATCTCATAGGTCTCCTAGGGGTTCCTAGTGACTCTCTAATGAGCTTTTAGAGTGATACTACCAGGCACGACATTCCCGCATTCATGAGCGCAATCATACACCGGCTGGGCATCATCCTCAACTCTCCTAAAAGAGAAAACAAGCACTCATTCATTCACTCTCAGGCATTTATTCTCTGCATTCTATTTGTAGATTTGGGTGAGAACTATATATATATTTAGGATTTTATGGGCGGCCAAGCCTCTTTTGCACATTTTTATATTTTTCATCTTTTTGACTCAATCTAATGTGAGAAGGAACATAGTCTGTCAAGGAAAACATTTCACCTTGATAATAGCTCAAAGCCCATCATGATCTGCTTGACACCTGTGTGAAAAGTAGAAATTATGATTCAAAAATCCTTAGAATAGAGGCAAGATCGTGAAACCACAACTAGGATTCTTTGATCATGTTTTAGCTCATTCCATCGGTCCTTTACCTTGGATTTGTCATTCACAACATAGATCAAGGGAATCTAGCTTTAAGCGATGAAAAAGGGACATAACCTTAGATTTGTTACCAAACTCAAGGAAATAGTCAAAGAGCAAGTCAAGCGAAAGGTCAAGCAATTTTAAGATGAAAACTGTACATTTAGGCATAAAGTCAAGCATTTATCTATTAGATTTGCACCATATAGCCATAATTGCAAAGCTAAAAAGCTAAAAATTTTGAAAATTTAAAACAAAATGTAGGAACTAAATGTTGGTATGTATGCCCTGAGAGCTAATCATTGGATGATTGGTGGGATACATTAAGATTGATTTGATAAACATCAAAGGCAAGCTTCCAATTCTTTCTGGTTCAGTCATATGAGATAGTGATAGAACAAATTGAATGTCTAGAGAATGACAGTACTCAATGACATATGCTTTCAGGTTAAGGACCTGAACGATGAGATCATACAGATGCTTAGAGTTTGTACATTCTCATTATGTCCCTAGTCGGATGTCATTATGGAAGGTAGATAGACAACAATGACACACAAGACTAGATTGTGGTGTTGGTTGATGACAGAATCTCATTAGTCATGATATATAGATATCAAACCAAACACATAGGTACTTGTTAGAGAACAAGTGTACCGGACAGACCCACCGTGAGTTTGACACATGGAACCATGACATGGTAGTCACAGTCAGTACTCACAGTGATGGTGGTGAGTGTGATTCTTTGACCTGAAATCACTACACTCAACACATGTCGTTGGGCACACTTTGACATCATCAAACGCAGTCCTGAAACTTGGGTTGTTATAAAGGTGATGATTGGGTGTCTTTAACACATGCAGCTTTTGAGGGGTGAGTGATAGATATGGGATTTGTCCCTCCTGAGGGAGTTTGATATTCATGGCCACTTGATGAGTAGGATTGAGAAAGGTGTGCACGCATGTGTGAATCAGTATGTGATATTGATGTCATACATATCTCTTCCAGTCTACTCTGAGATCAAGAAAGTGAATGAACGTTGACAAGATGACTGTTCCATGCCTCGAGTTCATTCGGGATATCAGTGACAAAGGATTTATACATTCACTATAACAGCATTCACGGATTGTAGGATTGAAAGTTGTTCTCCAACTTTCTATTTCACTTGGGTAGCACTGATGTGTGACTAGGCACCGCTCTTTGCTTGTGAAGACATAAGTGTTATGGACTTTCACTACCAACGTGAAATGGACCTGCAGGGTCACACACATAGGATTTAACCTGGAAGAGGAGTTTTGTCCACAAACAATGTTTAGATTGAATACTAAAGGAGTTTAGTAGTTCAATTAAAGACTCAATCAATTGATAGCTCAGTATCATAATGTTCAAGGTGTTGGACTGATTGATTAGAGTATCAGATTGATTGAAACTACAATTGACTAATTCTGCACAATCTGCACTCCCAACTGATCGTCTCATGTGATGAACCGATCGTCTTAGCTTGATGAACCGATCAGCTCAGATGGCGAGTCGATCAGCTCATGGATAGGGTGAAATGATTGCTTCAAGTGTTGAAATGATCGGTTCAACTGATGTAACCGAGCAAGTTGGGAAAGTAGGATTGGTGAGAAATTTCCTTGCTTTTCACTTGCCCAATTTGATTGGAACAAGGATTGGTATTTGATACAAATTAGAAACAAAAGAAGGAAAGTCAATCAGGAACTGATCAGGACCACAAACCGACCGGTTCAGAAGCAAACCGACTGTTTCATGGGTCCCAACCAATCGATTGAGGTGTCAACCGACCGGCTCAGGTCCCCAACCGACCATTTCAGAAATGAAAGGATCGGTTCAGGTTGCTCTGTTGGTTGTTTTTGTGGAAAATCTTGAACCCTTCTACTCCTACTTTAGTCCCGCATTTCTCGGGATAGAGAACCATGTCCCATGACCCTCCTATATATATAGGGGTATTGGGGGCTTCTCAAAGAACAACACAGTGCAACCAGTTTCTCTGTAAAGTTGTCGTTCTCTCTGGTTTTGGTAACCGAGAGAGCCCGAGCAAGTGATACCTGATAAGGGAGGCACAACAAGGGAAAGACAACTGCAGAAAGTGACTGGTGGCAGGAGAGTGTGTCGGTGACTAGTATGCCGACAGGAGGGTGCAACTCCTTCCAATTCCTTATGGGACAAGGAGATTGGAGTTCTAGGTGGTCCGTGTGGACTACTTCAGAGGTGAGAGATTTCTACCGCTCGGAAGACAACTGTCAATCCCGACAGTCCCAGTGAGACCAGGAGTCGTCAGTCTAGGTGCGACAAGGAGCTGCAAAGACATCGTCCAAGACTGGACGTGAAGACCGCGCAAGCCGCAAGGTATTGTCTCCGAGCAAGCCTCGTGATAAGGTATGATTCCACAAACCATCCTTTCCTATTGTATAGACGTTGACGCGTTTCCTTGTTCTGGGTTTGGGGAGGAGAAAATTTTTGTTTTCGCTGCCTTCTCTGCCTCCACTAAAACCCTACACTAAACATGCATGTTAGAAGGATGAAGATGTACAAGGGAGATTATCCCTACCACCCCAAGCTTAAAATTTTTGCTCGTCCTCGAGCAAGATCTAAGCTTAGGATAATAGGGTGGGAATGCATGGAAGTTAGGTTGGGAAATTTTATTAAAGTCCTAAAATGATGCATGTATGCAAGGATATATAAAAGTAGTTAGAGGAAAGAAACTATCTAAACAAGAACATGAAAAACAAAATTTTATTTCAACAAAAAGGAGAAAAGATAGGGGTAAGAGAAAGGGGGTGGCTGCCCCATGATACCGACATTGGGGTCCCAAATCCTAAGTTTTGGGACCAGTGCCACCTGTGTCGTGCCAAAGGGTTCCGCCACATAATAGGAGTAGAATAGGTGGAGATGCAGGTCATGCTGAGTCTGAAGTAGAGCAATAAAATCCGGTGACTCGGTGAAGTCATCTCACTGCTGGAATTGTCTTGAGCCACATTGGGAAGAATTATTTGGCAAATCATCCTCAAGGGAGCTTCCAAGATACAAATCTGAACAGGAAGGCCCTAGGATGTTGACACTGGATGAGATGGATGAGAGAGGTTGGATGTCTTTTGGAGGACTCATATCTTCTCTCTCCATCTCTTCACTTGAGGTTGGATGCTCAAATAAATCTTCATGTACAGTCTGAGTCATCCAATCATCTTAACAAGAAGTACTCCCTGAAGAATCAGTTTGTGGTTCTACTACCCCAAGCTTATCACCTGGTGTGGATTCAGGGGTATCTTCATGCTAAATATCCATGTTGTAGTGAACCGTCCATCCTGCCCCCTTGACATCCACCCTACCTTGTAAAGGTAAGGGTGTAAATGGAGGCTCGTGCTGCTCCAAATTGTCATCGTCAATATACTCACTGCTCCATGTCGAGCAGCTGTCGTCATCATCGTCATCGAACAAATTGTTCTAAACCATGGTTGGCACGCTGCTCAAAGCAAAGTGACAAGTCTCAATATGAGAGATGTCACTCTGGTCTGGTTCAATATCTAACTCTGGTTCCTCAAACCAACCTTCTGGTTGTGAGGTTGATTGGCTTTTTGAGTCTTCATCATCGTCATCATAGACCCCTTCATGTCTATGACTCATATCTTCCATTGGTTCTTCATCTGGGTCATCTAGATAGAATGAAGGGCTTCCCCAAGTGGGTTGGTCTTCATAGAAAAATCCTAATTAATCTAGTTGATGGTCTGAATAGGATGATGGTGCATACTCCACTTCAGACCCAATGGAATGGTCTTGATGCCTAACTTCTTCGTTGTCTTGTGATGGCAGTTGTAACCGACTTGTAACCAAATCGATGAGCTCTTAGAGCCTACTGCCCTGTTCAACATCTTTATCATGAAGTTGTTGTACTTGATCGACAATGATTTCGAGACCCGTCGATTGTTACATGCACATATGAGGGGAATACGTTGTATCAAACTGATGCACTTGGATGGATCCTTGCTCAAGAGTTCGAAGCAGACTTCTACTACGGTCTACAGCCTCGGTGACTAGTTTGAGATAATGATCATGCTCTTCTAGTAGTTGTTGCGTTGGATCAACATCTTCTTGGAGATGAGGGGTTAAGGAGGTGAGTACGTGAATACTTTCCCTAGCCAACTCCACTGCCTTAATCAGTTCTTGATCCCATGATAGCACGGGAGTCAAGGGCTGACTGGCAGTCTCCATTATTGGAATCTCGACATATGACGACGGTGGAGGTAAGTATAACTCGACTAGTTGTAGAGCACGACCTTCAATTATTTGCCAGCAGTCAGAACTGCGGAAAAACTCGGGAGGATAGGTGGACAAGATAACTTGTCTTGCCAAAGAGAGATCCATGGTTGAAAAAGAGTATAGGAAAAAAAAAGGTATTCAGAATATATGAACAAGTATGTTTAAAATAAAAGACAAACTATGCATATATATATGGGCTTAAAGTAACAGAACAAAAATCTTTTAGGCGTGTAAACGTGGAAAACCACATCCTTGGCAACGACGCCAAAAAGTTGATTAGCCTTTTTCTCATGTCCAGATAGGAATGTGGGACGAAGGAAGGAATCAAGCTTTACATTTGTAACCCGAAACCTTCAAGGCCCCTGCAACTTTTATCAAGGGGTCGAAGTAGATATACATGGTCAAACACAGGGACGTGGTAACATTTAGGACACCAGAGATTTCGTTCTTGAGTCAGATAAGACAAGATGATAGTCGATGAAAATATGTGCTAGAACTAGTCTAGTGGGTTATCACGAAGTAAAACAAAACAAACAAAAGAAAACAAAACAAAACAAAGTCCGTGAGATTTCACTAATCAGAGAGAAGGATTTCCTGGCTATGTAACCGCAACCTGTGCAGTCTATGCACCCATTCTTGGGTATAGACAACCCTCGAACGCCTAATCAAGCATCCTAAAACCAAACATAGTACGCATTGTGGTATTCGTTCCTGTGGGGTCATCCCACTCGCTCTCGTGATGCGTGACAAAAACCATCAATGATATGTCATCGTGCCTCTCTCGAGGATGACATATCAATACCTCAAAATATGCTAAGTTCCCTCTTGGGTCTTAGGACATCCGGAGATATTAGGAACATAGTACCTTGGATTGTTCCCTTCTCTGGTTCCAATCTAATCTATCATCTCTTCGCTATTCCTACAATGGGTCTCTCGATATAGACAGAAATAGCAGTTCAAGCGAGTAAGAGATCAACCAAACTAGCAATCATAGCTTAGAAAGAGAAAATAGAACATGCAACATACTAGATCTGATATGAATCTACTTGCTTAAGGCAAAAGTACATATACATGCCCAGATCGGGCTACATAGCCAAGAAGGATCTAACTAGCCATAAACAAGCATTGTTAGTACCGAACAAAGACGGATGAACATCGTTTGTACAGATAACCAAAGAACACAACTGAATGAAAGAGAAGAAGGATGGGATATAGTCCGTAGAAGAGAGGTGACTCTCGCTCCTTGGCCTCCGTGTAGGCCGGATCTCATCCCTTGGCCCGCCTCTTTGTCCTTCTGGACTCCTTGATTCTTTCTCTTTCTAGATCTACCCCGAATAGCATCCTGGTGGAGGTGAGAGAATAGTGGTGGAGACTGATCTTTTCTCTCCTCAACTTCCACCTTTGGAGATCACTGAGTAGTTGTGGAGGAGGGCGATGATGCAGATCTTCTCTCTCCTTGGTGGTGAGGATGAATGTGGCACAGATATTCTCTCTCCTCAGCTTCTGCCTTTGGAGAGAGTAGATCTGAGATGGAGATGGAGGAGAGAGTGTGGAGGCTGGTATAGAGGGAAGCGTGGGGTGAACACCTCAGTCTTCTCATACCTACGTGCTCACCCGTGGGGCATCAGGTCGAGATCCTCCTTGGGCTGGATGCAAATGGGCAGCCTTCTGGTTCCTAGACTCCCTCCCTAGCTCTGTACTCCCTTCCCAGGTTTGGATTCTCTCCTTTGGTAGAGTGGCAGGGTATTTATAGGCTTGGTGGTATATGGCCCTCCTCGATATGTGCCTCGGTCGGGGTCTTTTTATTGCACAAAAGTTGCGACCTCTTGGAATGGTTGAGGTGTGATGAATAGAAGACCGCAGTTAGGTATAGCGTGATGGTGGTCATAGTTTGGTGCTGTGGGTGCGCTGGGTCGCGGTACTGGTGGCGGATGATTGCGGCGTCGAGGCCCTGCACTATTGGTCGCGACCTGATGGACCACTGCGGTCGCGATGTAAGGAGGCCGACCGCGGTTAGGGTTAGGTGGTCGCAGTGCTGTCGAGAGATGCTGGCGTAGAGATCGTGGTCTTGGAGATGGGTGGAGATGGCTGCGCGATGGAGGGGATGACGTCGATCGTTGTTGGGATGATGTTGCCGTGGTTGAAGGGAGTCCAGACCGTGGGCGGGAGAACTGGTCACGGTGGCTGCGGGATGAGGTCTGGTCACGGTGAGAGGATGACCCGACCGCGGGCATGGTTGGAGTTCATCGCAAGTCGCGGTCTGTTGGAGAGGGCCGCGGTGTGCAAATAGATCGCGGTGAGGGTGATCACGGTTGGTGGAGAAGAGGTTGTGAGACCATGGGCCAAGGTGGCGGGTGCCAGCGTTGCTGTTGGTCGGTTAAGAGGAGGTGATGGCTGAGGCGTAGACGTTAGAGGTCGTGGCATTGGGATGCAGAGACCACCACAGGTGGAGAAGAGGATGAAGTAGAGAGTAGGGGGTAGTGCTGATCACGAGCGAGAGGAGGGACCGTGGGTCACGGTTCCTGGACACGGCGATCGCGGTGTTTGAGGGATCGCGACCGCGATGCAGGGTGCTGCGGGTCGCGGTTATGTGATCTGCAAGTTACGATGTATGTTGGTCACGGTTCGGGGCATTCGTTTCCTGCGGTGTGTGTGCGAGGCAGAGGGAAGTGGGGGTCGTTGTTAGGGTAGACGACTGCAGTGGCCAGCTGTATGAAGTGGCGGGGCCCAGCTGCTTGCATTGGGAGAGGATAGGAAAACTGGGCCATGTGAAGAAGGAGAAAGAGGAGCCGCTGACCCAGCTTTGACCAAGCAACAAAAGAGCCCAAATAGAGCTATGGGCCTTGGAGATTGGGCCCAATAGCTCCAAAATGACCTGCACATGCAAGACAAAATCCAATTAAAATAGGAATTAAATCCATTAAGCTTAGCATGGGTGTATAAAGAGTTTTAGACGGTGAAAGCAAGTAATGAGAGCCAAATTGGGCCCAGAGTAAAGAACAAGACTGTGATGTCAATGTATTCATTGTAAGGTTATATATCAAACAATACAATTCACTGGGCCTCAGTTCAGTAGAGAGAACATGGATAAGAGATTGATCATTTATGTTCAGTGCAAGCTAGTCCAACACTGGCCATTTAGCTACATTATTGGCTATTCTAGCTACATTATCTATGAAGAGATACAAAGCATAAAACATGAGCATTATTTGGCATATTAAGACTAAAGTGACACGAAACCATATATGAAATGCATAGATAATATGTGTAGATTTGGGTGTTATCAGTTAGCTATGTAAGGAATATGGATGTTTGAAATTTGATCCCATGATTATTGATACATGGTTATTGGACCTAGGTTGCATGTCCAAATGATCTATCACAATGTCCATCAGGTGACCGTTTTCAGGTGACATTGCCGAATCCAAGCATCTACCAATTCAATCCAATAGTGGAAATCTCATCTTCCATATCCGAATCTCATGGAACAAGCACCAACTCAAAATGTGATCTACCAACTTGACTGCTATGCCCTCAAATTGTGGATCTCAAAACTTTATAGTTGAGGAAACTCAACCACGGGGTGAAGATATATCTAATGACCCCTTGTACTTATGTGAGGTGTATTTACATGTAGATATTTAAGGTCGAGAAGGCATCCTCTCTCCATTAGTTTTCATATCAGACGGAGGTAGCCATTGGATGAGGTTGTTGAAGCTTGAGTTCTGGTATTTGTATGGGAAAAGATTGGAGATAGTTGGTGGAGATAGGGTGAATGCATTCCATGGCATCCATGGTTCAGTCAACCTACATGCTCTAGGATTGGGAATGATTCCATGTGTTCCCCTTCTTCCATGCTATACTTTCATGAGTCTCTAGTGAGCCTATGATCCTGTTGGATGCCACATTACTAGTGTAAGGTAGGGAGATGTCTTTTTGTTCCCATGGTGATGCTATGCGCCTGCTAGCTTGTTGTTGTCATGCATCTAGCCCAAACCCAAGATCTAGATACTTGTAGGGCAATAGAGATCCATGATAAGGTCATAAAATCCTTCATACCTCCACACAGATAGATTCTTTAACAAGCTATCTTTCGGTGCGGAGATAGAGGAGTCCCTCTAGTAGCTCACTTCCTTTTGCCATTTGCTAAGATGCGGCGCCGGTTAGGAGTGAAGGAGGGTAGCAAAGTGTATACAACCCTTGGTCTTTTGGGGAGAGAAGAACCTTTGCTCACCTAAGATTGAGCGTTGCAACATCACTATAGTAAAGGCGACCTGACCGGTAGTTTCCCTCAGCCCAGCATGATCCAAAGAACCACACACCACCACTCCCCTTCTAGGCGACATTCCAGGAATCCAAGCCTACGACAAGAGGATCTGACGGCCCACATTAATACACCAAAGGTAATTTCTCTCAGATATATACAAATGTTATAAATCCTCTATAAACAACCCCTTTTTTCCAAATAATGCTCGAGAAATAACCATAAATCCTAATATCATGCAAAAACTATATATTGACTCTGATTTGAGTATTATACGCAAATACTTAGTGTTTCTCAATTAAACACAATTTAATGCTTTTAACATCATCATTATTCTAGAAAATAGTATGAACATCAGAAAAATATGAAACATGACAATACCTTAATAATGACCCTCGTGATCAGTGTAAAAATAACATAATCATGTTTCAGACTAGTTGAATCTAGGTTTGGTAAAAAACCTAATTGGACCTAAATAACATTGATAATGATGAAGCATGCATTATTGATGATTAATTGTCATTAATTTGGTGATGACCAAAGATCTAGATGACCAAATATATGTTAGGAATATCTAAAATATGGTATGTGGGATTTATTTAAGTATATATCTATTGTTTTCTTGGTTGAAATCATGATATCTATGTATGTTCTTTCAGTGAAACTATTGGACATAGCATTACTATAAGGACTTAGTGTTTTGATACTTGGAAACATAAATTATGAGTATATATTGTGTAGTTACTAAGGTGTTCATTATTCCCCTTATGAGGGAATCGAATAATGTGGACTAATACAACTCCATAGAGCACACAATGTACATGGAATTCCCTAGAGTACTTGGTGCACGAGATAGGGCCCAACATATCTGTGTTTTTGTATTAGTCCACCTTGATAATGCAACTCATCTAGAAAAATGACTAAAATTGGCACATTGTTCTTACTAAAGAAATGTTTTCTATGATCTTTCCTTCTTTTTGCAAATATTTTCAAACTATGAAAACCATAAATATAAGTATCTTGTTGCCCATGTACACAACACCTTGTGTGTTGATATGTTGTTTCACATATATTTTTGGTTTAGAGCTAGCATGGGAGAAGATACAATAAGTGAGTAGTTGAATAGGTTGTATCTATTGTCTAGGATCCAGATTAGCATACATATTTAGACTTGTAAAATTCTCGATCCAATGTGTAAATCTAAGTTGAATAATTTATTTTGTAATGTACAAGTTGAATGTTGAGAAATGTTATGGTGTATGCCTATAGTTGTACATTCATGTATGCATATATTGCTTCCACAACGCACTCTGGTACGATTAGTTAACATTTATAAATTTTTTCCTATCGTTCCCATGGAGTTTCAGGATGGAAAAATTAGGGGATGTTACATCTTGTGTGGATCTGAAACACAAGTGATTCTTGGAGATGGTTTGCGGGTAGGAGGTGGCACCTTAGAGGATCACTCCGCTAGTGGAGGAGATCAAGAAGACCATGGAGAACCATCAACATTGGTGAGTGCACGAACCACAAGGCCAACAATATTGTGACATCCATAGGTCGATGCGGTGAGAAAGGGAAGACGATGGTGGTGACACAATTCCCTCTATTTCTCCCTTATGAGATTATAGGCAATATTTTGATGGACAATAGACAAATATCTTATGTAAAATTATACTGGGGTAAAGACAGTTGATGACTTTTTTCTTCTCTTTTTTGTTTGTGGTGTATAGGGAGGCTTCTCTTCTTTGTCTTGTTTTCTTACTCACCTTGGGGTTGACATCTATATGATATTTAGGGCAAAGGAGGAGTCTCATGTTGGGGGAACTGATGTAACTTTTTTTTTGTTGGTTCCTGTATGAGAAGGACATGGTGAATCTATTCACCTCCCGACTTTATATTAAAAAGAAGTTGATGGTTACTATTGGTTCCAATAAAATAATTTAAATATCCTTTGTGAATAAGATGATATAAATAATTACTAGTACACTTCACCCATTGAGGATGAACCACTAGTAAAAATACTACCTATAGCGTCGATTTTATTAGACCTATAATATCAATTTTGTACCGACATGTAACACTATAACTAAGGACCTTCTGTTTTGATTTCAATGGTAAGCTAAAAGTGACAACACAGAGCCAATGTTGGTTGCTATGAAATTAGAGACCGATGATAGAGTGATATCAACAACAATTATAAGATTGTTCTGGTATTACAGTCATCAACTCAATAGAAAGGAACTGATGTTAAAGATATGTGATGTTGATTCTAAGCAAAGAAACCTACACTAAAGATTGAATGATAGTCATCAGTTTTTCTAAAATAATTGCGTTGTACGTCCTTATCAGTTAAAAATGTAACTGATAAGGGAAACTGTAGCATCAATTTTTTGTGGAAAACCAAAGATGCAGATTTACACTGTTGTTTCTTTATAAGAACTGACACCACAAGTATGGTTTTTTTTATCTATAGCATGTCTGCATACATGTTTTCTGACTTTTTTTCATTATGATGCATAACCTATAATTTATTAGAAGTACAAGTTTCGTCCTGTGTTAAGCTTGAGAATCAGCCAATATACCTATAAAACATACAATAACAACATATATAAGAATCCATATCCACACAATTCATTCACACACATGCATTTCCATTTGCATGCATAGACACAATTCAAAAAATACATACAATTCCATTCTCCAATTCTATTCTCATCACATGTACAAATGCAGTTCTCATTGTATTAATCCATCTTCGCATTCATTCACATACATATGCATATATACACACATCATTCATATATGCACCAATGATTCACTTACATCAAGTTTATTGTTCCAAAAAGTCATAACCATCATAGGTATATATAAATAATGACATTAAAGTCTAGAAAACTCATACATTATCCTAATCAAATGCAAAGTTGTCTTTCTCAATGAACATGTTTATCTTGTATCTGTTCCAGATCTTCTTTTGTGTAGGATCTGTCTTTTCAAACAGCTGCAAAGAAAATGACATAGTTCAAGAGTTTGATTTGATTTTGTATGCTACTAAATGAGACTATTTATCTTATGTATACCATGGATGTCTAGTGCCACATATTTGACAATTAGGTCCATATACCTCATCATGTAGGATCCATATGCCCAATTATTATCTTGTATAGGGCACTACATATTTACAATTATGTGAAACATTAATAAACATAAGTATAATTGGCATATATATGCATTGGAGTCATAAACATACCTTAACATTCTTCCAAGTTAATATATTTAATTGAATTAGTAGATAGTAATATAATGATGTTGACTTTAATATATGTTGAGGGATAAAAAAAATTACTTATGCAACTAATGCCATTATCATAGGATGTCCCTGAATCCCTATTTTTCTATCTGAAGGATCTAGATAACACAGAGATAGTGTCTCGAGGAGAACTACCAACACTCCCAGTGCTTATTATTGAGCAAAAAGAATGCAAACAAAAGAAAACAAAAATTCCACAATAAAATGTAATTCATAAGTCAAGGAGCTATAATCATGATCTTTCTCGCATTAACAAATTATTTAGATGTCGTAGAGTAGTCAACACTAACAAATGTTGTGTCTTTATGTACACAGATAATAAATAATGCAACTAAAAATGTCAAATTTGTTAATGTGAACTGTCCACACACTGTATATAAGTAGCTGCCAAAAATATATATATCTGGATTAATATACAAGAAAACAATTCGACATATATTTTTACATATATAGAACTAGGTAGTTATCCATAATATCTCAACACATACAAAGTTCTATCATGCTTCTATTCAACCAATCTTAAGTAACATCTCCACAATATCTGTCAAGAATACACCACTATCGTGATCTTGACTTGCAACATCCTCCTGGACACATACCATCATAGTCAACCCTTGTTTTAAATTGTGTAGCCATAGTGCCAAATCCCTACGCTTAGGTACTAGCCATTCAAATAGCTCATTTGCAATCCAAGTTGGTAATTGAGGAGGAACTTTAGGAGGAATGGTAGGGGGCTTCTTTAGTACTATGATATGCATATATTTTCATATCAGCTGTCAACTATTTAAACAAATAGAAAAGAATCACAAATACAAATGTAATGTAAATTTATCATGCATTCTCATAGATAACTCCATCTTTGGGCCTCACAACCACACTGCCTTCTACATATCCTATGTGTTGTTCTTGGGGTGGCCATATGGTAATGGTGTTTGTCTCCAAGATGGTTAGATAAACCAGATAGGCACACAAATTACTTTGTCATTCATTGGAGCACCATGAATCATGTTACTTGGAAGTGGTAGGAAAGCATCACCCAGTGAAATGACATAAAATCTAGGTTCTAATAATGAAAGAAGACACAACATGAACTCCTATAATTTTGTTTATAGTGTCCAAACACAACAAATTATAACTTCACCTAAAAAAGACTATTATAACTTACACTAGGCGTTCCTGGTGGATCTATGGGATCAATCCAAACGAACTTTGTGGGAGAAGGGACCATCTCGTAAGAAGAGTGGTGAGACTGAGGTATTGTCTATTGAGTTGGAGAATAAAAAGGTTGAAACTATAACATTGCATCTTATATTCTCTTGGCAATCATGTCCTCTACATATCTGGTGACAATTCACCTTCCTAGATGGATTTGTGCTTTTAATGTGATGTGTCAAAGAAGGATCTTATACCTAAACCAGCCCCAACAACGTGAACATGTCCAGGATGCTCTGGAGTATCCATAACAACTATCAATTCAACCGTTTTGGCCCTCAGGGATGAACTTGCCATCTTTTATTTTCTTGTAGAGTTCCCGCTATCATCATCAATATTAATTGGTCAATAAAACATAACAATCTAAGTCAAAAATAAAGATGCACTCTGATAGTTAAATTGTATCATTTTTTCATCCACCACAAACGTTGTGGGATTGGGTATTTATCCAGAGTGGCTTCTCCTCACAACTATCCTCTTCTTGTGGTGAGTTAAAGGCGCAGGAGTAGTAGAAGACTCAACAAACCCAAGAGTAGGATGCTCAGAATAAGATGTTCTTTCTCTGTTGGGAATGCCATGCATAGCCACATGGATCCAACTTGTGATCAAGCACATTCTTTTCATGCCTTTCATTGTTATCATCATGTAAATCTTGGTTAATACAACATATATGTTAATTACATAATACATTAAATTCATTTTATTAATCATAAGAATATATTTTAAAGGATGATTAATACCTTGAATTTATCATTTTGTCTTGAAGAAACAAAAGATTCCCATACATTGCTATCAAGATAGGTCCATTGCTTAATGGAAGGCTTCTTCTTCTTGTCTCTCATTATGCATTCTCTTGTCAAATTTGTCCTATAACTTCTCCATATCCCCCATATTGTTGTAGCACCTTTTTATGATGTAGTTTTTCATCAAGGTCAATGACGCTCTACAAACTAACTCACAATCATTTAGGCATGTATGTATCTTCCTAGTCTCCATTCCCATTGAAATGATATTTTATTTTTTTATATGTTGAGATTGGAGGCTCATTGCTTTAAAGAAGAATTTATTTCAACAAATACAATAAAGACATGAAGCTTTTGTCCTTCCATCTATAGTTATCCTTCAGAGCACATAATCTCAACAAAACACTCAACTTTGTAAAGTTAGTGCAACCTATGTGTAATGATCTCTCAACATCATCTAAAATGTTTCTAAATAAGGAAAGTGGATCAGTAAGATTTACCCCAAAATTGTCTAGGTCCACATTAACCATATCTCTTAAAATTAGTTCATTCACATGAAAATCATCAACACTTTCTTCTTCAACTAACGTTCTTCTATCAACACCTACTAATCTCATAGTAGGAATCTCTCCATGCTAGTATCATATAGTATAGCCCTATACAATACTATTGCACTTGACATGACTTTTAATTTTAATTTTGTCAATAGTTTCAACTCTCAAGTTGTTACTACAATTCCTACATGGACAGTGGAACTTATCTCCATGTAGTTTCCTATGTTCCTTAGAAAATCTTATAAATTGATCAAGACCAATAATAAACTTCAAAGTGCATCAATTTGAAATGGAAATCCATGATTGATCCATTCTATCATAAAAAAATGGATATTCATTAATGTTTTTGGATTAAGGTTTAGAGATTAGGGATTAGGGATTACATATTAGAGTTTAGGGTTTAGGTGTTATATATTGGAGTTTAGAGTTTAGTAATGAATGTGTACCACCTATCCCATTCTTGAACACCTAATCTCAGTTATAAGGGTATGCATTCAATTTACAAGAATATATTTGCAACATTTCCCTAAGTTCTCCAAGTACATAGATGTAGATGGGAAGATACCCACCTTTATATGTACTTAGAGAAAAAATAGGGAGTTTTCGACAAAACATATTGAAAACCAAATACATATTATATACTTACATCCTAAGTGAGATTGAGTGTTCAACAACAGTCCCAAATTGGGGACCATTCAAGATTTACTCCTATTGAGTAAATGTTGCACATGTTTCTAGGACAAAAGAATACACATATGCTATCATTTATATACCATGCTTCTAATGTCATCATTCATATCCTAGGTGCAAATAAAATTATACATTAAGTAATAGAACATACTTTTAGGTTTTAGATAAATGAGATCTAATTTCATCATTTCGTACTCACGCAACTAGAAAATATATATAATAAAACCCTAGAATTTGTTTCAACATCTTATGATATTTTTAATTAGATAGATTCATGTTATATATTGATCAAGAACGAAAATCACACCAACATTAATTAATTTCATTTCAATATGTAGCATAAAAATCACTTGTTAAAAACCAACATTAATTGATTTCATTTCAACATGTACACAGATCAAGTACTTCGAGAAAAAAATCTAGTTGAAGCTATTAGAGAAAATCAATCAATTGATTTCACTATTGATACAAGTTCAATATATTAGAGATAAGAAGAATATAGATTAATAAATGACCAAGAATATGGCAGGGTCACTGTCAAGGAAAGGAGAAGCAACGAAATTTGCAAAAAGGGTAATGTTGAGCAACAATGGTGGTGCTGCCAAGCAGAAGTGACTTGGAAAATGACATCCAACAACAATGATGATGGAACATTGACAAAAAGCAGTAGTAGCATCCCATCGACCATCATCAACAACAACACTCGTCGACCATCAAAAGTCAGTGGCATGCAGAGGAGGAGCACTAGAGTGGATGCAGTCAAAGAAGCGGTGGATAGAGGAGTGGAGAGAGGAGGAAGAAGAGGTAGGGAGATGTGTGAGGTAGCATCACAACAACAGTGCACACAACAGTAGAGAACAACAGTGGTAAGAGGTGGAAGAAGATGATCATCATAGCTAGGTATTGGGGGCAATGAAATAGAGAATGAGACAATGATATTTTCACAAGTGTTGTTAAGTATAACTTCATTGTAGGTTGTTCCAAAAAACCAATGACTAAGACCTTAGTTGTTGGTTCATTCATAGAAATAGACAATAGAGTTAACACTCTATCATTGTTGGATATTTTGAAACTAATGACATATGTCCTTATCCTTAACAAAAAATGTTAACCTCACTAAGGACTTAGTCATCACTTTAGTAATCAAAACCGACGACAAAGGTTACAATCAAACATCATATGAGATACTAGGAAACCCACAACAAATTTTCTGTGACATCCCCGGATTTTCTACAACTTAATCTGATGTGTGACATCCAAATTGAAACCTCACCTCAGTGAGAATCCCAATTTAAACACCACACACTAGGATAAGAAGAAGAAAATCAAGGGGGTCACAAGGAAACACAGTAGCACATGTACATGAACAATAATAAAACCATACAACACATGTTCACCATTCAACATATAATTACAACATGAATTGTTACAACATTTGATATTACATATTGAACATAAAACCTATACATATACATGTACTATCACTAAACTACAAGATCTTAAGACAAATGGTCCACCTGTACATCAGCTCGCTGCACAACTTTCAACTATCCTGGATCTCCAAGAGCATAACTACAACTTAAACAAAATATTACATGCGGTACACGTCAGCACAATATTCAAGAATATTGTACTGAGTATGCCTACGTGTCTTTTATATACCTCTCATCATATCTTGGCAATAAGATAAAACTAATACTTGGCAGTAACAGAAGAATATAAAAAAAGTGTATACTTGCACAAAGATATTCATTAGAAAAGAGAACACATATATTTTAAGCACATTTCCATCATATATCTCGTGTGTCTGCCACCAAGTGACTTTGACGTCTTCAGGCCTTATGATCTACCACCAAGTGGTTTGTGATCATTATACAAACATCATATGATCTACCACCAAGTGGTTTGTGATCATTATGCATGTGCTCTACCACCAAGTGGTTTATGAGCAATATTATGATGGAACATCTATATTATGTTTGCAGGTGTTCATAGCCATAAATATGGAAATTCCAGCAACATATCATACAAGACAATCATTTCAATCAATACCATATGCCAAGTCTTTACTACCATATAACACAAGCATAATGCATAATAAGACAAGTAAGAGGTAATGGCGTACCTTCAAAAGAGACATTCTAATTACATATTCCTCATGTCATCTATATCTTTGTTAAACCTGATCAAGACAAGATCATATACTATCATCAGGTTCTCATCCTATTATATCTCGTCTTAACCCTAATTATTTTCATTATAGGGTTTACTTAACTCATAATGATATTCTCATGATTACTTGTACTCTTGCCTAATATTTATCTTACTGATGTCATATCCTAGATTATAGTTCATCAACTGGATATACTCATGTGCCACATTATTATGTAGACATATTTAACATTATGTCACTTTCATTAACCATATTAAGGTTACATCCCATGTATTAAGGTTGCTTTTCATGTAACATGAATTTGATGCATCTAACTAATATCAAAGTTCCAGATTAGCTTCCAGTTACTGATATAAGATAGTTCTGTAACTTTCATCATCTATTGAGCATGTATGTATTAATTGCATTATCTCTAGTGTTATTATCCCTAATTAGCCATATTAATCAAATTATATGGTTTCGTGCATCAACATGACTATATCTGACATCATAAGCACTATAAACATGATTATAGACTTTCTAACATTTTTCCATAATTTAATATCATCATTTGATATTTATTACTCATGAACTAAGCATTTTACAACTAAAACGATATCACTGATATTAGTGGATCAAAAGCCTAATATTTTGATTTCATATTGTTCTACACATTTTTCTGAGAATTTCAGTAGTTTGTTTGTATTTTTCTGACACTGTATGTATTTATTATGAAATATGCAAGATATGGGATTTTATTACCTTTGCGCCAATTAGAAGTCGACATGTGGCTTCTTATAGTGGCGCTCTGGCCTTGGTCGATCAGTCTACTTGCCTGGACCGGGTACATGGCTCCCTTTCTATCTGCAACGCGACCGCCTCCATGGTTGGGAACAGATGGATGTGCAGCTCCTTGTCCTTCCGCGAAGCACCAGGGTCACCTCTAGGCTCTGCTCTGACGATCTCCTCCAAGCCTTCTCAGTCCAGTTGCTTCCTTCCTCCAAGACGCTGCTGCTACGGATCGCCCTACTGCTATCTCAATGCTCCACCCATGCCTGCTCACCGCCTCTACAGCAAGGTCCTCCTCCTCGGCCGAGGAGATGCGCCCCTCAGATCCACTGATAATATGCGACTGATCTGGGCAGCAAAACTGCAAGCCAACTAGTCCTGATCTCCATGGCCACAAGCCTATTGGTCATTGCCGCCACACAGCTTCTCCCTTTGGCCTCTCAGGCTCGCCAACGGTGCCTCCTCCGTCTTGGGTGTGAGTCCCCTCTGCTCTTAGTCTGCGAGGGAGCATCGCCGCAAGGACTCTACTGTGGCGATGAAGTGGTAGTTGACGAGCAGTCAACCACAGGGTCAACGCTGCTTGCTTCATCTACTCCTACTATGCGCCGCCTTCCCCATCTGTTCACCCCAATACCTTTAGGCCATGACATTTAGTTGGCCGAACTTCCAGATAGGGCTCCGAGGTCCACCTCCATGAATAGCTCGCTTGTGCACGATGCTATGGCTATGGAGTTAACAACACTTTCTCCTCAAGAAATCCTCCAACAACGTTAACCAGCAGAGGAACTGGGAGCTTGCTCTCCTTGTTCTCACACCTACTCTTGCTAGAAGAGGGCTCGTTAGATAGGCCCATAGCAGATGAAGTTACTCACCCACTCTACCACATTCCTTCAACCCACGATCTCCACATCCCATCGTCACGGATGGTCGTTATTGTCAACCTCAACTAGTGTGCAATAGATGACTCACTATCATCTAAAAACATCCAAGGGTCAGGATCAGCCCTTCTTTGGGCCGATCCGTGGCTTCTCACAACAAAGGGCTAAAAGGGATTAATGTGTATATAGAACAGAACCTAGTTGAGAGACCTTGTCTTCTATTATAAAAAACATTGAGGATTCACCACATTCAAAACTACATAACCTTTTCTAAGATCATCGATACAATAGGAAACATAGCTTTCCAATGACATATTTTATATTATATCCAATTTTCTATAAGTATACCACCATATGACCGGTCAAATAATTATTTCACAAGGTAGAGACTCAGTCATATCAATCATAAGTACTAAATTGATCATCTTCCAAACTCCATAAAAACACTTGGAACTCATAACATAAACCAAATACATGAATTCAAATATATCAGTAGAGATTTCGAGATTCCAAAATATCAGTCTATCACATCCTTCACACCTTTAAGGAAATTTTGTCCTAAAAATTAAGCGAAAGTCCAGTCCATCACATCATATACATCTTAAAAGGAAATTTTGTCCTCAAAATTAAGCCATCCTCTTACTTCAAGGAAAAACCAAAAGGTCCTCATCCACTGCTAGGGCACTAGTCTAGGTGCAACATTCCCATAAACATCATGTCCAAAACAAAGCTCCATAAACATCATGTCCAAAACAAAGCTCCATAAACATCATGTCCAAAACATATATGTACTACTCCTAGGAGGCTATTAAAGCATTTAGGGTGAACTACCCCTTCAAAAGGGTTATGTCATGTCATATCTCATACGTTAGGGTTGCATCCTTCTTTTACCCAAGAATTAGGGTTCCCACATCATATTACCATGTTATAAAGGAGTTAACTAAAGTTAACACATTTTATTCATATAAATCATAACAAGGCATCACCATCATTATGTTATGATAATTATCAAACTATATATTTCATCTTTATTATGCACTAAGATTAACACATCATGTAACATGCTTCATTCGTATGGTCTTATTTCATTGTTCATATTAAATTGCAACATATACTAGTGTTTTCATCACAAGATTAACCAACAATATCACATTATCATCATTATTTATGTATATTGTTAACCATTTATGCATCATGATCTATTAAACTATCTCTAGGTTTCCATCATATCATGTCTACATATAATGTGTTGAGATTAGATTGCATCCTTACATGTATAATACCATGGCAGTGCTAAACAAACTTATGTGAGTGGCTAATCGAACATATAACAAAACTTTATCTAGTACAATTGACGTCCTAACCCTTACCATGAGGGTACTTCCATGCTCAGTCTCTCTGAGCTATCTCAACTCTATGAGTACCTCATATGCATATACTTTATCCTCCCATCTTGGTTTAGGGTTTCAGATTACCTCATTGGCACTCGTGATAGCTTTACAAGCTCTAGCCACATAAGCACAAACCAACACATGCTATGACATACTATTCATAGATTCTCCATCCATGAGCCATGCTTACCCAAAACTCTCTTATACATACACCACTAGAGTCCTACATGGGGAACCACTAACCCGAGCATGAGGCTTCACAAAAACTAACATAGATACCTCCTCCAGGGTCTTGGGCTCTCTCCCTCACCCAGATGGCAAGCACTCATATTCATTTCCACTTGCACACATATATAAAGCCTCTCTCTCTATCTCTAGGGTTTGGTCCTCCCAAGGGAATCTAGGCTTCAAGATAACTATAAGAATCATGCATAAAGCAACTCAACTCATTCACTAAGGAGTAGTCTAGTTTAGGACATATTATATCGCATATCTCAAAATTCTCATATGTTGGAGTGTAGGTTCTCTGACCTTATCCCAATGGGTCTCACTCTCTCTGGAGTTAACCCCAAAACTAGTCCTAACACTAGAGGTCCTCCTTCATAAAAGAGATTGAGGCTCATGCTGATCCACATCCTTGTCTTAACTTATCATATCTTATCTCATAAAAGCCTATTTACTTGCAACATCAAAACTTATCTTGCATCCTCAAAACTGAACTTAAGTCCTCAAAGACAAACACAGATCATTATAAACCATCTTATATCATCTATATAAGACTCACATCATATAATCAAAACTTATATCATCTATTCTATCTATCATATATTCTAACAAGACTCTAGACATCTAATCTAGAACTACTGTCTCTTCTAGACTGATGTCATACACTTTCACTTAGGTTACATGACTACCTCCTACTAGTACTTGTGTGGGGACACATTTTTGTAATACATATATATAATAAAATAGTATATAGTTTTTCTCCGATAAAACATGCGTCAGAGAAAACTATCACGGTTCAATCCGACTGAAATCCAAAACCAAATCCTAAAAATGAGTGTCCCACATATGGAAGAGAGTATTGTATCATGAAAACTAGTGAAAAGGGTGAGAACATGGTCTAGACTAGTATAGCTACTCTAGACAAGGAGTGCCATATTTCTAGGGTTTCTCTTCCCTTGATGCACGTCATTTCCAAATAGTGCAACGTCCCATACCGCTGCACTACAAGGAAAGAATGACATCTAAGGACTTGCTACTCAACAAGCACCAGTCTATACTTAGTTCTCAGACATCTAGGTGCTAACCTAGAGGCTAGGTCAGATCTAGTCTCTAAAAGATGACTAATCTAACCCTACTATTATTAAGTTTAAGGTTCATTGGTTTTGAGTTGTATACTGAGAAAATGTCAGGCTTTGCTATTGTTAATGCTCTGATACCACCTGTGACGTCCCCAGATTTTCTACAACTTAATCTGATGTGTGGCGTCCAAATTGAAACCTTACCTCAGCGAGAATCCCAATTTAAACACCACACACTAGGCTAAGAAGAAGAAATAAAGGGAGTCAGAAGGAAACACAGTAGCACACGTACATGAACAATAATAAAACCATACAACGCATGTTCACCATTCAACATATAATTACAACATGAATTGTTACAACATTTGATATTACATATTGAACATAAAACTTATACATATACATGTACTATCACTAAACTACATGATTTTAAGACAATAGGTCCACTTGTACATCAGCTCGCTACACAATTGTCAACTATCATGGATCTCCAAGAGCATAACCACAACCTAAACAAAAGATTACATGTGGTACACGTCAACAAAATATTCAAAAATATTGTACTGAGTACGCCTAAGTGTCTTTTATATACCTCTCATCATATCTTGGCAATAAGATAAAACTAATACTTGGCAATAACACAAGAATATAAGAAAAGTGTATACTTGCCCAAAGATATTCATTAGAAAAGAGAACACACATATTTTAAGCACATTTCCATCATATATATTTTACGTCTGCAACCAAGTGGCTTTCACGTCTTGAGGCCTTATGATCTACCACCAAGTGGTTTGTGATCATTATACAAACATCATATGATCTACCACCAAGTGGTTTGTGATCATTATGCATGCTCTCTACCACCAAGTGGTTTATGAGCTATATTATGATGGAACATCTATATTATGTTTGCAGGTGTTCATAGCCATAAATATGGAAATTCCAGCAAACATATCATACAAGACAATCATTTCAATCAATACCATATGCCAAGTCTTTACTACCATATAACACTAGCATTATGCATTATAAGCCAAGTAAGAGGTAATGGCGTACCTTCAAAAGAGACATTCTAATCACATATTCCTCATGTCATATATATCTTTGTTAAACCTGATCAAGACAAGGTCATATACTATCATCAGGTTCTCATCCTATTATATCTCATCTTAACCCTAATTATGTTCATTTTAGGGTTTAATGAACTCAAAATGATATTCTCATGATTACTTGTATTCTTGCCTTATATTTATCTTATTGATGTCATATTATAGATTATAGTTCATCAACTGGATATACTCATGTGCCAAATTATTATGTAGACATATTTAACATTATGTCACTTTCATTAAGCATATTAAGCTTACACCCCATGTATTAAGGTTGCTTTTCATGTAACATTAATTCTATGCATCTAACTAATATCAAAGTTGCAGATTAGCTTCCAGTTACTGATATAAGATTGTTCTGTAACTGTCATCATTTATTGAGCATGTATGTATTAATTGCATTATCTTTAGTGTTATTAGCCCTAATTAGCCATATTAATCAAATTATATGGTTTCGTGCATCAACATGACCATATCTGACATCATAAGCACTATAAACATGATTATAGACTTACTAACATTTTTTCATAATTTAATATCATCATTTGATATTTATTACTCATGAACTAAGAATTTTACAACTAACAAGATATCATTGATTTTAGTGGACCAAAAGCCTAATATTTTGATCTCATATTGTTCTACACATTTTTCTGAGAATTTCAGTAGTTTGTTTGTATTTTTCTGACACTGCAAGTATTTCTTATGAAATATGCAAGATATGGGATTTTATTACCTTTGCGCCAATTAGAAGTCGACACGTGGCTTCTTATAGTGGCGCTCTGGCCTTGGCCGATCGATCTAATTGCCTGGACCAGGTCCACATCTCGCTTTCTCCCAGTTCAGGTCGTAAGTCGCGATACGCGACTGCCTTGCTATCTGCAACGCGGCCGCCTCCATGGCTGGGAACAGACGGATCTGTAGCTCCTTGTCCTTCCGCGAAGCACTAGGGTCATCACTAGGCTCTGCTATGAGGATCTCCTCCAAGCCTTCTCCATGCAATTGCTTCCTTCCTCCAAGACGCTGCTGCTACGGATCTCCCTACTGCTATCTCAGTCCTCCGCCCATGCCTGCTCACCGTGGTTGCAGCAAGGTCCTCCTCCTCGGCCGAGGAGATGCGCCCCTCAGATTTGCTGATGATATGCGACTAATCTGGGCCGCAAAACTGCAAGCCAACTAGTCCTGAGCTGCATGGCCACAAGCATGTTGGCCGTTCTGCCGCACAGCTATGCCCTTTGGCCTCTCAGGCTCGCAAATGGTGCCTCCTCCGTCTTGGGTGTTAGTCCCCTCAGCTCTCAGTCCGCGAGGAAGCACCTCCGCAAGGACTCTACTACGGCGATGAAGTGGTAGTTGATGAGCAGTCAACCACAAGGTCGACGCTGCTTGCTTTGTCTACTTCTGCTATGCGCCACCTTCCCCTTTTGTTCACCCCAATATCTTCAGGCCATGAAATTCAGTTCGCCGAACTTCCAGATAGGGATCTGAGGTCCACCTCCATGAATAGCTCGCTTGTGCACGATGCTATGGCTATGGATTTAACAACACTTTCTCCTCAAGAACTCCTCCAACAGCATTAACTGGAAGAGGAACTGGGAGCTCGCTCTCCTTGTTCTCACACCTGCTCTTGCCAGAAGAGGGCTCGTTAGATAGGCCCATAGCAGATGAAGTTACTCACCCACTCTACCACATTCCTTCAACCCACAATCTCCACATCCCATCGTCGTGGATGGTCGTTATCATCATCCTCAACTAGTGTGCAACAGATGACTCACTATCATCTAAAAACATCCAAGGGTCAGGATCAGCCCTTCTTTGGGCCGATTCGTGGCTTCTCACAACAAAAGGCTAAAAGGGGTTAACGTGTATATAGATCAAAACCTAGTTGAGAGACCTTGTCTTCTATTATAAAAAACAATGAGGATTTCACCACATTCAAAACTACATAACCTTTTCTAAGATCATCGATACAATAGGAAACATAGCTTTCCAATGACATATTTTATATTATATCCAAATTTCTATAAGTATACCACCGTATGACCGGTCAAATAATTATTTCATAAGGTAGAGACTCAATCATATAAATCATAAGTACTAAATTGATCATCTTCCAAACTCCATAAAAACACTTGGAACTCATAACATAAACCAAACATATGAATTCAAATATATCATTAGAGATTTAGAGATTCCAAAATATCAGTCTATCACATCCCTGTGACGTCCCCAGATTTTCTAAAACTTAATCTACAGTATGACATACAAATTGAAACCCTCACCACAGCGAGAATCCCAATTTAAACACCCCACACTAGGCTAAGAAGAAGAAAATCAAGGGAGTCAGAAGGAACCCAATCAGTAGCACATATACATGAACAATAATAAAACCACAACACATGTTCACCATTCAACATATAATTACAACATGAATTGTTACAACATTTGATATTACATATTGAACAGAAAACTTATACATATACATGTACTATCACTAAACTACAAAATCTTAAGACAATAGGTCCACCTGTACATCATCTCACTACACAACTCTCAACTATCCTGGATCTCCAAGAGCATAACCACAACCTAAACAAAAGATTACATGCGGTACATGTCAGCACAATATTCAAGAATATTGTACTGAGCACGCCTACGTGTCTTTTATATACCTCTCATCATATATTGGCAATAAGATAAAACTAATACTTGGCAGTAACAGAAGAATATAAGAAAAGCGTATACTTGCACAAAGATATTCATTAGAAAAGAGAACACATATATTTTAAGCACATTTCCATCATATATATTGTCCGTCTGCCACCAAGTGGCTTTGACTTCTTCATGCCTTATGATCTACCGCCAAGTGGTTTGTGGTTATTATACAAACATCATATTATCTACCACCAAGTGGTTTGTGATCATTATGCATGTGCTCTACCACCAAGTGGTTTATGAGCTATATTATGATGGAACATCTATATTATGTTTGTAGGTGTTCATAGCCATAAATATGGAAATTACAGCAACATATCATACAAGACAATCATTTCAAACAATACCATATGCCAAGTCTTTACTACCATATAACACAAGCATAATGCATAATAAGCCAAGTAAGAGGTAATGGTGTACCTTCAAAGGAGACATTCTAATCACATATTCCTCATGTCATCTATATCTTTCTTAAACCTGATCAAGACAAGATCATATACTATCATTAGGTTCTCATCCTATTATATCTCATCTTAACCCTAATTATGTTCATTTTAGGGTTTACTTAACTTATAATGATATTCTCATGATTACTTGTATTCTTGCCTTATATTTATCTTACTAATGTCATATTCTAGATTATAGTTCATCAATTGGATATACTCATGTGCCACATTATTATGTAGACATATTTAACATTATGTCACTTTCATTAACCATATTAAGGTTACATTCCCATGTATTAAGGTTGCTTTTCATGTAACATGAATTCTATGCATCTAACTAATATCAAAGTTCCAGATTAGCTTCCAGTTACTGATATAAGATTATTCTGTAACTTTCATCATTTATTGAGCATGTATGTATTAATTGCATTATCTTTAGTGTTATTAGCCCTAATTAGCCATATTAATCAAATTATATGGTTTCGTGCATCAACATGACCATATCTAACATCATAAGCACTATAAACATGATTATAGACTTACTAACATTTTTCCATAATTTAATATCATCATTTGATATTTATTACACATGAACGAAGCATTTTACAACTAATAAGATATCACTGATATTAGTAGATCAGAAGCCTGGTATTTTGATTTCATATTGTTCTACACATTTTTCTGAGAATTTCAGTAGTTGTTTGTATTTTTCTGACACTGTATGTATTTATTATGAAATATGCAAGATATGGGATTTTATTACCTTTGCGCCAATTAGAAGTCAACTCGTGGCTTCTTATAGTGGTGCTCTAGCCTTGGCTGATCGGTCTACTTGCTTGGACCGGGTCCGTATCTCTCTTTCTCCCAGATTAGGTCGTGAGTCGCGATACGCGGCTCCCTTTCTATCTGCAATGTGGCCGCCTCCATGGCTGGGAATAGACAGATCTACAGCTCCTTGTCCTTCCGCGAAGCACCAGGGTCGCCGCCAGGCTCTGCTCCGGCCATCTCCTCCAAGCCTTCACCGTCCAGTTGCTTCCTTCCTCCAAGACATTACTGCTACGAATCGCCCTACTGCTATCTCAGTGCTCCGCCCACGCCTGCTCACCGCCGTTGCAGCAAGGTCCTCCTCCTCAGCCAAGGGGATGTGCCCCTCAGATCCGCTGGTGATATGCGACCGATCTAGGCCGCAAAACTGCAAGCCAACTAGTCTTGAGCTCCATGACAACAAGCCTGTTGGCCATTGCCACTGCACAACTTCTCCCTTTGGCCTCTCAGGATCACCAACGGTGCCTCCTCCGTCTTGGGTGTGAGTCCCCTCTGCTCTCAGTCTGCGAGGGAGCGCCGCCGCAAGGAATCTACTGCGGCGATGAAGTGGTAGTTGATGAGCATCAACCACTGGGTCGACATTGATTTCTTTGTCTACTCCTGCTATGCGCCACCTTCCCCTTCTGTTCACCCCAATACCTTCAGGCCATGACATTCAGTTGGCTGAACTTCCAGATAGGGCTCCGAGGTCCACCTCCATGAATAGCTCGCTTGTGCACGATGTTATGGCTATGGAGTTAACAACACTTTCTCCTCAAGAATTCCTCTAACAGCGTTAACCGGCAGAGGAACTAGGAGCTCACTCTCCTTGTTCTCACACCTGCTCTTACCATAAGAGGGCTCGTTAGATAGGCCCATAGCAGATGAAGTTACTCACCCACTCTACAACATTCCTTCAACCCACGATCTCCACATCCCATCGTCGCGGATGGTCGTTATCATCAGCCTCAACTAGTGTGCAACAGATGACTCACTGTCATCTAAAAATGTCCAAGGGTCAAGATCAACCCTTCTTTGGGCCGATCCGTGGCTTCTCACAACAAAAGGCTAAAAGGGGTTAACATGTATATAGATCAGAACCTAGTTGAGTGACCTTGTCTTCTTTTATCAAAAACATTGAGGATTTCACCACATTCAAAACTACATAACCTTTTCTAAGATCATCGATACAATAGGAAACATAGCTTTCCAATGACATATTTTATATTATATCCAACTTTCTATAAGTATACCACCATATGACCGGTCAAATAATTATTTCACAAGGTAGAGACTCAGTCATATCAATCATAAGTACTAAATTGAACATCTTCCAACCTCCATAAAAACACTTGGAACTCATAACATAAACCAAAGACATGAATTCAAACATATCATTAGAGATTTAGAGATTCCAAAATATCATTCTATCACATCCTTCACACCTTTAAGGAAATTTTGTCCTCAAAATTAAGCGAAAGTCTAGTCCATCACATTTCCTTATCCCTAATAAAAGATGTCAGCCTCACTAAGGACTCAATCATTAGTTATGTGAGCCCAATTGCGATAGAGGTTAAAATTTTCTCTGATTAGACCCTAAGAAACCGACAACATATCTTCTTATCTATGTCGAAAAATGGCAACCGCACTAAGATCTAGGGCGTCGATTTCTAGAAAAAAATGAAATAAAACAATTTAGGGAGAAATATTTTCATGGGGCACGTGGCCGAAACATTTCTCGCCGATTTACTAAGAAGGAGCTGACACCATAGGCTTTTGGGAAATACTTTTTTTATAGTGGACTTTGATTTTTGGAGAGAATAGCCAATGAAAAAATATTTTTGAGGGAAAATTATTTCACAAAACAGTTGCAGATTCAAATTCTAAACAACTGGCGCTAAATGTCCATATCAAAACTTTTCATTAAAATTTTCAATTTTGCGGGAGGTTGTGAAGTAGGTTCAATACCAAAAAACCGACATTATAAAAAAGCGGTACCCATGTTTTTTCTTAATTGGAAAGATTTAACAAGTAGGGATGTTTTTACTTTACCTTCAATGGATGGATTGTTGACACACAGACCAACTTCATTTGTAGAAAACATATCAGTGATAACATCCTTCTAGCATATGAAGTAATTCAGTCAATGAAGAGAAAGACTACTAGCAAGCAATGGGTTAGCATTAAGCTTGACTCTCTAAAGCTTTTAAGATTGGTGATATTGTATAGGATTTCAGATATATCCCTATCTACATACTTGGATGCAATGGGTAGGATATGAAGTATGAGAAAGTTTTTCAGCCCTTATTACTCTCTCTCCAACCATCTCCATTCTCCTTGTCAAGTGACAGTGGAAAAGCCTACTTGGTAACCTAGATGTCTCATCTAAGTTTAGTTGAGGAGTTAGATAAAAGGTAGGTAAGAACAAAACCCAAGTCCCAATAGATCTACTTAGCCATTCTAAATGTTTTTCCTACATTCCTCCATCTTTTGATGCCTTAAATTGAAATAAACACACATATAAACAACAATAAGGTAGAAAGGAATACAAATATAGAATATGAATAAAATAAAGAAATATCAAACAAAGATAACCTTTCTCATCACAAAACTACACGTTGTCGCCAACCCATTACCCCAATTGGACCAATAATGAGCTTTATTGCTCATTATCACAAAGAGAGTAGCAAGGGAGGAGAAAGAGATAGACAAAGTGATGGTGAATATGATCTTACTGTATATATATGATTTTCCTTATTGGTACCCAAATTTATTGATTCCCTACTTCTTCACTAAGGTGAGATGTGAATAGTGATGGATGTAGGATAGGGTTGGAGTTTGGTGGTGATGGATTGTGTAATAGGTGATGGGATAAGATAAGAACAAATGTTAGGAGCTCAATGATGGTTTTATTGTAGGTGTCCCTCACATGAGTGTTTTCTAATAGGATTTGGTTTTGTAGCTCAATTATAGTTATTGGAAGGGTATTTTGTAAAGTTTGGTAAAGTTATATTTAATGGAGGATCGACCATGACTATAGAAATGGAAAAATTATTATGATGTATATAGTCAATTTGGTCGTGGAAGGTGTCATTGGTCGTGTGATCATTGGGGTTTAGGTAATGGTGTTTGGATGAAAGATGGGTAGGACCCTATTATCATGTTTCCTCACCACTATTGTTTTGGTATAGATGAGTCACAACCATTGTAGGTGAAACTGCACATGATGAATTGAGTGTAATTCACTTACTTGTTCTAAATTTTGTGGCAAAGATCCATTTAAATGGTTAGGGCTTACACTTATGGTAAAGGTATGACCAAATGGTTGTTTTGCCTTCGATCTCTAGAATTTGAACTCTTTGAGATCAACACAGGGTCACAAAATCTAGGGTGAAGATAAAATGATAGTGAAGCCTTTTAAATATTTTCATATTCGTGTTTAAGTTCATTTGACATTTGTTTCATGACCAAGTGTTAACATTGATTTGGTCATGATCAAGGTTTAGTTGATTCAACTTTAGCTTCGTTGAAAGTACAATGAAGGATTTTACTTATCAATTAAATTCCATATATCAACCCAACATGAATAATCTATAAAAACATTAAAAAATAAAAAATAAATGCACTATGATAAATTAGGATATCTTGATAAATGACATTCAATCTAGCATCTCATGATGTGACAATATAGGACTCCATGAAATATTATTTTGATTGTATCTTAGAATCACTAGACTTCTGATACTCCTCCCTTCATTTTTTTTCTTTTTTTCTATTATATATCATGGTGAAAAGAAAAATTTAGTTTGAGGTGGTATACTGAGAAATAGTATCATCTTATAAATTCTATTTATTTTTTATCTCTTCTCATTTAAAAAATAATTGTTATAAAAAATATGTCTATAGAAATTATATATCATATTTTCAATCACCTAGGCCCCATGTGTGACTACCTAGTACAAATATATCAATTGAAAGTAAGACTGATAAACAATGGAAACACCTTTTTGCATAACCTTTACCTTTTTAAACATTAAAAATTGACACATACAAAAATTCCCTTTTCAAAGACTAATAACAAGGATAAACTCTGGTACCTTCAAGAGATATGACAACAAAGAGTTTTTTATTATTTCATATAACATATCTTCCATTGAATATCATGTTTCTCTTTAGAAAAGGGGGATGGTTACAAAGAAATCAATGAAATAATATTGCAAATATTTAAGAAAATTTTGGAAATATATTGGACTAAGATGGAACTATTTAAATTGACACAGAAAATGTGGAGAATGACCCAATGTGAATATTTCAAAAAGGAGGAGAGTAGATTCACCCCATAACCCACACAAAATTTTAAACCTCTTCTTAGTCAAACATCAGAAGTAAGCAAAATCAAGTAATGCGCTAAAACTGACTACATTATTGATAAGGGATAATTTATTTCATCCCATATCAATAATTCATTATTTTCTAATCTAAGGAGTAACTCAGGGAATTGAACAACTGGAATGAAATAAACTCTTTTTTTCCATCCAATAGTAATCAATCAATTAGATGAGTTAAAATTCCATTATAATTTATTAGGACTTCTACAACTAATACATGATTAATTGAGTTCCACTATTATTATTATAAACATCTTTTACCTAAAAATACTTGATACTATTTGTATACAATCGTAAATAAAAATATTAAATAAAAGGTTTTGTGTATTTTGCTGTCTAGACTATTTGATAAGTTTATGAATTATTCATTTATCAAATTGACATCTTTACATCAATTTTTTCATCAATTGAAAGTTTCCCATATATATATCCTATTATTTGTAAGACACAAAAAGATTTATGTTTGGGGTGTTTAATAACATCAAAAAATTTAATCTTTTTTGATTCCAAGCAATCTAGTAAAAATGAAAAAAATTGTTAAAATATCAAAATATTTCTTTTGATCTAAGTATCTCACATCTCCCCACAATAGAGTCAGTATCCCTTACAAAGATATGTTTTATATCTAATAGAAGAAAGATATACTAGATTGATCCTTAACAAATAATGGATAACAAGAATTTTGGAAAAAGTGTTAAGCCTGCCCTTGGATTGAATAGCTTCATGAAGAATATGGTTCAATTGAAAGATGTAAATTACTATTATATAAGGAGAAATACTTAAAAACTGGGACTTGAATAACTAAACAAGATTGATAGGAACTTTCATCTATGAATAAGACTATTAGAGTCTTTACTATCACACCTAATATTTTAGTATGCCTTATCATATATCTAACCATCATAAATAGCATGAAGACTCAAATATAAAAATAACATCCTTGAATCTAACAAATAGATACACTACATACAAATTTATTCATCAAACATTACCTAAAACTTGTGCATACCAACTTTGAGTGGGAAAGCCTCAAATATAAAATGAATCAATGTCACACATGGAAATTAATTTCGATAGTCAAGGTGCACATGATTAAAATAAACATCTCTAGATAATATTCTTTGACATGAAAAAGAAATTGAATGAACTGTAAACATAAATTTTGGATGTGTATGTAACTGAACACAACCCCAATTTGGGGAGTACAAAATTTATACTAGATAAACAAAAATTTCATATGTTTTGTTTAAGTCCTATTCTATTGAATGTGTTCCTCTAATACAACAAATATGATTGAAAACTATATTCATTATTGATTGTAAAACCTAAGTTTAAAAATTACAAATTGAAACTATGTTTTTTCTAGTATACCCCGATGAGAACCTATGAATATTATGCCTCAATTAACCTAAGAATGGTTCATTCCCACAATTCTCTTGTATGGTTCACCACATGATTCCCTCTCTCCACTTTCCACTTCATAATATTCCATCACCATTTCCATGAGACAACATTCCTCCACACCCTGTTGTCCATCAAAGAAGATCTACAAAGGCAAAATTGAAGAGAAATGATAGTAGTGTGTTAAGGCATAAACATTAAATTAATATATTGGGAATATGTTCCATTTATCAGGAAATATTTGATTTCTTTCTTGTTTCTTTCTTATGTTACTCTTCAAATTCCACACCACTCTTTTGTATAGGACAAAGAAGAAAATGAGGTGGGTACACTTAAACTCTTGATGTTGTAGTTAATGTTTTCACAAGTGGAAACCTATACAGCTTCAAAAGGTGTTTGCTCCATAAACTATGAGTTCGAAAGTGTAATTTTCATTCTTGTATATAACTGTCTTACAAGTTGCTTTGACACTTGTTTGTATTATTCTTTTAAACTATTAAAAATGAATATCTGAGAAGTAGTTTGGATAAGACATTGAGTTCAAAGGGTATTAGATATATATTCATATATTAAGAGGCAATCAGACTTTGTGATTATCATTTATATTTTAAAGGTAGATTTTCTATCTCAACTGGGAATATGATCATTTAGTATATATAATTTAATTGAATTTGAGAGTAAGAGATGACCATGTATGATCACCCAATGTAAAATGTTGTATATAGATTGTTTCTTTTGTAGTAAAAAGTTAAAATATCCATGGAAATAATTTATCAGTTGTATCTATTTTCTTGTTTTTAACTCATTATATCATCATGTTTCAAATTTTTACCATGTTTCATTACATATTTACCTTTAAATTGAACTTTACTAAGTAGCTAACACATGCCTAAATACTAACATGCTTCCATATTTCCATCATGTTGATTTTATAAATGAGAAGAAGACCCGGTTTGCATCCTAGTTAATTCGATAGAACCTTACATATGATTCTTTCTTGATCATGAATTTATTAGGATAAAAGTTTCCAACCCAGTGAAAATGAAAAATGCTTACCCTAATTGCAAAATATATTGTCATTATGGTTCTAAAATTTAATGTTCTACCAAAATATATAAATTAAATATATTTATCATTAAAGTATAATACATCCTTCATTGATAGAGCCAATTAAGTTCTAGAAATTTATTATTAAGAAGATTTTTATCTTAGAGTCCCTAATTAGAGGTGATATTAGAATTCCTCAAGAGGTGACCTTGTCTTTTTTGAAAGTCACTGCCCTTTTAGCATGATTGTGCAAAAAACCCAATCAATTTTTGTTACCCATTACATAGGTAGCACATACGTCAAAATGAGAGTCATTAGTATGAATGAAGACTTAATTCTCATAAAACTGTATGACAACCTAATGAATGTCCTAATCTTTAGTTCTAGTTGTTGATGATAGTTACCTATTTTTTTCCTGATAAATAAACTTCATAAAAAACTAAATTTCATTGAAATAATTAAATAAAGAGTATATCTTATCATGAAGCTTCCATAAACATTCACTACATAGATTTATATACGTGAAGAACATGCATACATGGTGCAACCCTCAATTAGGTCTACATATTATTTCATTTTATCCTTAATCACATCAAAATGTGTTAGAATGCCTGCTACTTCCCTCAATAAGTGTATTGTTTTCAAATGCACTTATGGATGTTCTTTGCTTGTTTTGTAGGTATTTGGACCACACTTTAAATGAATGAAGGAGGAGGATGATACTAGTGTTCCTCCACCCTTGGAGGAGCCAAAGGAGGGTCCAAGATCTTCCCCAACGTAACTCTAGTGGTAGAGGGTCGAGTTAGAGAAAAGAATTCCAAATATTACCAAAGTTAAGGTCAAAGCCAAGTGAAAAAGCCCAACAAGACCATGGTGCCTTGGAACGGCCGTGCGACCAATGTCAAAATCACAGTTAAAATTTGAGTTTGAAGTAGGTCAACACAAGCTCAGCAGCACGACCATGGCAAGAAGGACCCATCCTATCTGTGTCGACTATAATGACCTTGTGAACCAAAATGTGACAAAGTGGTTTTTGTCTTAATTATGAAGACGGAATTTCTTTTAAGGTGTGTAGGATGTAATGGAGTGGACTTTTAGAATCCTAAATGTCCAATGACTTAAGAGAAAGCATATGTTTCATTTAGATTGAGAGTTTCAAGCTTTTGATAAGGTAAGTGTGGATGTGATGTTGATATCATGATTAAGATCTATCTTTTAATGCCTTTTTGAGGAATTTTAATTGAATGGTCCAGTAGTTGAGTTTTGTCACCAAATTTGAATAGAAGGTAGATCGACAGGTAAGGAAGCTATGGTTAAAATTTGATGGCAATAGGATGTCCCTAGATGAAGTTATTAAGATTTGAAATTTGGGAAATCATGTTTATTATTTGATGATTTGAGGAACTAAGTTGTTAATCAATATCAGCGTCACGCTTCCCTTAGTTGAGTTGGGTCTGAGTGGCCAGTTCTTGACCCTAGATCTATGATCTAGTGGCCGCACCAAACAACCTTTAGATGCCACGGTTTGGCATGTTCTTAGCTGCAATCTGGACAGTACATTAGGGATCTGAGGGTTGTGTGCTTGCCCTCAACCTCCAGCAGTTTGGACAGAAATCGTGGGGACGGATGAGGCCACGAATGCCTCCACCATCTCGTTGATCATGGGAGTGATCAAGATATCCAACTGGACAGTTGGCTTCGGACTGGGATAAGCTCCCATTTGACCCCTTGGGCGAACTGCCTCACCACTCCAATAGAGAGGACGAGCCCTCCATTGCCAGCAGCTCTCCAGCACACATAGCAGATGGTGGATGAGGTTAGAGGAGGAAGAAAGTAGGTAGCTCAGAGGAGGATAAGGAAGGGAAAAGGAAGCCCGAGGTCAGAGCAAATGAGAACATGCACTTGTGTGCCCTGCGAAGGTGGTTCTCTGGTCGGCCAAACCTTTTTGGCTGGAGCTTGAAGATGAAGCTCGGGGCTGGGGTGCAATGTCGATTGCCAAGAATAGTGATTGTAGAGGAGTTTGAGGTGATCTTGTGGAGATTTTGGACTCGAATCCGTGAGGATTGGGCGTGTGAAGGGTACTTCCCCTTTTTTCTAGCGCCATGGCGGCTGCCATGGCCGGAGGTCTTAGCGATCTAGAGTCCTAGAGACAGAACAACGAATCTGAGCAGCTGTGGCGGTCAAGCAGAGGTTGCTGATGGTGTTGGTGGCCCTAAGAGCCAACTAGGAGCACTCGATCCAGAGCCATTGCTCGCCGGAGCTGGGCCAGGTGGCGGCGCCCTGCGCAAATAGAGACGCGTGGGTCTGGACCTATCGAGCGGAGACTCAAGACAGAAGAAGGTGAACCGGGCCCAGGCACCTAGAACCACCCGACCCAGGGCGAGCCAGGAGAAAGAACTGGCTGGCTCAGTGCGAGTTAGGACTTAGGAGTCACGCCCAAGATGGCCACGTGTCAGCGGCCGATTGGCCATTCAAAGGTAAAATCTCAAATATATGCAGATCTTGGTTAATTCATAGAAAATAGTACGAATGTCAGAAAAATACAAATAAGGTATCGAAATTCTCAAAAAAATGCATAGTACAATATGGAACAATAATATCAGGCTTTTGATGCATTAATATCAGTGATAATATGTAAGATGTGAAATGCTCATATGATGGATAATAAATATCAAACGATGCCCTAAAATTATGAGAAAATACCTATAAACCATCTTTCATGTTTACAGTGCATAGGATGTCAGATATGGTCACGTTGATGCACAAAATCATATAATTTGATTAATATGACTAATTAGGGCTAATAACCCTAAATAAAATGTATTGAATACATGCATGCTCAAGAATTGATGAAATTTACAGAGTAAGCTCATATCCATATTTAGAACCTCAGATTTAATGATGAGATCATGATGATGCATATAATTCATGTTATATGAAGTTGACCTTTAATACATGGTTTAAAACCCTAATCTAGGTTGATGATGTAACCTAGGGTTAATTAATGTGTACAAAAATGTATGGAAGATAATGATCAAATTATGTATCTTAATATGTAATATAAGATCAGTAACCTAATTACAAGATGATTATACAAGTAATCATGAGAATATCATAAGGAGTTAAGTAAACCCTAAAATGGATGTAATTAGGGTTAAGATGAGACATAATAAGATGAGAACCTGATGATAGTATATGGTCTTGTTTTGATTAGGTTTGACCAAACTTATAGTTGACATTAGTGTTATGTGTTTAGTATGATCTGTCTCTTTGGAAGTTACGCAATTACCTCTTACTTGGCTTATTATACAATATGCTTGTGTTATATGTGTAGTAAAATACTTGGCATATGATATTGGATGAAATGATTGTCCTTGCATGATATGTTCCTTGATTTTCTGTACTTATGGATATGAACACATGAAACATAAAATATCTGATCCATCTTATGATAGCACTAAACTCTTGGTAGTACAGTGCATTGACAAACATCAAAGCCCTAGGGGCAGATGTAACATCAAATCCCTAGGGGCAGATGTATGATTTATATGACAAGGCCTAAAGACATCAAAGCCCTAGGGGCAGATGCACGAGACATATGATGGAAATAGCTTAAAATATGTGTTCTCTTTTGCTAATGAATATCTTTGTTCAAGTATATGCTTTTCTTATATTCTTCTGTTACTGCCAAGTATATTAGTTTTATCTTATTGCCAAGATATGATGAGAGGTATATAAAAGACACGTAGGCGTACTCAGTACAATATTCATGAAATATTGTGCTGACGTGTACCGCATGTAATCTTTTGTTTAGGTTGTTGTTATTCTCTTGAAGATCCGGGATAGTTGAGAGTTGTGTGGCGAGTTGATGTACAAGTGGACCTGTTTTCTTAAGATCCTGTAGTTTAGTGGTAGTACATGTATATGTTGAAGTTTGCTGTTCAATATGTAATATCAAATGATGTCACAATTCATGTTGTAATTATATGTTGAATGGTGAACATGTGTGTATGGTTTTATTATTGTTCATGTACATGTGCTACTGAGTGTTTCCTTCTGACTCCTTTGATTTTCTCTTTCTTAGCCTAGTGTGGGATGTTTAAATTGGGATTCTTGCTGAGGTGAGGGTTTCAATTTAGACGTCACACATAAGATTAAGTTTTAGAAAATACGGGGACGTCATAGGTGGTATCAGAGCATGAACAATAGAAAAGCCTCACATTTGCTCATTATGCAACTCAAAATAAAAAAAAACTTTGAACTTAATAATTTTTAGGGCTAGATTAGTCGTCTTTTAGAGACTAGATCTGACCTAGCCTCTAGGTTAGCACCTAGATGTCTAAGAACTTGGTCTAGACCGGTGCTTGTTGAGTAGCAAGTCCTTAGATGTCGTTCTTTCCTTGTAGTGCAGCGGTATGGGACGTTGCACTATTTGGAAATGACGTGCATCAAGGGAAGAGAAACCCTAGACATATTGCGCACGTTGTCTAGAGTAGCTACACTAGTCTACACCATGTTCTCACCCTTTTCACTAGTTTTCATGACAGTGTACTCTCTACTATGTGTGGGACACTCGTTTTAGGATTTGGTTTTGGATTCCAATCGGATCGAACCTCGATAGTTTTCTCTGACGCTTGTTTTATCGGAGAAAAACTATATAATATTTTATTATATATGTATTACAAAAATGTGTCCCCACACATGTACGAGTAGGAGGTGGTCATGTAACCTAAGTGAAAGTGAATGACATCAGTCTAGAAGAGAGAGTAGTTCTAGATTAGATGTCTAAAGCCTTGTTGGAATATATGATAGATGAAATAAGTTTTGATGATATGATGTAAGTTTCATATAGATGATATAAGATGGTTTATGATGATCTATGTTTGTCTTTGAGGACGTCAGTTCAATTTTGAGGATTTGAGATAAGTTTTGACGATGTAAGTAAATAGGCTTTTATGAGATAAGATATGCTAAGTTAAGACAAAGTTGTGAATCAGCATGAGCCTCAAGCTCTTTTACAAAGGAGGACCTCTAGTGTTAGGACCAGTTTTGGGGTTAACTCCAAAGAGAGTGAGACCCATTGGGAGAAGGTCAGAGAACCTAGACTCCAAGATATGAGAATAATGAGAAATATGAGATATGATATGTCCTAAACTAGACTACTCCTGAGTGATTGAGTTGAGTTTCTCTATGTATGATTCCTATAGTTTTCTCAAACCCTAGATGTCTTTGGGAAGACCAAATCCTAGAATTAGAGAGAGGCTGGCTATATGTGCATATGTGAGCATGAATATGAGTGTCTGCCATCTGGGTGAGGGAGAGAGCCCAAGACCCTGGAGGAGGTAGCTATGTTAGCTTCTGTGAAGCCTCATGCTCGGGTTGATGGTTTCCCACATAGGAATCTAGTGGTGTATAAAAGGGAGTTTTAGGTAAGATGTCTCATGGGTAGAGATCTATGAAGGGAATGTCATTGCATGTTTTGGTTTGTGCTTATGTGGCTAGAGCTATGAAGCTATCTTTAGTGCCAATGAGGTAATCTGATAACCCTAGATCACAGAGGAAAGATAAAGTATATGCTTCGAGTTGAGTTGACTCAGAGAGACTGAGCATGGTATTACTCTCATGACAAGGGTTAGGACCTCAGCTGGACTAAATTAAGTTTTAGATATATGTTTAATAAGCCACTCACATAAGTTTGTTAGCAAAACCATGATATATAATATGTAAGCATGTAATCTGATCTCAAGACGTGATATATAGATATGACATGAAGGAAATAGATCTCAATGTATAAATGGTTAATCACATCATAATGTGATGTTGTTGTTAATCTTGTGATGAATTCACTAGTAAATGATGCAATTCATTATGAGCAATGAAATAAAATCATATGAATGAAACATGTTACATGAGGTATTAATGTTAGTGCCTAATAAAGATGAAAGATATAGTTTGATGGCTAGCACAACATAACGATTATGACACCTTGATGTATGAGTTAATCTTAGTTAACTCATTTAGAAAATGGTAATATGATGTTGAATAATAACGCATGAGTTAAGATGAAGATGCAACCCTAATATATGAGATATGGAATGACATAAGCTAAGCTTCTAAACCTTGAGTTCAACCATGAATGGAGTGTTTGTGCACCCAAGATGGTTGTAAAACCCCTAATAGTGCTTTGGATACATGGTTCTAGGTAACCTTGCAGATATGTTATACCTAGAATAGTTCCTACATGTGGATGAAGGCAAGATATGGTTTTCCTTGGATATATGAGTATGGTTTACTTTCGAGGACGAAAGTTCTTTTAAGATGTATATGATGTGACAAAGTGGTTTTTGGCTTAATTATGAGGACGGAATTTCTTTTAAGGTGTGTAGGATGTAATGGAGTGGACTTTTAGAATCCTAAATGTCCAATGACTTAAGTGAAACATATGTTTCAGTTAGATTGAGAGTTTCAAGCTTTTGATAAAGTAAGTGTGGATGTGATGTTGATATCATGATTAAGATCTATCTTTTAATGCCTTTTTGAGGAATTTTAATTGAATGGTCCAGTAGTTGAGTTTTGTCACCAAATTTGAATAGAAGGTAGATCGAGAGGTAAGGAAGCTATGGTTAAAATTTGGTGGCAATAGGATGTCCCTAGATGAAGTTATTGAGATTTGAAATTTGGGAAATAATGTTTATTATTTGATGATTTGAGGAACTAAGTTGTTAATCATTATCAGCGTCACACTTCCCTTAGTTGAGTTGGGTATGAGTGGCCAGTTCTTGACCCTAGATCTATGATCTAGTGGCCGCACCAAACAGCCTTTAGATGCCACAGTTTGGCATGTTTTTAGCTGCAATCTAGACAGTACATTAGGGATCTGAGGGTTGTGTGCTTGCCCTCAACCTCCAGCAGTTTGGACAGAAATCGTGGGGACGGATGAGGCCACGACTGCCTCCACCATCTCGTTGATCGTGGGAGTGATCAAGATATCCAACTGGACAGTTGGCTTCGGACTGGGATAAGCTCCCATTTGACCCCTTGGGCGAACTGCCTCACCACTCCAATAGAGAGGACGAGCCCTCCATTGCCAGCGGCTCACCAGCACACAGAGCAGATGGTGGATGAGGTTAGAGGAGGAAGAAATCATGTATCTCGGAGGAGGATAAGGAAGGGAAAAGGAAGCCCGAGGTCTGAGCAAATGAGAACATGCACTTGTGTGCCCTGCGAAGGTGGTTCTCTGGTCGGCCAAACCTTTTTGGCTGGAGCTTGAAGATGAAGCTCAGGGCCGGGGTGCAATGTCGATTCCCAAGAACAGTGATTGTAGAGGAGTTTGAGGTGATCTTGCGGAGATTTTGGACTCGAATCTATGAGGATTGGGCGTGTGAAGGGTACTTCCCCTTTTTTCTAGCGCCATGGCGGCTGCCATGGTCGGAGGTCTTAGCGATCTGGAGTCCTAGAGACGGAACATCAAATCTGAGCAGCTGTGGCGGTCAAGCAGAGGTCGCCGATGGTGTTGGTGGCCCTAAGAGCCAACTAGGAGCACTCGATCCAGAGCCATTGCTCGCCAGAGCTGGGCCAGGCGGCGGCACCCTGCGCAAACAGAGACGTGTGGGTCTGGACCTATCGAGCGGAGACTCAAGACAGAAGAAGGTGAACCGGGCCCAGGCACCTAGAACCAGTCGACCCAGGGCGAGCTAGGAGAAAGAACTGGCCGGCTCAGTGTGATTTAGGACTTAGGAGTCGTGCCCAAGATGGCCATGTGTCAGCGGCCGATTGGCCATTCAAAGGTAAAATCTCAAATATATGCAAATCTTGGTTAATTCATAGAAAATAGTACGAATGTCAGAAAAATACAAATAAGGTATCCAAATTCTTAGAAAAATGTAGAGTACAATATGGAAGAATAATATCAGGCTTTGGATGCATTAATATCAGTGATAATATGTAAGATGTGAAATGCTCATATGATGGATAATAAATATCAAACGATGCCCTAAAATTATGAGAAAATACCTGTAAACCATATTTCATGTTTACAGTGCATAGGATGTCAGATATGGTCACGTTGATGCACAAAATCATATAATTTGATTAATACGGCTAATTAGGGCTGATAACCCTAAATAAAATGTATTGAATACATGCATGCTCAAGAATTGATGAAATTTACAGAGTAAGCTCATATCCATATTTAGAACCTCAGATTTAATGATGAGATCATGATGATGCATATAATTCATGTTATATGAAGTTGACCTTTAATACATGGTTTAAAACCCTAATCTAGGTTGATGATGTAACCTAGGGTTAATTAATGTGTACAAAAATGTATGGAAGATAATGATCAGATTATGTATCTTAATCTGTAATATAAGATCAGTAACCTAATTACAAGATGATTATACAAGTAATCATGAGAATATCATAATGAGTTAATTAAACCCTAAAATGGATGTAATTAGGGTTAAGATGAGACATAATAAGATGAGAACCTGATGATAGTATATGGTCTTGTTTTGATCAAGTTTGACCAAGCTTATAGTTGACATCCGTGTTATGTGTTTAGTATGATTTGTCTCTTTGGAAGGTACACCATTACCTATTACTTGGCTTATTATACAATATGCTTGTGTTATATGTGTAGTAAAATACTTGGCATATGATATTGGATGAAATGATTGTCCTTGCATGATATGTTGCTTGATTTTCTGTACTTATGGATATGAACACATGAAACATAAAATATCTGATCCATCATATGATAGCACTAAACTCTTGGTAGTAAAGTGCATTGACAAACATCAAAGCCCTAGGGGCAGATGTAACATCAAAGCCCTAGGGGCAGATGTACGATTTATATGACAAGGCCTAAAGACATCAAAGCCCTAGGGGCAGATGCACGAGACATATGATGGAAATAGCTTAAAATATGTGTTCTCTTTTGCTAATGAATATCTTTGTTCAAGTATATGCTTTTCTTATATTCTTCTGTTACTGCCAAGTATATTAGTTTTATCTTATTGCCAAGATATGATGAGAGGTATATAAAAGACGCGTAGGCGTACTCAGTACAATATTCATGAAATATTGTGCTGACGTGTACCGCATGTAATCTTTTGTTTAGGTTGTGGTTATTCTCTTGAAGATCTAGGATAGTTGAGAGTTGTGTGGCGAGCTGATGTACAGGTGGACCTGTTGTCTTAAGATCCTGTAGTTTAGTGGTAGTACATGTATATGTTGAAGTTTTCTATTCAATATGTAATATCAAATGATGTAACAATTCATGTTGTAATTATATGTTGAATGGTGAACATGTGTGTATTGTTTTATTATTGTTCATGTACATGTGCTACTGAGTGTTTCCTTCTGACTCTTTTGATTTTCTCTTTCTTAGCCTAGTGTGGGATGATTAAATTGGGATTCTTGCTGAGGTGAGGGTTTCAATTTAGACGTCACACATTAGATTAAGGTTTAGAAAATCCGGGGATGTCACAAAAAATTACCGTGCGACCAAGATTCCAAGTCGCTTGTGCTAGGAGGAATGATCATCATCCAACCTAGACACCATGGTCATGCTACACTTTATGGCGTTGCCACCTAGCCTTCACTACATTTGTGCTTTTGTCATAGTTGTGCTATCGACCTTCAAAACCCCAATTTGAACCTGCCATTTTCATCCATCCCACAACGATTATTCCCCCCTAGCACACACATTTTACACTTCACCCACCATGGCCATTTTTCGTATAATGGACACACTTCTAGCGTAACCTAGTTGATGTTTTCACTATAATCCACTATTATGCTCCCACTTAACCATAGACTACCTATACCCCCATGTAAGCCTTAAAGGTGGTAGGAGGTTGGGGGTTGGCCTCCTTGGGCATTCATTTCACCTCCCTGTCACCTACCTACCTCACTCTACTTGCATTCAAACACCTTCCATTTGAAAACCCTAGCTTTTAGGGTTTTGGCCACTTACGATTCCATTTCCATGCCATTGCCCCTTTGATGAGGAAAGTTCTCAAGATTCATCTCATGGAGTAGACGATTTTAACCTCTATGATGAGATCATGGTTTCTTCTATCTCTCTTATCCATTTCTTATTTCAATTATTATGAGTAGATAAGATCCCCTATGTGGGTTGTTTGGGGTTAAAATGTGACTTTGATACCATGTCGGGAGAAAGTTTTGTCTAAATTTATAATCTCATTTTCTAATGATTATGTTCTTGTTTCTTCTCATTTCCCATGGATCACATTGTGGTTTATTCTTGAAATCATATAGGATTCTAGGGAAATGGCTTATATGTAGTTATTTTGGGATCTTCTCCTAGGTCTAACTAGTGGATCCCTATCTAGCTACCCATCTTACTACATGTTAAATACTCTCCTACACCTAGGTGAGAGTTCTAAGTAACTAGTTTAGAAGCATTTAATGAAAATTGTCTTAAAGATATATAAAGGCTATATGGTAGGTGATGTGAGGTGTAAAACCCTTATTTCCACCATTCAATACTACCCTTGGTCCCCGATTGCCCTAAGAGCTTATACCTTAGAAACCTAGAATTAATAGATCTAGTTGAATTACACCTAAACCCTAACCTAAATTAGTCATACGAGGGCTGATAGGGAGTTATATACAATAGTTTCCCAATACACCCCTTATTCCAACCATGGTCAATTAGTAATTTAGGAAAAATTTCTAGCATCTACCTTGTTGTTTAGTTTGATGATCTAAATGAATGAACATGATTTGCATGTTACGAATCCCAAACCTAAGTTCTAGTCACATTATCCACACAACCCACACTTCCCAGTAATTTCTTAAAACCTTAATTGGCTTATTACTTGTGTAATGCTTTCTTGGCTAATCTCTATACTTCCTTAATTATTTTTTTGTCTTGATCTTGATATCTAGTTCTCGCTAGGGTAGACATTGTTCCTATGTGATTTCTTTGTCTACTTAGTTTCTAATCTAGACTTAGATTTCTCTAGTTTCTAATTGATAGTGCAACGTAGTTTCTTTCCTAGTTTAACTAGTTGCCATTTATAGGTATCTAACTAGAATTGGTTTTCTAGTCTGCTATTACTCTTAACTTGTTTACTTGTATTAGTGTAATTTGACTTCTTTCTTTCATAGCCCCTTTCTTTTCTAATTGGAATTCAATTGTTTAGGATTAAAGATAGTTCTTATTATTTCCCCCCTTTAATTTCTTGTTTGAACCTTTATTGTAATCAACCAAAACCCAAGCTAAACTATTGAATCCAGACCCACTATAGGAACCTAACCTAAAACGAACATAGCTCTAGTGCCCCCTCTCCTTAGGATTCAAGCTTGATTTAATACTCCTACTACTACCAAGACTATGCTCTTGCTGAATTCTATAAGTGTTTCTCCATCGAGTTCTATAAATTTGAAAGACCATGTTGTGTCCCTAAGGTGAATTTAGTCAATTCAATTGATCAGTGTACTTTGGATGCCACAATAAGACTGCTGGCATAATTTTTGGGGATAGAAAGTGCCACAGATCCCTATTCGTTGTGGTGTTACCCTCCCCTAAATCACCATGTTTTGCCAGTTTACTTGGCTGCATTGGGAAGATCCACCAAGCCTTGGGCCTTCATTTCCTAGGGGAAAGGGGCTCGTCCTAGCTAGTTTGTTATATTTTTTCTCACTGTCCTCAATATTTCTATTTATAATAATTTGTGTTACTCTTGCATATATGTTTTCTAACTTGTATTTTTTTGGTTGTGCCTTGTGGAAGTGGCACTCAACCCTTAGAAACAAGTAGGGATACTGATGCGCACAAGTAACCTCCACTACCATTGCTGTTACAACCCCAATTTTTGGGTTTATTAAAGATATTTAAACAAATAATGATATAATGTATTTGGAATAAATGGATTTTGCTTACAATAGCCTCGATGTTTGTGTGGTGGGATTTATTTGCTATTGGGCCCAAATAATGAGAAATTCCATTAGAAAATGAATAATTGAATATTTGAGAAAAGAAAATTGTGGAAACCTCTAGAAGGAAAATCCAAAGAGGGATTTTGTGCCTCTGGGGTTCCTTGGGTTCCAAGGAGTCCAAAGTTGAATATAGAATGCAATAAGAAAAGAAAAGATCAATTAAGTATTTCTTTATTAAGAAAGAAATTGAAAATAATGGTAAAATGTGGAAAATAAGTGAAAAGAGGTATAATTGAGTTATCCTTGGTAGAAATTCGTATACCAAGGATTCCTAACATTAAAAGGAATATCAATGAGGAAAATAAAAGAGAAATAAAGAGAAACCCTCGGAAAAAGATATGTTAATGAGAAATAAATAAGATAATGAGAAATAATGCATATAGATGCATCTAGAAGGATAATGTGTATCCAATACAAATGATTTCGAAATAATAGTGTGTATGGAGATCCAAGGAGTCCCAATGAAGAAAAAGAGAGAGGAAAGGCAAATAAAATAAATTACGAGAATAATGTGATACATCATTAATGACTTTTTGATAATATCAAAAAGGTGATGTTATTTGCTTAAAAAGAAAATGTATTTTTGTGGCTAATGGATTAGATGACAAACAAATCCTTCATAAGAAATTCGTGGTTCCTTTTAAGATTTAAAAGTTTGTAGGAGGAATATATATATGCATATTCCTTTCGAAGACATACCTTGCCTTTTAGTTGGTGTTTATTCGGTCAAGAAAAAGAAAAAGAAAAAGGGAAGTGTACAAAGGAAAGTAAGGGGAATATACTTAATTATCTTCCAAAAAAAAGAGAATATGTCATACCAACTACATATCGGTAGATCTCATTGATTGATACACCCAAATATATATATATATATATATATAAATAGTAAAAGGATAGATCTACACGGCTTCACAACCCTTTTTCCCCACCATAACGTGGGTATGTGCCTGCTTGCCCCATGATTCTAGGGTTTTTCGCAGGATCTACTTTCCCTTTCTCAGCCACGACAGACATCATCGTGACTTGGAAGTTTCGTCACAGGATTTTCATGGTCGATGAACCATTGAGTCGGGATGACAAAGGTCCATGGAGAAACCGAGCAACGACAGGCCATGGAAGAGGTGTGAGGTATGCATGTTGCTTCCACAATGACCTAAGAGGGTTCGACTATCACCATCTCACTCTCACCTTTGCGCACTCGCTACAGGAGGTCTGCAGTGCAACCACGGGTTGCGGGTCCTGTGCTCCTGCACCCGGCTGACTGGGTCACTAGTTGGAGCTTGTCCAAGCATGGCAGAGGGCATCAGAGGTAGGGAGACCGTCCTTGATGGTCGATGAGGCCAGGTAAGAGGAGGAAGAGCCGCTCCATCGCAGCTAGGGCAGTGCAACACGGCTGCACAAGGTGGAAGAAGGAGAAGGTCGCATTGGACCGTTCTGCCCCTCAGCGGGCTAAAGAATCGATCGCTTATGCAAGGGCAACATGGTAATTTGGTTATGTTTGCCAAAGAGGCGTGTTGCATGGGTATGCTGACGTGCGAGCATGCCATTGGCTCAAGTAAGATTTTATTGTGAAATTCATATCTAATAAACCGTAGCTCAGATAAATACAAATTATATTTGTATTTTGATCAGGAGAATGAGAGGAATCCAATAAAAATGATATTAAAGATTGATTCGGTTCCTAATTGCAAAAGTACAATAAGTTGTTGAAAAGTGCATTAAAGTTAAGTTAAAAACCATAGTTGTGATTAAAGGTTGAATCTAGTATGCTTAATGGGTTAATTGAAGTATTAATAACCTGTGGAATGATAATGATAGATTTGAAGCTGATCTAGATGTAAAATTGCATGATTTAGGGTTTTTACCCCAGATGAGAATGATTAAGCATTTAGAAACCCTAATTTAGGGTCCAAGAGGATAAGATCATATTTAATTTGAAAAATGAGAAAATATGTTATTATATGATGGTTCTAATATATTTTTAGCATTAAAGTTCCTAATTATTGATGAAAACCCTAAATGTAGTGATTAGAGTTTTCTCATGAATAAAAGGTAGAATTGATGGCAAAACAAGTTCATATGATAATAAGACCCTAATGAACGTTGAATTGATATTGTTATGCATTAAAAGGATAAAAATAGTAGCTTTAATGTAAAAGAAGCTTAATGAAATTTATTAATGATTAATGGTGCCTTTAAATCCAAAAATAGGGTTATAAGTTGTTAAGATAACCTTAATATTGTAGAATAGATGAGATGATTAGGGTTTATGAGTAATGGTATAAAACTAGGGTTTAAAATAATGAAAGATGAAGTGAAACCAAGGATACCCTAAAATTGGAATAGAAATCCTAAGGAATATGATTATATTGGATAAATATTAATAAAAGGAAATTGGTATATTTATTTCTGGATTTTGTGCATGATTTTTTGCTTGATTGGGATTTCTATGTTCTAGTTAATTCTGTCTCGAATCTGCAATCAAAGGTATGTGGTTAAGCTTATGAATAATCGCTTTAGTTTCATGGCGATTTCTGAACGTGTTTATCGATTGCTTGAAATTAACTGTTGGATGCCTTTTATTTCATGCAACTATATAGATTGACTATGATTATCACCCTAATTATACATATAAATGGCTAGATCCGGGTCTACCTCTATTGCTTTGAAAAGGCTAAAAAAAGGGGTAATCCTAGAGCAAGGCCTAGGTTACCGTGAGTCAGAAACTGGGCTACCAACGTGTAGTTCCATGAGACTCTTTAGCATGCCATGAGTTAAGGAGTGGGCTACTTATGGGTAGTGACATAGTGACATGTGACTCAACCCTAGAAACTGGTTCACCTATGGGTGGGACCATGAGGGGTTTAATGGGGATCTACCATAAGGAAGGTAGCATCCAGGTCCACTGCAGGGATAGCATAAGGGATAGGGTACTCATGGATCGCAGAGTTATATTTAAAATGTAAAATTGTTTGTTAAATGGTAATTGGCTGCAATACATTGTTATCATTATTGCACGATTATTGTTTCCCCCACTTACCAGCTCCGGATGAACGACGTTTTGTTTGTCGGTGTTTTAGGTACAAGCCAAAAGGACAAACAATATATCATCATATTGTGAAATACACGAAGTAAGATACAAGGATGATTAGTTATAGTAGAATACACAAGTGGATAGAAGTTTAGAGATCCAAGTTTTCAAAAAGGTATGGAAAAGTTTATTTTCTTATAGCTTTTTAGTTTAGTCTGTTAAAATTTAATAATTGCTCTTAGTTAATTTCTGAACCTTTCATCTGGAAATTATGGGTGCGGCTTCGACCTCTCGGTCTCCCTTAATTGGGGGTTACCGGAAGGTGGGGTTGTAACATTTGGTATCAGAGCATAGGTTCCTCACTTAACCATTAATAATTATTAAATTTTACAAACTCCATAGAAACCAAGGGAGTTATTAAAGGATTATTCGAAAGACAGAGGTGTCAAGAAAAGGATCACGAGCGGAGGCTGGTAATATTTTCCTCCGCACTGCTAGTCGGAATACGTGGACTCCCAGATCCATGTGACTGCCTGGCCAAAGTCTTAGGGTATGAATCGAAATAAGATACCTTTAGGACTTTCTCATCTTATTCATCCCTTCTCATCACAAATTTTGTTAAGGACCTTAAGGATTAGGGTTTTCTCTCTTTTCCTCACCCTCTTGAGGTACGGGTAAGGTCGATAGGATCTAAGGAATCCTCCACCAAATTAATAAAAAGCATGTAAATAAGATGTCGTGGACATAAGCTTAATAGATTAAGCGCAAATTAAATGATAGATACACGCTTAGGCCGTATGACATAAGTTTTCATGCCCTCAGGAGAAACTTGAGGATAGACCTTCTTGTCAGGAGGATAACGAAACAAAGTTAGTCTTGGAGATAGAGATCTCCAGTGCAAGTAGAGACCTGGCACACCCTCTGAGTATGATGATAACCCTAACCCTAAGTGTTGGTTAGAGAGAGATGAAGTGGTGAATAGATATCATGACAGACCAGGTGGTTGAAGGGACATGCCTTTGGGATGCCATATGATCCATGGGTGACCTAGCACCTTTGGCAACCCAACCCTGGGAAGGGTCGTGCATGTTAGAGTAAAGGATAGCTCCTTCGATGATGATGTTAGTGGAGGACCTGTAGAAACTCTATGGGCTTATGCGAGTAGGGCATAGCATGCACCCAGAGTACATTAGTAGTGTGAGAAATAGGTTGAAACCCTGACCAAGAGAGAGTGAAGGATGGCTTATGAAATAAGCATAAAGAACTATGAATAACCTTGAGCGAATATAAGTTGAACATAGGCTTCATCCAGGTAGGGGCATGCTTTCGAGGTTGATCCTTCATGAAGAGCGGACCTCTAATAGTCAGGTTAGTTGTAGGGTTAGCTCTAGAGAGAGAGAGAGAGAAGGAAACCCAGCAAGAAGGTTGGAATCCTAGACTCCGAGATACGAGGAGAAGTCGAGAGTTGAGGATGATGCGACCTAAGTGGATGATAATGGTCACCACATGCTTGATCCCTAGAGGTTGATGATGTCTTGGTTTCCATGGGAGGAACCAAACCCTAGAGAGAGGATGAGGCTTCCGACACTTATGTGCCTATGGTATAAGAGTTTACCTTCTGAGAAAGGAAGAAGAAGTTATGTATACCCTGGAGAGGATTAGTAATAGGTTATGAGGCCTAGTACTTTGTTGTTTGTCCTTGAGGAGGACCCAACTCTAAGTGTTGCTTGAGTTGAAGGATGTCAGGAAGTGCATGTCATGCCTTTTTCATGCTTGATTTGTGGTTAAGAGATAGAGCATGCAGTTGGACACCTAAAGGTGAACCTAGGGTTCCTAGGCCTAAGAGGGGAAGTGGTATACCTCATGCTCATGATGAGAATTAAGTTGCTATAGTTTCGAGCATGGTACTCCTCATGTATAGAGGAGAAAGGGAAACTCCTTAATTAGAAGGCATGATGAACCCCTCATAACTAAGTTGAAGACATGGAAAGATATAATCTTGACCCAATGTTGAGGATGAGAATAAGTGTAACCTAGCATGGTTTAGCAGGTGGTCTGCTTGTGCCTTAATGGCTTGCGAGGGTCAAGCATGCTCATGTAAATATAAACCCTAAGGACATTTTTGACCTTTGTTATCGAGGTGAAGCTTTCCTCCCATCTTGGGAGAGGGACCCTTTGGTAGAGTGTATACCAGTTTTGTTGGCTTAAGTTAACCTAAAGAGGTCTCATAGGATCTTGAGAAGCTAAGTGAAAAGTACATGTTATGAAAATTGAACCTGTAGACCAATAGATATCCATCTCTAAGTGCATGTGGATGTGTTACCATGGAGGTAACCGATAAGGGGCCTGACCAAGGTAGGTAGGTCACCATGATGAAAGGATGGATGTCATCCCATGTATAAAAAGAGAGATGATGAAGGCTTGGGCAAGGTTCTAAGTTGGACATGTACTATAAATGGAGAATCCTAAGTCTATCCTAGGGTCAGGTAGGGATAAGACCGATGGAAGTAGGAGTTTCCTAATTCCCTAGTTGGAGATGACCATAGGGTAGGGAGGTAACAACTTTCATTGTCTGAGGGCCATGGGTTAGGAGATTGATCACCTTCATGAACTCATGGGACCCAAAGGGCAGATGAGTAGGGCACTCTCTGGATGCATAAGGGAAGAGGGATGACCCTAAAAGTGTTGGCACCCTATAGACCTAGAGGAGATGACCAAGGATTGTGTGGTGACCCAAGTAGGCTCGAAACCAGTTTTCCATGGAGGTAACTTTGATATCATGATGTTTGTGATGTAGATGCATAAATGGCACATTTCAACTTAGATTTAAAGGTGTACTGGCAAGGTGGGATGTACCATCTCTACTCTTGGAATAGGAAGAACTTTGTATTTGGACTGCAACCAAATGCTTATTTCCTCTTGTTATGGGAGTGAGAGATAGGACAGTATGCATGCCATACACCAAGGATAAAGATGATGTGGGTTGGAATGTTGCCACGAGATATGGGGACAAAGAAGATAACATACCCTGGTAAAGTGAATGGTACATGGATGGTTTGCAAACACTAAGAGGAATGAGGTAGTCACCTTATGAGGATGTTTTTATCATGAGATAGGAGTCATACAAGGTTGAGGTTGATCACCATAAGATGAGCTCAAAGTGTTCTTAATAGAGTTCGAGTTTGAGACGATAAGTGAAATACATGGAAGTGTATATCTTCAATGTTACCTAATACCTAAGGAGGTTAAGTGGTAATGGAAGCTCTGGTTTAAATATAGATGCCTAGATTGGCTAGACGAGGTTGTTTGGTTAACCCTAAGTTTGGAAAGGAGATGTGTTTGGATAACACTCAGATGTAACAAGATATGTTGAAAAAGTTAATGGTTGTTTGGTTAGCCAGTCTAGTCCTTGTTTTAATGAAGGGATGGTGAGAGAACCTCAGATACACTTCTTTGGATAGGAAGGTGATGAAACCCTGATGAGAGTGGTTTAGGGTTTCTAAAGAATCGATCTTGATGAATCATGACATATAGGAAATCGTGATTTTATGGTCACCAACCACCATGGTACTACTGAGATAATGAGTGGTAGTAGTACTATGGATGCTGGAGATGAGGCTGCATGTGGTATGTGGCCATGGAAGCTGAGGGAGAAGGACGAACACCAGATATCCAGTGCATTGATATAAAGGATAAATGAGAAAGGGAGTTCATCACTATGGATGTTGTAAGTCAACCCTAGACCTAGGAAGGTCAAGATGCAATATGGGTTATGGTAGATCGCCTTACCAAGATGACATGAGAAAGAAAGAGTACTGTCAAGGGATAGATCAGATTGAACTACCCATGAGGGAGATGGTTCAGTTACACCATGATGTGAGTTCAAAGGTTCTTGAGTTTGACCTAAAGGTTCCCTTCCAAAAGGTGGAAGTAGGTACATGAAGAACTCAATGTTAGTACAGTTTATCACCCCTAACTAATGGTTAGTATGATCCAGACTAAAGGGTCTGATGAGGGCATATGCTCTCATTCAGGGTGATGGCTAGGGACAGTTCTTGTCCTAGGGAAGATGTGATGATGACCACCGTAGCCAGTATCGAGATTTAAAGAAGCTCTGTAAGTGAGGTTGTGTCGGTCACCACTTCAGTAAGGCGATGTTGGTGAAAGGAACATGTGATGGTTAGAAAAGGACCACAATGCGTGTAGATGAAGTCTCTTTGATCGTGCAAAGGATGAAAGGAGCCTAGAGATGACAAGAGTCATGAGAAGATGCAAAGTAGATTGACATGCAATTCACTATGGGAGAATATGTGACATGAAAAAAACTCGGACCCCTCTGAGTTATAGCTAAGAAGGCTGAGTCCCCAATACATGGGTCCATTTGAGATGGATTGGTGGAGGAGGTTATGTTTGACCTTACCCCTTAGGATAAAGAAATGTGTTATAAGTTCCAGGTGTCCAATTCAGAGCACTATGTGAGGTACCCAGACCATGTGTTGAACAATGAACCTAGTGAGCCCCAAGGGAGGCTGAAATGGCCTAAGTCACCTGCGCAGTTTATGGACGCCAGGATGAAAGAACTCAGAGAAAAGAATATGTAATGATAAAGGTTATCTGGGAGCACCATGAGTGCGGTAACTCCACATAGGGGCCAATGATTGACATGGAAAAGTCTTATCATGAATTGTTTGTTTGCTTGATGGAATTTTGAGGACAAAATTCTTATAAGAGGGGAAGGATGTTACAACCCCAATTTTAGGGTTTATTAAAGATATTTAAACAAATAATGATATAATGTATTTGGAATAAATGGATTTTTTTTACAATAGCCTCGATGTTTGTGTGGTGGACTTTATTGGCTATTGGGCCCAAATAACGAGAAATTCCATTAGAAAATGAATAATTGAATATTTGAGAAAAGAAAAATGTGGAAACCTCTAGAAGGAAAATCCAAAGAGGGATTTCGTGCCTCTTGGGTTCCTTGGGTTACAAGGAGTCCAAAGTTGCATAGAGAGTGCAATAAAAAAGAAAATATCAATTAAGTATTTCTTTATTAAAAAAGATATTGAAAATAATGGTAACATGTGGAAAATAAGTGAAAAGAGGTATAATTGAGTTATCCTTGGTACAAATTCGTATCCCAAGGATTCCTAACATTAAAAGGAATTTCAATGAGGAAAATAAAAGAGAAATAAAGAGAAACCCTTAGAAAAAGATATTTTAATGAGAAATAAACAAGATAATGAGAAATAATGCATATAGATGCATCTAGAAGGATAATGTGTATCCAATAAAAATGATTTCGAAATAATAGTGTGTCTGGGGATCCAAGGAGTCCCAATGAAGAAAAAGAGAGAGGAAAGGCAAATAAAATAAAATACAAGAATAATGTGATACATCATTAATGACTTTTTGATAATATAAAAAAGGTGATGTTATTTGCTTAAAAAGAAAATGTATTTTCGTGGCTAATGGATTAGAAGACAAACAAAGCCTTCATAAGAAATTTGTGGTTCCTTTTAAGATTTAAATGTTTGTAGGAGGAATATATAAATTCTTATGTCACATAAACAGTTCATTCACTGTAAGATTCAAGACACCTTCTATACCTTCGTCTACGCAAGCACGACGAGAGGGGGGAGGAAACTGCTCTGGGATCAATTATTTGCAATCTCCATTTCGATTACTGATCCATGGATAGTGATGGGCGATTTTAATGTTGTGATGCACCCTTCCGAGAAGATTGGTAGCAACATTTTCGACAGAGCCAACAGCATGGACTTCATTGAGGCAACTGAGAGCTGTTTTCTCAGGGACCTGGGGGCGATAGGACCCCGTACCACTTTCAGGAGGGGCCTCCTCCATGAACGTCTGGACAGGGCATTGGGTAATCAGCAATGGCTTGAGCTTCCAGGAAAAAAGGAGATCATGGTCCTTGAGAAGAACCATTCAGACCATGCACCCCTAATGGTCTATGCAGAGGCACCTCTTCCTCACCAGGGAACGACTCACCTTCGTACTAGCGCAAGATGGTACTCCTCTCCTGGGTACTCTTCTTTCTTTAAAGAGGCGTGGAGGACAGATATAGACCTGCCTACTGCCAACAGGCTTCTGCTGGAGAAGGCAAGGAGCTGGGACATTGCTTCGCGTAAGAAGGATAGGAGAAGCAAAGATCAACTCACCAACAAAATTCGTTGGAACCAGATGAACCTTTCGCTGCGTTTCAACCATTCTTTGGCGAGGGAAACTGTCGAACTTCAAACCCAACTGGATGGCATCCTTTGGCGAGAGGAGGCTGAAAGCCAGCAACGCTCACGATGCAACTGGATAAAATTAGGCGATAATAACACCAGCTATTTCCACTCGATTATGAAAGCAAGAAGGTGGAGGAGTGCGATCTCCCGTCTCAAAGACGAGAACAGGGTTTGGTACGATTCTGCCCCTGCACTCAAATCCCTCATCCTTTCCTTCTTCTCTAATGTTTATCAGGAGACTGATGCTGCCCGGCGTCAAGCATCAAGCATTTCCTTCCCTGGAGCGTATACACCTTTGACAAGCGCTCAACAGCTGAAGTTGGCCTCTGTCCCCTCATCCAAGGAAATATGGGATGCGTTGCAATCCATGTCACCTGTCAAAGCCCCAGGCCCGGACGGCGTAGATGCAGGCTTCTACCAAACGAACTGGAATTCAGTGAGCAACCAATTATGTCAATTTGTCCAAGCACCCTTCAAATGGATCCCGATCCCACCAGCTGCGTCGGATTCACTCATATGTTTAATCCCCAAGATCAACCCGCCAGAGAAGTGCACCCAATTGCGACCCATCTCCCTCAACAATGTATGCACGAAGCTCCTCTCGAAGGTCATTGCCAACAAGCTGAAGCCTTACCTCAACAACTGGATCTCGCCATACCAGTCCAGTTTTGTTCCTGGAAGGAAGATCGGGGACAACATTGCTCTGGTCCAGGAGGTGGTACATTCAATGGAGTCCAAAACCTGCAAGAAAGGCACCATGGCGCTAAAGCTGGACTTAGTTAAAGCTTTTGATAAGTTAAGCTGGAACTTCATCAGAGACACCCTTAATCGAACCTCGATACCCAGGGAAATTGTCGACATCATCATGCATATCATCAGCTCCGGTGACTCCTCTATACTATGGAATGGAGAAGTGGCAGGAACCTTTAGACCCTCATGCGGGGTCAAGCAAGGTGATCCCCTTTCCCCTTACATTTTTGTCATGTGCCTGGAACGATTTAGTCAATTGATCACAGAAGAAATTGACAAGGGTAAATGGAAACCAATTCTCATCACCAAAGATAGAATTCCCGTGTCCCATGCAAGCTTTGCGGATGATATCATCCTCTTCGGGGAGGCCTCCACGCATCAAGCTCGAGTGATCCTCCGCTGCCTCAAGCTTCTACATTATGCTTCTGGTCTTGCTCTTTCCCAGGAGAAATCGACTATCTTCTTCTCACACAACACACCTCGTTCGATCAGGAGGAGGATATGTAATAAGCTAGGGATTCAACAGACAAGCAACCTTGGCCGTCATCTGGGAATCCCCATCACCCATCGAAGGAAAGGAAAGGAGATGTTCTCTTCTCTGCTAGAGAAATTTCAAAAGCATATTTCACATTGGCAAAATAATCTCCTCTCTCTTGCAGGGAGGATCACGCTCACCAAATCTGTTCTCCAATCTCAAGCTTGTTACATCATGCAAGCAGTCCAGCTCCCTATCTCAATATGTGATAGAATTGATCAAAGCACTCGAAATTGTCTATGGAATGGTGGATCTCATAGACGGCTCAACTTGATTGCATGGAACAAGGTGGTGCACCCCAAATCTCAGGGAGGTCTTGGTCTAAGGAAGGCAAGGGACTTTAACTCCTGCTTGCTGATGAAGATGGGATGGGATTTTTTCCAGAACAAGAGCAAACCGTGGGTGAACATCATGCGCTCCAAATATCTCCAGAACGGTTTACCCAAAGCTACTGGTTCTCATCTTTGGAGGAGTCTTAAATTTTTCCTGCCGTTGCTCAAAGCGAATGCCCGCCGCCATGCCGTGTCGGGCTTGGATACACTTGTCTGGACTGATGAATGGATTGGGGCTGGTTCTAAACCAATCCTTAAAGATGATCTTACGATCCCAGAAGACCTAGCTGATCTCAAGGTTTCGAGCCTGGTCCGAGACGACGGCTCTTGGGATAGTGATTTCCTCAATAGCTGGTTCGTACAAGACACCGTTCAAGCTATCAGCCACATGCCCACTCCCAGAATTCACTATGGGGAGGATACTTTCATATGGAAGCTCGACAGCTATGGGACCTTCACGGCCCGATCTGCTTATAACCTGATTAGTCAACAATCTCTGGAAGCTCCCATTCCCCTTTTTGAAGCACTATGGTCTATCCCAGTCTCGCATCGGATACGCGCCCACATGTGGCTGGCTATCCATGATAGATTACTCACAAACACCTTGAGATGTAAACGTAAGATGACAGATAACCCTTTGTGCCCACGATGCAACATCATGGAAGAGGAATGTTTGCACGCACTCAGGGACTGCAGATCATCTCGACAAATCTGGTCGCTCATCAGACCCAAAGAGGTGAATCTCTTCTTTTCATGTCAGACTATCCATGAATGGATTGAACACAACATTCGAACTATCAAAGACCCACCCACCTCGAGGACGCTCTTTGTCATAGTTTGCTAGAAAATCTGGAAGGGAAGGAACTCACAGGTTTTCGAAGACACCCCCATACCCCCAAGTGTTGTGACTGCACAATGTTATGCTGAAGCACGATCCTCACTTCTTGCCTTCACTCGTCACCTGCCTGATCCATCAGAAAGCCCTTCACCGGATTGCTCTCTCAGCCTACATTCTTCAAGTATCCTTCTTCATGTGGATGTTGCCACTTCGTCCAAATCCAACATGTCCTGCACGTGTGCCATTCTTCGAAACCACACAGGAGATTGGATTGGGGGCTCCTTTCGAATGCACCGAGGCACAGACGCCATGGAAGGGGAGCTCAAAGCTATTATTCATGGTGTAGAACTCGCAAGACAACTGAATCAGCATCAGGTCACCTTCCTATCCGACTCCTGGAATTCAGTTCAATGGGTGAAGGGCCGTCAAGAAAGCCCGGGCAAGTTTATCACGACTGTATGTAAAGCTCAAGAAGCCCTTGCTGCCATCCACATCACATACCTCGTCCACATCAAAAGGAATCAGAACAGGCTAGCGGACATCCTAGCTAAATCCTACCTTAAACAACCAGGATTTGAGGGAGAATGGCAGCAGTGCCCTGCCATAGGCCTACCGGTCTTCTTAGAAGACAAAACTCTCTTTGATAATCTGATTAGATCTCAGTAATGATGTAACCGGTTATTCGGTATTGAAAAAAAAAATATATGTATATTCCTTTCGAAGACATGCATTGCCTTTTAGTTGGTGTTTATTCGATCAAGCAAAAGAAAAAGAAAAAGGAAAGTGTACAAAGGAAAGTAAGGGGAATATACTTAATTATCTTCCAAAAAAAAGAAGAGAATATCTCATACCAACTACGTATAGGTAGATCACATTGATCGATACACCCAATAATGTATATATAAATAGTAAAGGGATAGATCTACATGGATGCACAACCCTTTTTCCCCACCATAACGTGGCTATGTGCCTGCTTGCCCCATGATTCTAGGGTTTTGCCCAGGATCTACTTTCCCTTTCTCAACCACGGAAGCCATCATCACGACTTGGAAGTTTAGTCACATGCATTTCATGGTCGATGAACCATTGAGTCGAGATGACAAAGGTCCATGGAGAAACCGAGCAACGACAGGCCGTGGAAGGGGTGTGAGGTATGTGTGTTGCTTCCACAATGACCTAAGAGGATTCAGCCATCACCATCTCGCTCTCACCTTCGTGCATTCACTGTAGGAGGTCTGCAGTGCGACCACAGGTCGCGGGTCATGTGCCCCTGCACCCCACCGACTGGGTCACTGGTTGGAGCTTGGGCAGGCATGGCAGAGGGTGTCGGAGGTAGGGAGAATGTCCCTGATTGCTGATGAGGCCAGGGAAGAGGAGGAAGAGCCACTCCATCACGGCTAAGGCGGCGCAACACGGTTGCGCAAGGTGGAAGAAGGAGAAGGTCGCATTGGACCATTCTGCCCCTCAGCAGGCTAAAGAACCGACCGCTTACACAAGGGAAACATGGTAATTTGGTTATGTTTCCCAAAGAGGCGTGTTGCATGGGTATGCTGACGTGTCAGCATGCCATTGGGTCAAGTAAGATTTTATTGCAAAATTCATATCTAATAAACCGTAGCTTGGATAAATATGAATTATATATGTATTTTGATCAAGAGAACGAGAGAAATCCAATAAAATTGATATTAAAGATTGATTCCATTCCTAGTTGCAAAAGTACAATAAGTTGTTGAAAAGTGCATTAAAGTTAAGTTAAAACCCATAGTTGTGATTAAAGGTTGAATCTAGTATGCTTGATGGGTTAATTGAAGTATTAATAACCTATGTATTGATAATGATAGATTTGAACTTGATCTATATGTAAAATTGCATGATTTAGGGTTTTTACCCCATATGAGAATGATTAAGCATTTAGAAATCCTAATTTAGGGTCAAAGAGGATAAAATCATATTTAATTTGAAAAATGAGTAAATATGTTATTATATGATGGTTCTAATCTATGTTGAGCATTAAAGTTCCTAATTATTGATGAAAACCCTAAATGTAGTTATTAGGGTTTTCTCATGAATAAAAGGTAGAATTGATGGCAAAACAAGTTCATATGCTAATAAGACCCTAATGAACGTTGAATTGATCTTGTCATGAATTAAAAGGATAAAAATAGTAGCTTTAATGTAAAAGAAGCTTAATGAAATTTATTAATGGTTAATGGTACCTTTAAATCTAAAAATAGGGTTATATATTGTTAAGATAACCTTAATATTGTAGAATAGATGAGATGATTAGGGTTTATGAGTAATGGTATAAAACTAGGGTTTAGAATAATGAAAGCTAAAGTGAAACCAAGGAAACCCTAAAATTGGAATAGAAATCCTAAGGAATATGATGATATTGGATAAATATTAATAAAAGGAAATTGGTATATTTATTTCAGGATTCTGTGCATGATTGGTTGCTTGATTGGGATTCTATGTTCCAGTTAATTCTGTCTCGAATCTGCAATCAAAGGTATGTGGTTACGCTTATGAATAATCATTTTAGTTTCACGGCAATTTCTGAACGTGTTTATCAGTTGCTTAAAATTAACTATTGGATGCCTTTTATTTCATGCAACTATATAGAGTGACTATGATTATCACCATAAATATACATATAACTGGCTAGATCTGGGTCCACCTCTGTTGCTTTGAAAAGGCTAAAAAAAGGGGTAATCCTAGAGCAAGGCCTAGGTTACTCTGAGTAAAAAACTGGGCTACCTATGTGTAGTGCCATGAGACTCTTTAGCATTCCATGAGTTAAGGAGTGGGCTACTTATGGGTAGTTCGATGTGACTCAACCCTAGAAACTGGTTCACCTATGGGTGGGACCATGAGGGGTTTATTGGGGATTTACCATAAGGAAGGTAGTATCCAGGTCCACTGTAGGGATAGCACAGAGGATAGGGTACTCATGGATCATGGAGTTATATTTAAAATGTAAAACTGTTTTTTAAATGGTAATTGGCTGCAAAATATTGTTATCATTATTGCATGATTATTTTTTCCTCCACATACCAGCTCCGACTGACCGATATTTTGTTTGTCGGCGTTTTAGGTACAAGCCAAAAGGACAAACAGTAAATCGTCATATTGTGAAATACATGAAATAAGATACAAGGAGGATTAGTTAGAGTAGAATCCATAAGTGGATAGAAGTTTAGAGTTCCAAGTTTTCAAAAAGGTATGCAAAAGTTTATTTTCTTACAGCTTTTCAGTTTAGTCTATTAAAATTTAATAATTGTTCTTGGTTAATTGCCGAACCTTTGATCCGGAAATTATGGGTGCGGATTTGACGTCTCGGTCTCACTTAATTGGGAGTTACCGAAAGGTGGGGTTGTAACAATTGCACATGCATAAGCCACTTCATGACTATTTTCTGTCTGGGAATTATAATTCACCAATTGCAAATAAATACTACTACAAATATGATTTATGTTGTTGATTTTTTTCCCAAAGGGAACTGACAAAGTAACCTTTCTTGTTGGTTACTTAATGAAAACTTCCACGATTGTCCAACTAAGAAAACATAGACTACATTTTGTTTATGTCATCGGTTGGTTCATAAAGAAACAAATGACATAAAGTGCCCACAAAAAATAATTTCAATCAATTTTTTTGAGAGAGATTTCACTTACCTCCAGAATCATATCTCATTGGTTACTAGTAAAATATATGATAAGTTAGAATAATAACCCTTAGAATCTACATTATCAGTTACGTAGACAGTAAGAGACGTGAAATGTTATTTTCCAAAAGGTGTTTGCCCCCAAATTGGCATATATTGTCTGTCTTTGTATAGACGTAGATGATGTAGATATTTTTGGGACACATTGGTTTTGTCTTAAATGAAAGACGATATAGGATTGCAGTGACATAGGTTTTTTCGGAAGTTTTTGTTCAGAAAACTGATAATAAATAGTAAGTCATCGATCTTTTTATAAGAGCCAATGAAGTATAGTTTACTTAACCCCATGATAAACCCTTCTTTCCCTCTTTTCCTCCCGGTGAACCTATTATTTAATTGCCCTCTCTGTGTCTGATAGCCCTAGTGATCATTGTTGCTGCTCCTCCTCCTCCAACCGTTATTCCTCGTCCTCTAGTATGTCATCATTGTTCCTCCTCTAGCTTCTGCTCCCCCTCCTCCACTATTCTCCAGTGAACCAGGTGACACCACATCATGCCACCATGAACTATACATCTCACCTTCCCCCAACCACCATTCCCCAACTAAAGGCACTATTCTCTAGCTACCACCAATCCACAAGCTCTACCACTCCTTTTCCACTGGTGAGGACTTGCTCCTACTCCTCCTTCTCCACATGTGAGCTCCTATTGTTGCTCCTCCTTCACTGCCTCCTCCTCCTCTGGTGATTCCACATGTACATTCTCTCCTCCATCTTCCTATCATTTTCTCTAAAATTTTGTAGTTAAAATTTCAATTATTATGCATATTCATTCTTTTCTCTCTTTTTAGTCTTATTTTATCCTTCAACATGGGTTGAGAGACCATGTGGAACTAATGGTTAATTTTTCTAATGTGATTTTATTAGACTCTTTCTTTTATAATGTTTAGTTGTAGTCATGGGTTAAACAACCACATGGAACTATTTGTTTTCTTGATCATTAGATTTATAACATGCTCTTTCCTCAAAATATGCAATTGTCATTTTATTCTCTTTGATTGAGGACTCGTTATCATATGGTTAGAGTCTACTAGTAGTTAATGCACAACCAAAATGGTGCACAATATGTAATTGTTGATTTCTAAGTCTTCAGTATGGGTTCTAACTTTTAGAATATACAAATGGAATTCATATCACTCTCAAAGTGGGTGAATCATACACATGGAATCCTTGAGTGAGTAAGTCTAAGCATCTAGATCCATGTAACTATTTACTTAATAAGAATTGAATATTATTTCTAAACCATAATATGTGAATGTTAATCTATAAACTCTAATCTATAAATTCTAGATTATACTTTAATTTCTAAACCGTGTTGTTTGCCTAGAAGCCCGTCTGATATTTACTCATTAGGTGTAAATCTTGGATAGTCCCTGATTTAGGACTATTCTTGAGCACTTCATCTCACTTAAAATGTAAGTGTATAATGCATGTTCGATTTAAATAAATTTTGGCATCATTTCCCTTTTTGTTCTCTGGATACATATGTAGGTGGGTATTTTCCCATTTACATCGGTGTACTTGAAGAACTGTGGGGAAATGTTGTTGTAATTTATTGAAATCAAACACACATTATACACTTACTATTGAGATGAAGTGCTCAAGAATGGGATAGGAGGTAGACATTCATCAATGTCAATTCTAATAGATGATCAGGGATCAATTCAAACATATACTATTCTAAAGTTAACTTATTATCTAACACCTGATGAGCTACTCAACTCCCATCTCATCATAGAATGGATCGATCATGGATGTCGAATCCTAATTACTGCACTCCAGAGTTTACTAACACTCTAGATGAGTTTGTAATGTTTTCAGAGGAACATAGCAAGAAACTTGGAGATAGGTTCTATTGCCTCTGTAGGAATTGTAGTAACAACTTGAAAGTTGTCAACTATTGACATGATCCTGTAATGAGATTGTAAATGGCTATACAGAATGGTACTAGCATGGAGAGATTCCTAGTATGAGATCAACATATGTCAATAGTGGTAGGTGTGCCTAAGAAGAAATGGCTGACGATGTTGATGAGAACAGACCAATTCCAACAAACATGGTTGATATGATGCCAGTTAATTATGGGGTAAATGTTACATATCCTCCTCCCTTATGTAGAAACATTGTGCATGATGCTAAGAAATCATTAGGTTTTACTAAGATGACGATGTTGATCGTTGTGTTGAGACTGTATACTTTGAAGGCTAACAATAGATGAAGCAACAAAAGCTTCACTTCTCTATTTTCCATATTGAAAGAAATTCTCCCTGAAGGAAACGACCTTCCAATCTCAACATATGAAATAAAAAATATATTGTGCACAATGGGAATGGAGACTAAGAAGATACATGTATGCCTAAATGACTTTATTGTTTCAAAAGGATTACATTGATCTGAAAGAATATCCAAAATGTGGGGCATCTAGGTATAAAAGCACGAAATCATGTAAGACCAAAACTGAGTCTCCTGCAAAGGTGATGTGGTGTCTACCTAAAAAACCACAGTTTGAGTATTTGTTTACTAATATTATAGATACACAAAATTTATCTTGGCATGCAGAGGTAAAGGAAAACAATGATGGTATGCTACGACATGCATCTGATTCCCGATAACGGAAGAAGAATGATTTATTGTATCCTGAATTTGACAAAGAAGCCAACAACATAAGACTTGGAATTTGTACTAATGGGATAAATTCATATAGATATTAAGAAGTCACCATAGATCTTGGCTTGTCATGATTATTATATACAATTCCTTTGTGGTTGTGTATGAAAAAAAATCATGCTGTCCTTGAAGATATCGGGCCCCAAACAACCTAGAAATGTTAGTGATGTTTACCTTGAACCTCTGATTTATGACCTAGAGAAACTCTGGGGAGAAGGTGTGATGACTTATGATGCTTTACGCAGAGAGATGTTTAATTTACGTGCTATGTTGTTTTGTGCTATTATTGACTTTCTAGCTTATGGGAACTTGTCTGACTACAACATACAAGGGACCAAGGCATGTCCTGTGTGTGAGGAAAATAATAATTCAATCTTACTAAAACACAGTGGTTAGACTATATATATTGGTTATGGAAGGTTTCTACCAAAGGTGCATCCTTACTAAAAGTTGTGCAAAATATTAAATGGCTCAACTGAGCAACGGAGTGCCCCTAAACCAATGTCAGGGGTGGATGTTTATGCAAGTGTAAACAACATTCTAGATCATTATGGTAGGAGACCATGTGCTACCCCCACATGAGCAATTCTTCATTAAAAAAGAGGGCAATATATGGGTTCTTCCTTATTGGAGTTCCTTGACAATTCAACATTGTATCAATGTCATACATGTTGGGAAAAAATATTTGTGATATCATCACTGGTATTCTGTTGAATATCAAAGGCAAGAGTAAAGATGGCATCAAATCCAACATGGACCTACATGAAATGGGTATAAGGAAAGAATTAACAAAAGAAGTTAGAATATATGTACCTCTTACTTGTTTGCCTTGTCTACATAGGAGAAGAGGTTTTTTTGTGAGTGCCTGCTTAATGTTAAGGTACTACATGGATACTCAACCAATATCCATAGATTGGTATGAATGAAGGATCTGAAGCTAATAGGTCTTAAATATCATGGTATTTATACTCTAATGCAACATATATTTCCTATGGCTATTCGATCAATCCTTCCTAACCATGTAAGTTTTGCAATCACTAGGATTTGCTTCTTCTTCAGCACTCGATGCATCAAAGTAATTGATTCTGAGATTCTACATAAGTGACAAAGAGAAGTGGTTCTTACCCTGTGCCAACTTGATCAATATTTCTTCCCTTCATTCTTTGATGTAATGGTACATCTGGTTGTCTGTTTGACTAGGAAGTGAAAATATTGGGCCCAATTTTCTTGCATTGGATGTATCCTTTTAAGTAGTACATGAGTGTTTTTAAAGGTGATGGTTGGAATTGTTTTCGGCTTGAAGGTAGTATCATTCAGGACTATGTTGCTAGGGAGGTTATGAACTTTTTCAATGACTTTTTGAGTTGCAACAAAACTCCTGCTAATACTATGAATCCTGACGTTTATTTCAGCAAAGGTACTTCATGATAATGACAGATAGATATCACCCGTAAGCAGTGGGAACAAGCACACTTGTACATTTTACACAACATTGATGATGTCAATATTTAAATTACCAAGCACACCCATGAGCTCAAGACAAATTATCCCCAACCCAGTTCAACGTAGCTTGCTAGAGATCATAGTCAAACATTTTTAGGTGGTTTGAAGAGAAAGTATTCAATCAACTATCTCAAACACTAAATAATATTACATAAACTATCAAATGGCTCACGTATAAGCCAAAGACGCATGTTACATCTTATAAAGGGCTTGACATAAATGTATTTTCACACTACACAAAATGTCAAGATGATAAGAGTGTCATATAAAATAGTGGATTACCCTTCAATAATTTTCACTGTATTTTTCTAGTGCCAAGGATAAAACTCTACATGAAGGAAAGATGTATTATTATAGTGTCATTAAAGACATATGGGAAATTGACAAAGTTTAGAGTTCCATTATTTTAGTGTAAATTGTTTGATAACAACAATGAAATTGTAGTTGATGAACTCAGTTTCACGATAGTGAATTTTGAGTCCACATGCGAAAGGGATGAATAATTCATCATGGCATCATAGGCAAAGCAAGTATTCTATATTGACGATTCTAGAAAAGAAAATTGGTCTGTCATTCTTCATGGGAAAAGACAGTTCATTTTAGATCCTATTGATGAAGAAGAGTATTTTGACAAGTATGATGACTCTAGTCCATTCTCTGTTGGCTTACCAAGTGTAATGGCTAGTTTGGTTGGGTGTAGTAGGGTTCAGTTGTGTTAGTCCACAATGTAAAAGTGTACATCAAACACACACTTTCACATCCAACTACACCCTACCAAACATGCCCTAAATGTTGAACTTAGCTATGATGACTATACACATGAAGTTCACACATAAGGAATATCATTCTAATGTATACTACATGTTATATTTCAGATATTATTTGTAATATATAACATGCTTATTATATCATATGTGATCTGATTTTTTTATATGTGATCTGACTTTTTCATATGTGATCTAACTTTTTTCACATGTTATCTGACTTATGTGATCTTCCTTTTTCATATGTGATTTCACTTTATCCTCTGTGATCATACTTTTTCATATTTGTACTTTTGATTTTATAGATGACATATGAACATGACCAAAAAATTTTGAGCATGAGGATCCTAAGCGCTAGGATCCTACTGGGCCTCCTAACCTAGGTGATGATGGTGATAATAAATCTAAACATATGATAGGGATAACTTTGATAAAAATTGCCTCAAATAGGGAAGGGAAGAAGGGCATCATTGAATTTAATGAAGTAGGCATGACAAGTACTAAAAAATGCCCTAGCTATTGTGGGATCCTTGGTCGAAGCAAAGTGACTCTCAGTGCTGAGGATTGGAGACAAGTGATCAGTAAGGCCACTAAAGACATCATCTGGAGAAGGATGGAAGTGAGATATATGTATTTACATTTTTATGGTCTTTTTCCTATTCTTTCTTTTCACATTTATAAAAAGTAGTGAATGCAAACCTTTTTAGGGACAGTATGAGCTTGATGAAAAGTTTCATTGCAAGTGTGTTATGTAGATTGTTGGGAGACACATAAAGATTGACAGACAATCCTCACAAGAGACTACATCTTTGGAGATAAGAAGGATAATGAACCCACTCATAAATGCACCTATCTTGATGAAAAAACAATTGGCTGGAGTTTGTTGAGCATAGAAAATAGATGTGTTCAAGGTTTTGAATCAATTATGTTCTTATGATTTCTTATGATTTGTTAACAATATTTCTCATTGAATTAAGCAAGCCATTTATGATGCTAAAAAAGAAAGGTGTGACAAGAATGTGCACAACCACTAGTTGGGTTCGGGTGGTTATATTAAATGTTGCCAGTCGAGAGAGAAAGAGCAAGAACCTTCTACTTCTACTCCTTTTATCACTAAGTCTTCTAGTTCTTCTAGACGGTTGCCTTGCTATATTTAGTGGATAGATGTGAGGAAAAATAAGCTGAATAAATTTCCGTTCAAGCAACCCAAGAGGTGGTTGCAAAAATGGTAAATTTCTTAGTCTCACAATGTATGTCCATTTTCTTTTTTCCCTGGCTTGTTAAGTTTTACTAATTATTCAATTTTGATGATGAATAGTTGGAGCTAGTTGAAAAAACAAAGGAGGGAAAGTGCACCCCTCAAGACACACACAATGAATTGACAGTGCTCTAGGGACAGAAAAACACCCTGGACATGTTTTGGCCACTAGATATGGGTTTGGGCTAGAAGCATTTTTTGGCTCATCCCTATAAAAGTGCAAATCTACTAAGAAAGGGGTAATGGACTAGGAGGATGTGGAAATATTGATAGCTATAGACATGGATGAGTTTAAGGCTTCTCAGGCGGCTCAATTTTCTCCCGCATTCATGTAATCTGTATAGCATCACATGCCCACAGAGGGTACTGGGAGTAGTCCTTAGGACCTGCATGGCACGACCGGGGTAAGATTCAATTTAAGTCAATTGATATATATATTGTGGAAAGTAATCACTCAAGTCAATATATTTGTGTGTCAATTTAGATGTTGTGTTTCATAAAACTGTAGGTGGCCAGAAAATATCGGCTTTCCATTGATGATCCATACAATATCATGACAGAGGATGAGGTTTTTCCAAACACTAATTCGATTCATGGTGTTCTCCTTCCCACTGATCATATTTGAGTGAATGCCATATGTGTCGTTCTAGCATTAAAATAAACACCACTCCCATTTGAAAACCTAGATGTCGCCACAGTCACAGAGGCATAAGGAATATTGACTGCGTGGCCCAAATGACTCTCGTATTGGTCAAGGTATGAAAAATTCTAAATTGAATTTATATATAATCTAAAGATAATATGAGAATACATGCATGCGTACCACAACAACTAAGAAGCCCACTTGGGTTCCAAACCCTCCATCCCCACATTTTATTCCACACATGTTGTTCGACTCCTTACACCCTAATCACAAGGCGATGAAAGTATGATTAGACAATATATATATCAATGAGATACCATGGTGATCGACTTTCGAGAGGAGGTCATTGGTATAGATCGTGATACTATTATACTGTTGACAGTTCTTTCAGAGCTATTTCAGTATCAATAGTTGAATATATCAATGATAGAACTTTGGATATGGTGAGTCTAAATACCTTATCATATGTGAAGAATACATATTTTTAAATTGTTTCCTATATATTATCTGACGATTGCATATATTTCATGACTCATTTGTATCATACGACTACATAGTTTGGAATATCAAATGTGGCATTTCTAATGCCATCAATGACTAGAAATGTAGTTAGAGATATGAGTGGCGCCAAAGATTACATGACTACCACGTTGAAGCTTTCTGGTGCTGCCATGATTGTGATCATAGCTCCCTTAAATGTTGTGTAAGTTTTTGGCATGTTGTGTTTATTTCTATCTTATTATACAAATGTTGTGGAAATTATTTTTCATTTTATTTGACTTATATATACTCAGAAATAAGCATTGGTAGTTGCTAGTGATTGTTCCTGAAATCTATATTGTGTATTTTTTTTGGGAAAACCATTACCATCTATTTCATCTTAAAAGAGCTTACAAATAAAAAGATGAAGCAAATGTAATAAAACATGGTATTATCAATATCATTATAGTTATTATCTCTTAAATTAAAGATAGACCTTGGGTCCATCAACCTCCCAAAAATATGAGATAAGAAGTGGTTTTAGGGTGATGATTAACCAATCTCCTTAGAGCTTGGATGGCTTCATATGCCAATTGAGCCTTCAGTAGCTTGAACGAGCAGTGATAGGAAGGCCTACTTGTCTGAATGATAAAATTCTATATACTAGTATAGACCTTAGAATGCATTAGTTTCAACGTGATCCTCTTGATTAAATCTATGTCCATTCCTCAGGTTGCACAAGTTGACATTGATGTGCTTGAATATGGACCCACTTTAGAGGTCACAACCAGACTTTGAATATCCTCAATCTCTTCTCTTAATGATTTATTTGTCACTCTTAGGCTTTGCCTATTGGCTTCACTATTGTTTTTCACTATCCCACTCTTTTTCATCTTTGTGCCGCTTCCTTTACTTCTACTCCCCGCTAATTGCTTTTTTGTGACATTCAGTTCGGCTGCCTTGCTTTCTTTTACTACAGGAGTTTGAAATGGATGCTTATTTGTGTGCAAGACATCTTTCTCTGCATCATCTTGGACATTTACCACATCTATTACATCGTCCAAGTCCCGATACACTATTGTGTGATTGCTAGATTTATCCACCTGATCCACTAACATGGCTTCTTTAGTCTATTGGACATTGTTAACATTGCTTAAAATCTCATTTCACAAGACACATTTCTAGTCTATAGTCTCCACCTACGTAGACATCTTCTTTTTCTTCTAGACTTTCACTGTCTTGGTAGGCATTTCATTTTTCCTTGCTTGACTAGTCTCCATGATATTCCTGACATCATGTGGTCCTAGATTCCTCCTCCTCAAACAAGTTCTCAAATCTAATAGTGCTTGAGTTCATATTAGGAATTTTCTCTGAGTCCTTCCAAAATCCTCTCAAGATCTTTCCTCAATTGCGTTGTATCTGCCATTCGCTAGTGTCAATTTGTGACCGGGTGATAGATTGAATGTTGGACTCCTACTTCGAAGGTTCTTCTACCCTCTCCTCCAATTGAAGCTTTTCTCTACAATATTTTGATACATGACCCTCCATATCACATAGTCAGCAAGCGAAAGGGAAGCCTTCATTCTTTATCTCATTTTGGATGCCATTAATTAGTATAACATGTATAAGATTCTTCCTTGTATTGACTTTCATAGCAAGCCTAGCATATCTACTATGAGACCGAGTAGCTGTGTAAGTATCTACCTTCATCAGACCACCCATGGCTCGACTGATATACTTGAATATTGTAGATACATAAAGATGGAGTGGCAGATTCAAGACACACACCCATGCCACGATATATTTGGGAAAATCTTTAGATTGCACAAAGGATGGTGACAATTCCCAAACCGCCATGCTGCTACCGAACAACTTCCATGGACCCCCAATAATGACATTAACGAATTCTTTCTTATAAGAAATTTGAACCACAAAATGGCCAAGTTCGAGTTCATACATATTGTATCGACTAGTTAAACCCCACAATGATTTTAACCAATATTTCAAGGGTCATATACCCTATCTCCGCTCCAATCGGTCACACTACAATGACCATGGAGATGCCAACCTTACCTCTGCACCTGGGTTGATCGCCAAAGATGGCTTTCCTTTGAATTCCCTCAACATGAAATCAGATGGCGATAGATTTTCTTAAAAAGGCTTATCCAAGAAGTTTGTATTTGATTGCAATAACACCAAATGAGAGACACTCAATGAAATAGGTGATTCACATAAAGTATAGTTTTACATGCTCAACATATTTGTTAATATTTATATCATATGACAACTTCATAGTGCAATATATCTATTAATTTAACTTATATGGATATGTAAGCATTCCTTAGAGGCAAACAGAAAGTAGATAAAAAAACAGAAGTCAGTAGGTTGGAGGAGTGGTGATGAAGTCTTCTCATTCCAATGCATATATATTGCCATCTCTACTTAATTACATTTATTAACTAAATTGAAAATCTACGATGCCCTATAGAAGGCAATGATTGGGCATCCACATATTAAGTGATGTTGTACATGGAGACAATTGCCTTAGATGTGACACATATCAAATGTATAGAGAAGGTATTTGTGATATCCTAGATTTTTAGGATTTTATAACCTTCCTCAATATAGATGGATTAATAATGAATAATGGGGATCCAAAAACTAAGAGATAATATAAGATCATATGAGGGGCATATAAGTCATCCAATGATGAATCTCTTGTGTAATGATGAGTATTATGGGATTACATGGTCAAATGTCTCTTGATATGTTTGAGAAACTATCTTTGTATACACTATATAGTGGGGTGACCAAAAGTTATATTGAGATGTGTAATGATTTTTTTCTTTGTTAACTTACTTGACCTAATGACAACTCTGTGAGGTTGTTCGGATACAATTAAACATTAATGAAAAATTTCATGTGACCATGCTAGACCTAAATATCATGTCTTTAAGAAATTATTTGATAGGTTGAATAGTAAAAACTATGCCTTCAACTTGGTAGAAAGACTCTTTTGGTCATCGTGAAAATGTGTTTCAAATTTGAACCCCAACGAACCTTCTAGTAAATTGTTATTCAAAATATAAGATCTTAGATGATTTGATTAGTTGGGGCTGAGGAGTATAGTCCAATTAGATATTTTAGGTGTCACATGAGGCGTTGGCTTCGTCGTTCCCAGGTCCGAAATACCAGGAGCAGGTGGCCATAATCGAGACTCTTACGGAAGTAGTCGCCTGTGAGGAATCGAGGAGGCTAGCTAGGTGGCCAGAGTCTGCGTACTCTTCGGATCAAAACAACCACTCACAATGGTCTTGCGGTGATAGCCATCTGAGGAGGGAGTTTGAGCCCCCGCTCCTCTCCACCTCTCCTCCGAGACGAGCAAGTCAGACTAAGAGGAAGGGAACGGAGCTAGAGGGGTGCCCGGAAGAGGTAAAGAGGGGGAAGCAAAGTTCGAGGTCAAGGGATCGGAGGCAGCTGCTTTGTTGATAACGAGGAGGAGCTGGATGATGAATCCTGTAGAACCGCAGGTCATCCGCAGTGCGGTCCAACTCCAGACCATCGTCCCCTGTGCCGTCCAAGTGCGAAGCCCCTGGTCTAATGGCAGCGTAGACCCAGGTGTCGGAGGAGAGCCGCACGGCAGCATGTTTGCGAAGTCACATAGGGGACGCAGGGCGGCGTCAGGCGCGAAGGAGACGGACGCATAGGTAGGCGCTGGACTCCGAGATCATGAGCGGAGGTGCACAAATGTCGTTGCTGCTTCGACAAGGCAGAGCGCATATAGTCGATCGGGGCAGAAAGGAAGCCACATGCATAGGTCTGTGGATAGTGAGGAGGGAGATCTCCCAACAGTGGCGGGTGATCGATCACCGAAGCTCACACCCGAGGCGACAACCTCTAGCAACGGTTGCAGGAACCAGAGATCGGTAATCACCGTGGAGAAATCCGGGAGCTATGGAGGTCGTGGAGGAGACCTCGAAGCTACGGGTGCCCGAAGGAGCTCGCGATGAAGACCTGGAGGATTCCTTGCCAGAATGCACCCAGGGCGGTGGTGCAGAATAGATCCAGCAACTCTGTGATCACGACCAATCGTGAGTGAGGATGGGGGGATACACGGCCGTGGTCTTGCGCCTGTGTTCCGCGAGAACTAGAGAGGAGGCCCTGATCCAGGTAAACGGATCCATTGATCCATGGATCGACCACCAGATCCGGATCGGGTCTCAGCTGGAAGAGAGGGAGCAACGCCCTAGCCACGTGGTGGCCAACAATTGGCCCAGAGAGGTAATAAATCATAGATCTTGTTTAATTCGTAGAAATTAGCTCGATTATCAAAAAAATGCAAATTAGATACCAAACTTCTCAGAAAAATGAGTAGAAGACAAAGAAAGAATAATATCAAGCTTTTGATGCACAAATATCAGTGATATCTTATTAGTTGTAAAATACCTAGTTCATGAGTAATAAATATCAAATGATGATATTAAATTATGGAAAAATGGCAGTAATTCTATAATAATGTTTATAATGTATATGATGTTAGATATGGTCAGGATGATGCACAAAAGTATATAATTTGATTAATATGGCTAATTATGGCTAATAACACTAAAGATAATGCAATTAATACATGCATGCCCAATAAATGATGAAATTCACAGAACATTCTCATATCTGTAACTGAAAGATAATATGTAAATATGAGACTAGTTTTGTACACGAAATTCATGTTATATGAATATGACCCTTAATACATGGGTTGTAACCCTAAATTGAATAATGTATATAAACTAGGGTTAATATGTGCACCAAAAAGGATATGGAAACTAATATTCAGATAATGAATCATAATATGGAAAATGACATCAACAAGATAAATATAAGGTAAGAATACAAATAATCATGAGAATAACATAATGATCTACGTAAACCCTAAAATATAAATGACTAGGGTTAAGATGATCAGAATCTGATGCTAGTATATGATTTTGTTATTAATCAGGTGCTGACCAGTTTGTCTAGATGATCAAAGATATATAGGAATCTCTAAACTCAGGTACGTGGGCTTTATTTAAGTATATGACTATGGATTTCTTGGTTGCAATCATGATATGTATGTATGCTCTCTTCAATTTGCAAATATTGGATGTAGTAGCACTATATAGTACTCGATGTTTTATCACTTGTAAACATAAATGATAAGTAGATGCTTTGTAGTAATTTAAAGTGCTCGTTATCCCCCTTACGAGGGAATGGATTAATGTTGGCTAGTACACCTCCCTAGAGCACACGATGTACGGGGAGTTTCCCTAGAGTACTTGGTACACGGGGATGGGCCCAATATTTATGTTTTGGTACTAGTCCACTTTGATAATGCAATTCATCTAGGAAAATGACTTAAATTGGTGTATTTCGCTTAATAAAGAAGTGTTTTCTATGATTTTCTTTCCTTCTGTAAATCTTTTTCAAAATTATGAAAGCCATAAATATATGTATCTTTCTACCCACGTGCACAACACCCTATGTGTTGATTTATTGTTTCACGTATGTTTTAGGTTCAGAGCTAGCTTGGGATTAAAGGCGGGAAGTGAGCCGTTGTCCAGGTTGTACCTATTATGTTATGATCATGTTAGCATACATGTTCATAGACTTGTAAACTGTTCTTCAAATTATGTAAATGTAAGTTGCAATATTAATTCATGTTGTAATATAAATATGTTGAATGTTGAGAATGTTATGGTTGTATGTTCATGTATGCGCGTATTATGCTTCCGCATCACTTTCTGATATGATTGAATGATGTTTTCAGATTCTGACATCTCATTCCCAATAGGGTTTGGAGAAATCAAAATCCAGGGACGTCACAGTTGGTATCAGAGCATGAATAATAGCTACACCTAACAATTGCTCACTATGAAACATAAAACTAAATTTAACCTTTCACTTTAAACCCTAGAAACATAGCAAGTTGTTCTACAAGAACTAGGTTTGACTTAGCCGCTAGGTTAGAACCTAGATGTTTGAGAACTAGGTTTAAAGAAGTGTCTGAAACCCTTTGCATATAGAGCTCATATGTATTGGGTAGCTACAGTACTCTACACCATGTTCTCACCATTTCAGTAGATTACATGGCACCAGACTACCTATTGTGTGTTGGACACTCAAGTTTGATGGTTTGGTTTTGTTTCCTAATCGGCTCGCACCTCGACAGTTTTCTCTGACGTCTTCTTTCTCAGAGAAAAACTATATAATATTTTATTAGATATATGTAAATATAAAAATGTGTCCCTCATACAGGAGAGTAGGGGGTGTTCAAGCAATCTAAGTGAAAGGGAGTGACATCAGTCTAGAAGAGAGAATATATCTAGATTAGATGTCTAGAGCCTCATAAGGTTATGTGATAGATAGATAGACAAAAGAGAGATGAAGGAAATAAGTATATAGAATCTTACCTTAAGTTGATCTATGATGGTATAAGTTTCCTTATTAAGATTTGAGTTATATATGAACCTAATCCACTCTTGGAGGATCTATGCTAAGTTGTGATAATGAAAGTACATTCCCTTTTCCTACTTAAGATAATCTAAGTTAAGATAGCGATGAGTGTGCATGAGCCTCAAGCTCTTATACAAGGAGGATGTCTAGTGGTAGGATGAGATATGTGGTGAACTCTAGAGAGAGTAAGACCCACAGGGAGAAGGTCATAGGACCTAGCCTCCAATATATGAGATATGTGTTAAAAAAAATTATCCTACACTAGGTTACTCTTGAGTGTTGAGTTGAGTCCTTATGCATGAGTCAAATCTATATGTGAGAATTGGGTAAAAGAAAAGGATGGGTAGATGACCCATATGATAAAGTCAATCCTTTGGCTAAGTTAGGTCCTAGCTTGAGTGAAATATTTTGTGAATCTCATCATTAGTTGCAAGTGAGGTAATATATGAACTCTAGTTATGAGAGTATGATGCTTTGTGCAAAAGATACTCAAAATACATGTTCTCCCTTCTTCTTCTCTTTCTTAATATATGATGATAGAAACCTCACTTGAGCTATATAGATGATTTAGATATGAGGAGTCACTCATATAAGATTGACCCATTCCATATTTCCTTCCTATATCATACATGTTATATCCAAATTTGAAATCATGATAAGATTGTCTTGGTATATTCTCCTTCCCAATATCTCATACATGAAGGATGTAAGTTTGAAATAATGAGCTTGAAATAAAGATATCTTGGGATCATAGATACATGATCACAAAATATAGTTCTTAACCTCAATATTTCTCAATCTATGCTTCTAACTTTGAGGATAACTCTCCTATAATAGGGTGAAACCCTAATAGGTAAATATGAAAATAATCCCCTCTAATGCTGAAATACTAGTATGATGTTGATCATAAACCACACTAAAGTTGTTAAGCCTGATAATTATGATAAATGATGGCATAAAACTTAACATAACCATATGATTAATAGGGTGAATAATGAAGCCTTGAGTAGTACCTTCTCAACTTCATTTATGAGTAAAACCCTTATCCTTAAGGGGATATGGGGATGTAAACCCTAAGGGAAAAAGGAAAAATTTGTTTCATGATTTGACTAAGACAATAAATGATGCTTCAACCTATATAAGGTGGGGTGGTTACACCTCCTATGCTCTAATACCTAAGTTGATAACTAAAGGTACATCTAGAACTATGATATCTTTGATACTAAGAAGCAGTGACTATATGAAGTTGGGCTCCCTGATATCACCCTAATATGATGTTAGTTGAATTTCGAGGACGAAATTCCTTTAAGGTGGGGTGAATGTGATATCCTAGATTTTTAGGATTTTATAACCTTCCTCAATATAGATGGATTAATAATGAATAATGGGGATCCAAAAACTTAGAGATAATATAAGATCATATGAGGGGCATATAAGTCATCCAATGATGAATCTCTTGTGTAATGATGAGTATTATGGGATTACATGGTCAAATGTCTCTTGATATGTTTGAGAAACTATCTTTTTATACACTATATAGTGGGGTGACCAAAAGTTATATTGAGATGTGTAATGATTTTTTTCTTTGTTAACTTACTTGACCTAATGACAACTCTGTGAGGTTGTTCGGATACATTTAGACATTAAAGAAAAATTTCATGTGACCATGCTAGACCTAAATATCATGTCTTCAAGAAATTATTTGATAGGTTGAATAGTCGAAACTATGGCTTCAACTTGGTAGAAAGCCTCTTTTGGTCATCGTGAAAATGTGTTTCAAATTTGAACCCCAACGAACCTTCTAGTAAATTGTTATTAAAAATATAAGATCTTAGATGATTTGATTAGTTGGGGCTGAGGAGTGTAGTCCAATTAGATATTTTAGGTGTCACATGAGGCGTTGGCTTCATCGTTCCCAGATCTGAAATACCAGGAGCAGGTGGCCATAATTGAGACTCTTACGGAAGTAGTCGCCTATGAGGAATCGAGGAGGCTAGCTAGGTGGCCAGCGTATGCATACTCTTCGGATCAAAACAACCACTCACATTGGTCTTGGGGTGATAGCCATCTGAGGAGGGAGTTTGAGCCCCCGCTCCTCTCCACCTCTCCTCCGAGATGAGCAAGTCAGACTAAGAGGAAGGGAACGGAGCTAGAGGGGTGTCCGGAAGAGGTAAAGAGGGGGAAGCAAAGGTCGAGGTCAAGGTATCAGAGGCAGCTGCTTTGTTGATAATAAGGAGGAGCTGGATGATGAATCTTGTAGAACCGCAGGTCATCCTGAGCACGGTCCAACTCCAGGCCATCGTCCCCCATGCTGTCCAAGTGTGAAGCCCCTGGTGTAATGGCGGCGCAGACCCAGGTGTCGGAGGAGAGCCGCACGATGACATGTTTATGAAGTCACATAGGTGACGTAGGGCGGCTTTGGGCGCGGAGGTGACAAACGCATAGGTAGGCGCTGGACTCCGAGATCATGAGCGGAGGTGCACAAACTCCGCTGCTGCTTCGACAAGGCAGAGCACATACAGTCGATCGGGGCAGAAAGGAAGCCACATGCATAGGTCTGTGGATAGTGAGGAGGGAGATCTCCCAACAGTGGCGGGTGATCGATCACCGAAGCTCACACCCGAGGCGACGACCTATGGCAGTGGCTGCCGGAACCAGAGATTGGTAATCGCCGTGGAGAAATCCGGGAGCTGTGGAGGTCATGGAGGAGAACTCGAAGCTACGGGTGACCTGAGGAGCTCGCGATGAAGACCTGGAGGATTCCTCGCCAAAATGCACCCAGGGCGGTGGCGCAGAATAGAGCCAGCAACTCTGTGATCACGACCGATCGTGAGTGAGGATGGGGGGATACACAGCTGTGGTCTTGCGCCTGTGTTCCGCGAGAACTAGAGAGGAGGCCCCGACCCAGGTAAATGGATCTATGGATCCATGGATCGATCACCGGATCCGGATCGGGTCTCAGCTGGAAGAGAGGGAGCAGCACCCTAGCCACGTGGCGGCCAGCAATTGGCCTAGAGAAGTAATAAATCATAGATCTTGTTTAATTCGTAGAAATTAGCTCGATCATCAGAAAAATGCAAATAAGATACCAAACTTCTCAGAAAAATGAGTATAACACAAAGAAAGCATAATATCAGGCTTATGATGCACTAATATCAGTGATATCTTATTAGTTGTAAAATGCTTAGTTCATGAGTAATAAATATCAAATGATGATATTAAATTATGGAAAAATGATCGTAATTCTATAATAATGTTTATAATGTATATGATGTTAGATATGGTCAGGATGATGCACGAAAGTATATAATTTGATTAATATGGCTAATTAGGGCTAATAACACTAAAGATAATGCAATTAATACATGCATGCCCAATAAATGATGAAATTCGCAGAACATTCTCATATCTATAACTGAAAGATAATATGTAAATATGAGACCAGTTTTGTACACGAAATTCATGTTATATGAATATGACCCTTAATACATGTGTTGTAACCCTAAATTGAATAATGTATATAAACTAGGGTTAATATGTGCACCAAAAAGGATATGAAACCTAATATTCAGATAATGAATCACAATCTGGAAAATGACATCAGCAAGATAAATATAAGGTAAGAATACAAATAATCATGAGAATAACATAATGATCTACGTAAACCCTAAAATGAACACGACTAGGGTTAAGATGGTCAGAATCTGATGCTAGTATATGATTTTGTTATTAATCAGGTGCTGACCAGTTTGTCTAGATGATCAAAGATATATAGGAATCTCTGAACTCAGGTACGTGGGCTTTATTTAAGTATATGACTATGGATTTCTTGGTTGCAATCATGATATATATGTATGCTCTCTTCTATTTGCAAATATTGGATGTAGTAGCACTATATAGTACTCGATGTTTTATCACTTGTAAACATAAATGATAAGTAGATGCTTTGTAGTTATTTAAGGTGCTCATTATCCCCCTTACGAGGGAATGTATTAATGTTGGCTAGTACACCTCCCTAGAGCACACGATGTACGGGGAGTTTCCCTAGAGTACTTGGTACACGGGGATGGGCCCAATATTTATGTTTTGGTACTAGTCCACCTTGATAATGCAATTCATCTAGGAAAATGACTTAAATTGGCGTATTTCGCTTAATAAAGAAGTGTTTTCTATGATTTTCTTTCCTTCTGCAAATCTTTTTCAAAATTATGAAAGCCATAAATATATGTATCTTTCTACCCACGTGCACAACACCCTGTGTGTTGATTCATTGTTTCACGTATGTTTTGGGTTCAGAGCTAGCTTGGGATAAAAGACGGGAAGTGAGCCGTTGTCCAGGTTGTACCTATTGTGTTAAGATCCTGTTAGCATACATGTTCATAGACTTGTAAACTGTTCTTCAAATTATGTAAATGTAAGTTGCAATTTTAATTCATGTTGTAATATAAATATGTTGAATGTTGAGAATGTTATGGTTGTATGTTCATGTATGCACGTATTATGCTTCCGCATCGCTTTCTGATATGATTGGATGATGTTTTTGGATTCTGACATCTCATTCCCAATAGGGTTTGGAGAAATCAAAATCCGGGGACGTCACCGTATTTTTTTTAGTCTTAGATCATAATTAATGAAATAGTCTCATTTGATAATACAAACAATCAAATCTAGTTAGAATTATGCCTCATTCTCTTTGTAGATTTTCGACACTACTAAAGCCTATACATTGGAGTGGTCAAACGACCTACGTGAATAGTGGACAGACTACTTCATCAAACATGTAGACTTGTTAGATAATTGGGAGGGTTGATTGATATTTTGTAGTTCAAATTTTGATGTCAATATTCTATTTTTATATTATTAAACATTGTGGACTTAAACTCTATGACAGTTGATGTGTATATGTATTCACGCATATGTGTGTGTGAATTGAATGCGAACTGCATGGGAAGGAGAATGATGTGTATTTGTGCATAGTTATGAAATTGAATGTGTGGATGAGAAATGAATAAATTCAGTAAAATGCATATGTGTATTTGTATATATATATTTCTTTTTGCAGGTTTGTTGTCCTATTGTTAAGTTGTGATGCTTGCTAAGGCCTATAGTTATGATGAACTCGGTTTCAGTTCTGATGAACTACATGCAGTAGATAGGATAGCAACCGAACAATAGGTTTGCAGACCGGCTATATGAAAAAATTCGAATACATTTCTCGTCGGTTATTGCAAAATAACCGAATTTGTTAATTACTTGTAGAAATCTAACATGATAACCCTTAATTTTCACTATCTATTCACTGATAAAACCAACAACATATTATCAGTTGTTGATTATTTCTTGAGAAACTGACTACATAATTACCAATACCTTGTTGGTTCTCATTCAATAATTGTCTAGGAACATTCAATGGGAAACAATTTTGACTAAATAATTAGCATTAAATCATCCATTTTGATTTAAACAAATGATGAGGAAAGGTCAAGGTAAACCACATTTTTGTCGCAAGTTGTGTGTTATGTCATCGTTGTAATTGTTGGTAAATCAGGGCGACATATACGACAGTAAAAATAAAATGTCAGATTCCTAAACCAACAGATCACGTCAATAATAATATATCTAGGAAAGAGTATAACAAGAGTTATGCCTGGTCCTAGAACAAGTCCAAAGATAAGCAACATGCTTCTTCTTTAAGCAGCACTCGACAGTCATCAACAATGGTCTCCTGCTGCAACACCATGGACAAATGTTGATGATGTCCTCCTAGTGGGTAACAATGGCCTCATCGCCTCTATAGTAGTTCACATGGACCACTGGAAATGCCACAGTGCACTACCAGAGCCAATGGGAAAGAGTTGTCCATTCAAATGTCAACTTACAAGAGTTGATTCACTTCCCAATTGTCTCTCCCTTATTGTTCCTCCCCCTTTAATAGGTAGGACTTGCTCATGGCTCTCTGGTTACCACAACCAGATATGACAATAATTGTTAGAGCTTAATTTTGTGTCTAGGAAGCCCCCAATACCACTCTATTTATAGAAGGATGAGGATGAGGATTTCTAGTTGATCTATGAGTCAAAGAGACGTAATTCATGAATTTTCTTAAAATTGTGAATAGTGAACTGATCAATTCAAGAGTGAACTAATCAGTTGGCATGTGAGTCGATCTACTCAATCCTTGAATTTGTCATTTCACTATGTTTTCCAATCATAATTGTATGGAAAATTAATATTTGATTAATACACAACATGGCACCATGAACTAGTTGTTTGAGACCATGAAATGATCGGTTCACCAAGTCAACTAATCATCTCATTCCCCAGTTCAGGCACAATTCAGCCAATTTTCAACCAATATTGTTTAAATTGAATACCTAACACTTAGTAATAAAATTAAACATCATTCATAGATAAATTCCTATTCCAAATGCAACATATGTGTGTGACCTTATAGGTCCCAAAGTATGTTGGTAGCTAGTATCCATAGCCAACTTATGACATCTAGTATGTTGGCAGCTAGTATCCACAGCCAACTTATGACATCACAAGCAATGAGAGGTATCTAGCAACACATCATTTCTATCCAAGTAATTCGTAAAGTTGAAGAACAACTCAATCTATAATATGTGATTTGTTTTACTGTGATCGTATAGTTCCTTTGTCTCTGATATCCAGATTGAACTCGAGATACGTAATTGTCATCCTCTCAATGTTCAATTCATGTTCCTTGAACTACATCAGATTGTCTGAGATGCGTGTGAGCTCACATATTATATATTGATTCACATGAGTTTGGCCATATGTTTCTCATTCTCTCTTATCAAGTGGCCTGGATATAAATCTCCTGTAGGAGTGATAAATCCCATCTACATCACTCACACTCAATCCCCATGTGTCACAGAGCACCTGAGAAACACCTTTATAGCAATCCTTATTCTAGGTCACATTAGATGATGTCAAAGTACAATGAACAACATGTGATGAGTGTAGTGAGTTTAGGTCTAAGAACTAAAATCACCATTATTACTATGAGAGTTGATTCTGACCACCATTCCATGGTATCTATGTATCGCTCTCAAGGTGTGTCAGTCATGTACACTATTCTCTAACAAGTACCTATGTGTTTGGTTTGATATCACAGATCATAATCAGTGAGATTCTGTCATCAACCAACACACACTCTAGTCTTATGTATTATTTTTGTCTATTTTGCTCCCACAATAATATCTGACTAGGGACACAATAAAAATTCATGCACTCTTATCATACATATGATCTGATTGTTCATCTCCTCAACCTGAAGACATATGTCATCGAGTAACATCATTCTTTAGACATCTACCAAGTTTGTGTTATCTTCTCATGTTTGAGACAAACAAAATAGTGGGAATTACCTTTATAATTATAAAATTAGGTATCTTACGTCCCATTACAATCATCATATGATTTACTCTTTGGGCATACATACCATCAATAATGTGGAATCGACAATATATATGTATGTCGAATGTTTCTTTTTAGTCCAGAATAACCAAAAAAGTATGTCCTAAGTTTTAGCGTTGCTCACTTAGTCATCAGTCTAGAACTGACATCATATGCCTAAAACAACCGATGAGATTATCATGTTTTTTTACTACTTAGAGTTGACAAAATGTCAGGGCAACATTTCTCCATTCCACCCAGTCTTCTTGGGCTCCTTCCCACATTTTTATGGACTTGAGAACGAGAATCCATACAAGCATGTGGACTCTTTCCTTGAGTAGATGCTCCACTTTTAGGATTCCCGATGATATAGATGATTCCATTCAGCTTCCCTTAGTAACATTCTCCCTTAAAGATAACGACAAAGATTGATGTGACTCAAAGACAAAAATCATGAGTTGAGGAGATATGGAGAATGCCTTCTTGAAGAAATTCTATTCTATTGTAAGGTTGGAACATATGTGGTGTGCTATAGTGAATTTTAGCCAAATGGATCATGAGAGGTTCTATAATGCTTGAGAAAGATTCCAAAAGTTGTTCAGAGAGTGCCCCCACCACAAAATTCCTTTGTGGCAACTTTTTCAATCCTTTTACTCCGGTCTGTCTCAAATTAGCCAAGCTTCAAAAAATTCTTCTTGTGGAAGTGCATTCATGGGTAACCCACCCCTTCGCTCGAGGAGACATGGACTCTATTTGAGAACTTAGTAGAATATTCAAGGCACTGAGCATCTAGCATTGTTAATGATTGTGATTGTGTCAATGGTGTGAAACCTTCATCTTCCCAATGATTCAGTCCCACAAATGATGAAGATGCTCATTGAAATGATGAATCTTCTGAAGAATCAAGTGGTGAATTCTCCTAGTCACTCGATTAATTCTATTGAGTCATTTGGTGAAGAAGTGAAAGCCCTAAACTATCATAGAAATTGGGAACAACACGGTCAATGGTATACTTCAAGGTTTGAAGATGAAGTTCTCTCTATGTTGAAAGGCTTTGATGAATTTTAAAAGAATGTGACAAGACTTGAGGAAATAGTGGAGCAATTCTCCTTGATATTTTACCTTCAACCAGAAGGGAAACGTTCATCCCAACATGGTGGAATCTAGTGTTGCATGTGGACCAATGGATGTTCCTCAAAATTCCTATAGTCCACCCCCATGCTAATGTATCCCATATATCAAATTAAAGGTCCTCATCAGCCTTACACCCCTCCATCACCACAACCAGCCTCCCAATACACTTACCATCATAATTACTCCTCTCCGTCTTATTTCCAACACAAAGTTTAACCTAGCCCTTCTCTAAAACAACAACAAGCTCCTCTGTACACTATGGGAAAGTTAATGTTGTGATAGTTCTAAGGAGTGGAAGAGTTATTGAGCAGCCAACGAGTCAACTAGACAAGGATCATGGGAACCAAAGGCACGTTGATGAAACAAGGATTAAGAAAAAAAATGGTGATACTATGAGGTGAATATCCCTTTGTTGGATACTATCAAGAAGATTCCATCTTACACGAGTTTTTTTAAGGAAATGTGCATTTTCAAGAGGAAGTCGATTAGAAGAATGCCTTATAAAACCATATTGACAGAACAAACAAACTCTATTCTACAACATGCACTTCCAGTGAAGAGGAAAGACCTAGGATCCTGACGCATACCTAGAGACATAGGTGGACATCACATAGACTAATCCCTCCTTGATTTGGTATCCAATGTGAATTTGATGCCATATAGTGTCTATGTAGAACTGGGGTTAGGAAAGATGAAATCGGTCAATTGTACTCTCCAATTGGAAGATCATTCAATCAAAGTGTCTAGAGGAGGGTTGGATGATGTCATAGTGGTGGTAGACAAAGAGAGGGATGTTTTTGACGTTGATATGAAGGAAATGAAGATTCCCATCAAATTGGGATGAACATTTTGTCTACAACCGATGTCAAAATATATATGTGTAGTGGCACGATGATAGTCTCTTTCATGGACATGTAGATAAAGATCAATATGTTCAAGGCCCCCACCCGACAAGAATAATATGGGGATGTTGATCATTGTCACTTGAAGAATTCATTTGGTTACTCAAAATATGGGGACTTTATTCTCTATATATTAACAACGATTTCCTAAATTCTGAGCATGCCCAATTTTCATCTACTGTATTCTAGAGTGGTTCCCTTATGTAGGTTCTTAACGTAAAAGAATCCTTGTAGAATATATCATGATGGAGAATTTGTTGGTTGGTCAACAAATTGAGATAACATTTCTCTTCACAATATGAACATTAAGAACCTTTCTAAGAGTAATCATATTTAGTATAAGAGTCTTCACAAGATGTGTTACATGGAGACATCGTCCATCTCATACCATGCTAAATCAAAACTTTATATATTAACAATGATTTCCTAAATTTGTTATGCTTGAATAGATATACAATAGTGTTGTATCTTGAAACATGTGGCTCCGCCCAATGAAACATTGAACACCTTGTAAACATGTTCTGAACCATCAAAAAGATAATAAACTTCAACTTAATCAAATATTTAGACTATTTCTCGATTTGTGCGTGTCATCCTTAATAAACTTCAACTTAATCAAATATTGTTTGCCTACTACTATGAATTGACCACATTAGTTTGAATATAATAAAATAAAATGAAAATGATTGTTCTTTTATGCAAATTACAAGGAGGGATTATCATCTTTGAAGATTCAATAATCTACAGACTTGTTGAAGGAGTTCCTGAGGGTGTTTCAAATCTCACAAAATGAGTTAGCCCCAACAATAATAACCCTAAGAGCTTCTCCTTTAGGCACGTAGTTATCAATCCATGTTCATGTCCATTGGTTAGAACCCAATCTTTATAAAGATGGATTACGGAAACATTCCACTGATTATCTGACATGAATTTGTGAGGAAGTGAATCACATCCATAGAGAAAACTATCAAATCCTTCGCTTCTCTTATGGTCACAATTCCAACATAGTTTTTTTGTAGTATTACGCTTTGGGGAAGCTAAACATGGAACTGACCAAATATGGATAAATTTCTGGAAGCATCACTCATTCAGTCTTGCAGACTTGATCTGAGTTGTCTTTGCTTGACAATCACCTGGGAACCAGCAAAGTCACAATTATCTTCTCCTCTGGCTGAAGCTAGTCAAGTTTAGGAGTAACCCTTGTCAGATCCCGTCGGTAATTGATTCCTTGAGACCATATGAGATACAACAAAATAAGAGAAGAAGATAGATCGAAGAAGATAGAGCATGATGGGAAGCATAGTAGAACGGTGTAGTACAACCCAGGATTCGAAAGAAGGTTTACATTTCCGCACTTGAAAAGTATAACAAGACACTCCGGCGTGAGGTGAGGCTAGCTAAGGCCCATGAATAGGATTGCTCGGTACGGGTCCATCTTTGAAATGCAAAGCATAAAATATACAATAATAGAGCAGTCAGAATCTGCTAGAACATTATTCATGGTCAAACTAATATGAATTAGTTCTGTTGCTAGAATTGGCATCAGAATCGTAACAGGAACAGTAGATATCCATCTGGCTTGTAACGCATAATTAGGTAAATTAACGGCTTCTTTTAACGTTAACCAAAAAAGGTTGTTATATAAAACCCAAATAATCACCCTTCAGATTCTCACGCGTGGTTGCTCCGCATCCAGTTTAAACTGATTACGGAAGCAAGTAAAACTCTTATTCCGTCTTCGTGACAGACTCGGATAGGGAATCATGGAAGAAATCCTATTTCCCATGGAAAAATCCATAAGGCGCAATTTACCCTATATAAGTACATCGAACCAAGCCAACAGGCCACACTTTTTCGGTTGCGCGCGATACCTTATTACTTCTTAGACCGAGAACCCTTGCCTCTGGCTGGCGTGATCGCCATGGGATGCAGCAGTCATGTACACAGCCACCACAGTCATCGGAACTTTCATTTTCGTTTTCATCTGCCCAACTTCATCCATCACCGGCACACGTCCAATGTGCCGAAGGGCTGCCTCGCCGTGCGAGTGGGTGCCAAAGATGAAGAAAAAGAGCGGTTCGTGGTGCCGGTGGAACAACTCAGCCACCCGTTCATCCGGCAGCTCCTTCACGACTCAGAGGAAGAATACGGCTTCGAGCAAGACGGCGCCATCACACTTCCCTGCAGCGTAGACGAGTTCAAGTACGTAGAGTTTCTCATCCAACACGAGGCCTCCAGTTCGACTGTAAATCAAGCGGCGAGTGGAAGCAATCACCATAGTTGTCGTAGCCACTTACGGTGCTTCAGGCCATAACGTCAGCCATCGGTGCCTCTCTATTGTGTATATATATCGATGATGTATACTTGTATTTACATTCGAAATTATGTTTTAAGTTGCTTCCGTTTGGGGTTTGTGATGCCCTAATTACTGTGACGGAAATTTGTAGAAAATGGTTTCTTTGTATATAATTGATATTGAATTTGTAGCAATTGGTTATTTGTAACCGGTTAATATTGAAATTTGAAGAAGTTGGTTCTTTGAATACGATTGATATTAGTAGTTTATCAGGTGTTCCATTCTACCTGCATTTACTGCTTCTCACACATCCATTGATGTCCATCTCTATGAAACTGTTATGCAAAATAAGGTGTAGGGTTTCTTTTTTTCATTTATTTCTCTCAAGAATCTGTTGTAATTCATTAGCTAGGCCTAGCTGGATACATTTTTATTTGAAAGTTGATACAGTTACTAATCAGAAAAGAATCTACTCAACATACTTTTCCGGTTTGACGGGTTCCTTCGTTCTAATTTGCTTAAGATTGCTGCGCTAGTGAAGATATTGTAGAAATTGATTAGTGTTATGAGTTAACAAGATATATATGCTTTTATGATGACCATATCTGCTTTCTATAATGTTGGATTATAAGGCGGTGTTATAAGGTCGGATCGGGTAGTCACAGCCTTGAGTTGTTCTCTATGCTTGGGATTATTTTCTGGTTCGCTAGTAAAAGTGCGAGTGGGGTTTTTTTTATTGAGAAATAAGTTGGGCCAACTGAGCATCAGTTGCCTATTTGTGAAAAAAATGATATGTTGCCAAAGCAGCTTTCTTCTCTCTATCAGAAGGAGTGTGAGTGTGTTGTTGCATTTGTGGTGGTGGTTGATTCAAATTTTAATGCAAATCTCATGATTTTAGAAATTATCCCAATAATTTTCTTGATTCCCAAAGTCATGCTAATTTTTGTTGTTGGGAAAACCTGGTGGTGGATGATTGTTGACTTGAGGAAGAGGGGGTCTTTGTTGGGGAGGAAGATGAGGATCGTTTTCATTGCCCGACGAGTTTTCATATTGGAATTCGGGGTGGTTTCTAATCTGATTCGGGTTTCCATATTGACATTGTATGGTAGTGTGATCATACACTTGGAAAATACCACAATGAGAGTCTACAACCTTGATCTGTTGGGGTTGTTCTCTCAGGGCATTCAAAGAATACTCCAAACAGTCTGGTTTCAAAACAAAACTTAAGGCTATCAACAATATCTCTAACGATGGAATCTTTCTCAACCTTTTCTACCTTGAGGACCCCACTGGCCCCTCATCTTGGTTGGGTTTAACAATTGCGCTTAACAACCTCCCAAACACTATAAAGGCTATGAAACATGAACTTTCCTCTAGATGAGGAATTGAGAAAGACCTTGGTATCATTGACAACACCACAGTGAAATATTTCGATGAGTTGGGCTTGGGAAATATCATGGTGTCGACATCTACGACAAAGTTTTTTGAACATGTCCCAAGCTTCTCCTAGATATCACCTGGGCCATCTTATATAGGATGATTTGTCCCCTGAGTTCATAAGTGAGAGAAGAGGGGTAATACTTTTCTAGAGACTTGGTTTGGAGTGTGCCCCAAGTAGTGATGCAGTCTCCTTCCATGACATTGTACCAACTACTAGCCTGGTTGAAAAGAGAGTATTTCAAAATCCTAGATCGTATGGTGTCCTCAGAAATGCCAGGGGTCTTAGTTAAAGAATATAGATCCAAAAAAATTTAAAGATGGTCTCAGAAACTGTCACCTTTGTTGCCAAAATATTGGTTTCCCCACAACATAGTGGTCCATTAAATGAGGATCTTGAACTGAGGGGAAGTAATATCAGGTGGCGCAATGGGATGTTGTGCGTTGGCATTGGGGATTAAGATGTCCTTTAATTGTTTTTACATTTCTGGCTCATAGAGCGTGGCATCTCTGGCTATCCATTCTAAAAGACACACTTTGAGCAACAATCTCCTACTCAGTTATATGATTCACGTCTTCTTGGTCCATCCTAATATGGTTCATGTAGTTAAGGAGGTGAAAGGTTCTTTTTATTTCTGGTTCAAAAACTAGTATCGTAGAATTAACATTCATTGAGCGTTGAGTGCCCAATTACAAATGATAGAAATAAGCAGTTGGAGAGAAAACAATCTGTTGGAATGGAAACACAACAGAAGGAGTAACACTTCCAAAATGGTACTTAGAAGGTAGAAGAAAAAAAATGTTCAAATTTTTTTGTGGTTTGAGAAATAATCTTTTGTCCCCGACAACGATGCCAATTTGATGAGTGTCATTTCACACACTAAAAACTGGGCTCTTAATCCTAGAGTTTCACCTTTTTAACTACAAACCAACAAATTAAGGTAATTTATTAGTATAGAAAAATGTTGATCCACAAACAACATTTTTAAGATTTAATTTCCAACCCAAATAACTTTTGAACAAGATTGAAAAAGAAAGTAAAGATATGTTGTTGAAGTTTTGTTTATGCTAAAACAAGGACATGAATTTTCAAGGAAATAATGATTACAATAAGAACAAATAAGAAAGGAGTTATGCTAAGAACAATCAAAAGAATTATCTATGAGCATAATTAAATTCCAAGTAGTAAATGAAGAGATGGCAACAAGACGTTGAAGAATCGAGATTGAATCAACGGGATAGATATATGGGCTATAGATTTTACCACCATAGCCCATGTGAAACTAAAGATTCACGATCTATATGATAAACACGTTAGAAGAAGGTATGAGAAAACATTTGTGAATGCAATCTACAAAAGACAAATTCCTATGAATCCATTGGTCCTGGAATTCATAGATCCTAGCCTGATAATCCCAATAAAGATCCTTCGAAGGTCTCATCTAGATCCTTATGCCTTTGTTTGGTTGTTCCAAGCTTTGGTTTCTATAGTCACATTCTCCGAGACTAACACTCAGTGAAAATGAGAGATCAAGTCATTTAAGCTGAAAAAAATCCAAACAAGGAGTCATCTAACAAATATTACCATATAGAAATAAATCTAGTTTACACTATGGATACGAGACTAATTCTATTGAAAGAACAAGAGTAAAAAATGCAAGAATGGAAATAACAAGTGTTGAAATGTAAAGTGCGAGTACAAAAAGCTAGATCCCCTTTCTTGTGGAGTCCTCCCTCCTTTTGTAGGAAGAAAATAGGGGCAAATTCCAAGAGTAATGACTTGCTTCGTCTGCAAGTCACATGGGTCAAACTTTGACTATATTGATGGCTTTCACATTTTGGCATTTGACTCAATCTTCTCTTGCATTCTTTATTCCATAAAAGTAATTAGAATTGACCAAATTTTCTATTCAAATTAGTAAATTAATTTTTTTCACACAATGGAGAGATTTGTTGAGTTGTCCTCTTTAATATTTAACCATGTGACTTTCTTTAATTTAGAATTTTGCAACAATGTCGTTGAGAAGTTTTTCTCTTGTCAAAGGCTCAAAAGATGTCCATATAATAGGATTTTCTTTTAGAAAACTGAAATTTATTTCCAACAAGTATTTGCACTCCTAATTTGGAGTTTGGACGCAAAATTTATGGAAATTTTGGTTCCAGGTACACATGAATTTTAGGACTGCTGGAATTGTGCAATTATATTCCAAGAGTATTTAATCATGGGAGTGATTAGGCCATTTTTCTACAAAAACCCAAGAACATATAATTAAAACTCCAATTAAAGAGAGTAAATATAAACTAGAATAACTAATTAAATAACTAAGAAAATAATCAACTGAATAATTCTAAAAAGATATCTAAAAGATGTAAATAAATGGATAAATGCACATTTATCAAACCGCCTTTGTATGTGCTTAGAACACTGATGCAATCTATGGCCCTTAGGTTGTGTAATCAATCCATTGTTTTCATAATATAACTCAACTACATCATTGATGCTTGGAACCACCCCAAGTCAGTGATGAACTTCTTGATTCAAACAACTTCCTTTGTTGCATGGGAGGCAACAATATACTCGACCTCTGTTGTAGAATCAAAAAATGTTTCTTACTTGGAACTCTTCCAGTTGACAACTCCATTGTTAAGGTAAAACATGAATCTAGATTATAATCTATAGTCATCTTTTTCAATTTGGAAGCTTTTGTTGGTGTAACCTTGTACCACTAACTTTTTCTTGTCGACATTAACAAGAGTTGATATTTAGTCCTTATCATGTACGTAAGGATGTTCTTTTTAGCAGTCTAGTGTCTTTCCCGGGGATCTGACCGATACCTTCTTGTCATACTCAAGACATATGAGACATCAGTACGCGTACTTACCATTGTGTACATGATAGATCCAATTGCAGATGCATATGGAATCCTTTTCTTGCTCTCTTGTTCTTCACAAGAACTAGCACATTGAGCTGTAGAGATACTAACACCATGAGGCATCAATAAGTTTCCTCTCTACCAGTTCTCTATGTTGAACCTTTTTAGGACTTTATCAATGTATGTGATCTAGATTAGGCCAAGAATCCCTTTAGATATATATCTATAGATCTTGATTCATAAGATATGGGATGCTTTAGATAAGTACTTCATAGAGAATGTATTTCTCAGCCAAGTTTTTTCCATTTGTAAGGAAGAGAAATCATTCCCCATCAATAGTATGCCATGTACATACAATATAAGTAATACAGTCATTCTTCCATTAACCTTCTTGTAAATACACGGTTCATCTTCATATTAATTCAAGTTGAACTCTTTTATGGTTTTGTTAAATCAAAGATTCTAGATCTAAGATGCTTGCTTAAATTATAGATTGACCTTTGCATCTTACAAACTATTGGATTCTTTTAGATTTATAACCCTTAGGTTGTGTCATGTACATATCCTTAAGTAGATTCCTTTTAAGGAATGCAGTTTTAACATCCATATACTAAATCTCATAGTCATAATAAGTTGCAATGGAAAACATGATCCTAATGGATTTTACCATGGCAACTGGGAAAAAGTTTTGTCATAGTCAACACGTTGAGCTTATCTAAAACTTTTGCAACCAATCGGCCTATATAGGTTTGTACATTACCATCCATCTTAGTCTTATTCTTGAATGCCCAGTTACACCCTATTATGTTTACCCTTTAGGTGGATCCAATAAGGTCCATACATTGTTGGTATACATGGATTACATCTTAGATCTAATGACCTCAAGCCATTTCTCAGATTTTGGTCCCTTAACAACTTCTAGGTAGGTTGTTGGTTCATCATCTATGTCCAACTCATCATCTTTTTTAGTCACAAGATAACCAAATATTTCAAGCTCAAGGTGTGTCCTACTAAATCTATGAGATTCATGTGAATTGAGATTCCACAACAGTTTGTGACTCTTCATGTTCCTTTTGTACCTCTACAAGTTTAATGTTTTCTTTATTGGTCTCAAACATCTTTGAGTTCTAATTTCCTCCCATTGATTCCTTTGGAAATAAATTCCTTTTCTAGGAATATAGAATCATTGAAAAGACACAATTTGTTGTCAAATGGAGTATAAAATTAATATCCTTTGGTTTCCCTAGGATATCCAATAATGCAACTGTTATCTAACTTGGGTCCAAGCTTTTCAGGAAACAGCTGTCTCATATAAGCCTAACATCCCCAAATCTTCATAAAAGTCAAATTGGGACGCTTCCCATACCATATCTCATATGGTGTCCTTTGAACCTATTTATATGATACATGGTTAAGTGTAAATGTTGTAGGTTTTATAGAATGCCTTAGAAGGAAGTTGGAAGACTAGAAAAACTCATCATTGAACTCACTGTGTCTAGTAATGTATGGTTCCTTCTATATGATACATTGTTATGCTTTGGTGTTCCAGGTGGAGTCCATTATTATACGATACCACAGTCTCACATAAGATCCTTGAACTCTTGACTTAAGTAATATCTACCTCAATCATAATGAAGTGTTATAATACTTTTACTGAGTTGGTTTTGTACTTCTTTCATGAAATCTTTGCACTTTTCAAGATTTTCTGACTTATATTTCATTAAGTATACACATCCACACCCACTAAAGTCATTAGTAAAGGTAATGAAGTATTAATAATAACCTCAAGCATTTTTTCTAAAAGATCCTGATACATCAGTATGTACGAGTCCAAATAGATCACACACTCTCTCACTATTACTGATGAAAGTTGCTTTTGTCATCTTCCCAACAAACAAGATTCACATGTCTCTATTGATTTGAGGTCAAAAGAGTCTAGATATTCATCTTTATGAAGTCCAAAAATATGTTTATCATTTATGTGCCCTAGACAACAATGTCAAAGGTATGTTTTATTTAAGTTATCTAGTTTTAACCTTTTGGTATTTATGTTGTAAATATTTTGGAAGAAAATTAGGTCGATAAATAAAGTAGTGGAAATAAAATTTTAATGCTTGAATCCCTAATCAACAGTATCTCATCAACAACAATGTATCTAGGAAGGAAGGTAACAAGAGTTATACCTGGTCCTGGAGCAAGTCCAGTTACAACTTTTGTTGTAGGAGTGTGTGTCTTTCTTCAAGTTGCAGTGTGCTTCTCCTTCAGGAAGCACCCAAACAGTCCTCAACAATGGCCTCCTGGTATTGTACCACAGATGGTGGTTGATGACATCCTCTTAGCGGAAGGAAACAACCTCCTCACCGCCATAGTAGTCCACATAGACAACCGGGAACTCCAAGTTGCGCTAGCAGAGACAACATGAAGGATTTGTCCCTTCGAATGTCAATCTGCTAGGTTTGACTCACTCTACTATAATTGTCTCTCCCTTGTTATTCCTCCCTTTGATGGGTAGAACTATCTCATGACTCTCTATTTACTAGATGCTGAGAGGACAATAATTGTTAGGTCTTATTGTTGTTTCTGGGAATACCCCAGTACCCCTCTATTTATAGGAGGGTTAGGGTCAAGGCTTCCAGTCTGTTTGAGAGTAAAAAAGATGACCTTTCATGAATTTTCCAGAACCTATGAATGGTGAACCAGTCTATTCATGCATGAAATAGTCACTTCGTGCATGTTTCCTATTCTGAATCACATTGGTATTCAATGCACGATTAATGCAAATCATGACCTAAACATGAATCCTTGATTCGATCGAATTGACCATTGAATCAAGTGGTTCATCATATGAACTGGTCATTTGAGACCATGAATCAGTTGGTTCAATTGTTGAATAGGTCAGTTCACATCCTGGTTCATGAACTGTTCAACCATTGTCATTTCCAATTGACCTGACACACCAACTGATCGGTTCAACACTTGAACCATTGGTTTAGAGTCTAGTCACTCATTTTAGAACCTCATTTGTTTAACTAAATACCTAAACACTTTTAGTAACTAAGTTAAGCATCATTCATTTATAAACTCCTATTCCAAGTGTATCCTATGTGTGTGACCCTATAGGTCCCAAATTATACTAGCAGTGAATGTCCATAACCAATGTATTACATCACAAGAAATAAGGGTATCTAGCAACACATCATTGCTACCCATGTAATTCAGAAAGTTGGAGAACAATTTCACCTACAAACCATGATCAGTGTTATGATGGTTGTATAGTTCATTTGTATTTGATATCTAGATCGAAATCATAGCATGGAAATCATCCTCTCAATTTTCAATCCATGTTCCTTGAACTGGAGTAGACTATCTGAGATGCACATCAGTTCACATATCACATATTGAATCACATGAATAGGCCCATACATTTCTCAATCTCTCTTATCAAGTGGTTTGGATATCAATCTCCTATAGGAGGGACAAATCTCATCTACATCACTCACACCAATCCCCATGTGTCAGAGTGTACATGAGCATCATCTTTAAGGAAACCTTTATTCACAGTCACACTAGATGATGTAAAAGTACAATGAATGACATGTGATGAGTGTAGTGAGTTCAAGTCTAAGAACCACAATCACTACTATCACTATGAGAGCTGATTTTGACTACCATCTAATGGTTTCCATGTATCACTCTCAAGGTGGGTCTGTCTGATCCACTGTTCTCTAACATTTACATGTGTCCTTGACTTGATATCACATATCATGACTAATGAGGCTCTGCCATTAGTCAACACACACTCTAGTCTTAGGTATTATTGTTGCTTATTTTGCTTCCACATTAATATCCGACTAGGGACATAAAAAGAATGTATGTACTCTTATCATACATATGATCTCATTGTTCATGTCCTCAACCTAAAGACATATGGTATTGAGTAACATCATTATTTAAACATCTACTATGCATATTTTATCATCTCATGATTGAGACAAATATAATAGGAAGAATTATATTTATCATTATCAAAGTCAGTTCTCTCATTCCGCATTACAATCATTATATGGTTGACTCTTTGGGCATACATACCAACAAAATCCTACATGCACTTGGAGATAATCAACCATGAATCTTATTCCAAGTGATCTTAGCATGTTCATCATATTCCTACTGCGCAAGCACTTTTATAGCGAGTTACCAACATTTACTTCAAGTCTTTATTTTGCAAGTTTTCACATCTCCTCACTATACGACCTCTCGTATGAGATGGAAGTGTTGTAGTACTCTATCTGGGATTCCTTTCCTAACCAGTAGATCCATTGTTGTCACAACATTTCTACAATGTCATCAATGGTCGAAGCCTACCACAAGTTCATCTATATGAACTTATTGATCCATACATTATCCTATGATATTCTCAAAACAACAAGGTACTCAACTTCTATTGTAGAATTAAATAACTATCTATTACTTAGAATATTTCTATCTTACATTTCTATTTTAAAGTCAAACACAAATTTACATTGCAATCATTCATTTTGTTTGTCATTTTGGAAGCTTGCATCAGTGTAATCATTAACACCTGACTCATCCTTATTACCAAGGAATTGATCCTTTTAGTGCTTTTCAAGTACTTAAGGATGCTATTTATGGTGGTCCAATGACCTTTATTAAAATCTCATAGATATCCTCTCGTCATGTCCAATACATATGAGATAACTCGGTGAGTACATATTCACTTGTCATGTACAATACTCACAAGAGAATGGGATAAGTACATAACATTGCATACACGATAGATCCAATTGCAATTGCATATCTCATTTTACTCTTGTATTCCTATTCTTTGCAAGAACTGAGATAATAAGCTCATGAGAGACTGATTCCACGAAAATGAGTGAATCTTCTCCCATTGAGCCTTGTATGTTGAAGCCCTTCAACATATTGCCAATGTATGTGTTGTTTCTTAGGTAAATAGGCTTATCTTGGTTGCTATCATATAGGACACTTCTTATTAAAAATTCACAGAGAAGGCACTTCCCAATCATTTTTTAATATTTGTAGTATAAGGATGTTATTCTCCATCATTATGTGGAATATAAATATGCTCCTACTAAATTTTATGTAATCATAGATTTCATCTTCATTTTGAATGAAGTCAAACTCTTGGACTATCTTGTCAAATTGAAAATTCCATCTCTAAGATGATTGCATCAATCCATAGATTGACCTTTGTAGCTTACAGACTTTATTATTAGATTTATAAAACCTTTAGGTTGTGTCAAGTACACATAATTGTAATTATTCCTTTTAAGGAATGTTGTTTTAACATCCATTTTTCAAATCTTAGAGTCATAGTAAGTTGTAATGGAAAGCATGATCGTGATGGATTCAACTACAGAAACTGGTGAAAAGATTTCATCATGTTCAACTCCTTAAACTTGTTTGAAACTCTTTACAACCAATCTATCATTCCATGTTGGTCTTCTTCTGGAAGACCCAACCTCCCCTATGGGTTTAACCCTTCAGGTGGATCCACCAAGGTCATATCTTGTTGGTGTACATAGAGTCCATCTTGGATCTCATGGCCTCAAGCCATGTCTCTGATTTTGGTCCCTCACTAGCTTCTAGGGAGGTTGTTGACTCATCATATGTGACCAACTCACCGCCTTCTTGATCCATAAGGCATCATAATATTTCAAGCTCAAGGTGTTTTCTACTATATCTATGTGGTTTTGTGTTACATAAGGAACTTGAGAAAACCACAACAATCTGTAGTTCTCTTTGTTCCTACTATACCTCTTAGGTTCAATGCTTCCTTGTTGGTCTTGAACTTTTTTAGTTCTACTTTTCTCCCATTGATTCCTTTAGAACTAAGTCCCCCTTCAGGAATACAACCATTCAGATGAAAAATACTTTTATTGTTTGGATTGGAATAAAGTAGTATTCAACAAAATAACATTTATGTGATTGGTGGATGAAGCTTTTCTAAGAAACCATTTTCTTATATAAGCTTTCATTCCAAAACCTTATAAAAGTCATATTAGGACACTTCCCATGCCATATCACATATGGTGCCTTTTGAACCATTTTAGACGTTACATTGTTTTAGTGTAAAACATGTGCCCGAAAGGAAATTGGAAGATTAGGTAGATCTATTGATAATCAACTTTTGCTCTGCACAGTTCTTACTTAATTCTTCTCAGGTCCTATAGTGAACATCTCTATGTCCTTCTTCTTCATGTTGAGTTCCTTTAGTGAAGATGAAAGATTCCTTTTGCACTTGCCTTTCTCCTTATTTTGAGTGAAGAAGACTTGGACTTCAACTTAGCCTCATAACTCTTCTTGGACTTGCCTTTGCAATTGAACATCACTCTATTGATCATCAATACAGGTTTGTCCTTCTTCATTATTTCTTTGGCATTTATCAGCATGCTGAGCAATTTTGACAACGGTTTATTCAAGTTACTGAAGTAGTAACACTTAATAAACTGGCTATATGATTTAATGAATGATTGTAGAATCATATTTGTGACCAACTCTAGCTCAAAGGGAATCCTAGTCTTTCTATTAAGTTCCACATGCCCAATTACATTGATCACATGGGGATATACAGGATCTCCTTCTACCATCTTTCATTGAAAGATCACCTTTGAGACATTGTACATTTCTTTCTTTTCATGATTCTAGTTCATATTCTAAAGATGTGTGACAATCTCAAGAATCCCCATCTCTTCATGCTTCTCATGAAACTCATAGTTCATATAGCATATCATAAGGTGCTTAATGTCTAAGCCATCATTGGCATGCTTCAAATAAGCGTCCACCTCAACCCTAGGCACATCAGGAGCAAGTTCCTCTGGCAATGGTGCATCTAGGACATAAAGCTTATGCTCATCATTGAGAACCCTTCTCAAAGTCCAGAACTAGTCATTGAAGTTTTTCTGTTTAGTTTTCTCTTCTTATGAACTCATTGAAATGACAATATGTTTATGATTACCATTAGATTCTACAAAAGAAATTACAACCTTGTCAAAACATTTTTGATTAATTTTATTTGATAATGTATACGATATAAATTAGGCCTTAAATTAATTATCACTCCCACTATTTTGTTCAAATTCATAGCCCTCACTACCAATTTGGAAGATTGCATCATACAACCTTCTAATGAGACAAGATCCAAAACAATTGAGTCAATATCCAACCAACGCTGACACTCATGATCAATTATTAATGTAGGCAACATTTGCAAATTACATCTCATGCAATTCTTGGATAGATGGTGTGCACAACTCATTATCATAATCTATTTGTATGCTTCTAGGAACATAATCCTATTAAGGTTACCTAGTTAAGCATGACCCATAAGACAACAGGATGGAATATGCACCCTTCTAAGACATACCTGCATATCTACCATAACACATCCATGCGATAGACAACACACAATGCTAGGGCATGCCCACACTTAGTCAATCAAGCTTTTTATGAGTGTCTCTTATTAGAAAGCATCTAAGACTTAATATTATGTTTGAGGGATTTTTATATATACATATACATATCCAATCATTACATATGTATATTACATATCATATACATGCTACAACCATAACAAAAACATGTAATAAGAAACACAAGTAATGGTTATGGCCATCCTATTTTAATTCTTTGGAGCCACAAGGAAATACTACCACCTAAAATCCACATAAAGTGTAGCAACTTGTTATTTATGATGATCTATGTTGAACCAGTCTGGGACAATCAGTTCAACCTTTGAACTGGTCAGCTAGCCTCCAGGTTAGTCGGTTGGTTGTTCAAACTGATCGTATGACCTCCATCCCACACGAGATGTGGACTCCTTCAGCTTGTCGGTTGGGCCACCAACCGATCAGTTTCCTCCTCCTGTCAGCAACTTCCTTGGTTTTTCAACCAATAAGTTTGGATCGTGAACCGATCATATGGCCTCCAGCCCACACGAGATGTGGACTCCTTCAGCTTCTCGGTTGGGCCACCAACCGATCAGTTTCCTCCTCCTATCATCAACTTCCTTGGTTTTTCAACTAATCAGTTTGGATCGTGAACCGGTTAGTTCGCTTGATGAGCTACTCGGCTCCCCTGATGCAAAAAGTCCTCTTTGCCATAACAAGAAATAAAAATATCCTAAACCTATTAACTAATTACATTGTATTTGGTAAGCCTTGAGTTACATTTGAGGGGATCATAGAAAGAAAAGGATTAATACTTTTACATATGAAAAAAGAAGAGAGAGGCTTGGTATGCAAACCAAGATATAAATAGGAACAAAAAGCATCCATCCAAGCACAAAGGGTCTAGCGGTATAAGACAAAACCATGCTACCAATCACCATTAAAATGATCTTACGGAAACACATATAAATTGCATATAAATAATATCATATATATGTTTATATTTCTAAAATTGTATGAGGGATTTAATCAAATATTCACATCAACCGGTTTAATATTCACACTATATGGAATAAAATAAATCCAATCATATCAATTTAAATATAGATATATTGTATATTGATGTGGCTCTGATACCACTGTAAGGAAATCGAGGCGACATATAAGGCAGTTGAAACAAAATTTTAATGCCTAATTCAAAAATCAACAATATCTCATCAACAACGATGTATCTAGGAAGGAAGGTTAAAGAGTTATACATGATCCTGGAGCAAGTCCAGCGACAACTCTTGCATTAGTAGTGTGCGCCTTTCTTCAAGTTGCAACATGCTTCTTTAGGCAACACTCAAATAGTCATCGGCAGTGGCCTTTTGGTGCTGTACCACAAACAGTGATTGACGACATCATCCTAGCAGTAGGAAACAACCTCCTCACCTCTAGAGTAGTCCACACAGACGATCGGAAACCCCATGTTGTGCTACCAGAGCCAACGAGAAGGAGTTGTTCTTTTAAACATCAATCTACTAGGATTGATTTGCTCTCCTACAATTGTCTCTCCAGACTGTTCCTCCCATTAATGGGTAGAACATTCTAGGGGCTCTCTGATTACTACAACCTGAGAGGAAAACAATTATCAGAGCTTATTTTTGTTTGTGGGAAGCCCCCAGGTTCCCTCTATTTACAAGAAGGCTGGGTCAGGGTTTCCAGTTTGTTTGGGAGTCAAAAAGACAACTTTTCATGAATTTTTTGGAACTTGTAAATGGTGAACCGATCAGTTCACATGTCCAAATGGTAGGTTGGTGCATGAACTGATCGGTTAATACCATGAAGCGGTCAATTTTTGCATGTTTCCTATTCTGAATCACATTGGTATTCAATGCACAATTAATGCAAATCATGACATCAACATCAATCCTTGATCCAATCAAATTAACCATTGAACCTGATGGTTCATCATATGAACCAGGTAGTTCACTTGGTGAAGTAGTCGGTTCATGACCTAGTTTAGGCATTGGTCAACCAATTCCATTCCCAATTGACATGACATTCCAACCAATTGGTTTAACACTTGAACTGGTCGGTTCAGAGTCCAGTCAGTCCATTTTGAACCTCAGTTGTTTAATTTAATACTTAAACACATTTAGTAATTAAGTAAAACATAATTCATGAATAAACACCTATTCCAAGTGTATCCTATGCCTATGACCCTATAGGTCCCAAATTATGTTGGCAACGAATGTTCATAACCAACTTATGACATCACAAGCAATGAGCGGTATCTAGCAACACATCATTGGTACCCATGTAATTTAGAAAGTTGGAGAACAACTTCAACCTACTACCCATGATGACTTTTACCATGATCATATAGTTCCATTGTCTCTAATATTTAGATTGAACTCGAGGCATTAAATTGTCATCCTCTTAGCGTTCAATCCATATTCCTTAAACTAGAGCAGACATTCTGATATGTACATGAGTTCAATACCACACATTGAATCACATGAGTATGGCCATACATTTCTATGTCTCTCTTATCAAGTGGACTGGATATCAATCTCCTATAGGAGGGACAAGTCCCATCTACATCAGTCACACTCAATACCCATGTGTCACAGAATACCTGAGTATCATCATTATGGCAACCCTTATTCAAGGTCACATCGTATGATGTCAAAGAACAATGAAAAACATGTGATGAGTGTAGTGACTTCACATCTAAGAACCACAATCACCACTATCACTATGAGAGTGGATTCCGACTACCATTCCATGGTTTCCATACATCACACTAAAGGTGGGTCTATCTGATACAATATTCTCTAACATGTATGAGTGTGCTTGACTTGATATCGCATATCATGACTAGTGAGACGTTGCCATCAATCAACACACACTATAGTCTTAGGTATTATTGTTGTCTATTTTTCTTCCATAGTAATATCCAACTAGTGACATAAGAAGAATATATGTACTATTATCATACATATGATCTCATTATTCAGGTCCTCAACCTAATGACATCATCAAGTAACATCATTCTTTAAACATCTACTATGTATGTGTCATCACCTCATGATTAAGACAAGCTTAATAGACAAAAGTGCATTTATCATTATCAAATTAGGTATCTCATACCCCATTACGATTATCATATGATTTTCTCTCTCAGCATACATACAAACATATTTGTCTCTGGATCTAATAAGTAAAGACCACAGGACATTGTATCACTTCCATAAAAGGTCTCATCTTTAGAAATAGAACATCAACCATTGTTTATATGAAACTTGAATCCATTCGTGTCCATAAAAAATATATAAATGATGTTTCTATTAATAGTAGTTTCAAAATAAGATTTCTCTGACTCTATTGCAAGCCTCGTGGTTAGAGATAAATGATAGGTTCCAACTTAAGTGATAGTAACTCTTGTTCCATTGTCAACGTGCAGTTCGATCTTGCGCTTTATTAAAGGATTACTTCTTTTCAGATCCTACATGTTTGAACATATATGAGATCCACATCTGGTATCCAGTACACAAGATGAAGAAGTATATATATTTATCTCAGTAATTTATATACCTAAAGTAGAGATCTATATTCCTTGCTTCATCTTCCTTGGTTTCTTTAAGTGAAAAGGATAGATTTCTTTTGCACTTACCCTTCTGCTTATCTTTAGTGTAGAAGATTTGGACTTCATATTAGCCCCATAGCATTTCTTAGTCTTGCCATTGTCCTTGGACTCCCTTTTCCTAATCACTATCACATGTATGTCTGTATTCATGTGTGCTTCATCATTTATCAACGTGCCAAGAAATTCAGACAGTAGTTTGGTCAAGTTATTCAATTAATAGTACTCGATAAACAGGCTATATGACTCAGGAAATGATTGTAGAATCATATTTGTGGCCAATTCATAGCCTAAAAGAAATCCTAGTCCTTCTAGGTGTTCCACATGCCAAATCATATTGAGCACATGGGGCTCTATTGGTTTTCCTTCTATCAATTTTTACTTAAATAGTGCTTTGAAGACATTGTACCTTTCTTTTTTTGGTCGGTCAAAAATCATGTTGCTATAATATTACCAAAACTTTTGGTACAAAACATTGCACCCCTTAACCAGCAGGGATGAAACATCCTAAACAAGAAACAACTAGATCTTAAAAAAGACCTCCAGAAAGGGAGAGGAAAAGAAACCTACGTCTGCTACAAAAGACAATGACCCCAAACAATTGCAATGGGGCAACAAAAAACACAACTAGCACAACACTAACAATAAAAACACCTTCAAGATGTGCCATCCTGGAAGTATGAAAGTGGAACATAGAATTGAAGAAGTCGTTATCTTTAACAAGAGACAAGGATCATCTTCTGCCACCAAACCTTCAAAATCTTCAGGTCACTATATGGATGAGCAAGAATCCAACAAGGGACCCCTTATTGTTGTTCACTAAGGCACTTCATCCAGTACCAGGGATGGACCCAAGTCAGAAAGACACCAAGATGACCACCGAGATGCAGAAGAGAAAGAAACATAATCCATCCATAAGCTAACCATCAATAAATGTCCTTGAGATGGGCACTGCCTTTCCTCCACTGGTGTTTGATTCATTCCCTGAAGATGTGAAATCTAAATAGATGACCAAACCCTCTTCAAAAATCAACAATTACCACATAACAGACCCTGCACATCTCTTCTACACTAAGGATACTAACCAAAATCTCCAGCTCTTGATTCACCCAGGAGCGAGCTTTGAGGGACATCAGGTCGAACACCTTGAGGGTGCTCTACCTCGCATCAACAACACCAGGAAACATGAGCCCCAAGTGACCTTCCCCTTTCGTGGATGTTAGAAGCTCAGGGACCTACCATCAAGAGCCGGAACACACACCGCGTGGAAGGCAACATCAGGAGACACAGGGTGAGACCTTATCCTGATGTTGATCCACCCTAAGCCAGGGGTGAGACTGTGCCTATGCAACCTTGACAGACGCCACAACATTGCTCCACCTTTGTTGGTAGATGGAGTGTGCCGCCAGCGCTGCAACAACCTCCGCCCATCAACCAACGGTGAAGAACCAGCTTGAAGACGGAGGAGGTCCCTCTGCTATATTGGAAACACCCAGATTTGGAGGCGCCGCCCTGAGGTACAAGCCGCCGTCCGGGCAGGGGCAAAATGGGATCGATCGAGGTCGAGGAACTTGTGTTACACATGAAAAAAGAGGGATTCGGCTCAGGAGGAAGGCCAGGAGGTAGAGAGGGAAGCCGAGACACCCCCTTGCTGCGCCTCTGACGAAGAAGCTGCTAAGCGAGTGAGACCCAATAGATTGCAACTCCTCTCAATCTGTCCCCTTTAGACGAGATAGAGTCAATGAATCGATACTTACATAAGTGACCCAGTCCTTTCTCCAAGCTACGCATCGTGTCTCCCCTCTTTCCAAACTGCGATCAGCCTCAGTCGATTAGCAACAAGCTTTTGTTGGTATGTATGCTCATAGAGCAAGTCATATGATGATTGTAATGGGATACTTTGTAAATGATTTGAATAATAATAAAGGCAATTTCCAATCTATATGTTTAAACTGTTTCTGAGATGATGGTGTAACATGATAGATGTCTAATGATTGTTTTACTCAATGACATATGCTTTTGGGTTGAGGACCTAAACGATGAGATCATACGGATGTTAAGAGTATACTTTCTTGTTTAGTCCCTAGTTGGTTGTTATTGTGGAAATAACCATAGACATCAATAACACTAAAGACTAGATTATGTGTTGGTTGATGATAAAATCTCATTAGTCATGATATAGTGATATCAAACCAAGCACATAGGTACTTGTTAGAGAACAAGGTACCAGACAGACCCACCGTGAGAGTGACACATGGAACCATGACTTGGTAGTCACTGTCAGCTCTCACAGTTATGGTGGTGAATGTGATTCTTAGACCTGAAATCACTACACTCAACACATGTTGTTGGGTACACTTTGACATCACCAAACACAATCCTGAAACATGGGTTGTTATAAAGGTGATGATTGGGTGACTTTGACACATGGGGCTTTTGAAGGGTGAGTGATAGATATGGGATTTGTCCCTCCTGAGGGAGTTTGATATCCTTGGCCACTTGATGAGTAGGATTGAGAAAACGCATGCGCTTGCACGTGTGAATCAATATGTGATATTGATGTCATACACATCTCACTCGATCTACTCTGAGATCAAGGAAATGAATGAACATTGACAGGATGACTGTTCCATGCCTCAAGTTTATTCTGGATATCAGTGACAAAGGAATTATACATTCACTGTAACACCATTCACGGATTGTAGGGATGAAAGTTGTTCTCTGACTTTCTATTTCACTTGGGTAGCAATGATGTGTGACTAGACACCACTCTTTGCTTGTGAAGTCATAAGTGTTATGGACTTTCACTGCCAACGTGAAATGGACCTGCAGGGTCACACACATAGGATTTAACCTGGAAGAGGAGTTTTGTCCACAAACAATGTTTAGATTGATTACTAAAGGAGTTTAGTAGTTCAATTAAACACTCAATTAATCGATAGCTCAATATCATAATGTTCAAGGTGTTGGACGCATTGATTGGAGTATCGGATTGATTGAAATCACATTTGACTGATTCTTCACAACCTGCACTCCCAACCGATCAGCTCATGTGATGAACCGGTCGGCTGAGGTTGCTGAAACGGTCGGCTCAATTGTTGAACCGATCGGCTCATGCACAGAGTGAAATGACCGTTTCAAGTGTTGAACCGATCGGTTCAACTGGTGCAATCGAGCAACTTGGGAAAGTAGGATTGGTGAGAATTTTCCTTTCGTTTCAATTATCCAATTTAACTGGAAATAGGATTGGTATTCAATACCAATTGGAAACAAAAGATTGAAAGTCAATCGGGAACCAACCTGGAACCCCAACCGACCGGTTCAGTAGTGAACTGATCGGTTCAAGGGTCCCAAACGATCGGCTCAATAGTGAACCGATCGATTCATGTCCCCAACCGACCGGTTCACTTATGAACCGATCGGTTCAGGTTGCGAGTTGGTTTCTTTTGTGAAAAATTCCGAACCCTTCTACTCCTGCTTTTAGTCCCATATTGCCAGGGACAGAGAACCCTGTCCCATGACCCACCTATATATAGGGGTATTGGGGGTTTCTCAGAGGACAACTCAGTGCAAGTTGATTGCTCTACAAAGTTGTCGTTCTCTCTGGTTTTGGTAACCGAGAGAGAGCCCGAGCAAGTGCTTCCCGCAAAGGGAGGTGCAGTAAGGGAAGGACAACTGCAGTTGCAATTGACAGCATGAGAGTGTGTTGGTGACTAGTACGTCAACAGGAGGGTGCGACTCCTTCCACTTCCTTGTGGGACAAGGATAGTGGAGTTCCAGGTGGTTCGTGTGGACTACTTCAGAGGCGGGAGGTCACTGCCGCTTAGGAGGACAACTGTCATCTGACAGTCCGGTAGGAGGAGTCATGAGTCCCGGTGCGACCATGAGCTGCACAGACACCATCCAAGACCTGAGTGAAGACCGCGCAAGGCGCGAGGTTCTGTCGCCGAGCAAGCCTCAGGACAAGGTATGATTTACAAACCATCTTTCCTATTATATAGACGTTGACGCGATTCCTTTTGTTCTGGGTTTGGGGAGAAATTTTTTTGTTTCCGTTGCTTCTCTACCTCCTCCAAAACCCAACAGTGGTATCAGAGCCACGTCAACCGCTCTATATTTTAGGATTATCGATATGATTGATTTTGGTTTGTCGCCTTTATTTATTGCATGCGATGCAAATAATATCGGCTTTATACATGTCCAATCCACAAATCCCTAATATATATATGATATGTAATATTAATGCACTCGATACACGTCGCCCTTAAGCGAGTTTTGTGGTGGATGTGTAGCATGATTATGGCCTATAAACCCCTATATCTGTGTGTGGTTGTTTGTGTGGTTGCTTGCATCTCGGTCTGTGCACCGATTCCCCTCTCCTATTCCTGATGTAACTCAAAATAATTCGAGAATTATTTTCCTACCTTTGCTCCCCCCTAATGTAACTCGGGGTTTTCTCAATTCAATTGTAAATAGAATAGATTTTATTTCTTGTTATGTCAAAGAACGGCGGACAACCTGAAGATGATTGGTTCAAGGCGTGAACCGATCGGTTGGTGATCCATACGACCAGTTCGAGGAACGAGACGAGCGGGTGGCGACCTGAGGAGATGCACAATGACCGGTGAACCGATCGGCTGGAGGCGCCGTCGATCGACTGGTGGCACCCGAACAACCTTCCTGATGGCGAGTCGATCAGTCATGGAGATGAGCTGATCAAACCCACAAAGGCAGGCACAGATTTCATCTTGTACAGGTTGCATGTGATGTGGACCTAGATGACCGTGATTCCCCTTGGCTCCAAGAAACACAAAAAGGATAGCCATAATCATTGCTTTTTATCGTTTATGCATGTTTTCTGTGGGATATAGCATGTATGTGATACGTACTATATATTGTGGTGATTGGATATGTATATGTATATCAAAACCAAATCCCTCATTAAAATATTAAGTCATATATGCCTTCCATTAGCGACACACATGGCAAACTTGATCGACCAAGCATAGGTTACGCCAAAGCGTGGTGCGCCGTCTATCTTGTGGAAGTGTGAAGGGTCGACATGTAGGTTCTGCCAAAGCAGGGTGCATGTTTACCGTGTCGGCTTTTGGGTTAGACTTTACTGGTGATTCTTAGAGCGTCTAAGCCCAGAGGCACGGAATGTTCATGGCAAGGTGTTGCGCATGTTCATTCATCAAGAGTTGCATATGATGCAATTGGCAAGAGTTGCCTACCCAGAAGATCTGAGTTGTGGGTGACAGCCAAAGCTGGTCCATGGCTTAGAGGATTCCAGGATCTTGACCCACTAGAAGATTGTGCACTGCAATCTTCCAAATTGATGGTGAGGGTTGTCAATTTCAGTCAAAATAGTGGGAGCGGTAATTAATTAAAGGCCTAATTAACTATCGTCAAATTTATTCAAATCAAATCAAAAAGGTTTCGACAAATGCAAATTTTCTCTTGTAGAATGGCAAAGGAATCATCTTTTAAAATGGGCAAATTAATTGAGAATAAATTCCATAACTGGTTGAGGACTGTGAGAAGTGTTCTGCACAATCTAGATATACCAGGGGCCTTAGAATCCACTCTATGTACACTTAATGCGTTGGTGAAGAAGAAAGAAGGTAAGGGAGAGAAGTGTTCTCTCGCCAAACCAATTTCTTCTACATGGAGAGGATGGAAGGAACAATGGAAGAAGAAGTCGGAGATAGAGATCTCTACTTCTGGTGTATACGTGATACATATTAACTTTACTACTTCTTCGTCATGGGTACTTGATATCGGATGCGGATCTCACATTTGTTCAAATGTGAAGGATCTTAAGAGAAGTAGGCCTTTAGGGAAAGGTGAGGTTGAACTACGTGTTGCTAATGGGGCAAGAGTTGCTGCCAGTGCCGTAGGAACCTATGAGTTAATTCTACCAAGTTGGCTAATAATAGAGTTGAAGAACTGCTATTATGTACCTGCCATAAATAGGAATATCATTTCCGTCTCTTGTTTGGACAAAGATGGATTTGAATTTCTTATTAAGAATGGAAGGTGTTCCATTTCTAAAATGGGATCTTTTATGGCAGTGCCCCTATGTCTTATGGTCTATACTTGAAAGACTTGGAGACAAGTGTATACAACGTAAACACCAAAAAGTAAAAACTCAACGACTCAAACAAAACATATCTCTGGCATTGTCGTCTAGGGCACATAAATGAGAAGCGTATTTCTAGACTCCATAAAGATGGTTATCTAGACTCTTTTGATTATGAATCAATAGAGACATGTGAATCTTGTTTGTTGGGCAAGATGACCAAGACTCCCTTTTCAGGTAAAGGTGAGAGAGATAGTGATCTATTAGGACTCATACATACTGATGTATGTGGGCCTTTTAGAACTAATGCCAAAGGTGGGTATTAGTACTTCATTACCTTTACTGATGACTTCAGTAGGTATGGCTATGTATACCTGATGAAACATAAGTCAGAAACCCTTGAAAGGTTCAAGGATTTCATGAATGAAGTACAGAACCAACTTGGTAAAAGTATTAAGGCACTTCATTCCGATCGAGGTGGAGAATACTTGAGCCAAGAGTTTGAGGACCTTCTGTGATCCCGTGGTATTGTATCACAGTGGACTCCGCCTGGAACACCACAGCATAATGGTGTGTCTGAAAGAAGGAATCACACATTGTTAGATATGGTGCGATCAATGATGAGTTTTGCTGATCTTCCAATTTCTTTCTGGGGTTATGCTCTTGAAACCGCCGTGTTTACACTTAACCGTGTACCATCTAAATCGGTTCAAAAGACACCATATGAGATATGGACTGGGAAGCATCCCAATTTGTCTTTTATGAAGATTTGGGGTTGTGAGGCATACATCAAGAAAATGTTTCCTGATAAGCTTGGACCCAAATCCGATAAATGTTATTTTGTTGGATATCCCAAGGAGACCAAGGGATATTATCTGTTCCACCCTACTGACAACAAAGTGTTTGTTGCCAGGGATGTTGTATTCCTAGAGAAGGAATTTATTTCCAAAGGAAACAGTGGGAGGAATATAGAGCTTGAAGAGGTTCAAGCCCAACAAGAAAACATTAAACTGGTAGATGTACTAGAGGAAAATGCAGATTCACAAGGTGTTGTGGAATCTCAGTCTCCTCAGGTAACACAATGACCTCGTAGATCTAGTAGGATGTTCCTTGAACCTGGGAGGTTTGGATACCTTGTAACTTAGGAAGGTGGAGAGTTGATCATAGTTGATGATCCAACTACCTACGTTGAGGCTATGGAGGGACCAGATTCTGAGAAATGGCTTGAAGACATGAGATCCGAGATGGAATCCATGTACTCCAACAAAGTATGGACTTTGGTGGAACCACCCGAAGGGGTAAAACCCATAGGGTGCAAGTGGGTCTTCAAGAAAAAGATCGACTTGGATGGCAATGTGAAAACTTATAAAGGTAGATTGGTTGCAAAGGGATTTCAACAATTTCAAGGTGTTGACTATGACGAAACCCTTTCTCCAGTTGCCATGATTAAGTCCATCATGATCATGCTTGCTATTACAGCTTACTATGACTATGAGATTTGGCAAATGGATGTTAAAACCGCATTCCTTAACGGGAATATACATGAGGATGTGTACATGACACAGCCAGAAGGTTTTGTAGATCCAAAGAATTCCAATAAAGTCTGTAAACTGCAAAGGTCAATCTATGGATTGAAGCAAGCATCTCGGAGTTGGAATCTTCGATTTGATGAGGAAGTCGAAGTGTTTGGCTTTATTCAAAATGAAGATGAACCTTGTGTGTACAAGAAGGTTAGTGGGAGCTTGACCACATTCCTGATATTGTATGTGGATGACATATTTTTGATGGGGAATGATGTCTTAGCCTTAGAGAAGGTAAAGACTTGGCTTGGGAAAACTTTCTCAATGAAGGACTTAGGAGAAGCATCCTACATTCTAGGAATCAAGATCTATAGAGATAGATCTAGAAGGCTTCTCGGACTAAGTCAGAGCACGTACATTGACAAGGTGCTAAAGTGGTTCAACATGGAGAACTCAAAGAGAGGCAACATCCCCATGTTACATGGAGTCACCATCTCTAGAGCTCAATGTCCCCAATCTTGTAAAGAGAGGGAGCGTATGAATGGGATCCCATATGCATCAGTCATCGGGTCCATCATGTACGCTATGTTGTGCACACGCCCAGATGTCTCGTATGCTTTAAGCATGATGAGCAGGTACCAGTCAGATCCCGGGGATGCTCACTAGATAGCCGTGAAGAACATCCTCAAGTACTTGCGAAGGACTAAGATCAGTTTCTTGTGTACAGCGGCGAGGAAGAGCTGGTTGTAAAGGGTTACACCGATGCAAGCTTGCAAACTGATAAAGATGATTACAGATCGCAATTAGGATTTGTGTTTTGCCTTATTAATGGAGTTGTGAGCTGGAAGAGTTCCAAGCAAGAAACAGTTGCCGATTCTACCACAGAGGCCGAGTATATTGCTGCTTCACATGCAGAAAAGGAGGCTGTGTGGATCAGGAAGTTCATTTCTGAACTTGGTGTAGTTCCCAGTAGCTATGATGCAATTGAGCTTTATTGTGACAATAATGGAGCTATTGCGCAAGCTAAGGAGCCCATATCACATCAGCGGTCTAAGCACATACTGCATCTCTTCCATCTCATACGAGAGATCTTACAGCGAGGAGATGTGAAGATTTGCAAAGTACCAACTAAAGACAACATAGCTGATCCACTAACTAAGGCACTTTCTCAACAGAAGCATGATGGTCATGCTAGGTCACAATGACTGTGTTTCCTTGGTGACTGGCTCTAAGTGCAAGTGGGAGTCTGTTGGTATGTATGCCCACAGAGCAAGTCATATGATGATTGTAATGGGATACTTTGTAAATGATTTGAATAATAATAAAGACAATTTCCAATCTATATGTTTAAACTATTTCTGAGATGATGGTGTAACATGATAGATGTCTAAAGATTGTTTTACTCAATGACGTATGCTTTTGGGTTGAGGACCTAAACGATGAGATCATACGGATGTTACGAGTATACTTTCTTATTTAGTCCCTAGTCGGTTTTTATTGTGGAAATAACCATAGACATCAATAACACTAAAGACTAGATTGTGTGTTGGTTGATGATAAAATCTCATTAGTCATGATATAGTGATATCAAACCAAGCACATAGGTACTTGTTAGAGAACAAGGTACCGGACAGACCCACCGTGAGAGTGACACATGAAAACATGACTTGGTAGTCACTGTCAGCTCTCACAGTGATGGTGGTGAATGTGATTCTTAGACCTGAAATCACTACACTCAACACATGTCGTTGGGTACACTTTGACATCACCAAACACAATCCTAAAACATGGGTTGTTATAAAGGTGATGATTGGGTGGCTTTGACACATGGGGCTTTTGAGGGGTGAGTGATAGATATGGGATTTGTCCCTCCTGAGGGAGTTTGATATCCTTGGCCACTTGATGAGTAGGATTGAGAAAAGGCATGCGCATGCATGTGTGAATCAATATGTGATATTGATGTCATACACATCTCACTCATCTACTCTGAGATCAAGGAAATGAATGAACATTGACAGGATGACTGTTCCATGCCTCAAGTTCATTCTGGATATCAGTGACAAAGGAATTATACATTCACTGTAACACCATTCACAGATTGTAGGGATGAAAGTTGTTCTCCGACTTTCTATTTCACTTGGGTAGAAATGATGTGTGACTAGACACCGCTCTTTGCTTGTGAAGTCATAAGTGTTATGGACTTTCACTGCCAACGTGAAATGGACCTGCAGGGTCACACACATAGGATTTAACCTGGACGAGGAGTTTTGTCCACAAGCAATGTTTAGATTGATTACTAAAGGAGTTTAGTAGTTCAATTAAACACTCAATTAATCGATAGCTCAATATCATAATGTTCAAGGTGTTGGACGCATTGATTGGAGTATCGGATTGATTGAAATCACATTTGACTGATTCTTCACAACCTGCACTCCCAACCGATCAGCTCATGTGATGAACCGGTCGGCTGAGGTTGCTGAACCGGTCGGCTCAATTGTTGAACCGATCGGCTCATGCACAGAGTGAAATGACCGTTTCAAGTGTGAACCGATCGGTTCAACTGGTGCAATCGAGCAACTTGGGAAAGTAGGATTGGTGAGAATTTTCCTTTCGTTTCAATTATCCAATTTGATTGGAAATAGGATTGGTATTCAATACCAATTGGAAACAAAAGATTGAAAGTCAATCGGGAACCAACCTGGAACCCCAACCGACTGGTTCAGTAGTGAACTGATCGGTTCAAGGGTCCCAAACGATCGGCTCAACAGTGAACCGATCGATTCAGGTCCCCAACCGACCGGTTCACTTGTGAACCGATCGGTTCAGGTTGCGAGTTGGTTTCTTTTGTGAAAAATTCCGAACCCTTCTACTCCTGCTTTTAGTCCCATATTGCCAGGGACAGAGAACCCTGTCCCATGACCCACCTATATATATAGGGGTATTGGGGGTTTCTCAGAGGACAACTCAGTGCAAGTTGATTTCTCTGCAAAGTTGTCGTTCTCTCTGGTTTTGGTAACCGAGAGAGAGCCGGAGCAAGTGCTTCCCGCAAAGGGAGGTGCAGTAAGGGAAGGACAACTGCAGTTGCAATTGACAGCATGAGAGTGTGTTGGTGACTAGTACGTCAACAGGAGGGTGCGACTCCTTCCACTTCCTTGTGGGACAAGGATAGTGGAGTTCCAGGTGGTCCGTGTGGACTACTTCAGAGGCGGGAGGTCACTGCCGCTTAGGAGGACAACTGTCATCTGACAGTCCGGTAGGAGGAGTCATGAGTCCCGGTGCGACCATGAGCTGCACAGACACCATCCAAGACCTGAGGTGAAGACCGCGCAAGGCGCGAGGTTCTGTCGCCGAGCAAGCCTCAGGACAAGGTATGATTTACAAACCATCTTTCCTATTATATAGGCGTTGACGCGATTCCTTTTGTTCTGGGTTTGGGGAGAAATTTTTTTGTTTCCGTTGCTTCTCTACCTCCTCCAAAACCCAACAGTGGTATCAGAGCCACGTCAACCGCTCTATATTTTAGGATTATCGATATGATTGATTTTGGTTTGTCGCCTTTATTTATTGAATGCGATGCGAATAATATCGGCTTTATACATGTCCAATCCACAAATCCCTAATATATATATGATATGTAATATTAATGCACTCGATACACGTCGCCCTTAAGCGAGTTTTGTGGTGGATGTGTAGCATGATTATGGCCTATAAACCCCTATATCTGTGTGTGGTTGTTTGTGTGGTTTCTTGCATCTCGGTCTGTGCACCGATTCCCCTCTCCTATTCCTGATGTAACTCAAAATAATTCGAGAATTATTTTCCTACCTTTGCTCCCCCCGAATGTAACTCGGGGTTTTCTCAATTCAATTGTAAATAGAATAGATTTTATTTCTTGTTATGTCAAAGAACGGCGGACAACCTGAAGACGATTGGTTCAAGGCGTGAACCGATCGGTTGGTGATCCATACGACCAGTTCGAGGAACGAGACGAGCGGGTGGCGACCTGAGGAGATGCACGATGACCGGTGAACCGATCGGCTGGAGGCGCCGGTCGATCGACTGGTGGCACCCGAACAACCTTCCTGATGGCGAGTCGATCAATCATGGAGATGAGCTGATCAAACCCACAAAGGCAGGCACAAATTTCATCTTGTACAGGTTGCATGTGATGTGGACCTAGATGACCGTGATTCCCCTTGGCTCCAAGAAACACAAAAAGGATAGCCATAATCATTGCTTTTTATCGTTTATGCATGTTTTCTGTGGGATATAGCATGTATGTGATACATACTATATATTGTGGTGATTGGATATGTATATGTATATAAAAACCAAATCCCTCATTAAAATATTAAGTCATATATGCCTTCCATTAGCGACACACATGGCAAACTTGATCGACCAAGCATAGGTTACGCCAAAGCATGGTGCGCCGTCTATCTTGTGGAAGTGTGAAGGGTCGACATGTAGGTTCTACCAAAGCAGGGTGCATGTTTACCATGTCGGCTTTTGGGTTAGACTTTACTGGTGATTCTTAGAGCGTCTAAGCCCAGAGGCACGGAATGTTCATGGCAAGGTGTTGCACATGTTCATTCATCAAGAGTTGCATATGATGCAATTGGCAAGAGTTGCCTACCCGGAAGATCTGAGTTGTGGGTGACAGCCAAAGCTGGTCCATGGCTTAGAGGATTCCAGGATCTTGACCCACTAGAAGATTGTGTACTGCAATCTTCCAAATTGATGGTGAGGGTTGTCAATTTCAGTCAAAATAGTGGGAGCGGTAATTAATTAAAGGCCTAATTAACTATCGTCAAATTTATTCAAATCAAATCAAAAAGGTTTTGACAAATGCAAATTTTCTCTTGTAGAATGGCAAAGGAATCATCTTTTAAAATGGGCAAATTAATTGAGAATAAATTCCATAACTGGTTGAGGACTGTGAGAAGTGTTCTGCACAATCCAAATATACCAGGGGCCTTAGAATCCACTCTATGTACACTTAATGCGTTGGTGAAGAAGAAAGAAGGTAAGGGAGAGAAGTGTTCTCTCGCCAAACCAATTTCTTCTACATGGAGAGGATGGAAGGAACAATGGAAGAAGAAGTCGGAGATAGAGATCTCTACTTCTGGTGTATACGTGATACATATTAACTTTACTACTTCTTCGTCATGGGTACTTGATACCGGATGCGGATCTCACATTTGTTCAAATGTGAAGGATCTTAAGAGAAGTAGGCCTTTAGGGAAAGGTGAGGTTGAACTACGTGTTGCTAATGGGGCAAGAGTTACTGCCAGTGCCGTAGGAACCTATGAGTTAATTCTACCAAGTGGGCTAATAATAGAGTTGAAGAACTGCTATTATGTACCTGCCATAAATAGGAATATCATTTCCGTCTCTTGTTTGGACAAAGATGGATTTGAATTTCTTATTAAGAATGGAAGGTGTTCCATTTCTAAAGATGGGATCTTTTATGGCAGTGCCCCTATGTCTTATGGTCTATACTTGAAAGACTTGGAGACAAGTGTATACAACGTAAACACCAAAAAGAAAAAACTCAACGACTCAAACAAAACATATCTCTGGCATTGTCGTCTAGGGCACATAAATGAGAAGCGTATTTCTAGACTCCATAAAGATGGTTATCTAGACTCTTTTGATTATGAATCAATAGAGACATGTGAATCTTGTTTGTTGGGCAAGATGACCAAGACTCCCTTTTCAGGTAAAGGTGAGAGAGCTAGTGATCTATTAGGACTCATACATACTGATGTATGTGGGCCTTTTAGAACTAATGCCAAAGGTGGGTATTAGTACTTCATTACCTTTACTGATGACTTCAGTAGGTATGGCTATGTATACCTGATGAAACATAAGTCAGAAACCCTTGAAAGGTTCAAGGATTTCATGAATGAAGTACAGAACCAACTTGGTAAAAGTATTAAGGCACTTCATTCCGATCGAGGTGGAGAATACTTGAGCCAGGAGTTTGAGGACCTTCTGTGATCCCGCCGTGTTTACACTTAACCGTGTACCATCTAAATCGGTTCAAAAGACACCATATGAGATATGGACTGGGAAGCGTCCCAATTTGTCTTTTATGAAGATTTGGGGTTGTGAGGCATACATCAAGAAAATGTTTCCTGATAAGCTTGGACCCAAATCCGATAAATGTTATTTTGTTGGATATCCCAAGGAGACCAAAGGATATTATCTGTTCCACCCTACTCACAACAAAGTGTTTGTTGCCAGGGATGCTGTATTCCTAGAGAAGGAATTTATTTCCAAAGGAAATAGTGGGAGGAATATAGAGCTTGAAGAGGTTCAAGCCCAACAAGAAAACATTAAACTGGTAGATGTACTAGAGGAAAATGCAGATTCACAAGGTGTTGTGGAATCTCAGTCTCCTCAGGTAACACAAGGACCTCGTAGATCTAGTAGGACTTTCCTTGAACCTGAGAGGTTTGGATACCTTGTAACTTAGGAAGGTGGAGAGTTGATCATAGTTGATGATCCAACTACCTACGTAGAGGCTATGGAGGGACCAGATTCTGAGAAATGGCTTGAAGCCATGAGATCCGAGATGGAATCCATGTACTCCAACAAAGTATGGACTTTGGTGGAACCACCCGAAGGGGTAAAACCCATAGGGTGCAAGTGGGTCTTCAAGAAAAAGATTGACATGGATGGCAATGTGAAAACTTATAAAGGTAGATTGGTTGCAAAGGGATTTCGACAATTTCAAGGTGTTGACTATGACGAAACCTTTTCTCCAGTTGCCATGATTAAGTCCATCAGGATCATGCTTGCTATTGCAGCTTACTATGACTATGAGATTTGGCAGATGGATGTTAAAACCGCATTCCTTAACGGGAATATACATGAGGATGTGTACATGACACAGCCAGAAGGTTTTATAGATCCAAAGAATTCCAATAAAGTCTGTAAACTGCAAAGGTCAATCTATGGATTGAAGCAAGCATCTCGGAGTTGGAATCTTCGATTTGATGAGGAAGTCGAAGTGTTTGGCTTTATTTAAAATGAAGATGAACCTTGTGTGTACAAGAAGGTTAGTGGGAGCTCGACCACATTCCTCATATTGTATGTGGATGACATATTTTTGATGGGGAATGATGTCTTAGCCTTAGAGAAGGTAAAGACTTGGCTTGGGAAAACTTTCTCAATGAAGGACTTAGGAGAAGCATCCTACATTCTAGGAATCAAGATCTATAGAGATAGATCTAGAAGGCTTCTCGGACTAAGTCATAGCACGTACATTGACAAGGTGCTAAAGCGGTTCAGCATGGAGAACTCAAAGAGAGGCAACATCACCATGTTACATGGAGTCACCATCTCTAGAGCTCAATGTCCCCAATCTTGTAAAGAGAGGGAGCGTATGAATGGGATCCCATATGCATCAGTCATCGGGTCCATAATGTACGCTATGTTGTGCACACGCCCAGATGTCTCGTATGCTTTAAGCATGATGAGCAGGTACCAGTCAGATCCCGGGGATGCTCACTAGATAGCCGTGAAGAACATCCTCAAGTACTTGCGAAGGACTAAGATCAGTTTCTTGTATACGGCGGCGAGGAAGAGCTGGTTGTAAAGGGTTACACCGATGCAAGCTTCCAAACTGATAAAGATGATTACAAATTGCAATTAGGATTTGTGTTTTGCCTTATTAATGGAGTTGTGAGCTGGAAGAGTTCCAAGCAAGAAACAGTTGCCGATTCTACCACAGAGGCCGAGTATATTGCTGCTTCACATGCAGAAAAGGAGGCTGTGTGGATCAGGAAGTTCATTTCTGAACTTGGTGTAGTTCCCAGTAGCTATGATGCAATTGAGCTTTATTGTGACAATAATGGAGCTATTGCGCAAGCTAAGGAGCCCAGATCACATCAGCGGTCTAAGCACATACTGCGGCTCTTCCATCTCATACGAGAGATCTTACAGCGAGGAGATGTGAAGATTTGCAAAGTACCAACTGAAGACAACATAGCTGATCCACTAACTAAGGCACTTTCTCAGCAGAAGCATGATGGTCATGCTAGGTCACAAGGACTGTGTTTCCTTGGTGACTGGCTCTAAGTGCAAGTGGGAGTCTGTTGGTATGTATGCCCACAGAGCAAGTCATATGATGATTGTAATGGGATACTTTGTAAATGATTTGAATAATAATAAAGGAAATTTCCAATCTATATGTTTAAACTGTTTCTGAGATGATGGTGTAACATGATAGATGTCTAAAGATTGTTTTACTCAATGACGTATGCTTTTGGGTTGAGGACCTAAACGATGAGATCATACAGATGTTACGAGTATACTTTCTTATTTAGTCCCTAGACGGTTTTTATTGTGGAAATAACCATATACATCAATAACACTAAAGACTAGATTGTGTGTTGGTTGATGACAAAATCTCATTAGTCATGATATAGTGATATCAAACCAAGCACATAGGTACTTGTTAGAGAACAAGGTACCGGACAGAACCACCGTGAGAGTGACACATGGAACCATGACTTGGTAGTCACTGTCAGCTCTCACAGTGATGGTGGTGAATGTGATTCTTAGACCTGAAATCACTACACTCAACACATGTCGTTGGGTACACTTTGACATCACCAAACACAATCCTGAAACATGGGTTGTTATAAAGGTGATGATTGGGTGGCTTTGACACATGGGGCTTTTGAGGGGGTGAGTGATAGATATGGGATTTGTCCCTCCTGAGGGAGTTTGATATCCTTGGCCACTTGATGAGTAGGATTGAGAAAAGGCATGCGCATGCACGTGTGAATCAATATGTGATATTGATGGCATACACATCTCACTCGATCTACTCTGTGATCAAGGAAATGAATGAACATTGACAGGATGACTTTTCCATGCCTCGAGTTCATTCTGGATATCAGTGACAAAGGAATTATATATTCACTATAACACCATTCACAGATTGTAGGGATGAAAGTTGTTCTCCGACTTTCTATTTCACTTGGGTAGAAATGATGTGTGACTAGACACCGCTCTTTGCTTGTGAAGTCATAAGTGTTATGGACTTTCACTGCCAACGTGAAATGGACCTGCAGGGTCACACACATAGGATTTAACCTGGAAGAGGAGTTTTGTCCACAAGAAATATTTAGATTGATTACTAAAGGAGTTTAGTAGTTCAATTAAACACTCAATTAATCAATAGCTCAATATCATAATGTTCAAGGTGTTGGACGCATTGATTGGAGTATCATATTGATTGAAATCACATTTGACTGATTCTGCACAACCTGCACTCCCAACCGATTGGCTCATGTGATGAACCGGTCGACTGAGGTTGCTGAACCGGTCGGCTCAATTGTTGAACCGATCGGCTCATGCACAGAGTGAAATGACCGGTTCAAGTGTTGAACCGATCGGTTCAACTGGTGCAATCGAGCAACTTGGGAAAGTAGGATTGGTGAGAATTTTCCTTTCGTTTTAGTTATCCAATTTGATTGGAAATAGGATTGGTATTCAATACCAATTGGAAACAAAAGATGGAAAGTCAATCAGGAACCAACCTGGAACCCCAACCGACCGGTTCAGTAGTGAACCTATCGGTTCAAGGGTCCCAAACGATCGGCTCAACAGTGAACCGATCGGTTCAGGTTGTGAGTTGGTTGCTTTTGTGGAAAATTATGAACCCTTCTACTCCTGCTTTTAGTCCCATATTGCCGGGGAGAGAGAACCCTATCCCATGACCCGCCTATATATATAGGGGTATTGGGGGTTTCTCAGAGGACAACTCAGTGCAAGTTGATTGCTCTACAATGTTGTCATTCTCTCTGGTTTTGGTAACCGAGAGAGAGCCCGAGCAAGTGCTTCCCGCAAAGGGAGGTGCAACAAGGGAAGGACAACTACAGTTGCAATTGACAGCAGGAGAGTGTGTTGGTGACTAGTACATCAACTAGAGGGTGCGACTCCTTCCACTTCCTTGTGGGACAAGGAGAGTGGAGTTCCAGGTGGTCCGTGTAGACTACTTCAGAGGCGGGAGGTCACTGCCGCTTAGGAGGACAACTGTCATCCGACAGTCCGGTCGGAGGAGTCGTGAGTCCCGGTGCGACCAGGAGCTGCACAGACACCGTACAAGACCGGAGGTGAAGACCGCGCAAGGCTCGAGGTTCTGTCGCCGAGCAAGCCTCGGGACAAGGTATGATTTACAAACTATCTTTCTTATTATATAGACATTGACGCGATTCCTTTTGTTCTGGGTTTGGGGAGAAATTTTTTTGTTTCCGCTGCTTCTCTGCCTCCTCCAAAACCCAACAGCTTTGGGGCTCCCGATCTCCAAGGATCACCATTTCTTCAACTGAGGAGCTGCACCGAAGGCGATAAGAGCCAGGGGGAGGAAGGCACCCATGACGCTCCCTCCCCCCAACAGTAGCTGCCGAGAATCTAGAGAGCGGCAAGAGATAACTCTACATTGTACCTTTCTTGCATTGTATGATTCTTTAGATGTGTGACCATCTCAAGAATATCCATGTTTCCATGTTGTTTATGAAGCTCATAGTTCACACATCCCACCATAAGGTTTTTGATGTCTCCGACATCATTGGTATGCTTCAAGTAAGCATCTATTTCAGCCATAATTGCATTCGGAGTGGGTTCCTCGGGCACTGGTGTTTCAAGGAAATAGAGTTAGCGCTCATGAGTGTGAACATTTCTCAATGTCCTGAACCAGTCAAGGAAGCTATTCCCAGTTAACTTGGCCTTCTCAAGGACCAACCACAAAGAAAATATTTTGTAGTTTTCCTTTAGTTTCTACAAAAGAAATTTTCATTTAGCAAAACACTATAGATTTGATTTTATTAGAAGTACAAATTTGACGAAATTAATTAGGCCTTTAATTAATTATGTCTCCCAGTGTTTCATTCAAATTGGTGGCCCTCACTATCAATTTAGAAGATTGCATCTTACAACCTTCTAGCGAGTCAAGATCTAAAATAATAAAGTTATTATCCAGACAATGCCAACGTCCATAACCAATTATTAAGTTAGGCCACATGTTCCAATTGCATCTCATGCAATTCTTGAATAGATGGTATGCAAAACTCCTTGTAATATCTCATCTTTATGCTTCTAGGCACTTAATCTCATTAAGGTCACCTAATTAAGCATGAACCGAAAGCCAACATGATAGTAATGTGCCATGCATGGTAGGCCCACATAACTACCATCACATTTCTATGAGATAGAGAGTGCACCACCGTTGGCATTTCCACACTTAATTGATCAAGCTTTTTATGTATGGTGCTTATGGAAAGTGTCTAAGACTTAATATATGGTTGAAGGACTTTATTTTTATAAACAAACATATCCATATCCAATCACCACATACTTATACTATGTATCATATACATACTGCATCCACAAACAAAACATGCAATTATAAAATGTGAACAATGGTTATGGACACACTAATACAATTCTTTGGAGCCACAAAGATTTTCCACCTGCTAAGGTCCACATCAAAGTAGAAAGATTCTTTTGTAGAAAATCTATGCTAGGACTAGCCCATTTGGTCAATTGAACCTTTGCATCAATCGGTTGGCCTTCTGGTCAGTCAATTGGTCTTCATGGAATAGTTGACTGGCTCTTGGCTTAAGTAGTGTCTTCACTCCTCTAGTCATTCAGTTGGGCATCCAATTAATCGATTGGTTGCTCCTACTGCCTGACCACCTTGGTCCTCTAGTCATTTGATTTGACTTCCCAGATGATCGACTCACATGATGTACATTGTATTTTATTTGCTAAAGTAGAAAATAAAACTATCCTACTCCCATTAACTTATTCCATCATAAAAGTAAAACCTCGAGTTACATATGAGGTGAGTATAGGAAGGAAAGCATTAACTTACATATGGAACAATAGAGAGAGGTTTGGTATGCAAACTAAATTTAAAAAGTAGGAATTAACCATTCAACTATGCACACATATCCAAGGGGTATTTGCCATAACCACGCTTACATCAACCATCAAAATAATTTTAGGATGATGCATATAAATTGCATATATATCATATCACATATATATGATCTATGAGACATTCCCTAGTGTATGTCATATTTAATTATGCATCCGCATTAATCATTTAAAAATTTACATCACATGTAATAAATAACTGATAAATTCAATAATTGAATATTTTGATTAAATCACAAAACATAGTAAATTGACGTGGCTCTAATACCACTATAAGGAAATACATCGAAAGAGATGGTAGAAAAAACAAAAATTTTCTTGCCATATTCCCCATGATTAGTGGATCATATCAACAACTATGAATTTAGAATGAAGGTATGTGAGGTATATAACTGGTCCTGGAGGAAGGTCAACAATAATCTTCACAATGATGTGCTTCTTTCCCAAGCAACATCAGGACTGATTTCAGCGGTGACCTCCTGGTGTAGAACCACACATGGAGGTTGATGAAATCCTCCTAGCATGGTGGAAATGGCCTCCATGCCTCTATATAGTCCATACAGACCACTAGGAACTCCTTTTGTTATTCTAGAATTGATAGGAAGGAGTTGCACCTTCAATGTCAACATGCTAGCATTGAACTATTCTCCCTAGTTGTATCTCCCTTTTATGGGTAAGACTTGCTTTGGGCTCTCCTGTTACCAAAACTTTGGTAAGATAAAGTTTTTTAGAATTAGTTGTGTCTTTTGAAAGCCTTGACTACACCCTTATTTATAGGAGGGTCAAGGTCAAGGTTTCTGGATCAATTAGGACTCGAAGAGACAAATTTTCATAAAGTTTTGGCTGTTGCAGGTCATGAGTCAGTCAACTCACACCCCATAAGGTAAAATTGAATATTTAACTTTTCCCCAAAATATTGGATTTTAATGTAATGATCAATGCATAACATGACGTCAACATGAATCCTTGATCTAGTCTATCTGATCATCCAAATGGGTGATTCACATTCTGAACTGATCAGTTCATATTATGAACTGGTTGGTTCACATTCTAAACTAGTTGATTCACATTCCCATTCGTCCAATGTTCATCCAATGTCATTTAAATTGACTCATCACTTAAGTCCATCAATCACATTCCCAATCAACCAATTTTTAGCCAATGTTGTTTACATTGTATTTTTAAATAGTTTAGTAAATAAGTTAAACCTTATTCATGAGTAAACTCATACTCCAAGTTCATCCTATGTGTGTGACCCTATAGGTCCCTAAATATATGGCAGTGAATGTTGATAGCTAATACTACAACATCGCAAACAATGACCTATATCTAGCAACACATCATGGCCAGCCAAATAATAGGAAAGTTGGAGAACAACTTCAACCTACATCTGTGATTATTGCTATCATGATTGCATAATTTCTTTGTCATCGACATCTAGAATGAACTTGAAGTATGGAATCATCATCCTATTAATATTCAATCCATGTCCCTTGATTCAGAGAAGACTGTCTAAAATATATGAGAGCTCACATATAATATATTGATCCACATGAGTATGGCCATACATTTCACAGAGTCACTTATCAAGTCACCAGAATATATACTTCCCCCAGAGGCACAAATCCCATCTACATCACATAGAGTCAAACCCCACGTATCACAACATATTCGAACACCACCTCTATGGTAACCCTTATTCAAGGTCACATTGGATGGTGTCAAAGTACATTGAACTACATGTGATGAGTGTAGGTATTTTAGGTATAAGAACCAAAATCACTAGTATCACTATGAGAGTTCATTCTAACTTCAATTTAATGATGTCCTTGTATCACTCTCAAGGTGGCTCTGTCTGGTAGACTTTTCTGTAACAAATACCTATGTGTTTGTTAAATATCACATATCATTACTAATGAGATTCTGTTATCAACCAACACACACTCTAGTCTTATGTTTTATTGTTATGTAATAGCTTCCAAAATAACATCTGACGAGGGACATAACAAGAATGTATGTACACTTATCTTAGATAAGATCTTACTATTAAGGTCCTCAACCTGAAGACATACATCATCGAGTATCATCACTCTTTTGACATCTATCATGTTATAGCATTATCTCATTATTGAACAAACATATAGATGAACATAGCCTTTTTTATTATTAAATCATTTATAAGATATGCCATTACAATAATCATATGATTGACTCTTTGGGATACATACCAACACATTCAACAAATTATTTTCGATCAAACAACTATGAATGTTGACTCTCACACTATCATAATATAAAGATGACAATATATTGTACCTCCCTATTATGACTTCACTACTCTTACATTCATTTTTTTGAGTTATTAAAATAAGAATCATTGATCCTGGTGGAGCATTTCTCATTGTGCTTGGAGTCCTCTGGTCTATCTTATGACATTTCTTGGAGTTAAAGTTCAAACATTAGCGGCTCAATCAAATTATCAACAAGTGGAAGGGGTTGTTGTAAGTTTTTTACTTGTAAGGTTTTGACTATAATGACAAAAGCATAGATTATCTAATGATTTTACCATGATGGATATTTAAAAGAAATGGAACATAAAAATGAAATGGATCCTTCAAAATCTTCATTGTTCTTGCCAGAAGTTTTTCTGACCTTTATTTTGAATATCATAATGTTTGTATTTATTGTTTATCATATGAATATAAATATTTTGATAAAGTATAGGAGGTTCTTTTTAATGGTCACTTCAATAAATTTCATATGGAGAGTTGGTAGAGCACAAGGGAAGGAAATAGTTTTAAACAGTGACTCAAACTTGGAACAACAAGTAATGGAATCTAATAAGATACAAACTTAAAGTAAAATGTACGAAAATATATTTATGTATTGATTCTAACTAGGGACCAACAACTAGTGTACTATAATAATATACAATTTGAGATAAACTATATAAAAATATTTTCACACACTAATACAAACCTGTAAAATGTACAAAAATATAAGCTATAATACGTTACAATTGTTGATGTGCACCTAACAATTTTTTATATAATACGTGCAAATAGTATGTGTATATATACATATGTCTGTCTATATATACACTTTTATTTTTTTAGTATTTAAGGCTCCTTATTATCATACTTTGGAGCGGTTCTTAGTTGTTATGGTACAATGATGTTCCACCAAGTCAAAATTCAATAGTAATAAGGTACTCAATCTGTGATGGTTGACAACTCTAGAATGTTTAGAATACATATAACCAAGTGTGTAACTTCATCAACTAATGTTTTCTATAGGAAGAATATTTGGCATTATTTGCAGATTATTGACGCTTCTCAACCGGAATAATGAAGTAAGAATTGTTTTCTTCCAAGCATTTACATATATATATAGACTATTGTAGTGAATATTGTAGTTTGAGAGACACAAAGCATTAGAAAGATTATACATAATGAAAATTTATTTGATAATGGTGTATTTCCACTCACCTTTTCCATTTTGGAGGTAGAAAACATTGAATCATGGGAGCAGTTCTTTGGTTTTCTATAGAGATTGATTCCATCTATAGAATGCATATTGGATATATGTATTATATATGATAATATGTGATGAACTTTGGAATCTATTATAAGAAATTTAATTGGGAAAAACATTGATATTTTCTTTCCATCTTCTTGAGAACTTCACAAAAACATCAAATTACAAGAGTTAAAGGAACTCATGAGAAGTTTATACAATGCAACATGTCAACTTGAATCTGATAGTACCATATAAAAAATGGAGACATCATTCAGGTGCAAAGCAATATTGGATAATGGATACACACCTTGTTGTCTCTCACATTCGACAAAGACTAAATGTATGGGTCATTGACTAGCAATCGTATAGAAGCCAACAATGGTGTCTAGCAAGGTTCTATAAATTTTCCAGTACATTCACATGTTATTTCCACATAATGTTGTTCTATTGCAATGTGTTTGAAGAAAAGTATTGAAGCCATAAATAGGAAAATGGTGGATTTCAATTTCCTTAGAACCTCAAAATCAATAAAATTGCAGGCAATTTGAGATTCAACTCCATGTTAACAATCACAAGTTTGTTGTAGTTTACATGTATGGAAAAAAAATATAAATCTAGTTACCAACAAGTTGTTCTAGTCGATAAAGTTGTAGTTATGTCAAATTGTTGCAAAACTCAGACTGCTATGAACATGTGAGTACATATTTGAAAATCATGTGTATTGTAAACCATATTTATTTGAATTTCATGGTGTTCCCGACAAGAGGCATTGGATATCTTTTTGTGAAATCATAGAAATTTATCCTTTATTACCCCCAACTCATTGATGGTAGGAAGGAATACCAAAGACTGGAAAAGTGCACACATCGTTGGATATTGATGAAAATCATATTACATACCATTACCATAAGAGTGGAAGAAAGGTTCATAATACATATTGTTGTACTTCTATGTGGATTCGAATGTTTTGAATTTAGTCATGTCACGTAATATTTTCAAATTGGCAATGTAATTTACTATTTGCAATTTGGTCATGTCATGTTATGCAATGCTTTAACTTTGGTCATTTCATTTAATCTCTTAAATTTGGTCATGTCATGTAACTTTTATAATTTGTTTTATGTAATTTAATGTTTTCAAATTGGTAACATAATGTTCTTAATTTGGTGAGGTCAACAGAACAATTCCAATTTTATATTGTAATGTGCTCAACATGTATAAAAACATGGCTCCTAGAGAAGAACCATTTTAACTCTCTCAACACCACTTCAAATTGTTATTGTGGCCAATAATTATTGAATGTGTACTATAAAACATTTCCTTAGCTGGTTTTGGTCTTGTACATATTCTACCTAGATCCTAAACTCATCATTTCTTTAGTTTACCATCA